>OX637588.1:8687543-9314314 GCA_951800085.1 Comarum palustre | reverse complement strand
CGCAGGATTTACTTCGGGTAAAAGGGGTTTAACCCGGGGTGGGTCCTGTCAGCCATAGCTTCGCCGTAGCTCCAATTCACCAAGTTCTCGACAAAAACACACAAAACAACAAGTCAACATTTCGACAACAAATTCAACACATGAAGCAGCCACAATGCAAGAGATTAAATGAACCTTACCTTCTGTTCACCGAGGATTTGAACCCTGAGACGCAACAGTAGCCTCAAAACTGCCTGCCTCCACGCTGCCTCGGTCACCACCACCCCCACAACAGCTCCAGCCGTACCTCCACCACTGCTCGTCGCTGACTCGAGTACAGAGGCTCCCACTGCCCAAACTCACCAACCAGGGCCTCCTCTGCCACAGTCTCCAGCCTCTTCGGAACTCCAACGGCCACCAAAACCCCAAGAACTCCACGTCGGAGACGAGGACCCAAAAACCCAGTAAGCACAGTGAACACAGAGAAAGGAAGAACTCGTTCAGGCTCAAATCGAACGTTTAAAGACATGGAAAAGGAAGAGGAAGTGCAGAGGAGAAGAACCTTACGTTCCACACACCCTAACTCCGCCTGGTTCGCCGGAAATCAGAGAACTCAGGTGAGTTCGCTCCTCCTCCGATCTCCCTCATCCTTGATTCTCTGAGTGAATAGGGATAGGGATTTTGAAGAGGAGAATGAGAGGAAGATTTTGGTGGTGGTGCGCCGGTGTGGGGTGGCTGGACGTGATGGCGATGGAGGTGGCAGAGCAGTGGGTCGAGAGCAGAGAGAAGTCAAGAGGGAGAGAGATGACCGGGGGATGGGATTTTTGACCGAGTCAAAACTCTCTCCCTATTTATAGGGAATTGGGCGGTCCAGATTCATTCTGGAATCGATCCAACGGCCCAGATTCAAAGAAGGTGAAAAGTAAAAGGTAAATGGTAAAACTCTTTTTACCGGATTGATAATTAAAAGTTACCGAAAACTTCAAAAATTCGTAGAAAAATAAGCCGAAGCTCTGAAAAATATTCTGAAAATACCGGGAGACTCGTGTCGACACGTACTACAACATCGAGTCATTAAATGAGGAATTTGGAGAGTTTAGAAAAACTCGAAAATAAACTCGAGCGATGACTTATCAAATTACCGGTCGTAATTAAAGCTCTCGGTAACTCGTAAACCTCTGTGAAAATGTAACTTTTAGGTACGGGGTGTTACAATGAGCGTGTGTCTTAGTTAGGTGTCTTAGTGGTGGTGACAGGAAACCGGGAATCAAGCCTTGGTCGGATGATTGGTTAACGTCAGTTTACAGCTCTAGTCTGTCTGTTGGTACTTCATGGGGGATGACTAAGTATTGATGAACCCATTAGTACGTGTTTGTTAGGTTACTTATGGGGAATGACTAAGTGTTGCTGAACTCATAAGTAAGGGGTAGAAATTGGTTAGAAGATGTGATTCCATGTTGTCGTTTAATTGACATGTTTACGTATCTTCCGAACTATCTTTTTCCCGTAGAAAATACTTTAATCTTATTTGCATGATTTTGTATTGATTTGACTTTATATTTCTTTATCTTTTTTTCTTTCAAACTCTCTTACTTTTAGGTGATTTCCTGAACTACGTTTTAACGTAGGAATTATCAGTTTTAGCTTGTGTGATTTTGGGTTGAGTCATTGCATTTAGATTTACTTATACGAGTTGTTAAAGCTTACCGGGTTTCTGTTTACAACCCGGTGCACCAATCCATGGTATAGGATTTTGTTTTGCAGGTGAAGATTTTCAAGGTTGTGAAGTAAAGGTCTCGAAGCAGCTTGTTAGGGGCTGAACTCTCTTATTTTTATTAAACTTATTGAGGGATTGTATTAAGATGTAATATTTGACTCAAAGATTGAGCCCATTAGACAGTCTATTTGCTATCATTTAAGTGCGTATGTTACAAGAATTTGAGATTTTTGAGTAGTTTCATGCCTTGAATTTGGATTTTTCTTTATCCAAAATTCGGGGTGTGACAGACATAGAGCGAGAAATTTATGGATTGGGACGGGCAACAAAGTCGTTTTTTTAAGAATAAGAGTCATACATTAAAACCAAACCTTGTAACTTACAAATACAACGAATTGTAAAGAAATAAAGTAAGAAACCAAATCATGGGATAACGACAATGTTTTTGAGAATATAGTCTCATTTGTATGAGTTTACAAGATTTAAAATGTATATAAATAGAAAAAAAAAATACAAAATATAAAGAAAGAGAAAATTGAGAAAAATCGAAGCTACCATTTGAAAAATGAGAAATTACATAAAGTTAACGGTGTTATTAACAGCATGTGCTAAAAATGTGTCTGCTTTTAAACGTCATGTACCATTTTTTTGAGAATTAAATTTATTTAGAAAAAATAAAGGGAATACAAATTACATCCATGAGGGATATCAGTGGTGGAAATAAATTCATCACTTCTCCCTACCTACATGAAACAACAACGATTACAGTGGACAAAAACCAAAGTCAACAGGGGTTCAACTGTAAACTAACATAATCCAGAAGTCTCGATACATCGTTACGATCAACCTCGAGAAGAAACAACACTTTCAAACACTATATACCAAAACTACAGGCATATATGCACATGTAACCTCCCAAATACATTGTTAACAAGAGCTAACCGACATTAAAATAATCCATAAAAATGACAGCATAGCCATGGCTCCCTTAACGACACGACAACACCACCCTACCAAAAATCTCAATCGTCGCCCAAAAGAGGAGGGACGACCAACATCACTCTACCAAAACTTTACACGACTACTAACTCTGACCTAACAACTTAAACCCTCGCTCAAAGAGGAGAGATACCAAAAGACACAACCTATAAAACAACAGCAAAGATCTAGGCCCAAAAAGCCTCGCCCAACCAAACCAAATCGAATCAAGAGGAAAGCCCGAACAGATACGGCCTAAGAAGCAAATGAGACCTTGATGCAGACCACAACCCACGCTGTCGACGTCACCACCACCTGTAGAGCAGCTTCATCCGCGACCCGCAAGAGAGAAGAAGAGGACCCCATCCTTCTACTCCATCACCCGAACAAAACACGATAGATACAAGTCGGAAAAAATCGGGAAATCCATCGCAATATCATTCTGCCAATTTCACCACCCCGCCATACCATCTCACGTCTTCACCACAACCAAGCCACGACCGCCGCTCATCAACGATGTCAGGACCTCACCGTCGAGGCCACTGTACAACAGCACATTCCCACCAATAGCCTCCATAATAGCTCTGCCCTCTCGATTCACCACCACAGCCTAACAGGTGAGAGAACCACCCCGAACGCCTTCATAATATCATGTACAATTTTGATTGTTTTGAAATTTGAAACATCAAAATGTTGTGTTCTTAAAATTTCCCCTTAGCATAATGTACTTCGATTTAATATGGCATGGGTGGCTGTTGCTTTTGTAAGTCTTGTTTTCTATAGCCAATTGGTTGTTGATATATTGCATTCAACTTATGCTTCAAAAAACACCTTAGCCAAAGTGTGATTTCAAAATGACCAAGGGACTCAGGCCTTATGTTAATAAAAATATATAAAAAATAACATGAACATGATCCTGAGAACTTTGTAAGATTATGCCCAAATAATAGTAAGTGGTAACCAAGACATGTTATTCAGAGTCATCTAGCAGCACTCTCCGTAGAGTAACCAGTATACTTTTGTACCCATTTTTATTATACAAAAGTATAATGAAAATTGATACTTTTTTAAAGAGATAAAAATGAAAATGATCACATAAAAGAAGTCCATAAATGACTAATCTATCATTAACTATTTTTATTCACATCCATAAGATTTGATCTTCTTCTATATATACTATATATATAATACACTAATGTGCAATCTAGTTTAACTTTAATCAATTCTTTTAATAAGGAGGAAAACCTACCACAACTTATCACAAAAGGTATAAACAGAATTGCATACTTAATCAGACAAAACTGAAAATGCAGGATTTTTCTAAGATATGAGTCATTGAACTTCAATTAGTAAAAGACCGTATTTTCTGATTGTATCCAATATAATGTCTGATTTTTTGGCATAAAATGAGGCTTGTCTTTCTTAACAAGGGTGTGATTTAAAATTTAGAAGATTTTCTTCTTCGCTTGACCTGGATGCGATTGTGAAAACTCATCCAAGACCAAAAGGGTATAAATACATAGAGTTGCATGGCTCTTTCCACAACTTTAAGCTTTCTATTCCCAACCTTTAGCTCTCTTAGAGATGACAACTAAATGTCTCAGTTTATATTTTATGTTTCTTTTTCTCAACTCCACATTCCTTGTCACTTGTGCTCGACCTTTTGAGTATGCAAATTCTGAGATGGTTGAAGAGGTTAATAAATCTGATTCAAAACCTGATAACAAAGTTATCAGCCTTGGTTCAGAACATCCTTTTACAACTGTAGATATTATACAAGGGATTAAAAGTTCTAGCCCAAGTCTTGGTATGAGTACCAAAGTTATTGAAGGTAAAATTCTCAGAGGAATAAAGAACTCTGGTCCAAGCCCTGGTTCAGGGCATCATTTTAAAACTATAGATATTCTAGAAGAGATTATTAGTTCCGGCCCAAGCCCAACTCCTGATACAGGTATTAAAGTTATTGACGCTAAAATTCTCAAAGGGATTAAGCAGTCTGTTCCCAGCCCTGGTTCAGGACATCCTTTTACAATTGCAGATATTCTAGAAGAAACTACGAGTTCTGATCCAAGCCCAAGTCCTGGTACGAGTATCAAAGTTATTGACACCGAAATTCTCAAAGGGATTAAACGGTCCGGTCCTAGCCTTGGTTTAGGACATCCTTTTACAACTGCAGATTTTCAAGAAGGGATTAAGAGTTCCGGCCCAAGCCCAAGTCCTGGTACGAGTACTAAAGGTATTGACGCTAAAATTATTAAAAGGATAAAGCACTCTGGTCCAAGCCCTGGTTCAGGACATGCTTTTAAAACTATAGATATTTTAGAAGGGATTAAAAGTTTCGGCCCAAGCCCAAGTCCTGGTACAGGTATCAAAGTCATTGACAATGAAATTCTCAAAGGATAAAGCGCTCCGGTCCCAGCCTTGGTTCAAACCCAAGTCCTGGTATGAATATCAAAGTTAATTGATGCTAAACACTCAAAAGGATAAAGTGCTCCAGTCCTAGCCCCAATTATGGCAACTCTTTTACAATTGAGGATATTCTCGTATAGATCAGGAGTTAAGATAATTGGAAAATTATAAAATTAGCAAATATAATGATTGGAAAATTTGAAGGAAATAAAACCTTTTTTAAGGAAATAAAACATGTTTGGGTTTATCTTTTTTTTCTTCTATTTTTATCGGAAAACATGTTTTATCTTCTAGATACCAATACTTGGATCCGGTTGGTTAGTTTGGCTAGGCTCCAAATTCCTAGCCCTAATAGTAGAAGAGCCTGCAGTAGTAGCCTCAAATTCATCCACAATGAGTATAGTAACAATAGTACATAGTCCAAATCTGAAAACCACCCAAGGCACAAACACTCATACCCAAAGGCCCAGCAACTACACCATGTTCGCCTTTGTCAAGCTACGTACCTAATCTACTGCATTATAGGTGAGCTTTTAGACACCGAAAAAAACAAAAACCGGTCAAAATTGCACCAAACCTACATCAAGTAACTGAAACCGAATGAAACTGCAACAATCATTTCTAAAAGTTACGTTAACCGAGTAGTGCGGTGTCGTTTTGCGGTTCTATGCATCCTAAAAACCGATTAAACCGATTTGAACTAACATCTACTCTTTTAATTATTAATACTTAATTATATATTACGTGTCATATTCTTATTGGTTATAATATACAAATAGTAGACTTCCACATACATGATTATATATTACTTAATTTGAATGAAACTCATCGTGAATGAGAGATGGAAGGAATGAGAAACAGAATGGAATAGTATGTGAAGAATTCAATTTCATCGAGGTGTTTACTTACCACATGGAATTTGAATAGGAATAGAAATAATTACAAATGATGCAACTTATTTGCAGTATTGATAGTTTACAACTTTGATATTGTTTTTATGCTATTTGGTTAAGTGTGAAATATATTATGGATAGTACGTTTTGTAGCCGGAACCACACCGAAATCGAACCGATATTCGGTTACCCGACGAAAGCTGTATTTATATATTTTTATCGGTTTCGGTTTTAAAGAATAGAAAACCGAAGCTTTAGTTTTGATTTTCAGTTAGTGTATAAACAACGAACCGTTGAGACTGGGTCCACTTCTATATTGCATCTATCCAAAATCATCTTTCATCGAAGAAAGTCAGCGACCAAATCACCACCAGTCACACAACCACTATCTTTCTACTGATGGTACACCCCTTGCTATAGAAACCCCATATGAACCTCTCTCTTTATGCCATTTGTAGTAATGATGAGAATCACTGCCACAATTAGAAACAAGTGCGGTAAAATTGGATCTCCCGATTGAAGCCCTCGAGTCGAAATAGTACGTCTAAATGGTCTATCCTGGATGAGGAGTGAGTAGGAAATTGTTCGAACACATTCCATAACCAAGCTAATGAATCTGTGAGGAAAACCCATTGCCAACATCATCCCTTGTAGAAACTCTCATTCAACTCTATCATACGCCTTCGTCATATCTAATTTCATTGCAGCTTTTTGCTTATTCTTCTTACCCCTCCTTTTCAAATTTTGGATCGTCTCAAACACTGCAATGACATTATCGTGAATCAACCTTTCAGAAACAAAAGCACTTTGATAATTCGTAATTAAACAAGGTAGCACCTCCTTTAACCGATTAGCAAACACCTTCAACATTAACTTAAAAATGACATTATAGAGGCTTATAGATTTGTATTCTGTCACTTTCTTCGGGTTTGTGATTTGACAACCCCATCACCATTAAGAAATACAAGACATCAAGAGATTATCTGGCTCCCCACGATCGACCAGTATTTCTGATAAAATAAGGATAGTGTTATTAACACACCATTTTGTGTTATTAACACATCCTCTCTAATTTCCTATCCACACATTTCATTTTCATTTACAAAATTTCTACTTGAATTTGTTTCATATGTGGATAGAAAAATAGAGGGGTGTGTTAATAAAACAAAATGGTGTGTTAATAACACTAGCCTAAAATAATGGTGGTAATCCATCTCGGCCCGAAGACTTTGTGGATCAAGTATCCTTTAAAGCTGCTTCAATCTTTTCTCTGGTAAATAGTCTACTTAACTCGACTGAATGTTCTATTGTTACTCTACCAGCCCCCTCCTCCAAAATACCCTCATTTAGTTCTGAACCTTTAGTAGTAAAAAGCTGTCGAAAATAATTTATAAAAACACAACCTACATTAATATGCCTTGTCCTCCACCAAATATCTTCTCCAAGAATCTCAATAATTCTATTAGTCGTGCCTCATTGCTTTGCAAGGGTATGGAAGAACTTACTATTTCGGTCACAATATTTCAACCAATTAACCATTGATCATTGACACCACATTACTTCCTCCCTCCCTAGTAGCTTGTCTAAGTGGGATTCAACAATTTTTCTTTTCTGCATAACATCATATGAGCGGTAGCAACGTTGCAAAACATCCAGTTATTCTCTAAACTCCCGCACTTGTTTTCGTACACTACCAAATTTCTCCCGTTCCATCTCTTTAAATTAACAGCAACGATACTTAACCGAGGACCATTCTCATGCCTCCAACACTGTTCAATAATCTGACCACACTCCTCATCTTTAGTCCACATCTCTTCAAACAAAAATCTTCGAGGAATATTCCAAATATCACCATCCAAAACATCTGGCTTCTTGAGAAGAGATGAGCATCTTCCGACCATTTCAGAGCAAACACAAAAGTCTAAAACCTAACCTAGGTTTCGTATGGCGGCGACAACCTCTCCTCGACGAGTCTGCTCGATGGTGGTTTCAAGGCGGTGACACGGCTTGTGTAGCACTGTGTTTGATCGTGATGGTGGCAAGGGATGATTGGTGAAGTCTCAACGCGATGCGACGTCCTCTGACGGGTAGCGGCGCAGATGTTTTTAAAGTGACCCTCTTTGATTGTGCTTTGCTTGTTGGTCTTAAAGATGGTGGAGCAGATATTATGGCCCTTCTGGGTTGGGATGGTCTTGAGGTCACTTCTTCAGCGGTGGCTCTGTGTCGGCGATAAGGTGATATTGCTGGAATTCGAGATAGGGGCTGATGCTGGGATCTAGAGATTGGCATTCGATCTGGTACGATCTTGGTCTGTAATGTTGAGGCTGGAAGAGCGGTTGAGCGTTGGTAAGGCTGCATACTATGTCATACTATAATTTTGACATAGTGGACAACAAATTGGGTTGACGTGGAGGTCGTGTGGATTTGAGCTTCAGACGTGAACGTGGGTAACCAGCTCTGATACCATAATAAAGTAGTCTAGGGTTCAACTCCAAAACTAATTGGTTATAGATAGAGTAGGCCAAACTGTTATAAACCACATGTAAGGTTTCATATTTCTGATGAGAGATAAATATCTCAACAACCCTAAGAGTAAATATTGTATACATCTACATGTGATGTATAGCAATGCACAAGTGTGTCATAGGTTTTCTTTTTTCTTTTCTTTTTTTTTTCATATACATTATGTAATTGGCCCTAGTTATAAAACTGTACCATATGCTTCATATCAGGAATCTCTTATGGTAGGTTATATATATTCTGGTCAAAAACCCCCAAGAAAATAAAAGCATTTAACGTCACACCACCAATCTATAATATTTGAAATTCAAAGATAGCAAATGGTTTGGACTGTCTTCGTCTTCGGTCCCCGGGCTGAAAGAACTTTCCGATGGCTATTTGTAGCCGGCTGAGGCCTCCTAAACATTCAACTTATACAATCCCATTCTTCATCAGAAATACTATTTTTTTCCACACCTCCTAACTTGGACTCCGAATCTTCTATGTTTGTATACTCAGTTTTCCATGTTACCAAATGACCACGAACCACCCGCGGTGCTTCCTAATTCCTACACATGCATACGTAGCATGCCATGAAGATTGGATGTGTCACATTTGGTTGAAACGTAAATGGTATTTTGCACACAAGAACTTCTAGTCAAAGAAGCCTCTTCTATATTAGTGTTACTTGCTTGTCAAGTACCAAGCCTTATAAATAGAACTCACCTCCCAAACTAAGATCACAACCATAAATACATAGCACTGCAGAGCTCCTTCCCTCAATCTCTTCTCTCTCAAAGATGACAACCAAAAGCCTCGGTTTCCTGTTGGTTCTTATTTTGCTCAACTCTACATTTCTTGCGGCAAGTGCTCGACATTTCGATATTATGAAGCACCGCAACTTGTGTCACGGAGCAATCGACGGTTTCTCTGATGGCTTATGTCTTGGATCGATCAAGGAGTCGGGTCCTAGCCCGGGACAAGGGAACAAGGTCAGTGACAAGCGTACACTTGGAGGAAGATAGGTTTCCGGCCCTACCCCGGGTAGCGGAAACAAAGTCACAAATGTTGAGACGCTCGGTGGAGTTAAGGATTCAGGCCCAAGCCCTGGCACAGGACACAAGTTTACTAATGTTGACACCCTCGGCGGGATCAAGGATTCAGGTCCCAGCCCTGGTACAGGAAACTCATTTACGAATGTCGATATACTTGGAGGGATTAAAAATGGCCCAAGCACGGTTACAAGAAACTCGTTTACAAATGTAGTTACTCTCGAAGGGATTAAAGATGGACGAACGAACTCGGGCCCCAGTCCCGGTACAGGAAACAAATTCAAAGACACCATGCATCAGTGACCATTTCATACTGCTTACACTACACAGAATTCTTTACTTTTTTTATTTTTTAATTTACGTCAAATCCATTTATATATATATATATATATATATTAATTTTTATATTCATTCGTTTCGAAGTCATTTGTCAAGTTTGATAGTCAGTTGGTCCTTGATCCTATGCTACGTGAATTGAGCGTGGAAAATTAATGTGTATGGTGTTGGTTGTACCAATTATAAAGCTAAAAAATTGTAAGAGAAAAATTTTAGAGTACCCACCGGTTTTTATACTATAGGTTTTCTTAAAAATACTTTTACGTGATCTGAGCGAAGTTAATTATATCATGTAAATGTGTTGTTAAATCTGTAATCTAAAAAATAAAATAAAAAACATGTCATTTTTTTTAAAGTCAACAAATTCATATATTGAGCGAGCAGTATCAAGATAAAAGTAGGATAAATAACACTAAACTACCATTTGAATGGACAAATGATAACAGTCTTCAAATGTTCCACATGATAAAAAGGTTGTAGGCATATATGTCTAACTGACTTACTTTGACAGCACTTGGGCTGATCATACTATCAATCTAGCTATAACTAAAACAAGTAGCAGCAACACAGCAGTACCAGCTATTGACGACAACAACCCGCTACCCAAACGGAGCTGGGACACGCCTGCACATATAACATCCTAGTTTAGTTTATTAGTTTTAATTTAATTTTAGTATTTAGAGTTTTGTTTAAAAACTGTGTTTAGATTATAGAGGATGCATAACCTCTCTTCTTTGTTATGAGGGAAAATGTCTAGTTACTACAATTTTTTAGACCTTATTTCTTATTCCAATAGTTTTTAAAAATATTAACTATTTCAACTTTTGCTGCTAAAGGTCGCTGAGCGGCTCACTTGCTGAGGCAATTTTGTTATGACAACTACCTTGCTATCTTGTTCAAGGTATACTTGATGACACCATGGATATCATGTATGTCCTTTTTGAACTCTGATCTAGATAATAAATGTGCATTTTATTACAGCCTTAGCTTCTTTTCTACTGCTTTTGATCAATGAGAGGTCAGTCATCTTAAGTTGGACTAGTCTTCTGGCCTTACTATTGAAATGTTCAAAAATCCATCATCTATAGCAGTATTCAGTCGACTACGATGCTATTGGTGTTATGTAACCTTGTTTTGTTGGTTATAAGTTATAACATAGCTTTTCTGGTCAGAATTTTTGTCCTGATTGTTGGAATGAGTCACTCTATGTGTTATTAGGATTATGAATATTATTAAAATTATTGTAATATTCTCTACTAATTAGTTTCCTATTAGGAATATATGTATCTTGTATAAATACCCCATTGTTGGAGGAGTTTAATACACAACACATAATTCATAGCCTCTGTTTCTTGTGACTTGGTATCAGAGCCGAGATCCATTCGGAACTCGGTTGTTTGTTTTTCCGCTGCAAAAAATTTGTTTGTTTGGTTGGTTCTTTGGTAGTTGGGATTTGTTTGATCCGTTGAAGTTCTTGTTGTTGTTTGGGGTTTGCTATATTCTTTGGTGTTTTGTAGTGTATGTGAAGGAGCCTTGATCTTGATTATATTGATCAAGGTTGTGTGGAGCCGTGTATTGCCTCAAGAAGGTTGCTGCTTGTTTTTTGTAGTTTGAATATTTGAAGGAAGGAAAAAAAAAGGGAGAAAAGATGGTCAAAGGTAAAGAAATTCGAGGTAAAATTGGTATTGCTTTACATGTTTCTGACTTTATGGGTAGTGATACATGGATAATTGATTCTGGAGCATCCGACCATATGACCTATGATAAATCATTTTTTGTGTCTATGTCTTCCCCTCGGATATCTCATGTTTCTAATGCTAATGGTGCGTCGTTCCCAGTCTTAGGTATTGAGTCTGTTCAAGTTACATCGTCCATTGTTTTGCATGATGTGCTTTATGTGCCTTCCTTATCTCATCATCTTTTGTCTGTATCACAGTTATGTGCTCAAAATAAGTGCTCTGTAACCTTTTACCCAATGTATGTTGTTTTCCAGAATCTGTGCACCAGGGTAATCATTGGCAAGGGAGACCTGAGGGGGAGACTGTTTCACTTGGATTGCATGTACGCAGAACCAACACAAGCACCAGCACAGCCTTTAGCCCTGACATTGAATTCTGACCGCTTAAGTGAATTATGGTTGTGGCACAGACGTTTGGGTCACCCGTCTTTTGGAGTTATGAAGAAGTCTATGCCATCTTTGTTTCTTGGAATCCGTGAGTCTAGCTTGCATTGTGAGACTTGTGCTTTGGCTAAGAGTCATAGGTCTAGTTATCCTTTGAGTTTTCATTCTAGTACTATGCCATTTGAGTTAATTCATTCAGATGTATGGGGTCCTTCCAAATACTCTACTCTTTCTGGAATGCGATACTTTGTGTTATTCATTGATGATTTTACTCGATTAACTTGGGTTGTGCTACTTAAATCCAAAGATTGTGTTTTTTCAGCCTTTACAGCATTTCATAATCTTATACGTACTCAGTATGAAGCCCGTGTCAAAATCTTTCGTTCTGATAATGGGGGGGAGTTTGTCAATCATCGTTTTCATGAGTATTTCCAAAATCATGGCATAGTTCATCAGATTTCATGTCCACAAACCCCTGAACAAAATGGGGTGTCTGAACGGAAAAATCGGCATCTCTTGGACATTGCTCGGTCTCTCCTCTTAAGTGCTAACATGCCTAAGTATCTTTGGGGAGAGGCAGTGTTGTGTGCGTCACATCTAATTAATCGTCTTCCATCCGTTCCTCTTCAAGGTCGTGTTCCGTTTGATGTTTTGTCTGAATATATCTCCATTTCATCATCAAATACTCTCTCAGCTCGTATCTTTGGTTGTGTGGCTTATGTTCATATATATAAGAATCAGACGACAAAGTTAGATGCTAGAGATCTTAAGTGTGTCTTTGTCGGGTATGGCTCTCAACAGAAATGTTACAAATGTTACCACCCTCCATCTCAAAGGTTCTATACTACCATGGATGTCACGTTTGGCGAAGATACATGTTATTTTCTACCTCCCGCAACTCCTTGTCAGGGGGAGAAAACATGCTATTACGAAGATTTGTTCAGTGGGCCCTCTGAAAAGCCCACGGTCGAGGAAACAAGGTCAGAATTGGTAGACACTGAGTTGAACACGACTGACTCTGCCTCTATGGACTGGTCAGCATCTGCACCCGCCCGTCCACGACAGACAGGCCGATCCCCTTCCGATGACGCGTCCGTCGTTGCACCGACGTCCGGCGACCCGAGAGAAAGCAGCAGACCCGTAGCCGCGCAGTTGGATCTTGACCCGAGACGACTGACCCATAGACCCGCGGCTGAGCAGCTAGATCGGGCAGAGATTCCGACGACCCATAGACGCACGGCCGAGCAATTGGATCGGGCAGAAACTCAGGCGACCGGACGCCCTCGTCTCGACAACTGTTCGACCCACAGCGACCGGTCAGAGAGCATGGATTCCAGTGAAGGTAGAGAACTGGGCACCGATTTGTCTCATTCTAGTGAAGGTAGAGCACGGGGAGTCACTGGTGAGAGCATAAATCCGGTTTCTAGTCAAGAACAGTTTGAGGTTGATCTGTTGGGCAATTCCCAGAGCTTCCATCCAGATCGACCGTTGTTTGATCAAGGACACATTGTGAACAGTTTCCCCATTCCCTCACAGGTCTCTCCAGCTCGTGAATTACCCGAGGTAATTTCTGAATCTTGTTCGTTGTCTAGTCCTCTATCTACTAAACAGTTACTCACTCGTACAACTCGTGGTCAGCCTCCCAAACATTATGAACCTACACTAAATGCAAAAGCCAAGTATCCTGTTGCTAATTATGTGTCCACTCATAGATTGTCTAAACCATATGCTGCATTTGTGAATCAATTATCTTCTGTATCACTTCCTAGTAAAGTACAGGATGCAATGCGCGATGAGAGGTGGACGCAAGCAATGAAAGTTGAGATGAATGCACTCGAGAAAAATTGTACATGGGAGCTGGTACCGTTACCGTTTGGAAAGAAAACAGTTGGTTGTAGATGGGTGTACACTGTGAAATATAACTTGGATGGGTCGGTAGACAGGTATAAAGCAAGGTTAGTAGCTAAAGGCTACACTCAGAAGTATGGGGTGGATTATGACGAGACGTTTGCGTCGGTAGCCAAGATTAACACCATTCGGGTACTTCTTTCGTTAGCCGCTAACCTTGATTGGCCTTTGCAACAATTTGATGTTAAGAATGCATTCTTGCATGGTGATTTGAATGAAGAAGTTTATATGGATTTGCCTCCAGGATATGTAACATCTACAGGAGAGCAGGTGGTCTGTAAATTGAAGAAGAGTTTATACGGCTTGAAACAGTCTCCGAGAGCGTGGTTTGGTCGATTCACCAAGTTTATGAAGGAAATTGGTTACCGGCAGAGTAATTCTGATCATACTTTGTTTCTGAAACATCGGTGTGGCAAGGTGACTGTTTTGATCATTTATGTAGATGACATGGTTGTGACAGGTGATGACCTTGAGGAGATTAAAAGGTTGCAAGGTCAGTTGTCTTCTGAATTTGAGATGAAAGATTTGGGTAGCTTGAAATATTTTTTGGGAATCGAAGTTGCTCGTGGGAAAGATTGTATTGTGTTAAGTCAGAGAAAGTATGTTTTAGACTTGTTAGCAGAAACATGTATGCTTGATTGTAAACCTGCTGATACTCCTATTGAGCAAAATCATCGGTTGGCGGAGTATTTGGATCAGGTACCCACGAATAAAGCGAGATATCAAAGGTTGGTTGGACGGTTAATTTATTTGTCACACACTAGACCTGATTTGGCATATGCAGTTAGTGTGGTGAGTCAATTTATGCATAATCCCAGTGAAGCTCATGTGGAAGCTGTGTTTCGTATTCTACGATATTTGAAGTCGGCTCCTGGTAAGGGATTGGTTTTCTCCAGACATTGGCATTTAGATGTTTTCGGATACACAGATGCAGACTGGGCTGGTAATATTACAGACCGCAGGTCTACTTCAGGTTACTTCATTTTTGTCGGTGGTAACTTAGTCACTTGGAAAAGTAAAAAGTAGAATGTAGTTGCTCGGTCTAGCGCAGAAGCAGAGTATAGAGGCATGGCTCGAGGACTTTGTGAAATGTTATGATTGAGACACCTGTTGAGGGATTTGGGGTTTCGGCAAAAGAAGGCTATGCCGCTTTATTGTGATAATAAGGCTGCCATTGAGATTGCTCATAATCCTGTTCAACATGATCGCACGAAGCACGTTGAAGTAGATCGGCATTTCATTAAAGAGAAGTTGGATGGTCAGATTATTTACTTTCCCTTTGTCCCTACTGAGGAGCAGTTGGCTGATATCCTTACAAAAGCTCTCTCAAGTAAAGCTTTTCATGACTCACTTAGCAAGTTGGGCATTTGTGATCTGTATGCACCAACTTGAGGGGGAGTGTTGGAATGAGTCACTCTATGTGTTATTAGGATTGTGAATATTATTAGGATTATTGTAATATTCTCTACTAATTAGTTTCCTATTAGGAATATATGTATCTTGTATAAATACCCCATTGTTGGAGGAGTTTAATACACAACACACAATTCATAGCCTCTGTTTCTTGTGACTCTGATCATGGTTCTCCAATATGTTTGTCGTCATATTTCTCTAGGGATAAGATCCTTCCGGTGCTTGCATCACTTTGAGACAAATTCATAATTCATATCAAAAACAATTGTTGAGGAAATTTCATGTCTTAGGATTACAAAGTAATGTGACATCAATTGAGAAATCTTAAAACATTTATGTTGCTGTAAGTTGTAGACTTTCAAGTTGATCTTAGGAATTTCTTGTTTATGTCTATTTTGCCTCTTGGATGAATGAAATAACTGGCAAACTCGAAACTAGGCTGACTGGTTTATTCTATATCTTCCTTCGATTTAATATGGCATGGCTGGCTTTTGCTTTTGTAAGTCTTGTTTTCTATAGCCAATTGGTTGTTGATATATTGCATTCAACTTATGCTTCATAAAACACCTTAGCCAAAGTGTGATTTCAAAATGACCAAAGGACTCAGGCCTTATGTTAATAAAAATATGTAAAAAATAACATGAACATGATCCTACTGTGAGAACTTTGTAAGATTATGCCTAAATAGTAAGTGGTAACCAAGACATGTTATTCAGAGTCATCTAGCAGCACTCTCCGTAGAGTAACCAGTATACTTTTGTATCCATTTTCATTATACAAAAATATAATGAAAATTGATACTTTTTTAAAAAGATAAAAATGAAAATGATCACATAAAAGAAGTCCATAAATGACTAATCTATCATTAACTATTTTTATTCACATCCATAAGATTTGATCTTCTTCTATATATACTGACAGGACCCACCCCAGGTTAAACCCTTTTAACCCGAAGTAAATCCTGCGGGGACCACCTCAAGGGAACTTCTTACCGAAACCCCCTTGAAATGGCCAACCCTTCCTACTAAACTAACTAAACCGGGTTAGTCAGAGCAGTCTACAGAGATAGTTACCCCAAAGAATTTTTCGCAGCAACGGAATGATCGACTATGCCTCGACTCTCGTACGCGCTCGACCTCCTCTCAAGAACCCTGCATCACTGGGCATTTAAAAACGAAAGGCCCAGGGGAGAAACATTTAAAAACTGTTAGAGTGAGTGGACGAAAATCACAGATAAAAACTTCATTTCCTGTAATGTTCTCCCAAAAGTATATCAATTTAAAAATCATTTATGCATGCCCACAATTACTAAATTTCCACAAGTGCATAAAAAGATAAACCAACAAGGAATATGGGAAGAGAAATGTTCACCAAACATAATAAGTCTGACCTCTCAGACTAGGGTCGGAGCTAAGAGCTCTAGTAGCGCCCTCACGCTACGCTATGCTAGCTAGATAAAATAATACGGTCAACCCTTATAATATCAACCTGACCTCTCAGGCTTGTCTGACCTCTCAGACCAGGGTCGGAGCTAAGAGCTCTAGAATATGTGATAACGGTCAACCCTTATAATATCAACCTGACCTCTCAGGCTTGTCTGACCTCTCAGACCAGGGTCGGAGCTAAGAGCTCTGGATAAAGTGGAAATGGTCAACCCTCATAGTGCACTACGTAGTTTGCCTGACCTCTCAGGCTAGGGTCGGAGCTAAGAGCTCTAGTAGCGCCCTCACGCTACTCTAACTAGCATATTTATTGGTCAACCCTTAAAATAAAAATTCATAACAAGACAATAATCAAATTCTCTTCCCAAAACAAATAAGTAAAACACTTCCTTGTCATATATGCATAAAACCAATTTCCAACGATGTCTCGGGTTCAAATCCCTTCGAAGGACGGCCATCACCGTCTATAACCATTTTCGGGAGAAATAGAAAATTGTGTAATAATGTAAATACTTCACGTATAAGTGTCAATATCTCAAACCATTGTAAAAATCTTTAACCGAGGCTCCCGCTAAACTTTATCCATATAAAAACGTTCAAGAACCCGAGAAAGATATAATTCTCGACAACCATCATAAAAACCATGCAATTTACTCAATAATTAGGGCATGCATTTAATTAAAATAATATGTCCACTCACAGTACTATTGCGACCTTTCCGCTCGGAAAGCTCCTCGAGCGACACTCTCGAACTACCCGCGTAGTCGAGTCCGTCTCCCGTCCGACCAGAGACTGTACAACAAATCATCAAATTAGTCAATCACGGTTGACTTGATCTTTTCCTAGTTCGACCAGGAAATTCTTATTTGACCACATGTTGACCAAGTTCCGTTTTATGGCACTTAAACCTTTTTAACTTTCTTTCCCGGTCATCGACTCCTTTTCAATTTACCGAAAGTCCGACTCAGCTTCCGAACTTTCCTTTATTACTTTTAACTTGACGTTAGGGTGTCACGTATTAATTCATTGAATTACTATGGACACCTAACGTGTCATATTAACCAATATATTTAACCTCGAGTCGATTTACCGATTTATCATTTTCTAATAAATGGAAACATTCTAAAAAGGGAAAGTTTCCCAAAATAGAAAGTTTCCTAAATTGGTAAGTCGTCTTTAGAATGGCAAGTTTCCCAAAATGGAAACTTCCTACTTACGTCCAATTAACCGTAAATAATCCAATTCTTTAATTTACGGAAACTTTACGACAATTAGGTTATTGAAAGAATCAACTCCTACCTCTTCGGCATTCAGCCGGTTTTACCGTATCACCGGAATCTTCTCCGGTTTCCGGTGACTTGCCGGAATTTCGCCATCACCTCCCCGTTTCCTTCGTCACCAAGTTATCGACCACATGCACAAAACAACACAACTCCAATTCAGTAATAGAGCACCACAACAACTATCACAACAACAACAACCTAGTTCTAACTCACCTGTAAACCTCTAATTCCATGAACCAGATGCTACTCCTCGTCCAAAATAACTGAAGGACAGAAGCTTATTCCAACATCCGTAAAACTTACACTAGACCTGCTTGGAGCAGAAAACCCAAATTCAACAAATCCTCCAATCTCAATCAAACTCAATAAACTCTACCAGAATAATCCTCCCAAAACAACTGCAAAGCTCAAAGATAGAACTTCCCCACTTATCCCCGAAGCCTCACCTTCGTGCAACCCAGCAGTCGCCACAGTGCAACTCCTCCAGCTGCCAAGCCAACTCAACTCGACCTCCAACCTCAATTGATAGCTTCCCCTGAGCTCCAGAAGTCAGCCTGAAGCTCAAAGCTTCGTCGTCGGCGCCACACCGGAACAATGCAGAGGAACCGAATTAGGATAGTTTATACTAAGGTTCAAAATTGAACCCCCCAAGCCAAGAGAATTAAGAGAATGATGAGGCGAAGAAGACCTACCAATGACGAATCAACCAGAACGCCTGAGCTGGCCCATCTCCGACGAGCACCGCCGGGCTTCACCTCGGCCGATCTCCCTTGTCTTGGGTTTATTGGAGAAATTGATTTGGGGGTTTAGTAATAGGGGAAAAGAGAAACATTTCGGTGATAGCGCGCCGGTGTGGGTCGGCCGGACGCGGCAGTGAAGGGCGGCGGAGCTGAAGACCGAACGGAGGGAGAGAGAAAGAGTTTGGCTCGGGTCAACGCCGAGTTGGGTGTTTGACTCGGGTCAAACCTCTCTACCCTTTTTATAGAAAGATCAACGGCTCAGATCAGATCTTGGAAAGATCTGACGGTCCAGATTAAAAGAAGGTAAAAAGTAAAAGGGTAAATGGTAAAACTGATTTACCGGATTATAATTAAAAGTTACCGGAAACTTCAAAAATCCGTAGAAAATAAACCGAAGCTCCGAAAAATAATCCGAAAATACCGGGAGACTCGTGTCGACACGTACTACAACATCGAGTCGTCAATTCAGGTATTTGGAGTACTTTTAAAAACTCGAAAATTAACTCGAGCGATAACTTATCGAATTACCGATCGAAATTAAAAATCCTCGGTAACTCGTGAATTTCTGTGAAAGGTAACTTTTATTAACTTCACAAGATTCGGGGTGTGACAATTCTCCCCACCTTATAAAAATTTCGTCCTCGAAATTTCTATACTCAAAGTCCAATACTGTGGGGGATAGTACCACTTAAAATAATAATATTGTTCTCCAATATCACTTCCTTCTGAGAACTCATTTGAAACGCCTCACGAATAGCATTGTCAAAACTCTAAACACATGCCCTTTACGCTCAACAAAATAACTTCGACCAGTAACCAACCTCCTATCCCTTCTGGTTTAGCCAACTAAACACAACCCAATATTCTTACTAACCACAAGTGACGTCGTCACAATATTACTAATACTCATCTGATCCAATAACACCTCGCTTGTCGCGAGTAAAATTTCTTCAAGAACACTCGTATTCTTTCGTTGAATTTAGATATCAACTCAACACATTCCCTCTGCAGGAAATGACTATCACGCCCGAGGAGTAGGGTCCGAAGTCACTAACGGATTTAAATCCTCTGGTAATACAATACCACGTGGAGCCAAATCTACTGACAACAAGTCCACGAGAAAACCATGATCACATTGTGTTACTCAAACCATCACCTCATTTGAACCGGGCTCCCTGATTTGGTTTACGCTTTCTAGAAACTATTCTGTCATGTTGTAGAGTAATTGTCTTCCCTTACTCTATCATTACTCAAACCACTTGTACACACAGGACATGAACTACCGTGAATATTAGCGTAAATCCAAAACCATAGCTTTTAAATCGGGGAGATCCAAAAGCTCCTGACATCGAGATCCAACAATACTGACTCCTCGCATGAAAACAATATTGTCAGGCTTCACACTGCCTACCAAGCTATTCTGACCGGATAAATCTTGACTTTTACCCACAAGTCGAATATCAGAGTCGCCAGCTCAAATATCACTTGTGGGGTTACTACATACTTTGCAACTGGTAACACATACCCGTACTACTCATAGGCGAGGTGCCACTGACCTCCCCAACTCTTACCTTAACCTGGAATGACGCATAGTGCAGAGCTTGCACTTCAACCAACCGTGCGTCTAATAAACGTTATCCGCATCACAATCTGGGATAGATTTACCATTAAAAGAATTCCAGAGCCTTACCCGCTCAACAAGTATATTCCATTCCCAGATGCCTCCATTACCACATCATCCGGTAATAACCAGCAACTTGGACATTTAACCAGATCAGACATCTACATGAAATTTAGTGTCACTGGTGCACGCCCATAGGAACATCTGATCAAAGCATCGGGAATTAATTTCACCAGACACAACCATGTTGATCACCGAGCATCTAGTTAACGAGGCACAAGATAACAAATACCATTACCGCACTGGGCACGTATACATCACAGAGTCAACTCGTACAACTAGACAGTTTCTAACAAAACTGTCCCCCAGGCGCTGCGGGTTTACCATCCACCGCAACCTCTATTCGGTCAGATTCAAAATTCTCAATCGCTTACCACTCTAGATCTTAAATCACAAGATCCACTGCCACACGTTAACATCCTCTCAGATCATTACTTAATCTGAACGTAACTTAATCACTCCACGGTTTCCGATGGAGTGTTGCACAACTTAGCAACATACTTTACTACTCTTGTAACAATTTGGTTTCCAAAACCTTGACTCGTAACACCTTTGAGTCATCAAAGAAACTCTTTCCTCAGTTTCACTGCATTTCATACTCGCCGAAATGTTGACACTTTCGCAAGTCATCTCCAATGATCTTTCTTGCTACCACTTTACACTCGTGGCGCCAAGAATTGTCGTTAGGTCAATCATTCCTAACAAGTAGGGTCACTACTCAAATGACCAATGACCATAGCAATGCCTACAATAGTTTAATCCTCTCAGGATTTCTTTAAATTATCCTCAATAATTGATCTCCCAGATCTTAATCCTTATTCCCCATATCAAGATTGAGGATATTTTCTGTCGCTGCAGTGAAGGTAGCTTATGAACCCTAAATACGACTAAGTACACTTCCGGTTACAATACTAGATTAGACCACAGCCAGTGAGTGCACAAATTCCCATGCCATCAAGCTCAGTTAATCGTCCTCGAAGAAACCAAGTGTCATAACGGACGACTGGGACTGCAGATTCAAGATTGAGCAACTACAAACATTCTTGCTCAAATTAATGACCCAGTAAACCTTGCCTCACTGCTGTCCCTTCACCATTTCCGTGCATCTAACTCAACATGCACTCCGCCACCTACTAACGACATGTAATAATCTCGCTAACCATCATAAAAGTCGGAGCCACCAACAATAACCCACTTCCGACATATACTTAAATGGTTAGGCCATCTTCTGGACGTTTTGTACAGAAACTTCCAACCAAACGTCTCTAATCTCCGTTCTCACTAAATGGAACTCTCATGAGAAATTCTTAAGATGATGTCATCACTAGTATTAGTCACCTACCTGGTGTCATTTTGACCACACATAACTGCACACCATAATTATGCCTTACCAGCATGTGCTACCCAAATTTCAACTTCACCACTTCCCTACACAGGAGGGTACACGTGCTCATGTGGGGTATACACATGTACATCTTCAACCGTCAAACAGTGCCGTTTGCACAACTACCGGTTCCTACCCACAATAATACCAAGTCCATCAAGGCTCGTATCACTATCTCCGGTACCCCAAGCACCCTTGGTCCGAGACCCGGTGGCTTGCTGCTACTTCCAACACGTTCCTTTAAATTCCGAAACCAATTACCTTTAATTACCACTAGTAACGCTTCCTCGATCTGAAAATCGATCTCTAATACAGCCAACCTGGAGACTCCTCCACTGGTGTACTAATTACAACACTTTGACCGCAGGTGGATAACTCACCTTGAGGTTGCCATGAGTCCCAAGATCTGGTGACACGATTAAATTCTTGCCTCCACGATAAATGGCCAAATGACCATTGTCACCTATAATTCAAATCACGCTTGGACTCACTAACGATTCGAATATTTCTAGTACCCCAAACATGGGTGGCTGGAGCTAAGAAGATCTAGTCGTAGCTGTCGACAACAATGTCAGCACCAAAGCTGACCCACGCCATTAGTTCTAGTGGCTGTCCCATAAAGCATCAAGTGACCAAACCAGCCTGTACTTTCTTAACATTTCCAGCAGTGTCACATCATGGACTCGTCACCCGAAACAAGTCCATTGATCCCAAAATGACTACACTCATTTTCCCTGAGTCATTCCACTTTCATACGTCAGTTGGTTTTTCTGAAACCACACTCATGACGAACCTCAACAAAATTGTGGCAATCGTCAAATCTTAATATTCATCCTCTCAGAATAATCGCGCTAGGCGACTTCAGCTCCTTTTTCCATCACAGGATGCAACATCTTCCAGTAACTCGTACGACTCTTTACTGCTAAGAGCCTCATAACACGAACACCCAAGCCTTGTCTTAGGCTTCTACAGCATCCCTGTCAACAACCATGACAGCCTTCCAGGTGTGAATTAACTGTTTCACCACCGAGTACTTACACATAATGCTCAAACGTTAAACAACGTGAGTTTACAGCTCGATCCCCAACTCAAATCTCATAAATCAATGGGGAATACAAAAACATAAATACGTAACGAGCTTACCTTGTTCCTTACAGGAACTCTCTATGAGGTCGCGCGTACGGAGGCATAGTCTTGAAGATTCGATCGTTTATAGGACCACTCGGTCCATATCTCAATCAGGAAGTACTAACTCATATCCTCAATAAACACTAAGCGTCCAAGCATAAAATGCCGATGGATCCGCCGCGGTCGGACCATCACTCTATAGACACTAAGTGATACCAAGTATATGAGGTAGTAACAGGAACGATAACCTAATGCTCTGATACCATTGACAGGACCCACCCCAGGTTAAACCCTTTTAACCCGAAGTAAATCCTGCGGGGACCACCTCAAGGGAACTTCTTACCGAAACCCCCTTGAAATGGCCAACCCTTCCTACTAAACTAACTAAACCGGGTTAGTCAGAGCAGTCTACAGAGATAGTTACCCCAAAGAATTTTTCGCAGCAACGGAATGATCGACTATGCCTCGACTCTCGTACGCGCTCGACCTCCTCTCAAGAACCCTGCATCACTGGGCATTTAAAAACGAAAGGCCCAGGGGAGAAACATTTAAAAACTGTTAGAGTGAGTGGACGAAAATCACAGATAAAAACTTCATTTCCTGTAATGTTCTCCCAAAAGTATATCAATTTAAAAATCATTTATGCATGCCCACAATTACTAAATTTCCACAAGTGCATAAAAAGATAAACCAACAAGGAATATGGGAAGAGAAATGTTCACCAAACATAATAAGTCTGACCTCTCAGACTAGGGTCGGAGCTAAGAGCTCTAGTAGCGCCCTCACGCTACGCTATGCTAGCTAGATAAAATAATACGGTCAACCCTTATAATATCAACCTGACCTCTCAGGCTTGTCTGACCTCTCAGACCAGGGTCGGAGCTAAGAGCTCTAGAATATGTGATAACGGTCAACCCTTATAATATCAACCTGACCTCTCAGGCTTGTCTGACCTCTCAGACCAGGGTCGGAGCTAAGAGCTCTGGATAAAGTGGAAATGGTCAACCCTCATAGTGCACTACGTAGTTTGCCTGACCTCTCAGGCTAGGGTCGGAGCTAAGAGCTCTAGTAGCGCCCTCACGCTACTCTAACTAGCATATTTATTGGTCAACCCTTAAAATAAAAATTCATAACAAGACAATAATCAAATTCTCTTCCCAAAACAAATAAGTAAAACACTTCCTTGTCATATATGCATAAAACCAATTTCCAACGATGTCTCGGGTTCAAATCCCTTCGAAGGACGGCCATCACCGTCTATAACCATTTTCGGGAGAAATAGAAAATTGTGTAATAATGTAAATACTTCACGTATAAGTGTCAATATCTCAAACCATTGTAAAAATCTTTAACCGAGGCTCCCGCTAAACTTTATCCATATAAAAACGTTCAAGAACCCGAGAAAGATATAATTCTCGACAACCATCATAAAAACCATGCAATTTACTCAATAATTAGGGCATGCATTTAATTAAAATAATATGTCCACTCACAGTACTATTGCGACCTTTCCGCTCGGAAAGCTCCTCGAGCGACACTCTCGAACTACCCGCGTAGTCGAGTCCGTCTCCCGTCCGACCAGAGACTGTACAACAAATCATCAAATTAGTCAATCACGGTTGACTTGATCTTTTCCTAGTTCGACCAGGAAATTCTTATTTGACCACATGTTGACCAAGTTCCGTTTTATGGCACTTAAACCTTTTTAACTTTCTTTCCCGGTCATCGACTCCTTTTCAATTTACCGAAAGTCCGACTCAGCTTCCGAACTTTCCTTTATTACTTTTAACTTGACGTTAGGGTGTCACGTATTAATTCATTGAATTACTATGGACACCTAACGTGTCATATTAACCAATATATTTAACCTCGAGTCGATTTACCGATTTATCATTTTCTAATAAATGGAAACATTCTAAAAAGGGAAAGTTTCCCAAAATAGAAAGTTTCCTAAATTGGTAAGTCGTCTTTAGAATGGCAAGTTTCCCAAAATGGAAACTTCCTACTTACGTCCAATTAACCGTAAATAATCCAATTCTTTAATTTACGGAAACTTTACGACAATTAGGTTATTGAAAGAATCAACTCCTACCTCTTCGGCATTCAGCCGGTTTTACCGTATCACCGGAATCTTCTCCGGTTTCCGGTGACTTGCCGGAATTTCGCCATCACCTCCCCGTTTCCTTCGTCACCAAGTTATCGACCACATGCACAAAACAACACAACTCCAATTCAGTAATAGAGCACCACAACAACTATCACAACAACAACAACCTAGTTCTAACTCACCTGTAAACCTCTAATTCCATGAACCAGATGCTACTCCTCGTCCAAAATAACTGAAGGACAGAAGCTTATTCCAACATCCGTAAAACTTACACTAGACCTGCTTGGAGCAGAAAACCCAAATTCAACAAATCCTCCAATCTCAATCAAACTCAATAAACTCTACCAGAATAATCCTCCCAAAACAACTGCAAAGCTCAAAGATAGAACTTCCCCACTTATCCCCGAAGCCTCACCTTCGTGCAACCCAGCAGTCGCCACAGTGCAACTCCTCCAGCTGCCAAGCCAACTCAACTCGACCTCCAACCTCAATTGATAGCTTCCCCTGAGCTCCAGAAGTCAGCCTGAAGCTCAAAGCTTCGTCGTCGGCGCCACACCGGAACAATGCAGAGGAACCGAATTAGGATAGTTTATACTAAGGTTCAAAATTGAACCCCCCAAGCCAAGAGAATTAAGAGAATGATGAGGCGAAGAAGACCTACCAATGACGAATCAACCAGAACGCCTGAGCTGGCCCATCTCCGACGAGCACCGCCGGGCTTCACCTCGGCCGATCTCCCTTGTCTTGGGTTTATTGGAGAAATTGATTTGGGGGTTTAGTAATAGGGGAAAAGAGAAACATTTCGGTGATAGCGCGCCGGTGTGGGTCGGCCGGACGCGGCAGTGAAGGGCGGCGGAGCTGAAGACCGAACGGAGGGAGAGAGAAAGAGTTTGGCTCGGGTCAACGCCGAGTTGGGTGTTTGACTCGGGTCAAACCTCTCTACCCTTTTTATAGAAAGATCAACGGCTCAGATCAGATCTTGGAAAGATCTGACGGTCCAGATTAAAAGAAGGTAAAAAGTAAAAGGGTAAATGGTAAAACTGATTTACCGGATTATAATTAAAAGTTACCGGAAACTTCAAAAATCCGTAGAAAATAAACCGAAGCTCCGAAAAATAATCCGAAAATACCGGGAGACTCGTGTCGACACGTACTACAACATCGAGTCGTCAATTCAGGTATTTGGAGTACTTTTAAAAACTCGAAAATTAACTCGAGCGATAACTTATCGAATTACCGATCGAAATTAAAAATCCTCGGTAACTCGTGAATTTCTGTGAAAGGTAACTTTTATTAACTTCACAAGATTCGGGGTGTGACATATACTATATATAATACACTAATGTGCAATCTAGTTTAACTTTAATCAATTCTTTTAATGAGGAAAACCTACCACAACTTATCACAAAAGGTATAAACAGAATTGCATACTTAATCAGACAAAACTGAAAATGCATGATTTTTCTAAGATATGAGTCATTGAACTTCAATTAGTAAAAGACTGTATTTTCTGATTGTATCCAATATAATGTCTGATTTTTTGGCATAAAATGAGGCTTGTCTTTCTTAACAAGGGTGTGATTTAAAATTTAGAAGATTTTTTTCTTTACTTGACCTGGATGCGATTGTGAAAACTCATCCGAGACCAAAACGTATAGGTATAAATACATAGAGTTGCATGGCTCTTTCCACAACTATAAGCTTTCTATTCCCAACCTTTAGCTCTCTTAGAGATGACAACTAAATGTCTCAGTTTATATTTTATGTTTCTTTTTCTCAACTCCACATTCCTTGTCACTTGTGCTCGACCTTTTGAGTATACAAATTCTGAGATAGTTGAAGAGGTTAATAAATCTGATTCAAAACCTGATAACAAAGTTATCAGCCTTGGTTCAGAACATCCTTTTACAACTGTAGATATTCTACAAGGGATTAAAAGTTCTAGCCCAAGTCTTGGTATGAGTACCAAAGTTATTGAAGGTAAAATTCTCAGAGGAATAAAGAACTCTGGTCCAAGCCCTGGTTCAGGGCATCATTTTAAAACTATAGATATTCTAGAAGGGATTATTAGTTCAGGCCCAAGCCCAACTCCTGATACAGGTATTAAAGTTATTGACGCTGAAATTCTCATAGGGATTAAGCAGTCTGTTCCCAGCCCTGGTTCAGGACATCCTTTTACAATTGCAGATATTCTAGAAGAAACTACGAGTTCCGATCCAAGCCCAAGTCCTGGTACGAGTATCAAAGTTATTGACACCGAAATTCTCAAAGGGATTAAACGGTCCGGTCCTAGCCCTGGTTCAGGACATCCTTTTACAACTGCAGATTTTCTAGAAGGGATTAAGAGTTCCGGCCCAAGCCCAAGTCCTGGTACGAGTACTAAAGGTATTGACGCTAAAATTCTTAAAAGGATAAAGCACTCTGGTCCAAGCCCTGGTTCAGGACATGCTTTTAAAACTATAGATATTTTAGAAGGGATTAAAAGTTTCGGCCCAAGCCCAAGTCCTGATACAGGTATCAAAGTCATTGACACTGAAATTCTCAAAGGATAAAGCGCTCCGGTCCCAGTCTTGGTTCAAGCCCAAGTCCTGGTATGAATATCAAAGTTAATTGATGCTGAAACACTCAAAAAGATAAAGTGCTCCAGTCCTAGCCCCAATTATGGCAACTCTTTTACAATTGAGGATATTCTCGTATAGATCAGGAGTTAAGATAATTGAAAAATTATAAAATTAGCAAATATAATGATTGGAAAATTTGAAGGAAATAAAACCTTTTTTAAGGAAATAAAACATGTTTGGGTTTATCTTTTTTTTCTTCTATTTTTATCGGAAAACATGTTTTATCTTCTAGATACCAATACTTGGATCCGGTTGGTTAGTTTGGCTAGGCACCAAATTCCTAGCCCTAATAGTAGAAGAGCCTGCAGTAGTAGCCTCAAATTCATCCACAATGAGTATGGTAACAATGGTACATAGTCCAAATCTGAAAACCAACCAAAGCACTAACACTCATACCCAAAGGCCCAGCCACTACACCATGTTCGCCTTTGTCAAGCTACGTACCTAATCTATGCATTATAGGTGAGCTTTTAGACACCGAAAAAACAAAAACCGGTTAAAACTGCACCAAACCGACATCAAGTAACTGAAACCGAATGAAACTGCGACAATCATTTCTAAAAGTTACGTTAACCGAGTAGTGCGGTGTCGTTTTGCGGTTCTATGCATCCTAAAAACCGATTAAACCGATTTGAACTGACATATATTCTTTTAATTATATATTACGTGTCATATTCCTATTGGTTATGAGATACAAATAGTAGACTTCCACATACATGATTATATATTACTTAATTTGAATGAAATTCATCGTGAATGAGAGATGGAATGAATGAGAGACAGAATGGAATAGTATGTGAAGAATTCAATTTCATCGAGGTGTTTACTTACCACATGGAATTTGAATAGGAATAGAAATAATTACAATTGATGTAACTTATTTGCAGTATTAATAGTTTACAACTTTGATATTGTTTTTATGCTATTTGGTTAAGTGTGAAATATATTATGGATAGTAAGTTTTGTAGCCGGAACCACACCGAAATCGAACCGATATTCGGTTACCCAATGAGAGCTGTATTTATATATTTTTATCGGTTTCGGTTTTAAAAAATAGAAAACCGACGCTTTGGTTTTGATTTTCAGTTAGTGTCTAAACACCAAACCGTTGAGACCGAGTCCACTTCTATATTGCATCTATCCAAAATCATCTTTCATTGAAGAAAGTCAGCGATCAAATCACCACAGCCGCACAACCACTATCTTTCTACTGATGGTACACCCCTTGCTATAGAAACCCCATGTATCAACCTCTCTCTTTATGTCATTTGTAGTAATGATGAGAATCACTCTGCCACAATTAGAAACAAGTGCGGTAAAATTGGATCTCCCGATCGAAGCCCTCGAGTTGAAATAGTAAGTCTAAATGGTCTATCCTGGATGAGGAGTGAGTGGGAAATGGTTTGAACACATTCCATAACCAAGCTAATGAATCTGTGAGGAAAACCCATTGCCAACATCATCACTTGTAGAAAGTCTCAATCAACTCTATCATACGCCTTCGTCATATCTAATTTCATTGCAGCTTTTTGCTTATTCTTCTTACCCCTCCTTTTCAAGTTTTAGATCGTCTCAAACGCTGCAATGACATTATCATGAATCAATCTTCCAGGAACAAAAACACTTTGATAATTAGCAATTAAACAAGGTAGCACCTCCTTTAACCGATTAGCAAACGCCTTCAACATTAACTTAAAAATGACATTATAGAGGCTTATAGATCTGTATTCTGTCACTTTCTTCGGGTTTGTGATTTGACAACCCCATCACCATTAAGAAATACAAGACATCAAGAGATTATCTCGCTCCCCACGATCGACCAGTATTTCTGATAAAATAAGGATAGTGTTATTAACACATCCTCTCTAATTTCCTATCCACACATTTCATTTTCATTTACAAAATTTCTACTTGAATTTGTTTCATATGTGGATAGAAAAATAAAGGGGTGTGTTAATAAAACAAAATGGTGTGTTAATAACACTAGCCTAAAATAATGGTGGTAATCCATCTCGACCCGAAGACTTTGTAGATCACATATCCTTTAAAGCTGCTTCAATCTCTTCTCTGGTAAATGGTCTACTTAACTCGACTGACTGTTCTATTGTTACTCTACCAGCCACCTCCTCCAAAATACCCTCATTTAGTTCTGAACATTTAGTAGTAAAAAACTGTTGAAAATAATTTACAAAAACACAACCTACATTAATATGCCTTGTCCTCCACCAATTATCTTCTCCAAGAATCCCAATCATTCTATTAGTCGTGCCTCATTGCTTTGCAGGGGTATGGAAGAACTTCCTATTTCGGTCACAATATTTCAACCAATTAACCATTGATCGTTGACACCACATTACTTCCTCCCTCTCCAGTAGCTTGTCTAAGTGGGATTCAACAATTTTTCCTTTCTGCATAACATCATATGAGGGATAGCAACGTTGCAAAACATCTAGTTATTCTCTAAACTCCCGCACTGTTTCCGTACACTACCAAATTTCTCTCGTTCCCACCTCTTTAAATTAACCGCAACGATACTTAACCGAGGACCATTCCCATGCCTCCAACACTGTTCAATAATCTGACCACACTCCTCATCTTTAGTCCACATCTCTTCAAACAAAAATCTTCGAGGAATATTCCAAATATCACCATCCAAAACATCAGGCTTCTTGAGAAGAGATGAGCGACTTCCGACCATTTCAGAGCAAACACAAAAGTCTAAAACCACTGTGTTTGATCGTGATGGTGGCAAGGGATGATTGGTGAAGTCTCAACGCGATGCGACGTCCTCTGACGGGTAGCGGGGCAGATGTTTTTAAAGTGACCCTCTTTGATTGTGCTTTGCTTGTTGGTCTTAATGATGGTGGAGCAGATATGATGGCCCTTCTGGGTAGGGATGGTCTTGAGGTCACTTCTTCGATGGCGGCTCTGTGTCGGAGATGAGGTGATCTTGCTGGAATTCGAGATAGGGGTGATGTTGGGATCTAGAGATTGGCATCCGATCTGGTACGATCTTGGTCTGTGGTGTTGAGGCTGGAGAGCGGTTGAGCGTTGGTAAGGCTGCAGATCAAGGTTTGGTCAGATCTAAAAGGTCAATCCATGTAGCAGTGTTTGAATTTGATGGTGAGTTGTGGCGGTAGGGGTTCTCTAGATCGATGGGATAATCAGACCTTGCAAGCACTACTGCGGTGGTGGCGAGTAGGGAGCTTGGGATTACAGGTGGGGCGAGACCTTGGGTCAAAGGGTGGGCTTGGGTCTGGGCTCTTGAGCCTGGGCCTGGCTTCAAACCCTAGGCCTATTGAGTTGCCCCCGGTGAAGCCTGGCTAGTCCAGTATGGGTAGAGTTTAGGCCTACTAGGTCAAGCCCACATTTGTAGTGATATAGATGACGCACTTTTACGCGTCCTTGAGGATCTAGTTTCAAAGGGTCACCGTTATGGAACTTTCAAACCCGGTTCATGGACTCTAATAGAAGATGCCTTAACCAAATTATGTCCAGCCTCAAGACTAAAAGCTAGACCACATGTGGAGTCAAAAATTAAAAAGCTGAAACAGGAATGCAGTATTGCGTGTGACATGCTCAACACAGATGGCTTTAGTTGCAACAATGAGATGAAATGTGTGGAGGTTGACAGTGAAACATGGAAAAGATATGTTAAGGTATGACCTTATGATAATCTTAACTTCATGACATACTGATAATCCTTCTTTCTTTTTTCCCGGTCTGTGACATACTGATAAGGCTAATATGAGTTTATTTATTTATTTAGGATCCATAAGTTAATAACGACCAAAAAAGGATCCATAAGTTAAACAGAGAAATAGCAGGAGAAAAGATGATGATGTAGGTGCTTCGTTATACAAAGTTGCTGCTTCATTTATGGGAGTGATGCAAACTTCAAAGGAGCAAATGGGAGTAATAATCGAAAACCTAATCATTTATGGCTGAAACTTGGAATGCTGATTTCTTTCTTACTTTGGATGAGGAAGAGAAATTGGAATTTATTAAGCAACTCATTGATGAATCATCTAAATAATGTTCACTCATCTTGGGCAACTGTTGGGAGCATTGGCTTAGAATGTTTGTAAATTAAATTGTATGCATAATGATTAGGCGGTAGCATAGTATTTATGTCCATCTTTGTTGATGCTCCGTGGTCCTGAATCCTCAGATATGAGTTTCATTCATCATGTCTCTAATTTAAGATCTTTACATTCTAACAGCATCTGTAACGGTAGTTGCTCCTTCTATCTGTTCTTGTTCTCGAGCAAAGATTGCTCGTGCAAGAGCATTTTAGCTCGATCAACGAGCGGTCGTCACTGCAGGACCTACCTCTTTTTCCTCTGCTCGTGCTACAGTTAAACACCGCTGCATATGCTCTAAGTAGGGAGACGTGTTATCATTTTTATAATACCAAATTATAAAAAGAACTCAAATATGGACTCTGTTTTTTTTGAACAATAAATAATATGGTCTACATGCCCATAACCAACTATATGCGAGTGTTAAACGTATCACGAAATTGCATTACTTAAATAGCCCCAAAAAGAAAAGAAGGGCATGGTAAATTCCCCCAGTCTGCTCAACATTTTACCCGGATCCACATCTCAGTTAAAACAGTAAAAAGGTAAAAAGTGTGAAGGAATCTGAGCGTGACAAATGGGATCCTCCTCTTAAATTTGAACAGAAGCTCTCATCACCACCCTCAGTTTTCACTGCCTTTTTGATACTGTTTTAACCTCCTCCGTCTGCTCTCTGCCGAAAAAAATGGGCAACTCCTCCAGAGACGACTCCGCCGCCGACGGCGACGCTTCCAGCGGCGGCGCTGACGCTCCCAAGCCCTCCAACTCCAGCCTCTACTCGGAAGGCGAGAAGATCCTCGCCTACCATGGCCCTCGCATCTACGAAGCCAAGGCAAGCTAACCTCTCGCTCCTCTCTTCCCCTAACCTCTCGTTTTCTTTATCTTTATGCCCTAATTTTCTTATTTTTTTCTTTCTTCTTTGTTTGCTCCAGTTTCTGGAATTTTAGTGCTTGAATGGTTTGGAATCTTGCGGTGAGGGTTTTGAGATTTTTAGTCTTCAGTCTCTGATTGGCTTATTGTTCTTGGTTAAATTTGCAATTTTTTTTAGAATGAAATGTCTATGGAGCTGCTAATTTTCTAGTTTGCTCACAATTTTAACCTGTAATCACAAAATAATTCAACTTTGATCTGTTTTAAACCTAATGCTGGAAAATCGATGCAAGATCTTTTTTGTTGCATCAATTTTGGGGCTGAGTATGTAGAAATATTCATGGGCTGAGTCATTAAGCTTGTAGAAATGCTATAGTTTGATATATTACAATAATTTATCCAATTTAATTGATGTAGTTGTAAATTCGGTTTACTTCTTATCTCGAAGCAAGCATGATTGACTTATATTAGATACTTTGGTATATTCTATTAGGCTTGTTTAGCTTCATCTCAAATAAGTGAGAAAGTGATTTTGTGTTCTTTAGAGGCAAATGGTCCAGCAATATGGAGGAAATTATCTTTTCACCTTTACCAATGTGATTTACCGATACTAAAACCTGTTCAGATTCTAGAAAGTTTCTTGTATTGTTTATTCTCTCTCTGCTGCTGTAGCTGTACTCTAAACATCTTAATGCTTTCACATTTTAGGTTCAGAAGGCAGAGATCAGGAATAACGAATGGAGATACTTTGTTCACTACCTCGTAAGTTGACTAACCTCTCTGTGTGTGTGTGTGTGTAATAATTAGTACTGAACCACTGATACATTCATAGTGACAACATGTAGGTAGTCAAAGTAGCATCTGATGAAGATATTAACTGTTGTTTGTTTGCTGTTTTGCAGGGCTGGAATAAAAAGTGAGTGTGCTCTCTATAGCTCAAGTATATTTCTATCCACATTAGTTTATAGCAAACTATCCACATTCTTAAACACGACCAGTACTGTTTATGTTAAATTTTCTGGTCACCCTAAAAAATCAAATATGAAATATGGATGGCAGCTACATGAAATGTGCTTATCCTATTCCAGCTACATGATACATAATAACGTTCCAAAGTTGAAAGGGCTACTATTTTAGATATCATTTGCATACCCTTGTTATATATCATATGAAAAGAGCACCTCAGAGCTGTATAGTCTTTATCTGTTTTCTTTCGTTGATAATTATACCCTTTTCAAAAGGGGATACAGAAATCATTACTATGGGTTGGACATCTTGCCAACAGTTGGGACGAGTGGGTGGGTGTGGATCGCATATTGAAGTACACTGAAGAGAATATAATGAAGCAGCAAGCTCTTGACAAGAATACAAAGTTAGGACGTTCCTCTCACACGAAGCCAAAAAGTTCTGCTGGTTAGCTTTGCTCTTATTTACTTTAACGCTAGTGCCTTTCAGAGTCTCCAGTATTTGTACATGTACTTCCTCAAACCATTATAATTATGCATTGCAGTAATACTCATGTACTTAACCTGAACCCTGATCTTGCATGATGTGTTTCTCATACCAGATTTAGGCCACTGTAGACATTTTTATTTTGTTTAGGGGGTGGGAGGAGATGTTAAGATAATAGAGAATTTATTAGAAAGTTTGGTTCAAGATAAACTCAAATAATTCAATATAAAGAAATTTCTAGATATAATTTCGCTTAAAAAATTAGCTTGAACACTATACTGAAAGACCTTTCCACCAATCCACAAATAGATAATTTATTAGAACATGGTCTGTTCAAGATAAACTCAAACAATTATAAGTTTACTATCATTATCTCTTTTTTTTTATCTCTTTTGACAAAGGATAGTGTCATGAGGAAGCTTTATGGCGGACAAGTTAGATCCCCCTTTTTCTATTGCCCAGTATCATTTTGGGCAATGGGATGAAGGATCGACCCTCCGAACATCATGCCATTGGCTTCTTATTTTCTGGAATGTATCTGTAGAACTTCATTGTCACAATTTTTCTTACATTTTCACTGAAATTTTATTGTTGTACCTTGATATCTATCATCATTGGTTTTTTTTTCTATTAACTTTAGTTATTGTGTTGCCCTTCTGTAGATGTAAAAGCGGAGAAAGAGGACCAAAAGAGTAATGGTATAACTTGTTTTCTGATTCCTTGTTCTTCAACTTTGATTTTTTATTTTTTTATAAAAGAGCAAAAATATGCTTGTAAGAGGAGTACTTTCATTAATGAATTAATATTAAACTCTATTTCAGTAGCCAAAGGGAAGAAGCGAAAGAATGACTCAGGCACTGAGGTATAATCATATTATATATTTTTCTTCTATTTTTCTGTTTACATTATCTGGATTATTTTAAGATGCTTTCTGCTCACTTACTATCTTTCTATTTCCTTTGTTTTTTTTTCACATCTTATAGGAGTAAACATCTTATAAAACTTGTCTAGATTTTGTTTTCATATGCTGTAAGGACGCCATTAGTGGTGGTCTTTGAACTTTTCCAGTTGAAATGAAAATAAAAGATAAGAAACACAGTAATACAGAGAAGCAGTTTCCTGCCAAATAGTGACTAGCTAGTTATATTCATTTATTCTCTATTAATGCAAAGCTGAATTTCCCATTTTTCTCGCCCTTTACAGATGCTTTCCTTTTGTATCTGTTCAACATTCTCCTTGGTTTATTTATGGTTCTATTGACATGTCTTTGACATTGGCCTAATTTTGGGGTTCTATAATTATTAGAAGGAAAGCGTCAACTTGGAAAAGCTTGTGAAGATTCAAATTCCTGTTGCCTTAAGAAAGCAACTGGTGGAGGATTGGGAATTTGTTTGTGAGCAGGATAAGGTACATGTTTGATAACAGTTCAGCAACTTCGTTTGGTTATCATTTGACCATCAGGCAGAATGATAGCTTTGTAGTTGAATTTGTCTTTCAAGAATGCATCTGATTCTTTTAAGGCATATCTTATTGGACCTTGTTGTGGTACCTTATGTCTCAGTATGATATTGATAGTTGAAGAAATTTGTTTCTGCAGCTTGTTAAACTTCCACGATCTCCAACTGTAGATGACATTTTGCAGAAGTATCTTGACTACAGGACAAAGAAAGATGGAAAGTATGTTTTACCAAGTCTTCATGTTGATCTTCTATCCTTATTCTAGCCAATTTCATTCGAATGGCTGTTTTGCTGTTCGGCTCGGTTCGGTCTTAAGAGCTGATATGTATATAGAGTGATCAGTGACATGTTAAGATTTTTCTTGAATACAGGCTGACTGATCCAGTAGGAGAAGTCCTGAAAGGAATACGATGTTACTTTGACAAAGCATTGCCGATGATTCTCTTATACAAAAAAGAACGCAAACAGTATCATGAAACTGTTGTCGGTGATGTATCTCCATCAACAATATATGGTGCTGAACACCTGCTACGACTTTTTGGTACGATATGAATCTTAGAAATGCTTATAGGTTTATTGTTTTTTGGGGTTTATTATGGGCATGGTTGTGATAGGTGGTTTTATGCATTTGTCCACTAAGCTGGTATGGTCATATTTTATAATTTTAAAGTGATAGTGATGACTTTCTCCAGTTAAGCTGCCGGAGCTATTGGCGTATGTCAACATAGAGGAGGAAACACTGACCCACTTACAGCAGCAATTAATTGATTTACTCAAGTATCCACTCAAACCATAATACTTTAAACTACTATTTTAGAGATGTTATTGTTTACTCAATTTTTGTTTCAGTACATTTAGCTGAAACTTATGTAGGATCATAAACGTACATATATCCATATTGATTTGCAAATCTTTGCTTGATTAAGGTGCATCTTTTGGCCGTTATTTTTGTATTTTATGGGAAATGTGAGGAAGATAGGTTTAAGTAGTTAGATGACATTTCCAGGCCATATTCTAAGGTATTAGTAGTTTGTTTTTTACTCTAACTTATACTCTGATCCACCCCACTTCCCCTTTTCTTCTTCTTTCGCTGGGCTTCAGTATCTTTAATGCTTTCTTACACCATAATTTTGAAGAGGATGACTCGAGGCCAGAATTAAAAAGGAGTAGACATCTTATATTTGAAAAACCTGAAGTAGTTTCATGTCCACTATTAAGGAAGGTGACGTGTTTTACATTCCAAGTATTGATGATTGATTTACATTTACACTTCCTCACTTAATTGTTTTGGTGAGTGTTCTCCAATACAGCGTAATGTAAATTTGAGGTGCTTTTTGTCTCAAGTATTATACTATTGTCATGCAGATTTCTGCAGAAGAATCAGAGCACCTTCATTTCTGCTTATGATGGCTCAAAATGTGTTGATGGGAAGGGCAAAGGAAAAAACGAGTGATTTGGTACAGATACTGTTTTAACTTCTGCCTTCTCAACTCACCATCAATTGGCAAAGGCAGGTGCAAGAGATTCATCACCATTCTTGGCATGTTATGGATTTGATTCACCAAGACAATCCAGGAACATGGAACGGCCAATTTGTTGTAACATTAGCATTATTTCATTCTTTTTTTGTCTCTTATTCGAATACCAGTCATCCGTGTTAGCTTAGCAATCAACTTCTCTGGTTATGATGTAACATTGGCCATAGTTGTAGTTGGGATTTTAATGTAACATTGATCTGGAATCTCTTATAATGTTGTGTTTAATGGAAGTGCATTTGGACAATAATGACAATTTGATCTTATTCAAGCAATTTCAGTCTTCAGGAAAATGAAGAGTAGAAAAGATGCATTATCCACTTTATTTCTTTTTCCCTTCATTCGGAATCATAATTCGCTTTTCTTATTACCCAGCATACAGAACAAGAACCAAGCAGGGATTTCCTGTTTACTTTTATCATTCCAGGTTGCTTCCAGCAACATCCAGGGCAAACCTAAACCTCACATCATTTCTTTCGATTCTCTCAAATGCCTTGTTAGCATAATCCATTTTTACTATCTCTAATTCTCTATCACAGTCGTCAGATCCTTGTCTGCCCAGAAATCAAGTAATTCCTGCGTTTCTTCCATGCTACCGATGAAGCTCCCGGAAATGCTCCTCTTCCATGTAAAGCCACACACAAATTACCTTCAAGTAACATCATCACGGTAATGTCTAAATGAGCTCAGGCTGTACATCTAAAAGTGATGGGGTATAGTGGTATACATACCTAGAATTATGTCAACTGCATCAAACTGAAGTGGTTGAGGAACGGCAGCAACTACTATGAGCTTCCATCAACCTTGAGGAGTGAAAGATAAGGATGCAGAGAATGGAAAGCCGGTACAAGGTCGTGGATATAGTCGAGGCTGCTAGCAGCTCCCTCCATCTCAGCCTTATTGGAGCTCACTATAAAAGCATCTACACCTAAAATATTTAAAGCCTCATCCCTCTTCTTATCAGAAGAGCTTATCACAGTCACATTGCCTATGCAATTATGACACCTAAATGTCCAACTCTCCAAAACCCAATATCCCTCCCCTTACAACCCTTTTAGACCCCATGAATTGCTTCAATGGACTGTAAGCTGTAACCCCAGCACACAGCAATGGAGCCGCCTGCTCAGGTGCTAGCTTTCCTGGTATCCGAACCACAAAACTGCATTGTATTGACTGGTATTACTGTAGTGTAACAAAAATGAAGGCAACATGGCAGATATTCCATTCATTTAAACAAGACCTTGCTTTGAATGATGGTTAGGTTGATAGTCTAGGAACATAGATTGGACAGCTATCTGGCAAAGATACAACTTGCGCTACTAGATTGTTTTCGGTCACTTACCTTTGATGAACAACCATGGCAGATGAGAAGCCTCCGTGAGTCGGGCTTCCATCTTTGTAGGTGCCATTTATAGTGAAGATTGTCTTAGGGCAGTACTGATCCATGTTGGATTGGCAAAACAAGCATTCTCCACAAGCCCCTACTATGCATGCAACTCCCACTATGTCCCCAACTCTAAATTTCTTCACCTCTGAACCCAACTCCACCACTTCTCCTACTACTTCATGCCTTCAAATCCAACACAACCAATTAAGTAAAACTAGTAGACATGAAAGACTTGGTATGAACTTCTTTCACTCACCCTGGAACCAAAGGATAATTAGTACTATGAATCTCATTCGTCATCTGATGAAGATCAGTGTGGTCTACTCTACTCCACAGTACAGAACCTTCAATACCACATCTTCAGACCCCATTTTCCTATACATGTAGACTGAAATTAACACTAACTAATTTAAAACCACTTGATAATCAGTCATGACAGAAAAATAGAGACCTGAGATTGAATTGATAGGGAAAGAGAATTCCAGAAGTGTCTCTGGCAGCCCAACCAAATGCCTTCCTTTCTTCCATTTCTTATAGAAATATGAAATATGAACAAGTGATCAAGTAACAATAGACTGCTAAACAATAAGAGAATGATTGGTGAAGCTGAAGTGTTGATTTTTGGGGATTTTATACTCATGTTTGTAGCTAGCTTTTGAGTTGCTTAATGGATTCAAATGTATAGTAATTAGGGAGGTTCTCTGCACCAAGTCAAAAAATGTTACAAAACTAAAGACTAATGTTATGGCTGCTCTGATACAAAACAAACAAAATAGATTTAGAAAAGTGTAGAATGACCCAAGGATCTATATATTATTTGATTTAATGTGATTGAGAATCTGGGTTTTTTATATGTTTAGCCAGATTGGGTTAGAAGTCTGGGCCAAATTAGGACAATTTTAAGGAGACAATGCTCCTGAAGTCAAACGTCATGTCTCCTCTCACATATAGAGTCAGAGTTGGTCTCTCATTCAGCCTTTACTTCTCCCCCAAGTTAACTTGAAGTGGGATAACTGAAGTTGAACTATTAAGAGTATGGAATATGTTGACCTCTTGAGCTATTGTATGCTTGAAATGCATAAGTGTACAATATATATCAAGCTAACAATGACGTTTTAAACAAGTTAACAAATTAGTCTCTGCATTAACCGAACGGCCCCTCACATCTGTTACCTTGATGCAACCTTGCATTGGCACATGCACAACAGAAGTAGAACGGAGCCATTTAATCTATATATTCCGGCCGGCCACCGATCAGGATCAGAAAAGAGCCGGTGCTGCTACTACTAGGAACATGAAGAAGACTAATAGCAGGTAAGGGTTGAGGGTTGCTGCAATATTGGGAAGTGTGAGGTAGTCATCTGGAGGGGGATGACACAGTCATCCCCATTGAAAGAAATTCTTGGGAAAGCCCATCCTTCTCTAAATGTATAAATTCCTTCATCCTTGTGCAACAACATTTCTGATTGTGCGTTCCCTTGGTTTCCTGACGTTAGAATCATATCATTATAGAATTTGAGTCCCCAAAACATGCCCGTATCATCTGACCAGTTTATATATTCAGGTGTTTAGTAACGTATAATAGTACTAGTTAAACAACTGAAGGTCGAAAACGTATTAGCCTGGGTGAGATGAAGGTTGTTAAAGGAAATGAATTCAATTAAGGAGCTAATTGTGGATCGAATTATCTTGTGTATGCACCAAATCAGTCTAGCATAATTGTAGGATCGTGTAATTGACATTCCTAGAATAGTTCTGTTCTATTGCTATATAATAGCTAGCTAGTCTGTACAAAATCATCACAACAATATACAGAATATTCATTCATCATTCTGTTTATGGTATCAGAGCGGGTTGCCCACGTACATGTGTGAAGCCCAAAGGCCACACGAACTCCACGACCACCCAAGTTGTTGTCCACGTGTTAGGCTTAAAAATTCGCCACACGTGCGGGGGCGTGTTGAGATATATATCCCACATCGGGAATATGAGACCTTACCTGTGGGTTTATAAGGGTTTGGGCTACTCTCTATTGCCAATTGGTTTTAGAGTTGAACCCCAGACTACTTTATCATGGTATCAGAGTTGAATTCACATCAATGCGTACTTTCCTTGACGAACGCGGCACTATTTTTCAACACACATGTGCTTATACTCCTCAACAAAATGGGGTAGTCGAGCGTAAACACCGCCATCTTTTAAATGTAGCCCGTGCCCTTCGATTTCAAGCCAATTTACCACTACGGTTTTGGGGAGAAAGTGTCCAAACAACATGTTATCTCATCAACCGCCTACCCACACCTCTACTTTCTCACAAATCTCCATATGAACTTTTACACAACAATCCACCAAACTATTCTGCTCTTCGGGTTTTCGGTTGCCTATGTTATGCCACAAATCTCAACCCCAATCACAAATTTGATTATCGTGCACGTCGTTGCATTTTCATTGGATATCCACTTGGGCAAAAAGGTTACCGTGTTTATGACCTTGAAGACAAGAAATTTTTCACATCTCGGGATGTTGCTTTCCATGAACATACATTCCCGTTAAATCAACTTCCACCCGAAAATCAAGATGACGACCCAATTTTGCCTCTACCTAGCAGTCCAATTCCATCTACTGAGCCCATCACCCCCTCACATTTTCATCCCATCTCTTCTCCAATTGCAGTACCCGACACTTCCTTTTCCCAAAACGACCCAATTGATCTCTCATCTCCGATCGATCACTCTCCGACCACATCCTCTTCTTCCACCAATCCATCTCCGATCGCTGCATCTCCTCATCCAACTCCACTCAAAGTCTACTCTCGTCGACATCAGCCTGCTGACGTTTCCATTTCCTCACCGGCAATCCCATCCACCCTGATTCCGTCAGAACCAACCGCACCATCAACAGCGCCCATTAACGACACCACTGATCTCATCATTTCCGACCCCATCAATACCGATCCGATCTCGCAACTTCCTGAACCTCGTCATTCCACTCGCCTCCACCGGCCTCCACCATATCTCTGAGATTTTCAAACGTACCATGCTGCTGTCCTGGGCCCTGATGTCTCCTCTACGTCCACGTCAGGCACTCGCTATCCATTGCAACGGTATGTATCTTATTCTGGACTCTCTAGCCAATACCGTTCTTTTGTGCATACTATATCTCGATTGGTTGAGCCGGAAAATTATGAGCAGGCTCGTCATGATCCTCAGTGGGTTGAAGCTATGAATGCTGAGATTAAGGCCTTGAGGACAATAACACTTGGTCAATGGTTCCCTTACCTCCAGGCCAACGACCTATCGGTTGCAAGTGGGTCTTTAAGGTCAAGTACAATGCTGACGGCAGTATTGAGCGTTACAAAGCTCGGCTTGTTGCCAAGGGGTTCACTCAACGCGAAGGTATCGATTACAAAGACACCTTCGCCCCTGTTGCCAAGTTAATCACAGTTCGTTGCCTCCTCGCAGTTGCCGCGGTTAGGAATTGGCCGTTGCATCAGATGGATGTGCAAAACGCTTTCTTGCATGGCGAACTCAGTGAGGAAGTATATATGCTTCCACCTCCCGGTTATCGTCGACAGGGAGAGAATGCAGTTTGTCGACTCCACAAGTCCCTTTACGGTCTTAAGCAAGCATCTCGCAGTTGGTTTCGAAGATTTTCTTGTGCAATTCAAGAAATTGGATTCCAGCAGTCTCGTGCTGACTATTCACTCTTTACACAGGTCAGTGGGGATTCCATTACAGTCATATTACTTTATGTCGATGATATGGTCATTACCGGGAATGATGAGAAGGCCATCAATGACCTCAAGACGTTCCTCAACAGTTGCTTCAAAATTAAAGATCTTGGACCATTGAAATACTTTCTTGGGATTGAGGTAGCGCGGTCCAAAGCAGGGATTACAGTGTGCCAACGAAAATATACGTTGGACATATTGGAGGAAGCTGGGTTACTTGGAGCAAAGCCAACAAGTGTTCCCATGGAGCCTGACTTGGTGTTAACAGACACAGGGAGTGCAGCACTTAAAGATCCCACCAGATATCGGCAATTAGTTGGAAAATTGATTTATCTCACAATTAGCAGACCAGAAATCACATACTCTGTAAACACACTTAATCAGTTCATGCAGGAACCTAAACTACAGCATCTCAAGACTGCTCATCGACTCCTACAGTACTTGAAGGCAGCTCCGGGACAAGGGTTATTGTTTCCCTCAGATAACCCGCTTCACTTGATCGGATATTGTGATGCGGACTGGGCGAGGTGTCCAATTACGCGACGATCTGTAACAGGATATTGTACTTTCTTTGGCAAATCACTTGTGTCCTAGAAAAGTAAGAAACAGGCAACAGTGTCGAGATCATCAACGGAGGCGAAATATCGCTCCATGGCTACAGTTGCCTGTGAGCTTACTTGGCTGAGATATTTATTGAAAGATTTGTGTGTACCACATCCTGGACCAGCGAAGTTGTTTTGTGATAATCAGGCAGCCTTACACATTGCTGAAAATCCGGTTTATCATGAGCGAACAAAGCATATCGAACTGGATTGTCATACGGTTCGAGAAAGAATTCAAAGAGGAGAAGTCAAGACAGCCTATGTTCAAACTGGAAACCAGATTGCAGATTTATTCACGAAGCCATTAAGATCACCGGCGTTTCATACACATCTCAGCAAGTTGGGTGTCATAGACATTCACACTCCAACTTGAGGGGGAGTGTTAAAGGAAATGAATTCAATTAAGGAGCTAATTGTGGATCGAATTATCTTGTGTATGCATCAAATCAGTCTAGCATAATTGTAGGATCGTGTAATTGACATTCCTAGAATAGTTCTGTCCTATTGCTATATAATAGCTAGCTAGTCTGTACAAAATCATCACAACAATATACAAAATATTCATTCATCATTCTGTTTAAAGGTAGGACCTACTGATGTTTCCATAAGTATCGAGGGGATGGTAATTGAAGCTGAAAAGCTGGCTGACACTTTTTAAGTTTGGGTGCTGAACAACCAATTTCCAATCAGAATAGTTTTTGAGAAAATTGAGATTGGTGATTGTAATCTTCACCCTCCAATACTCCTTATAACTCGGCTTGACATGCCAGTGAACTCTGATGGGGCACATGTGCTGCGAACATGTTACCAGTGGAGGCGATACGGCTACTTGCTGCTCTGTTGGAAGTTTCAACACACTAGGAGGAGGCTTGTCACCAGACCTGGAGGCTGGAGTGCACGTAGTTAGGATGATATATAGGATGTTAAGTTATTTATTAAGCTTTCTAGGAGTAAAGGGGAGAGGCTAATTACTCGACACATTTGGCTCCTCCTAGTCTTTGGCATCCGCAACTGCAACGAGGGCAACCAAGAATGGTGGTGTTGTAGAAGGCAGACAAGGACACGCAGCACTTAGGAGCGCGAGAAGCCTGGAACTGCGAGTAGGTTCATGTGATGTTCCATGTCTCAAGGGTTCGTTTCCAACGGCGTCCTTGTTCTCATCAGAATACCTTGTTGGGGGGACAAGAAATGCGTCTCCACAGGTGTAACCAGGAATCCCAAGACTAAAATCCTTAGGCATTGTAAGGTTAAGCTTATCAAAAGATCTGTTTGATCCTGCAGGGTTAGAATGGAAGTTGCCATTGCTCATCCCAGAGGAGAGATACTTGGAAGGGTCTTGGTTCATGGATGACATAACACCTCCCTTGCAGCAGTTCTTGTACTGCATATTGTAAGGAGTTCCAGGAAGCAGGTCAGTGATGACGGGCCGCTTCAGGCAGCCATGAGGAAAATCACCCTTAAACCCTAAGGCAAAGCATAGGGCCGTATCTAGGATCCAACTACTGGTTGGGCTAATTTTATTTGTGTTCTTTGATTTTTTTTGTTTCAAGGCTAAATGTTTTTCTTATCTCAGTATCTTGTATATAAAATCGAAGACAATTCTATTGTAATCAAACGGATACTACTTCATTTAGAGTTGATAAACTTTTTAGACGGAGTAAACAAGAAGAGAAACTAACAAAAGAAGGAAGCTCAACTGCCTCAGCACCACACATGTCCCAAATCACTTCTGATTTGTTCCACGTCCATTGTAGTTTCCATCCTGGGACTTCGACTTGCCTGTATTGTTGCAGGTTGTATATCGAAGCTTTTATCTGCAAACACGCATGCACCCATCAGAAGAACATTAATACCAACCCTAGCTAGCTTAGCTAATGTCACCAACAAATTGAACAAAACATACATATGTAATGTGTCCGTAACTTGATGGCTATGTTGCACACTTTCACAGACACTTCTGAGGACGGAGTTGTCTTGAGTGTCTGACACTCCAACACGGCGTGTAGGAAAATATTGGCTTTTCCGTCCGACACTTTGAGGGACACGTCACGTCAGCAATTTCAGTTAAAAAATAATAGAGAACCCTAAATTATTATTATTTAGTATGAGATAGACTCAAAATCTAAACGATCCCGGTTAAGTCATCCAAATCATTCTTCATCTCCCTTAATCTTTCTAGGTCAGTCTTCCCCTTTTCCTTAATTTCCCTTTTTCACTTCAAATTAGTCATTGAGTTTCCTAACCTCCATTTCTTCACTGATAACGGTAGATGGTTTGGAGCTCATGTTTTTAGTACTTTTTTAAGTACTAAAAATACATTAATATCTTAATTACATGTCGTGTCTAAACTGTGTAAGATGTTAGATTTTTCAGATTTTCCGTGCCGCATCGTGTTGTGTTGATGTATCAGTGTCTGTGTCTATGCAACATAGCTTGACGGTGTTGGACAAATTTAATTACTCTTCCACAAGTAGTAGAGTAGGAGTGTAGGACCAAACTAATACTATTGTAACTACGACTTGAAATAAACAAAAAACAAAAACAAAACCACCAATGGAAAGGAGAATGAAATTTTGATAAAATTGAGAAGAAATGAAACGTATGTAAGGTAGATAGATACTCACATTATACATATCTGTAACGGTCTGTGCGAGGAAATCCCAAATGATGGTTATGTTGCTATAAGGATCTAATAAGTCGTATCCATCTGCATCACCACCATAAATTATAAAACCCTCATAAACATCTACTGAGGATAAATCTTTAACGTTGAATAAATAATTTTAACTTACACGATAAAAAAATATAAGATAAGAAGACGATCAACATCAAAGACAAAATAAAAATAAAAATATTACATAATGTCTCAATAGTCAATACCAATGTAAATATACAAGACCGAAGATTTCTGCGTTAATATTTATTATCATTAAATCTTTTCGGAATCAACATTATTCCTTCCAAAATGAGCTCATGGTGTAGACGACATGTCGTAACTCCCAACCGTTGTCCCCAATCAAAGCCATCTGAGTGATCTGACCACTGGAAACTGAGCCACAATCACAATGCTTCCCGCTTCAATTCTCCAACTCCAATCCTCCTTCCTCTAATTTCTCCTCAAATTATGGAAACCCTAAGGTTTCCTATTTCAATCCGACTCCCCATTCACCACTCTCCTCTTCTCCACCACCGAACCGCCGCCGCCGCCGCTGCTCGTCTCAACTCCCCCAAGCCTACGCTCCACCGCCTCCGCTCTCCCCTCTCTCGCTTCAAACTCTTCCTCCTTTCTCAGCCGCGTGATTTCCGTACTCTTCGCTGCTCCTCCGCCGCCCAACACTCCGATCACGGTCACCACCACCATCACGACCACCGCGATCACCGCCACGACCACGATCATCACCATCATCATCACCACGGCGGAGAGTGTGCGGGGCTAACCGGGGCGCAGAAAGCGTTCGTCGGATTCGCCAAGGCTGTGCGATGGACCGACCTCGCCGATTTCCTCAGGGAGCATTTGCATTTGTGCTTCTGCTCCGCCGCGCTGTTCCTCGCCGCCGCCGCTTGCCCTTACGTCGTTCCGAAGCTAGCCGTGAAGAATGTGCAGAACACTTTCATGATCGTCGCGTTTCCTTTAGTTGGAGTAAGAATTCAGTAATTAGTTGAGTTTAATGTGAATGATTAACTGAACCCTAGCAGCAATTGATGAACTTTTACTGATAGGTCTCTGCGGCACTTGATGCTATTACCGATATTAGTGGCGGGAAAGTGAACATTCATGTATTAATGGCTTTAGCAGCTTTTGCCTCGGTGTTTATGGGGAATGCTCTTGAAGGAGGTTTACTTTTGGCTATGTTCAATCTCGCTCATATCGGTCAGCATTTCTTTTCGCTACTTTTTGTAGTGTGGAAATGCTCCATAATGATTAATGTGTGCGTTGATTTCAGCTGAGGAGTATTTTACCTGCCGCTCCATGATTGATGTGAAGGAGTTGAAAGAAAATTATCCTGATTCCGCATTTGTTCTTGATATGGATGATGAACAGGTTCCGGATACATCTAATTTGAAGTACAACCTGGTTCCTGTCCACGACTTACAAGTTGGGTCGTATATCTTGGTTGGAGCTGGAGAGGTATGAGACACAAATCTATTATCATATTATTCATATATGTGAAGCGATTAGTACTTTATGTTCAAGATGTGACCTTGCCTAGGACTACTAGGAGTAGCAGATAGGTGTCATTGTGTCCATGCCTAATTCTATAAACCATTCTGCTTAGTGAAGTTCATTTTACTTTTCTTGAAACCTTTTTGTTAAGTTCTCTTTTCTCTAATACCATTATGGCATGTGATCTGTATCTCTTTAAATGACTATTAGCTGTGATTTTCTTGTTCTATTGATTTCTTGATTTATATGATACTTTAAAGCATTGAAGGATTGTAATGGGGGCTAGTATTGTGATTAGTCTGTGCCTGTAGATTGTGAAGTTTTCCAAGGTAGTGCTACCATCAGTATCGAGCACTTGACAGGAGAAATTACTCCATTGGAGACAAAAGCTGGAGACAGAGTACCTGGTGGTGCTAGGAACTTGGATGGCAGGATGATAGTGAAGGTACATTAATTACTTTTGGTTTGGAACTTCTTAGCAATCGATATATGGATGAGAGCTGAGGAACTCAGCGTTTCTCTTTGGTGTTTTTTAATTTTTCCGATGTAAATGGTAGAAGCCAGGCTATTCTCTTTATGCTTGACGTCCCTATATTTCTCATTACTGATATTTTTTTATCACTCTTTATAGACATTTTCTTAGGCTGTTCGGAATTCAGATAAACTTTATTTATCATATACTAAATTCACTACAGATGTAACTTGAAGATATAGTAAACACGCTAATCATAATATATAAAAGGTGATTAATCTGGACAGCTGTCACTGCTAGGTTTTAGAATTTTCAACTTCTTGCACTAGTAGGATTTCTTGGTGATGATGATGATTGGATTCTAAATAGAATTGCTTGGGCAGGCAAGAAAAAATTGGAAAGAGTCAACCCTTAGCAGGATTGTGCAATTGACAGAGGAAGCACAATTAAATAAACCAAAGCTTCAGAGATGGTTAGATCAGTTCGGTGAGCAATACAGCAAGGTCGTTGTAGTTTTATCGGTTGCTATTGCTCTACTTGGTCCATTCATGTTCAAGTGGCCATTCATTAGTACAGCAGGTAGCCTAGCAATACCTTATCTTACTCTTATTTTTTTAAATTTCTAACTGTTTTAAACTAGTAATTCCACTTATACTGGAGTCCAGTGATAAGCCTGTGTAGGGTTTAGGGTCTACTGTTATGTTTATCCTATGATATCTTTTTTGTCTTTGAGGGTGCGTCTATCATGCATTTGGTTTGATATCTGCTTAATGCCTTAGCTTGCAGAGGATCAATTTATAGAGCATTGGGCCTCATGGTGGCAGCATCACCATGTGCTTTGGCTGTAGCTCCATTGGCCTATGCAACTGCTGTCAGCTCCTGCGCAAGGAAGGTATACATTGCAATTGATGCTGTAATCAAAAACTTAAATTTCAAAGTGGTTTTCAAAATTAGAAATGATGTTTCAGTTTATTCTTTTACATCCATTTATATATCTAAAGTTTACATTGTTTTGTTTATATTCTGGAGTGCTCGTTTCAATTAGGTCTGTCTGTACTTGTTATTGCTCCCATAATTTGTCTAATTGGTATGATGTTCCCTTAAGACGTCCTGTCAATTGCTTTTCCAATTTACTTGATGATGGCATGGGGTAGGTGTTTTCACGATATGGGTCTACCCAATAGTAGTGTCTAAATTAAACAACTAAATACTCTTTGGATTATATTAAAAGGGTGCACAATGCTAGTGCTCCATGCCAGACATGCTAAGAAGTAGGTTCTGAAACTTCACAATTCACACCGAAACATGTCTAGAAATGATGCTCAACTTAACCATATGATGGACATGAAACCATTTTTAATTATCCTTACAGGGGATATTGCTGAAGGGTGGTCATGTGCTAGATGCTCTAGCTTCCTGTCACACTATTGCATTTGATAAAACTGGGACCTTGACAACTGGTGGCCTATCATTCAAAGCTATTGAACCAATTTATGGACATCAAGTTAGAAACAATAAATCAGATTTTTGTTCCTGTTGTGTGCCTAGCTGTGAAAAAGAAGCCCTCGCTGTTGCTGCTGCAATGGAGAAGGGTACCACACACCCTATTGGAAGGTAGACGCTCTTTTACAGAAGCTTCGTGTTAAGTTATGTGTGAAATTCAACTGGCAAATGTAATATTTTTTCTGATTCGATGTTTACTTAGCTACTATACTTCCTGCTCCAAAAATGGTAATTAGTAAGTTTACTGGCAGGCTGGCACATACCAATTATTTTTCAACATGATGTCTACTGTTGATTAGTGTGCTTTGTTTGAATTGTCTTCGCATGTTGAATCAATGCTCATTAGTCTTTTAATTTTTGTTTCAGAGCTGTTGTAGACCATAGTGAAGGAGAAGACCTTCCTTCTGTTTCTGTTGAGAGTTTTGAGTATTTTCCTGGCAGGGGTCTTGTTGCTACTGTCAATGGCATTGAGGTAAGTCTTGTTATAAACTGCTATGGATCCTTTTTTGTATATGTCCACTCAAATGGGTGCTGCTTGTTGCATGACTTGTTCTATGGGTTGTATTCGCCACCACTGTTGTTATATGTTCACAATTGTTTAATCCATGCAGATTTCTAGTAGTTGCAAGACTTGTTTCCAAGCTATCTTCTCTTATTTGATTTTCTGATTGCATATCGACAATAATACAGGCTGCAGTTCATTGTAAGATATAACTTTTTGTATAGGGGTATTTTGCAACCTTAATTATATATATATATATATATATATATATATATATATATATATATATATATTCTGATTGCATTCTGCACTTTATTGTATGACTTTTTCTATGGGCTCTAAAACCTCCTCTATATATATATATTCGTGTTACAATGTGTATACATGGCTATTTCTTTTCTAATTGGATATATCAACATTAAAGCATATCAAATCATTATAATTTCAAAGTTCTTTGGAAATTCATAGGATGTATTAATTGATCATGCAAGCATTAGTTGCCCTTCTCAAAAATTTATGTATTCTGATTTATGTAATTTGGTTTCTCTAGACCTTCTTTAAGCATTCTTTTGGATCAGCAGGTAAAGTGATATACATTGATTTCTATCTTGTTATAGTTTGGAACTAAAGGGGGTAAACTGTTGAAAGCATCTCTTGGCTCAGTCGATTTCATCACTTCTCTATGTATATCGGAAGATGCATCCAAAAAGATCAAGGAAGCTGTGGATGCTTCTTCATACAGAACTGATTTTGTTCGAGCTGCTCTTTCAGTCAATGAAAAGGTGAGGTCATTTTAATGGTATGAATGATAATGAACTGATCAAGGAAGAAATTACAAAATATGTTATTTAAGGGGCCTTACACCATTGGCTTTGGGTGTTAGAAGAAAGTCTCGAGTGATTTGTCTGGAATCCATCTGAATCTAATCTTAAGGAACTATCCTAGATTCAAATATTGAACTTTCCACTAGTGTAAATGAGAAAGTAAGAGATGGAATTGAGAAATTTACTTGAATTTCTTGAGTGTAGGTGTTGAATAATCTGAGTTATAACTAAAATTGGAGAATACAAATAGGTTACTCATTAGCTAAATATTCATAGCTAATCATAAATTCATAATCCTGTTTAGCCTTTTATGCTGTTCTTTACCTTTTGTTTAGCAGGCATACTAATTACCATGTTATTTGCAGGTAACACTGATTCACCTAGAGGATAGGCCTCGACCGGGGGTATTGGATGTCATTGCAGAACTACGAGATCAAGCAAAACTCCGTATAATGATGTTAACTGGTGACCATGAGTCAAGTGCTTGGAGAGTTGCGAATGCTGTAGGTATCAATGAAGTTTATTGCAGCCTGAAGCCTGAGGATAAGCTCAGTCATGTCAAGGGAGTCTCAAGGGATATGGGTGAGTTGAACAATCATCAATCCAGATAATTTTCCAATTAAATAATTTGTTGGTGTTGCTTATGTTTCTAGAATATAACTGATAGGTATGTTTTCTGTTTCGGTAGAGGAAAATAGTATCAATCATTTGATTCATTTATCAAGGTTTAGCAAAGGCATATGAGTGAGTAGTTATCAGGTGGCGTCCTATATTCTTTCATTTTGCCTAGGTAGAATGGAAAGGCCATGGAATCTGTTTGTCCACTCTAGGCATCATAATATAGTTGGGGGTATATTAAAGGGAAAGGAAACTAGATTATTTACTTCACTTGCTTTTTGGAATTCAGTAATTTACTGTATGAGTCTCACAAGTCTGAAATTTAACTACAGGGGGAGGTCTGATAATGGTTGGTGAAGGTATTAATGACGCTCCAGCACTTGCAGCTGCAACAGTAGGGATTGTTCTTGCGCAACGTGCTAGTGCAACAGCCACAGCTGTTGCCGATGTGTTGTTACTGCGTGACAATATATCTGGTGTGCCATTCTGTATTGCCAAGTCCCGCCAAACAACTTCCCTGGTACTTGGTAGCATCTATTTGTTTGCCATGTCTTTGTGTTCCGTTCACGACATTATTATCTTTCTGTACATGCAGGTTAAGCAGAATGTAGTCCTTGCTTTAGGTTGTATAGTTTTGGCCTCACTTCCATCTGTTTTAGGTTTTCTTCCCCTCTGGTTAACGGTATGACAATTTCCAATTTGATCTTTGCAACTTACAAATTTTTCCTTTGCAACTTACAAATTTTTCCTTTGCAACTTACAAATTTTTCCTTGTTAACCATAGGTGCCTGTTTCATGGTTTTCGTTGGTGTATATTGTAGGTTCTATTACACGAAGGCGGTACACTTGTTGTCTGTCTCAACTCCATCCGCGCTCTAAACCACCCAACATGGAGCTGGAGGCAAGAGTTATGGGATCTATTTAACCAACAGAAATCAAGAGTCGAATTTTCAACAAGCTCAAACCCTACCCCAGCTGCACCTCCGGTATCCTTGTAACTCTTCAGGGAAGTTATGAGCTTCCCCAGTACAGTTATGTATAACAGGATAACAGTCAATCAAGTAAATATTTCCCATATTTAGCTCATTGTTTCACCTAAACCCTAAGAAAACCCGTAAGTCCGCCATTTAAAACAGAGACTTGCAGAGAAATCCATTGACCGAATATGAAGTTTATCCAAGACCAAGCTTCAATGGAATGTAGAAGTTAAATTGGTTACGTAGGAGACTTGTGCGGCGGCTGGTAGTCATCTTCAAACGCATTGCTCTTCAAGCAACCTCATTTACCTAATCCATTGTTGCAAACCAGTTCAAGTAACTGTCATACATATTGCGTCCATAGCTAACTTTGTATATTAATCCCTAACTGCGAACTTCCTCAATTATTGTTTTACACACCCAAGTCCGCGCCAACATCTGATATTTTGCTTTCACAGCTTTCCACCCTAAACTTTCACGTTTAAAACCACAAACACATCTTGCCCCCCTCTACCACAAAAAATAAAAAACACTTGGGTTTTCCTTTGTTTTCGGCTTTCTAGATTTCCAGTTGGCTGGCAGAGGAATCAAATTGCCAAAGATATTTTCTTATGTATCAAGTACTTAGCCGTAGTCCCCTCCCCTTCTTTTGCTAAGTGGTCACACCTCACCCTTGCCTTTTATAGTTAGGCATTGCTGTAATGGCTACAACAGCTTGAACGGTCTTTCTTTATGTAGGATTGGTCATCAGAAAACACATTCAGATCCCGTACTTATTTGATCTAGTATCTTAAGGTTCTTCCTAAATGTTTTTCGTGGGTTGTTCTTCCTAAATGTTTTTCGTAAATGTGAGGTAATGAGTTCGACAGAAACATGAATTCAAATTTGCTAAAGTTATTGCAGCCTGTTAGAGTGATTCGTAATGGGTAACTCTGAAATATCCTACTGACATATTTATGGGTTCGAAGGTTCAGTTGTCCTGATCTAGACTATTCCTTTATTCTCACCATTCAAAAGAACCAGTTCATCTCACAGTCACAGACAACAAGATAAGTAAGAACAAGAAACCAGAAAAAGGATTAAAGTGGGAAATCAAGACTGAAATTTTGAGGATCCATTATCTTCTCTTTTTTTTCTCGATTTTTTCTTGGATGGCTTTTTCATCATCATCATCTCTCTCATTACTCTCTGTACATTAACCGAAATTATTATTTTCTCCTAAAGAAAGCAAAAATAACTAAAAAACAACACCAGCCCAGTTTTTGTTTCACTCCTCCCCCAAGTTCCACCATTTTTGCAGTCTTCCCTATCTAAGTAGAGCTACTAGTCCTCAAAGCTCAAACCTTTGCATTGAGCTTCACTCCACATTACTCCAATTCTTCCAACTCAACCCAAAAGTACCAACCTTCAACTCCCTCACTCAATTCTGCTGATCCCAATTCGCTTCACCGCAACATTCCTAAACCCATCATTCTGCTGCCTCATCACCCCAAACCCACTTGGATCCAACCCCTCCATGTAGCTCCTCACCTCCTTCTTTATCATCCCCTGCATCAGCTCCAGCAGCTCCGCCGGAAAACTCCTCATCGGATCATAAACTGGCGCAGCTGTCTGATTCTGAGTCGACTCAACCACCGCAGCTCGGTGATTCGAGACTTCACAGGTGTCGACACCAGGGAGCGAAAGGGACAACGAAGTTGGAGGATCATTGTTGAGGTTGATGTCGTTGTTTGAAGACGACGTCGTTTCTACCGGGGGTAGAACCCCGCCTGATCGCGCCACGGGCCTGTACACGTGGGAAGGTGACATCACCTGCAAGCTGGAGTCGCTCAAATCCGACCCGCACGGGCTACCCGGGTTCATGAACAGCTCCGTGGACACGGGCACGCCCGACCCGGCGCTCACCGACCGCTTCAAAGGCGGCTGCTCGTGGAAATTCCCATCGTACCCTCCACCGTTACCGTCTTCGCTCATCGAGGAGCACTTCCTCTTGAGCGTCGAGTTCCAGTGGTTCTTGATCGCGTTGTCGGTGCGGCCGTTGAGCAGCCTAGCGATTGTGGCCCACTTGTTCCCAAACCGCGCGTGGGCTCGGATGATGGTGTCGTCCTCCTCCGGAGTAAACGCCCGGTGCTCCACCTGCGGCGAGAGCTGGTTGCACCACCGCAGGCGGCACGACTTCCCGGACCTCCCAGGAATGGCCTTGCTGATCAAAGACCAGTTCCTAGGACCGTGCTTCTGAACCAAGCTCTGCAGCGCGTCGTCCTCTTCAGGACTCCACGGCCCCTTGATCCGATCCATTTCTTTCCGATTCATAGCCATCGGTACAACAAAGACTCAGATTAGAAACAAAAGAGAGCGGTTTGGTTTTTGGTTTCTGGGTTTTATTGGTTAGAGGAAATTAAAAACCGAGTGGGAGAGGGGGGTTATATAAGAGGACAGGGAGGTGACCGGGAGAGCAGGTAAAGATTTGAGAAAGAGTGCTTGGCTTGGGGGTTGGGCCACCGCTTGTTCCAGGGAATCGGTTGATTTTGGGTTTGGGATACAGCTGGTTAACGGACACGCGTCACGTCCCAACACATCACCCTTTTCTTTTTTATTTCTTTATTGGCGCTGCTGCGGAGCGTGTTGTTGACTCAAGCGACTTCTCTTTTGTTTGAAATATAATTTTATAAATAATAATAATAACTTAATTTTTATAGCAATTTGAACTTATATGGTAGAAAATAATAACAAAAACTTAAAATTTCAGGTCAATACTTATATGTTTAATGTTTTATGAGAGGCATAATATTAACATCTTATTATCAATAAAATGTTCATGTACACGCTATTATATGAGCTGATTTGAAAACATTGGCGACATTCGATGCTCCTTGTTTAGTTAATAAAAGGAATGCAATGAATTAGTTTTTAAGTAGAAGTATATACATAATTATTACGCAGAAAATGAAAATAATAAAAAAACAGTTAAGAAAGAATATTTATTGAAGGGATAAGGATGGTTTAAGTTGATAACGGTTGAGTTGGGTAGGATGTGATTTTGACCGAGCAAAGCCAGCCTGTACAGCATTGTCGTGTGGGATATTTCCCCTCCTTTTTTGAAAAATCAAAATTTCAAAAATGAAAATAGCAGGAAGCCGGGGGCCAATGATTACGGATCCCGTCAGGCCAGCCTGTAAACCTGCCATTGCCGCCACCACCATTAACGGCCTGTCTTCAACCTCCCACCCACCGACATGTCGCAGTGTCCCCTCCTCCCTTCTCTCTCAATATACAAATCTGTACTGTACGGACTCTTCCTCCTCCGATCCTCCCATTAATCAAACCCGGATTAAGCTTAAAAGAGTGATTAAGCAGAATCAAATTGTCAGTAATCACACGAGGTGAGATTCTGGGGAATAAGATTAAGATTAAGATTTGGCAGGGGACTTAAATTAGTTTAGTGGGGGAATTATTGGACGATTTAATGGGGGAGGATTAGGTGGTAGTAAAGATGAGTTGTGAATGAAACGAATCGATCGTATCTGGGTTCGGTTGGCATCCCCGTACGTAGTACCTACTACGACCTAATGCTTGTGTTTTGTTATATAAACCGCCATGGGGGGAGGGGCAAATGTGTTTTATAATCTGCCCTAGACCCTAAAATAATGAGGCTCGACTATCCTTACATTGCCAGCTCGGTGCTATGCAGCTGGTGCCTGCTATATTGGTTTTCTACTATCGACGTACTTTCCCGGAGGTATGCACACATAAAAAATGGCAGTTCTTTTGAGAATTCAGACTGTGAATGATGAGTATATTCGGCGCGGTTGAAAATAAATACACAATTTCAAATTGTTGTAATTTTTTTTAAGAATAATTTATTTTTAAAATAAATTATCATAAAATAAATTCATGAAAATAATGTTTTAAATAACGAAAACGTGAGGCGGGACGTTTTGTCAGAGCTTCACAAAAGCCTTGAGACGAAAAAGGCGAAGCCTTTATTTATTTAAAATTAAATAATTAAATTATAAAAATAAAATCATCAAAAATATTTAAAATTAAACTTTTAGTAGCAAGATCATAAAAATAATGTTTAAAATTTTTGATGACAAACACACAATAACATAAAATCATTCACTCATGATATAAAAAAAAGATAAGAAAAGTTACTCAATAATGAAATGTAAAAAATCAAACAACGCTATTTTTTCTCTTCAAAATTTATTTAAAACAACGTAGTTTTAAGGTATAGATTAAAAATCAACATATAAATAGTGACGTTTCACAATGCCTTTAACCGCATTAAGATGCATTTTCCGCCTCAAGACAAAAAAGACGAGTTTTTTGTGACAGAATCCTTTCAAAGAAAGCTTTAAGACGAAATAGAGAAGTCACGTCATGTCTTAACCTATAGCGTGCCTCAAGAAACGTTATTTAAAACAGGACGTGTGAATAACGGTGGTAGACATAAGATCTCCATTCTCTTCCTCTTAATCGATATATATCGATCGGTTACGGGTTACAAGTTATAATGGCCAAAATGATCCAACCCGCTAAACAAACATGTCGCCCAAATCACGAGCTACAAATCTTACATCTGGGTCGATTGACAAAACGGTTCTACATTGTCAACTACATGAGCGCGCCGCTTAATAATAAGAGAGAACACACGTGAGGTTTGCATCCTCCAAATTAAGCAACAACAAAATCTTCCCTTGTATATCAAGGAAGGTGGTACGTAATTGGGCAAAATTAAGATGTTAAAATTATGATAGTGTGAAATATATGTTCCCCTTTGGTTAAACTATGATATCGCTTTAGGACGTGTACGACTGAAAATCGAGATCGGTACTTGTGTTATGGTCAAAACTCAAAACATGGATCTGGTATGTAATGTAGCTTAGCATAGTTGATCAATTATGAAGAATTTTGTGTGTGAGATCGTTTGAAGATATTTATTTTACATTCATTGTTTAAACTCTTAGGTGGCATGGTTCTCTAACTTGTAACATTTGATATGAAGGCGAAGTACGTTGTTTCTTTCCCAATTAATAGGTTCTTAGAACAAGGGACTTTGAACCCATGATTCATGCGATAGGTGAAATGCATGCATCACGATTCAAACTGATAAGTGAATCCTGTAACTACAAAGAGTTAAATTAGACACAAAGACTTTGATGTAACAGGTCAAGTCTTAAACGTACGTTAGCATTAGTGAACATGATCTATCAATCGTTGTAATATACGTGCAATTGAGAACTCGTAAAATTGTTAGAAATCAGCTTTCGATTTTTAACGATGAAAATGTAACTCCAAACTAGCGTCTCATTTTTACTATAGGATCCAAACCCGATAAGCCTAGCGCACCCGCGCAAAAGCAGAACCGACCCGCCTCATTTCAGAATAATTAACCCTCCTGATCATTACTCCCATCACGTGGAAAAAAACGACACCCTTCCACCCAGACGTTGAGCCACGTGTCATCACAAAATCTGAAATTTTTTGAAGTCCCCTTCCTACCCTTCACCGTTAACCAAAAGCCAGAGAGGATACAAAAATCTGTTACTGTCTCCTTTGAAACGGTCAGTAGGATGAGGGCGAAATGGGACGACACGTCATGGGGGGTGTTGCCGTGCCAGCTATAACGCATTAATTGAAAACGACAGCATCTTCTTGGTGGTTCGGTTTGGTTTTTGGCTTTGTCTCGGGATTTGTGTTTTGCCTTTGAGTCCCACCCCCATGATTCCCGGCTCGACTCGGCCGTATGCTTCCACCGTACCACCACCCTCCGCTCTTTGTCATCTTCCTCCTCCGCCATATACTACGTCGTCGTCCTCCCACTACTTGTCGAGTTCGAGTAAGCTCCCTCGATCGGTTGGTTCTATGATAATGAACGGTGGTATTATTGTTCTTTTATACAAAATCGGTGATTTTATAATGATTTACAGCCTTAAGGTTAAATCATTCCAACATTTGCATTATTTCAGTCATATATTGGTACCTATTTTATTAGGTAAGGATGTTTTTATCAAAAACTTGATATGTATTTTTTAAATTAACTGACTTTTAGATCATATCTTATTTAAGCAAAACCCAACATTAATAGTTTGATAACTAGCCGACATCAATTTAGTTCTATTTCTTGTACTATTTGAGATGGTTCACCAAACTTTGTTTCAACCGGCATTATTCAGTATAGAAAACATTATTTAGGTTGTGTTTCGAAAAATTAGAAAGAAATAAAAAAACGTTTGATATAGCTACTTATTTCTGCCTTTCTCGATGTTTTGTTTTATCAAATGATGATTCTCCAAACGTATGGGTTCAACTTCAATTTCAAACAGATAATAGAGCAAACGAAATTGACATGTATATGTCAACAACACCATGTATATTATGTGATGCAGAAAAATATAAAATTATTGGAGAATCAATCTGTTCTCTAATTAAGCTTTGGCTGTGTTCGATCTCTTTCATGCATAGTGAGAAATCATTGTCGACCATTGCTCTCAACAGTTGTGGTACATCAACGGTAGGCCACATACGTAACTACACTCATTGTTCTTGTGCAAATTAGGTTTTGGTTCTTTCTGGAATATTTACTTGTTCAAACACAGGAATACGATGCGTCATGCTTTCTTGTCAACAAGGTTAATTTGAACCTCTCGTTCTGTCGTCCATTTCTTCAACGCCAATCAAATCAAATTATATACAAAGAAGAAGACTCGTCGATTATGAACTGATCGATCATCAGTAATTATAGTTATACTGTAGCTTTGCATGAACCAAACCAACAGTTCCTTCGATCATACATGGCTCTGATGATATGATATATTCAGATCAGAATATCCAGTCCCTTTCGATATGAGTTTCCAAGTTGTACTCCACTAGATCGATGAACAGGTATATATGCGAATGAAATCATACATGCATATTGTCTTATATAATGAGCAATGAACTCCATGCACTTATGAAAACTACTAATTAGTTGACATGTATATGTATGACAGAGATGGTCAGACACATTCAAACACGCAGAAACTAAATTCTAGGATTTATAGATACGATCATATCCAGAACAATTGGTTGATTATTAATCATGATTATGATTACGTATTTGAAATTTTTTTGCCTACTTCTTCATGAATAATCATGAATGATGAATAAGATGGAGTTCCTAACTTCTTATGGCACATCATTTTTAACTAACTAAATAAACAACCGACTATCAAGAAAGGCAGCACAAGTTTTTCAGGAGTCATTCCGATAATTAGTGGAGATATACAGTCTGTGTGGCACCGGAGTGCACCCGGGAAGGAGTTGCAACCATAACAAGTGCGATCAAAATTTGTTCTATGCTCCAATAGCGTAAGTGACCCGACACATATTAAGTGATCGTTCGATGTTAATATTTGCGGTCACTTTCAAATCTAAATAACTAAAACGTCCGCTTGATGTTACCCGCTTGCGTGTTGATATTAGCGCAAGTGTACATCCATGCTCTGAATGTTCGTTCCAATTCTAAGTTTTTTTCAAGCACATTGCATCATTTGTGTGATAATTGAGCCTACTTATGGATCATTTGGCCACATTTAAAGGAGAAAATGTACAGTTGTATGACATTATTTAGGAAAAATTACACCAAATAGTGCACTAATTTTGCTTCACTTATAATTAAGGTGACTGAATTTTGTTAATTAACATATTAGTACATGAACTCACAAGTTAGACCCAATTTTCGTACATGTCGTTATAACATCGTTAAAAGTTAACGTATTTTTTTTCTTTTAAAGATGATCTTTTTTCTTCTAGATGTCAAATCCGCACATTATTTTCTTTCTTTTAAAGAGAACTTTTTTTCTAATTAAGGTGTTAACGATTAAATAGGTTAACCGATATGACACCTAGAAAAACAAATTAGTTTGGTTATAATTTAACCTTCGTTTTGTAGATTGCTACTTGCTGGTATATGAGGGAAAAAGAATTCTAGATAGTTGCTTGGTGGTAAGAGAGCAAGAGAGGTTAATTAGAGAATTGGTAAGAGAGTGAGATCACAAGCGCATCCACTACATATTAACGAAGTCATGGGTTTGAGTCACCATGGAGATATGAGTGAAATCTTTTGATCATCTTTAAAAGAAAGAAAAAATAGATCTAAAAAAACAATAACTTTTAACGGTGTTATAACGACATGTACGAAAATTAGGCTTAACTTATCAATTCATGTAATAATATATTATTTAACAAAATTCAAACACCTTAATTATAATTGAAGCAAAATTGATATACTGTTTGTATAATTTTCCTCTTCATATGACTTTGATGTAATATAATGACACATATTCCAAAATTTTAAAGGACTACTCCTTCTAAAAGTGTTTGGAACTGTGGGTGGTAGGGCTGGCTTCGGTTGGTATACCTTGATTTTTTGCCTATACCATGTACCAACCAATTTCTAATTGGTAGATAAAATTCTGTACCAATACCATACTGACTTTGTTGGTACTCGGTTGGTACGGTTGGTATTGACCATGTACCAAGTTGGTATAAGCTCTTATTTAGAATCTCTTATTCATCCTTACTCGTAGCAATTCAACTCCAAACAAAGTTCAAGAGACCACCAATTCAATTATGAAGCTTTGCAAACACCAAACAAAGTAGTAATGCATCAATTCAACTCTTAACAACCGAGTATAGAAACTTGGTACGGTACTAAGAGAGAGGACGTCAAAAACTTGGTATAGAAACTTGGTACGGTACTCAAATGAGAAGGTGAGAGGTGAGGATAGAAGAAGAAAAATGTAAGAGAACAAAGATGATATACAAATGGTACATCACTTTGAATATTGTTTTGTCAAAAACTTGAAACTTGGTACATATCATGTACCGATGGTATACAAAAATCTCTACCATGTATCAACCGAGTATAGAAACTTGATACGGTAGTACCGTACCAAGTTTTAGGTTACCAACTTTTCGATATCCCAACATACTTGATATGGTTGGTACACAGTTTGTTGGTTTCGCCAAGCCCTAATTTTCCACCCGAGTGGGTGGGGCAGTCCATTCGTCATCTATATTTGCTTTCTCATACTAAATTACAAGTTGAAGCCTAGAGTAATTATATATGATTTGTAGAGCATACCTTTGATTAGATATACATGAACATGACTTTAACTAATATAGGCTGGGTTTGGTACAGCTGGGCTTATAAGCATAAGCTGACTTTTACTTACCATCAAAATAAGTGACTGATAAGCAAAGGATGACTGAAGTGTTTGGTAAACTGACTTTTAGTAGGCATAAGCTGTGAAAAGTGTTTGGTAAATTAGAAACTAAAAGTGCTTTCAGTGTACAGAATGATCAATTTGGACATGAAACCAAAACTAACTTCTTATACTATAATTTATTTATTATTTGTTTAATGTTTGTCCATATAAATCAATATTTACTACTTATTTTCATAAATCATGAGACCAATTTGGACAATAGATATTGAACAATTTAAAAGATCAACTTGAGACCAATTTTCCACATTAGCAAGAGATAACATCTTTACACATCAAAACATTGCCGATAATACGTTAATAACAAACCATGTCTTAAAAGTAACATGAAGTAGCAACAAAAAATTGTTCAACAATTCAAACATTTCTGATACCAACACATCAAAATACTTTTTTCATATGCATCAAGTAACCAACCTTGACACATATTTAGAAATTTATGGTACCACGTGCTCTCATCAAACTTTCAGCAATTTCTTTTCTTATTGCTTCCATTTCTTGTGCACCATGACCATGGATTTGTTCTTGTGCATCATCATCAATCTCCACCTCATCACTTGATATGTCAACCGAATTTTCATCAATCTCCACCTCATCACTTAATCTAATCTACGTTCTATTTACATAGGAAGATGCCAGTTGCATATGAATCAACTTTGACAGAACCATCGAGTATGGACAGGGTCTATGCTAGCCTGTAGTTATTCAATGCAATTTTATCAGGTCATAAGAATTCAATGTCTAAACAACTAAGCTCCATAAAGAGAGCTTGTGCACATCAATTCAATAGAATTAGTATGCCCTACTATACATTGTTGAAAATAAAGTCAGAAATAAAATGACAACATGTCTACTACAAGTTTTTGGGGTGAGAAAGTCAGGCATTTGCCCAGTTAGTTCCATTTACTATGCATGAGAAGCATGGTGCACATACACCTAAACTTAGAAGTGATGCAGAGAACAATACAGAAAAATAGATGGAAACAGCATAAACAAATTTCAGGGTTTTGTCATTTCAAGAGAATAACCCATGTCCAAAGCAGTTTGATCCAAACTACATACGAGAGCATAAATGAACTCACAGGCAGCTGGCCATCCAAACCTCACTACTAACCTCCTATATTCACCCAAGTAAAAGGAACACTGATTGTGATAGCTTATCAACAGAAACTTTTATGATGAGTTCCAAACAGAATCCTCACATATGATCCCTATCTTAAAGAACACCCCTCATTATACAGTTATACACCTTTTTGTCAAACCAATTAAGGTAGAATGAAGATGCAAATCAGCAAATATGGTCAGCCAAATGCTCGAAATGCAACAGGCACACAATCAATCCAAAAAAACAGAATGGCTTGGAGGAGTTCCTACAACACCAAACACTTCTCTTTCCTACTAAACAACTTGGATTTCATCCTGAGATTACAATACCCCCATAAATTACACTACTAAGAATTTAAACATTTTCGCAACCACCAAGCTATAAGCTTGTTCCAAATATCTCCCAGAAGAATCGCACATTTTACCAAATACAAACCAAGTACCCTATAAATTTCATGAAAACAATAAACCAAAAGGACAATGCATAACACTAAACATCAAACACTGCAAAACCAGCAAAATTCACCAAATTTCCTCAAAAATCTCAAACCATTTCACTAAATTCCCAACTGGGTATCTCCAAAATGTCATGACACCATCCAACACAAGCAAAACTATCAGAAAACCACAAAATGCAAAAGGGGTCTCAGAGATCAGTGAGAAGACTAACCAGTGGAGCTTGAACTCTATAACCCCTAGAAGACTGTACAGCGTTTGAGTCCATCAGAGAAGCACAATCTCATAGAAATAAAGACGACACCTTTGAGTCCAAACCAGAAAGCTCAAAGCAAATCCTGGGGACCCAGATCGAGATTCGACTTCAAATCCTTGAATCCGATCCGAAATTGATAAAAAGGTTTGGTCTTTGGGTTGTGGGGTTTGGTTTTGGTGTTCAGTTGTGCAAATGCAATCAAAGAAGAGCAAGAAAGAGAGAGTCTTGCTGTACCAAATTAGACTCTGAACAATCACAAGACCAAAACTTAAGGGCAAACATTTCTCTCTACAAAACAATTCTGTAATCCCATCCCCAACCCACAAAACAAAGAGACGAACGCAGAGAGAAGAAACGCAGAACGGAGGCAGAGAGACGAACGCGGAGGCGGAGAGAAGTCGACAGATATTTATACCTGGTTCGAGTATGTAATTTTTAATGATTGTTAAGGGTACCCAATGTAATTAAAAAAGTTTCATTAAACCCTTCCGAAAAAAAACAGGAAAGCTTATAAGGAGAAGTAGCAAATTGCAGCTTCTCCTTTTTGTCTCTACTTTTTTAAAAAGTAACTTATTTTTAGACTTACCAAACACTAAAATCTTTGGTGCTTATAAGTAAAGGAGCTTATAAGCTCTACCAAACCCACCCATAATCCTCCAACTCTTCTGCTTTATTTCCAAAAGAAAACTTGGTGGCCTTTCTTTCCTACTACAACCAAGCAATTATTAGACAAACTGATGGTATCTAAGCAACACTGCTCCCCATAATTAATCTTGGCATTAGATTGGTATATATAATCCTCTCTACTTTATGAAGCATTGAAACCTACAAGAAACTTAAATAATAATAATAATAATAATAATAATAATAATATCTTAGAAATTGAAGTGACTTCTATGGAGGGTAAGCTCATTACTACATTACAAACATAACCAAATATATATTTGATGTGGTTCTTTTAATATTGTACAAAGAGGTTTTAAGAAAAGGCTTCTTCTATTTAAGAAAATTAAGATAATTCACACTCGAAACTTAGGATATATTCATCACAACAACAAAAAGACGTAAATTATAAACTATCTGCTGCAATCATCAATCGTTAATTAACTTGGTTTTATTGTACATGTTGCATATTGTTTGCCAACTCTTCCCATATTAGATGACCGAAAGAGTTTTCAGTTAGATCTCTACCTCCTTCGACTTTCGGAACTAAAGAAAACCAGAGTCAAAACTCGAAATAGTAAAATGGAGTTATAACGTCGCATTTACTTATGAGAATGTTTGTTTTCATATGAAAACATCTAGCTACCTATAAGATTCTATTCAATTTGTTTGTATACGATTGTGTTGCCTAACCAACCTTTATTTGACATTATCAAATACATATCCGTCCCACGAGGGTTTAAATCAACAATATACGCATAACTTTTAAACAAAAATAACATAACTTTCTCCTATATATTGAGCTTTGCCAACATTATTAATGGACTCATGGTTTGTAAGTGGTACAACATTACATGTATCTTAATTCAAAGTTAGTTAGTTCCTAATAATATAATGAAATTAAAGAAATTATTGACATGAAATACCAACCTTGAAAAATTAGATTAAAGAAAAGTGTTGTGAAAGAAGCCATATATACCAAAAGAGTTTTTTTTGCAAGCTGTATACCAAAGAGTTTGGACGGTCCCTCAATTACGTCTCTCAATAATTTGAGGTATTTGTCAAAAGGGATGGGATCCCTTTGTACCCTTGTTCTGGGGGGGCCTCTGATTCGGTCGGAGGTCTTCAAGCTCATGGCTACACTTATTAGTCTCTATACCCAGAAGTACGTATATACAATCATAATATAATGCATCTGAAATTAGTTGAAAATCCAAAACTGTATTCATCGAATGTTGATGATGACAGTTCAGAGCAAAAAATTTAGTCGCAGATTTGATTGGTGTATGGCCTTTTCTTTTGAAAAACACAAATCCCAAAAGGCCGGTGTATGCAAACATGACGTGTTTTTTAGCCAGAGTACCGTTCACGATTCAATGTCTCTGTATAGGTATCATTGCATTTTGGCATTCATGCCTGATGTAGGCGTCGGCAAATAGGTCCATATATATACACCAGTTTTACGTACAATAATTTGTTTTGGACGATCACCTTATTTCTTTCTGATGTTCCCAAGCGAACATCGTGAAACGATTCGAATCGCATTATAGGCGATCGATCGCTACGTTCGCTTAACCAAATCCAGAGTTTCATCGAATAGCATTATACGCGATCGATCGAGCATAGGCATAGACATTTAACGACAAACTATTTCATTCATGATCAGTACGTAATACATAAACTCACTCTCTCTCTAGCTAGTTAGTTAGGAATTACTTTCACTAAACGTGAATGAATTTGAGCAAGTGAGGGCAGCACGTACACGCTCGATCACTGGTCTGCAGGTAAACGTCTGCTCTTGAACGTATGGTTCCTTCACACATGATAACAATGTCACAACAATAACACCGGCCATCTCAGTCTGATTAGCAAAGAACTGAAAAACGACACGTTCGTTATACGACGAGTTATCTTCTTTCAGAATTCAGACACTTCTCACTGTCGGAGCTTTTTAATTAGTTGGAAATTAACCATTAAACCAATTAGGAACACTATAATGATCACTCTTAATTACCAAGTCAAGAAAAGGCGCCTAACAAAGGCAAACTCAACTCAGGTCATGATTTTTCAGGCCACTTGTGAGTTTGGTTTTAATTCTTGTAGGGACGTTTTCCATTGAAATATCTCTATTCTCTTCCAGCAATTCTGCGATTCTTTGTTGGTTCGGAATGAAGTGTAGGGTCTGATGTTTACCAATCTCTCTTAGGATGGTTCTTCTTTCTTGTTCGTTTCTGGCTGCTGAGCTTTATAATTGTTGGAGTTTTCTTCTTGTTTCTTTGTTCTGATATCGACTTCTAACTGCTTGCTTCATCTTTTTTCTCTTCTTCGATCATTTCCAGTTGTCTTTTGATCATCATCTTGTTGGGCACAACCCTACATATCATATTCGTTGCTTGACTTTGCTTTATGATTTTTGTGGTAATTAAACTGGTAAGCACTACCCATTTTGTTTTCTGCACAGTGATTTTCTTTGCTTGCTGGACACCTGTGGAGTGCACAAAGGACTGGATAGAGCACTGGTTAGGGGGTTTTGATTGTGTCGAAAACATAAACTTTTCGAAAGGTAACATTATACCAACCCTATTGGCCGAAAGCTCTTCATGGTAGCTAGGCATCATATTTTTTAAAGAGTAAATTACAACGTCAGTATCTAAATTCTTGTGGCACGATCAAAGTGATACTCAAACTTATAAAACTACCAATGTGATACCTAAACTTCATTTTTGATACCAACGAAAGGCCTGAGGCCATTTTCCGTCACGTCACCATTTGTTTGATGATGTGTCTCGTATGAGACCCATCAAAAATATTTCTTGTCAGTAGATAACCACATCAGTAGTACCTGAACTCTTTTAGAATGATCAATGTGATACCCAGAATGAAAATCCAAGTTTTTTATGTTCAAACTAGGAGGGAAAGCGGATCCGCAAGATTTAATTTTGGAGATTTTAGAAGGAAACGAAATTTAGGAAAGACAAAAGGTTATTTTCATCGAGGGTTTAGAGTTTAGAGATTTTTTGTCGAGAGTTTAGTGTTTAGGATTTAGATGACTTTTAGACTTTTTAAGATCACATTTCCTTCGAGAGTTTAGGGTTTAGATGTTATCACAAGTGAAAGAAACCACATATACACATGAAAATATTTCATATACTTGAAATACTAATTTAACAATTACCAAACTAGATCTTCCTCTTCCTGCTCCTCTTACATTAACAGCAACTGAGCTATTCACCTCATCATTGACTCTTCTCTGTACATTTTAGAAAAATTAATTTCATAAGCTAATACCAAGTGATAATTTAAATATAATTTATCGTGAAACTTAAAACTATAGATCAAGTTACCTGATGACAACTTCTTGTATTGTGCTCCTCAGCTCCACAATCACGGCAATGGATATCGATATCATATCTTGGAAGCTTGGTGGCACCTTTTTTAACTTCACCAGCCTCCTTAACTCTTTTCTTTTTAGGTCTTCCCGGTTGCTTCACACATGCAGCGGGCTTAAGAGGCCTATGTTGTGTTTTTGGCCATAATTCAGGATTGGTCATAGGAGAAATGTATCTTGCATAGGCTTTTTCATTTGTTGGTCTCTTATAACACCCATGAACATAATCATATACACTCCTTTGCATCTTACTAATAACAGCCATAGCATGTGCGTAAGGTAAGCCACAAAGTTGTCACTTCCTGCCGGAGCAAGTATGTTGATTTAAGTTGACATGAAATTGCCTCTTTCCATGTATGTGTTTCACTGCAAATTGTCCATGTCCATTATGACAAGTAGTGCAGTGACCCCCTTCCTCTTTCTTTGTTTCGATTTTTTTGTTAGGCTTTGTAGTACTGGTCCTTGGTGACTGAAATACCATAATTTTGTAATACCATGTCAATGAAGCAACCTAGTGACATTTTAGGGTTTGTCTTCATCTCATGCTCATACCTATCAGCAAGCCAAGTTGATGTTGCAAACTTAATTGCATCTTCTCTACCACACAAGTGTTCCGGTTGCAGATTTTTGATCCTCACTGTAGGGCATTTCTTAATATAAGAAGCATACATATAAAATATGCACTCTACTCCATCACACAAGCCATTACATTTGACAGTACATTACCTTTGTCATTCTTTTTAAAATATACAGCCCTTCCAACCACCACATAATACTCTCTCATAGCCTTTCTTGGCTCTTTCATTGATGGAAAATCTATTCCCAATATGAAATGAGATTTCTTCTATCTACATCTCTATTGTAGTGCTTAAACTTTGGAGCTTTGTGCTCTTTTTCTACTAGTTCCATCATTATCTGTTGAAGAACCGTCAATGCTTCCAAGCTCATCACTATTTTCATGCTCCGAAGATTCTTCACCTGGCTGTCTATGCATATCTATCATTGTTTCATCAACAACAGATTTCATATAAACTTTAAAGTCTTCACCGTCACTCTGCACATAATCTTCATCAACAAAGTCCACATCATTTATTTCATCCTCATCTTCATTATAAACAACATCTTCAAATGCTACCTAAATATATTATTCAGTGTCACCTACTTGTACTCCAATTTCAATATCCAATAAATTATTTCTACCATTGACAGCTTCATGACTATCTTCATCATCAAGAAATACACATTCATTCACTACAGATGTACGTTGTTGATTTTCCAAAATATTACGACTCAAATAAACCCTGATACTTTAGAGGCAGATAAATATTAAGCACATTGAAGAGATCTAAAATCTGAGTTTACTTCAACTAACCCATCTTCAACATGATAAAAGAAGAAACTTGTGTCCTCTACCTTGTAACCTAGTTGTTTAGCTACCTCTTCAATATCTCATCTACTAAACTTATCTACCGCCAAATAATCAGCCAAATGAACAAAGCCATTCACGTACTCACCAACTTGGTTAAACACACCCCATGCCTAATCTCTAGAGTAAAATAATCTTAGTCACTTGTGCAATGAAAATTGGTTGAACATTTATTAACTTCTGGTCAGACATATGGAACCAAAAAACCAGAAGAATTTTGTAGATAAAAAACCTAATTGGAACAATTCAGAATACATAAAGAATAAACTAACATTGAAAAGGTGTTTGTAAATAGATCGATGATGCTAACAAAATACATGATTTCATACTAGCCGTATTGTGGAGGATCTCCAATGTCCCTTAGGATGACCGTATCCATTTTGGAGTCTCAGACACAACTTTTTCTTTGACAAATCTGAGATTTTTCTATAGTGAATAGCTTTAGGTTTTCAAGCTTATTCGTCTTAAGGAAGAAGACGATGAGCAATAGGTCTAATAGCAACACTCCCACGTCTCCCTTTAGAGTTTAGAGGTTCTGTATTATTATTATTATTATTATTATTATTATTTTTGATCAAGAAGTTTTGTATTATTATTTTCTTATTTTATAAAAAAAAACTTTTTTGTATATAAAAATTGAATAATTATAAAATTACATTAATACCCCTTACATGAATGACACATAACTGAAAATTAGATGGAAACCGTTGAGTTTTACGAATAGGGTGCAAATCTACAGTTTATACCAAGTTGAGGAGGTGAATTGACATAATTATAAGTTGAGGGTGTAAATCGACAATTATAGCCAAGTTCAGTGAGCATTTTGGCTATTTTGCCTTATATAAAAGTATTGAACGGTTCTTTGACAAATTAATAATGACATAGAGTTAACGACGGTATTGACGTCATGTATCATTAGTGGGTTGAAATTCAAATTTCGTGTATCAAAATGTTAGATTTGAAGTTTCGTGTATAAAAATTATCAATCGCTCTTACTTAATGTATAATTTATAGAATTTTCCCATTTGTTATTACTCGATAATGGTCCTTGTGCCTTTGTTTTCTGCTGGGGTGATGATCGAAGTGAGGGAATCAGCTGGGTCTGAAGGCATATTCTTGAATCTTGATGATGCGTTTAATTGTGAGCGTACCATAGTATCGTCGAATTTCTTGACTGTTTTGATTTCTCTCGAAGTCGGCATACGAATCGAGAGAATCATGCATATCGTACAAAAACACCAAATAAGAATCATGATCGAGAGGGAATCATTTGGCCCTTCATTCATCTTCGGTGCCCTAACTAACACCACGTGTCACTTCATCACATGACAAACCGGTGACACCGTTATCGATATTATTGCTTCTGTTTAGTTTATTTCTAAAGAAAAAATCGTAAAGGAATTTAGAGCATTGAAACACCTATCAATAGGTATAAAACCTTGAAATAATTTGTATTAGGATCAAGCATTTTAATAGTGTAAATTTTTATTTTATTCCATGAATATTTTTTTATAATCAAGACTAATTAAGATTTTTTCAAAGCAGAATGATCAATTTATAGGATTTAACGTTTTTATAGTACTAAATGATAATTAATATTTTGGAAAGGTCAATTAACCACTCATCACTCATGTCGCTAATCTCTTCATATAAATACCGCAACAATTTGGTTGTATATCACTAAAGAAAACCAAAAGAAGTTGAATACATCTAGCTTGTTCTCGTAGACATTCAATATATGGCGACCGACAAATCACTCAACATGAAGTTGGCTGTCTTGTGCATCTTCTTCATGGTCCTGTTGGCTCGTACACAATGTATGTCCCCAGATACAAAATAACCTTCTTCTTCCAATCTATAGCGTTTTTTTAATGAATCCTAATCTATATGTGTCTACTAATTTTGGTTTCCACGCATGAACAGGCAATGAGAATATCCTTGGTGGTTCCAGCAGCAGCAGCGAGATTCAAGAAGACAAAATCACACTTTGCTCCCAACAATCTTGTGCATTTCTGCCTTGCTGGTGTTGCAATCGCCGCGGCAAACCATACAAGTGTTTCTCAAATGAAAATGACTGTACCGGTTACTGTGCTATTTGATCGATATATATGGTCATCAACACAAACTTGGTTGTATTGTTTTAACAAATTCCTGTTTGATCCAAAAATAAACTGCATATGTACTGGAGAGTTTGAGAGGCCAGCGGTACTTTCTTTCTCAACTAATCCATCAAGAATAATATATATCGAAATTGATCGATGATACCTAAAAAATATATATAATTACAAGGCATTCTTCTTTCTGACAATATATATGTTGCTAATTATTCCCGTTTCATTACTGAGCAATGTAAAACCAATGAAATGAAGAGACAACGCTTGTCTTTGTATACATACAAATTCTTTGGTGCATTAATTCCGGCAGGAATTAAGAAAACAAACGATATAATTGCTGTTAAGGTATACAGAGCAAACCGGTACGTATAGACAGTTTTTCAATTTTCATTATACGTACCCAATAAGCTATTTGTTTAATTAACGTAAAATCTATTAGTGAGGAAAGACCTCACATCAGAAAATGGATAAATAAAATACAACATATAAGTGTATATATCATACCTAATTGTACAGAGACTTTTATGATTAAAACCCAACACCTTAAAGGTGGTTAAGTTGACATAATATCGGTGCAGACCTAAAAAGATTAGGTTACAAGTGAGGGAGAGTATTGAAGAGAAAAGATCCTATATCAAAAAAGAGACAAATAAAACACAACATATAAGTGTATAGATCATACTTAATTGTAGTGAGACCTTTTGTGATTAAAACCCAACACCTTAAAGGTGGTTAAGTTTGGACAATATCTGTACAATGGTGATCCACGGGTCACGCTTGTCTCAGTTCAAGTAAATCGACCTGTTCAGCGAACCAATGATCATGTAGGTTAAATGGACAAACAAAATATGTTTTATAGGTTAGTCGACAATTCTTAATTGTACCGAGGTCTTTAACCTTCTCTAGCAACGTACCCTCTTATGCATAGTCGTAGTCGGCACAATAAATCTTCTCGTCTCCTTCACCATGGCATCCATAGACACCGTCATTGGCATAGCTTGACCCTTCTCAAATTTGAAAAATGCTTTAATTAGTCTTAATTACTTATATTGACCATTAATAGAATGAAACATAAAAGACCCTTCTTAAATTTTTTAAAAAAAACTAGATTAATTAGTCTTAAATATTCTTGAAATGAAATAATTGATATTACTTATTTCAAGGGTTTTCTTAGCATATTGATACTACCTGGGGAAATCATTATCATGTATAAATCAGGAGTGGTTTTATTAAAAAATTTTTTGTTGATGACTAATTAAAGATTTTTTGGTTCATCCTATTTTCAATATATTCACATCTCAACATAGCGTCTATAGGCTACCAAGCCAACGGTGAGAGGTGGTCCGAGCTGATTATACAGGATGGAAAGACCGGCAAAGAATGAGAACGGAGTCCTGTTGGCAGCGTTCTCACAAATAGCCAAGTCTATTAGTTGGTTTTCTGGTGGAAAAGCCGAGGCAGAGTGGCAAAAAAGAGGCAAATAGAGTTGGAGCTAGAGGTCTAGAACCCATAGCGAACCAGCAGGCAAGCTAAAGGGCTTTAAAGAAAGATGGTGAAATGCATGATATAACGACCCTACTTAGATGCCATTATATAGCGCTATGGGTAGTTTGTTTCAATTGTGGGCTCCATCACATAATATAAACTTATTAAACCAATACTCGAGGAAGGTAATACATTCTTCGTGTTAGTTTGCATGGTTGATGAAGTAGTTCCTTAGAGGACTGTAAAATCTGGGGTTGCTGGTGTAGGTGAACGTTGTTGCTGCAAAATCCCTAGAAATGTAAGGCTTGCCATGAATGGGTACACTAGTGATAACAATGACGCCCAACAAGATGATGCTCATCTGCTTGAAGGGGAAGTCGAACGTGTTGGTGGTGTTGTTCCATAGTCAGGTCGTCACTGCAAATGGAGCTTGATCCATCGCAGGATGTAACAAGAATCTTAAGGTGATGCCCTCGGCCTATCGCCTTCCAGATGGCCTTATATGTCTGAAGTCGGGCTTCATACCAAGCACGCTCCTCCTCGGTGGCGTTGGGTCACTCCCTGACTCGAATGTTGGTGTGCGACCGGGCTTGCTAACTCCATGATATGAAGTCGTCAGGCTTGCACCGGTTGGCAAGGATCAGATGGCGTACTGGGTCATTGTAGTTGTTTAGAACGGCATGGGACAGAGGCTTAGAATCAAATGATGTCCCTTTGAATGAGGTTATTGGCATGAAGGTGTCCGAACCTCGTTGCCCAGTTGATTGCCATCGTGGGGTTGAGGTTGAGATCTCGTATATAAGTCTAGGGGCCATCTTGATTAAGGAAGGTGGAGGTTTCTGGTGAGGGTGTGTTGCAGTAGAAAAGGGGACAGCGACGTGGACGAAGGGATGACGATGAGTCGAGGGCCTGTTTCTCCCCTTTAAAGAACTCGAAAGTAAATGTATCTTCAGTACAGAAATGTATTTTGACGTGATATAAAAATTTTATGAAAAATAACCATAAAAGATAGAGTCACCTTTAGAAAGAAAAATAGAAAATTATGTTGACCGTAACTATCGACACCGAGACATTACCGGAATTACGTGAATTTTCAACAGTAGAAGTATTTCACCATTCCGGTCATATCTTATTTCACGATTTTTTTTTTCGTTTGAAGCTTCTACGTATAAGGTTTAGGATTTTAGCTGACAAAATTAGGGTAATTCGTTGGCTAAAGTTGAATAAATAAATAAAATAAATAACCGATGAAATTAGGATAATTCGTCGGCTAAAGTTAATTAAAAATTAAAAAAAATTTGGCTGTGATTTTGAAAATTTTAAACTTTTTCCGACTAAAGTTCAATATTTTCAAAATTCCTGCCGAAAATTTTGAATTTTTTCTATATCTTTCATTTTTTCCTCCTCCACATCTTCCTTCCTCCTCCACTTCCTCCTCCGATAGCACCAACAACTCCTCCTCCTCCTCTCCCTCTACTAGCCTTCTCCTCGTCCCCCTCCTAGCATCCTTCTCTTCCCCTCCTCCTCCTTCTCCTCCTCTTCCCCTCCTCCTTCTCCTCCTCTACCACCGGTGTAAAAACAAAAAAGAAAAAAAATAAATTAATCAAAAATACAAGAAATAAAAAAATATAAAAAAATAAAATAACTAACTATAGCCGACAAAATTTATAAAAATTCGTCGGCTAAAGTTAAATAAATAAAAAAGAAAATAAATAACTATAGCCGACGAATTTTAATAAAATTTGTCGCCTAAAGTTAAAAAAATAAAATAAATAATTATAGCCGACGAATTTTATTAAAATTTGTCTGCTAAATGTAATTAAATAAATATAAAAAAAATAAAAATAATAACTATAGCCGATGAATTTTATTAAAATTCGTCGGCTAAAGTTAAATAAATAAATTACTATAGCCGAAGAATTTTAATAAAATTTCGTCGGCTAAGGTCCAAAAATTCGTCTGCTAAAGTCCAGATTTTAAGCGACGAAAAATTTCTTCGTCGGCTAATTAAAAGACTTTAGCCGACGATGAACAGTAATTTCGTCAGCTAAAGTCTTGGCTGATGGTTTTTCCCGACGACTTCTTAGCCGATGAAAAAATTTTGCCTGCTAAAGTAGTTGTTCTGGTAGTGCTTATACCCTAATTCTTAACCTAAAACTCTATACCAAAAATTTAATTCCTCTATTTGTAATCTAACTTAGATGCATAAAACAAAATGCATGGTTGATACCTAAACCATAATCACAAATTAAAATGTAGAAAACAAAATGCATTGTTGACTTAAAAATCTACTAAAAAACAAAATTAAAATCGGAATGGCAAAATAGTCAGGAGAAAAACGGTGACAAATTTTAGTTTTAAAAATAAAATCTATAAGACATGTTAAATGATTTGAATTAGGTGTAAATTAAAATAAAATATGTGAATAAGTTTTTCTTAAAAAATACTCCATTCTTTGTTTTTTTTCTCTAATTTTCTCTTTTTATTTCCTAAAGACTTACTACACTTCGCGTCCGCGAGGTGCCACAACTGCAATCTACTTTTTGTCTGTTTAGTATTTGTACTATATTTCCTTATTTGGAAGTGTGACCTAAACACAAATTCCTAGACTCTAACCGATTTGAAAAACTCTCTCTCACATACACTCACTTAGTACACGGGTTGCTCACGCACAGGATACGGGTGTGGGACGAAACGGCGACAACCGTTTGATCTTTAATAAATTGATCAAAAAGGCATGATTAAACGGACTCAAACGGACATGGTCAAGTCATTAAAGATCGGACGGTTGATGTCGTTTTGTCTCGTTTCATCCCGCACAGGTATCCCGCACCTGAGCAGCCTCGCACTTAGTACTACCCATTTTCCTATGTTCAACCTCGAAGCCCGAGTCAAAATTCTTATGTATGAGTTTCTTTACCTTCATCAATCCGTTTATTATGTTTTTGGATATTTAACTTCAACGCCCAGAATACGAGCTATGCCTACGACGACAACTGCCAAAACCTCTTGGCCTATCAATTGGGTTCTGTTAATAATCTCAATAGGTTTGTTAATAGTGAAATTTAGGTTTTTGTTATGAGATTTTCACACTGCTAAACAAACCATGTATTTGTCAATGGCATGGGTTTCTATTATCTCAATGGGTTTGTCAATGGGTTTGTCATGGGTATCCATTCATTTTGGTAAGAACTCAAGACCTAGACCCCTTGGCTGAATGCATAGACACAGATATTTACGGCCATGAATCAGTATAGAAAGAAAAGATAAGAGGGAAGAGAGGATATTTAATGGCCAATTAGATTAAAAACATGAACAAATTGTTCAAGGATATTTTGGTAACAAGAGATATATACTTCGGTTTTTAACATGTTAGAAAGTAAAATTGAGATGCATTAAGCAAGAGAGGTACACAAAGTAAATTTTGAAGGTGCTATTAGAATCTTTCTTTTATTTATGGATCATCATAAACTCATAATCTTTAAAACAAAATTACTCATTGCGTCCTACATATTTTAATTATAATTTCATTTCTTAATTTAGGAACATAAATATCTTCCAAATCAAATAACACAAGGCATTGGGTTTCAAAAACATATTTATATCAACAAAAAATCTCTTCCAAATCAAATAACACAAGGCATTGGGTTTCAAAAACATATTTATATCAACAACAAAAAATTTAACATTTTTTTATTGAATCGAAAGTCAGCCAGTTTATATATTTGGCAAGTAGTATCAAGATCGACAACTACCCATATGATACGGAAAAAAACTACCTCTTAAGACACTCCAAAACCTAGTCTAGACTAGACTTAAAAGTCAAAATACACCCACATTTTGGTTACGATTGATAGAACCTTTATTTTCAGAGACCGGTCTTAATGTAAAAAAAGATTAAAGGGTACTAACAACACTAAGCTGATTTTGTGACCGACTCAAAACTAAGTTCTATTTTGGGCCATAAAGACCCAATCCAGCCAAACCCTAGAAGTTCCTAGAACATGCCCAAGAGTTGGACGCATGATCCGAAAAGTCTTGCTAGCCCACTCCCATGCTCAAGTACTAGAACCAGGGAACCCTAACTGAAGTTTCATCCAAGCCTTTTACTCCAACTCCAATTTCACAACCACCATCGTTGTCGTTAACATCAACTCCCAGCAAAGCTGTTACCAAAATTGCAATTCCAAAAGGAGATAATTATATAAACAGTACACCAACTTTACTCCACTTATAATTAAGGTGTCTGAACTTTGTTAAATAACATATTAGTACATGAACTAACAAGTTAAGCTTAATTTTCGTACATGCCGTTATAATACCGTTATAAGTTATTGTTCCTTTTTTTTCTAAGATTTTTTTTTCTTTTAAAGAGGATCAAAGAATTTTACTCATACCCCCATGGTGACTCGAATCCATAATTTCGTCAATAGTTAGTGGATGCACTTGAGATCTCTCTCTCTCTCTCTTACTAATTCTCTAATTAACCTCTATTGCTCTCTTACCAGCAAACAATTATCCAAAATTCTTTCTCCATCATATATCAGCAAGTAGCAATCCAAAAAATGAAGGTTAAATTGTAACCAAAATAATTTTTCTTTTACGTGTCAAATATCAGTTAACCTATTTGATCGTTAACACATTTTATTTCTTCTTTTTTCAGCTTTTTTTTTCTTTTTTTTAGAGAGGATCAAAGGATTTCACTCCTACCCCATGGTGACTCGAATCTATGACTTCGTCAATAGGTATTGTATACGCTTACCACTACGCTATAATCACTTCGTCAAAAACATGTTTGATCGTGAACACTTTAATTAGAAAAAAATGATCCTCTTTAAATGAATTTTATGTAAAAAGTCACACTTCGATCAAGTTTTTCATCTGTATGCACTTATAGATTGCTAAGAACACAATGCACGGCACTTCAGAACAATAATTTAGCTTGGCAAGGCTTTTATGGCATGAGTCCTGACCTAAATGAAGCTTTATATTTTGTAGGGGCTAAACATCAGTTATGATTTGTGTAGTGAGACTCAGGCAACAAACGTGATGCGTAGCACTTCGAACAATAATTTAAATTCTTGTTCTTTTTTTGATAGATAACAGTGTTTAAGTTCAGAAGGTTAATCTGTTATCAAATTGACAAAAGATTTTGTAGTAGTGACTGAATGGTTCGTTGGCAGGTGAGGTGTACATATTTGGGATGTCATCTGAGGTAGAGGTACCGGATGATCCAGAGGAAATAGTGGGCAACCCAGAATCGATAGAAGCACTGAAGATAGAGGGTGGCAAATTTGAGGGAAGGAGAGGCAGAGGTAAAGGCAGAACAGGCATGCTTCCTGCCTTGTACCGATGATGGTCCGCCTGTGAAATCTGGGGAGCTTCCAGCGATTATGGCCACTGGGCATAATTGTTGGGAAATTCTCAATGGACCTGCCACTGGTGCTGCAATGGCTGAGCTTGTGATTGATGGGCAAGCTGGCATTGTCGATCTCAGTCGGTTTAGTCCAGCCAGATTTGTTGGTCAAAGGAAGAAGGGTTTAGGACATTAGAGAGAGAGAGGATTAGTGTAATGAATGGTGTATACATTATCTGCATGTAAATGAGAGACAATTTCAGTTCCAGTTTTATCTGGAAAGTTTATAGGTACATTCCAAATACAGTAAGAAATGTGGGCCAATTCAGCATGGGCTCTGTGACCATTTTAAGGTCATTTAAGGTCTGACATTGTTTGTTGAATTGCACAGTATCGCTCTGAACGATCAGTTTTTTATTTTTACTTGGTCAGTCTCTGTAAATCTGTAATCTCTTTCTGTTTTGATATTTGTCAGTTAATCCACAATTCAGCTTCAACAAAACTGGTGTCATGGTGTTCACTGTTCTTGAAAGATTTATTTGGACTATTAACAATATTATTACGTGACTTGCAGACCAAGTAATTGATTAAACCTAATCTAAGTATATTACGAGTTGTATTATGGAATGTAATAATATAATGTGTAAATAACATATAGTTTACATATTGATATGGGAATCCTAATTGGAATCTGATATGATCTCGTATTCTTTAGTAGATCTTATAGTATACAACTAGGACTCTTTTATGGGCAAGACACTAGTTGTTTACTATATATAGACGAGCATAAGTCCCTGTTCTCATCACGAAACGCATTCTGCACCTATCCCATTCTAGGAGCGAACTGTGATCAGAGAACAGAAGACTTGAGCTCATACACCGTCATGACAATTTCTATTAACGCTGCCGGTAACGCTCTTGATCTTTTCTTTTACAGTTATGGGTTGATTAAACGTGTTCACATGTTTTTTGGCTAACTATGGATTACTACACCTTCAGTCTTTCAATTGGTATCAGAGCCAATATTTAGTCTTGCATGTAAATCGTTTTTTTCAGAAAATCAACATAATAGCAATTAGGGTTTATATGCTATACTTCAGAAACAAACAAAATTTTTTTTTCTTCCGTTTGGGCCTATGAGCCGCGTACCCTAAGCCCAAAACCCGACCCGGAACCCCTGAAAAGGGGATCCATTCGCGCTTCTGCTGTTTGAAAAACAACGCATTTCTGGGTCTTGGTTCTTCAGCGGGCGAAGAGGGAGGAAGCGCGAATGCGAATTTTCGCATATTCAGTTCGTTGGGTTTATAACCCAATCTCTCCAGGTCAGTTTAAGAGATTAGAGAACCCTAGAGCGCACCCGGAGTGCAATTATGTTAGGACAGATATTTTTGGTGATTCCGGATGAAATTTAAATTCAATCTCTGTGTTATATGAATGGATTGTTGGTTGTTTGTTGATCTGTGCTGCATATGTGTATTGTTCTTGCTTTCGCTAACAATTGCAGCGCTGTAGCAGAGGCCAAGGTATGTCAATTGTGTGAAAAATCTAATTTTTCAATGACAAAGGGTCTTCTGTGTCAATCTGTGATTTTGGTTGTGTTGTGGCTGTTTAAGTCTCCCAAATCAGTTTATTTTGATCATGACTATAAAAATTGCAGAAGAAGATTAGTTTTATTCAAGGATTTTCGTTAACTTGAATTAAGATGAAAACTGTTCAGAAAAATCTTCAAGTTTTGGTTTTCTGGGGATATGAACGAGTATATTGCACACAGCAAAACTTTTTCATGTTTTCAGAAAATCATAAAGTGTAAAAGACTTAATCTTGTGTTACTGATTTTCAAAATTTGCACTTTTTGTCTTCCATAGAAGTGTTGGTGCATTGCTTAAAAATTGGAACAGCTGCATACATGATTTTCATTCTCATATTTGGTTATTTTAGAAGCCTTTCTTCTGCCATATAGGTGATGACTGCTTCTATCATATGACTTGAGTTTTAAAATTGTGGGATGTGGATTCATAATTTCAGTTGTGCTTTATCTACTGCCATATAGGTGTTGTGAAGCATGTTTTCAGTCTGGGATTATTTGGTGCTTACATATGTATATAATTTTGATATGTATATATGCTTATGTGTGTTAAAGTGTGTTTTATACTGTTTCTGTGATTTTGGTTTTGCTTTCTTTTGTCAAATAAGCCTTACTCAAAACACAAAAAACATTGAAAATAATACAAAAACACTCATACAGTTAACAAATACAGTACTTTCTTTTGTCAAATAAGCCTTACTCAAAACACAAAAAACATTGAAAATAATACAAAAACACTCATACAGTTAACAAATACAGTACAAGAACTAATTGAAAACTCCTTTTGTTTGCTCCTTAGGTGTCCAAGTTGTCACCCTCAATCAGATTGAGCTTTTAACTGGTTCAAACTATAAAACTTGGTTGAAACAGTTGAAAGTTTATTTCTCTACCAGCCATCTAGATGATTGCTTAAACAGTGGAGTCCCTCAGCACATTGAGGTAGAGGATAGAGAGACATACCCAGCAGCAGCCGAGTATGAGACCAATTGGTATAGAAATAATAACACCTGCAGAAATATCATCAGAGCCACCATTTCAGACACTATATCTGGTACCATCCCTGAGATGGATTTTGCTTATGACATGCTTGAACTGATTGAAAAGAAGTTCAAGCACACTGAGAAAGCTGAGAGAGCCAACTTGTCCCTTCAGTTCAACACCCTTAAGTACAATGGTGTTGGTGGGGTTAGGGAATATTTTCTTAAAGTAGAAAATACTGTGCATAAGCTTAAGAATCTTAACATGGAACTCCCTGAAGAATATGTAGTGCACACTGCACTACATTCACTGCCTCCACAATTCAGTCAACTTAAGTCGAGCTACAATGCTCAAAAGGACAAGTGGACCTTCAATGATCTTATTGCCATAGCAACTGAGGAGGAGACCAGAATTAGGGGTGAAGATCCCAACTATGGTGTGATTAAGGCTACTGTTGCTGCAGCTGAAGCAACAGTAAATTTGGTGGGCAAGAAAAACAAGTGGAAGAAGAAGCTAGGAGCTAAGAAAATTAATTTTAAACCTAATTCAGCTAAGGGGGCAGGAACATCCAGTAATACCAGTGGCAATGGCACATTCAAGCATAAGTGCTATTTTTGCAAAAAGCCAGGCCACATTAAGAAGGACTGTGCAGGCTTTCAAGCTTGGCTAGTCAAGAAGGGTAAGATTCTTGCTTCAACTAAATCTATTAATTTCCCATCTCTCTATTATTTAGAAGTTGATTTAATAAACATAGAGCCAAATACTTTTTGGCTTGATTCAGGCTCTCCCTTACATATAGTTAACTCCATGCAGGGTATAACAAACAGGAGGAAACCAAAAACAAATGAGGCACACATTCGTGTAGGCAATGGATCCAGGGTGTCAGTCAAGGCCTTGGGGAATTTAAAGCTTGACTTAGGCCTAGGAAATTTTCTAGTTTTGGAGAATGTTTATTTTGTACCCGCTATGAAGAGAAATTTAATCTCTTGGGATCTTTTGATTGAACTTGGATGTAGTTTTCTTTATGATATCAATGGAATTAAAATTTTCAGAAATTCCTTGGTTATTGGTTCTGTTTTACGTTTGAATGGTTATTTGCAAATTCAGTGTACTACAGCTTCTCATTCAGTTTATAATATTGAGAATATTGCAGAAAATTCAAATGACTTAAGTAAAAATGATAACACTACTGTTGGTGTTAAAAGAACCATGTTTAATGAAAAATCTGCATACTTGTGGCATAGAAGACTTGGCCATATATCAAAAGAAAGAATGAAAACACTCATTAAGCTAAAGATGTTACCAGAACTAGATTTTTCCAACCTAAACGAATGTGTGGAATGTTATAAGGGAAAAATGACAAACAAATCCTATAAAGGTTCATACAGGAAAAAAGCCTTATTAGAGTTAATTCACACTGATATTTGTGGTCCCTTCAGTCACCAAACTATCTGTGGGAATGTCTATTTCATCACTTTCATTGATGATTTCTCACGTTTCTGTCACATTAAGCTGTTATCAGAAAAATCACAGTCTGTTGAAGCCCTTAAGATTTTCAAAACTGAAGTTGAACTTCAATTAGGTTTGAAAATAAAGGCTGTGAGGTCTGATAGAGGGGGTGAATTTTATGGAAGATATACTGAAACTGGTCAACATAAAGGGCCATTTGCACTGTTTCTTGAGGAACATGGCATTTTAGCACAGTATACAACCCCTTACACACCACAACAAAATGGTGTGGCAGAGAGGAAAAATAGGACTCTTTTGAACATGGTAAGAAGCATGATGTGCACTTCAGGTTTGCCCAAATTTTTATGGGGTGAGGCACTTAAAACTGCAAATTATATTTGCAATAGAGCACCCAGCAAATCAGTTGATAAAACTCCATTTGAGCTTTGGCATGGCAGGCAGCCTAGCCTGCATCACATGCATGTTTGGGGTTGTAAAGCTGAGGCCAGGATTTATAATCCTGATCTGGGAAAACTTGAACCTAAATCCTTAAGTTGTCATTTTATAGGTTATTGTGAAAAATCAAAAGGGTATAAATTTTACTCTAGAAAACATTCACCAAGAATTTTTGAAACTCATCAAGTCAAATTTCTTGGAGAAACAGTATGCAATGCAGAGTATGTAGATTTATCTGCAGACTTTGTGGAACTTGCAGAAGATACAGAAAATTCACAAAATCTAAGGAATGTGTCTGCTTTACCATTAGTTTCAGATATGCCTACAGTAAACATAAATTCAGCTGAAACTAGTATTTTGGGGGAAGAAGCAAACACTGAGCCAACAAATCAACAAAATTCTGAAAATATGGAAACTGATGAACCTACAGACATTTCAGAAAATTCAGAAAACTTAGAAATTCATGAGAAACAGTCTAAAATTGTTGCTGAACAGTCTGAACCTATAGTTGAACTTAGAAGATCCGCAAGGGAAAAGGTTCCTACTTATGGAACTGACAGTGACTACATGGTGTTTGCTCAAGAAATTGAGGAAGCACTGGAAGTAGAAACTGACCCTAAAACCTATAAACAAGCTATGGAAAGTGAGGATTCAGCTAAATGGCAAGATGCCATGGATGCAGAAATTGAATCCATGAAGAAAAATAAGGTTTGGGATTTAGTTCAACATAATGGCTACAAAAAGGCAATAGGCTGCAAATGGGTTTTTAAGACCAAGAGAGATGCCCGGGGAAATATAGAGAGATATAAGGCTAGACTAGTAGCTAAGGGTTTCACACAAGAAGAAGGAATTGATTATACAGAAACATTTTCTCCTGTCTCTACAAAAGATTCTTTTAGAATTATTATGGCATTAGTAGCTCATTTTGATATGGAGTTGCATCAGATGGATGTCAAAACAGCTTTTCTGAATGGAGAGTTGGAAGAGACAATTTTTATGAAACAACCAGAAGGTTTCATAATTCCAGGAAAGGAGAAAATGATTTGTAAACTAAAGAAATCAATTTATGGTTTAAAACAAGCATCAAGACAGTGGTATAGGAAATTTGATTCAGTTATATCAACCTTTGGATTTCAGGAAAATATAGTGGATGAATGTGTTTATCTTAAAACACAGGGAAGTAATTTTATTTTCCTTATCCTCTATGTAGATGATATTCTCCTTGCTAGTAGCAATCTCCAATTGCTTAAAGACACTAAAATCTTTCTGTCAAAGCATTTTGACATGAAAGATTTGGGGGAAGCATCTTTTGTGTTAGGCATTGAAATAAAGAGGGACAGAAAACGTGGCCTTTTAGGTTTGTCACAAGCAAGTTATATAGAAACTGTTCTTAAACGTTTTGGAATGGAAACTTGTGCTTCAGGTGAGGTCCCTATGTCTAAAGGTGATAAATTAACTAAAAATACAAATCCTAGGACTGACAAGCAGAATGCTGACATGGCTGCAAAGCCATATGCACCTCTTGTTGGTAGTCTGATGTATGCACAAGTGTGTACCAGACCAGACCTTGCATTTGCAGTTGGAATGCTCTCACGGTTTCAAAGCAATCCTACAGTTCAACACTGGAATGCAGGTAAAAAGGTCCTAAGGTACCTTCAGAGAACCAAAAACCACATGCTTGTTTATAAAAGAGTGAAACATTTAGCTCTAGAGGGTTATACAGATTCAGACTTTGCAGGAAATTATCCTGATTCAAACAAGTCTACTTGTGGTTATGTTTTCTTACTTGCTGGAGGTGCTGTTGCATGGAAAACCATGAAACAAAGCCTCATAGCTACTTCTACTATGCAAGCTGAATTGATAGCAATTTATGAAGGTGTTTGTGAAGGTCTTTGGATTAGAAATTTTCTAATTGAGACCAACATTCTGAAAAATATCATTTCTACCAAACTTACTGTGTACTGTGACAATGAAGCTGCTGTGTTTTTCTCAAAGAACAGTAAAAGGTCTGTTCATTCCAAACACATTGATCTGAAATACTACAGTGTGAAGAAGAGATTTAAGGAAGGTGAAGTTGTGATTGAAAATGTTGGGACAGAGAATCAGTTGGCTGATTCATTCACCAAAGCCTTAGCAGTTGGTACTTTTAAGAAACACTGTGAGAACATAGGTGTTCTTGATAAGTTAGATTCTGGAATTTAGTGGGAGCTTTTCAAATTTTCAGTTTTGAGTTTTGTTGTGTTTTGTTCTTGTAATCTTCAGTTATGGTTTTGAGTTAGTAACTCAGCCGTGCAAACTTGATTTTAGATATCAATAAATTGAGGCATTTCAGTTCATGATTGCTGCAGCATTATGTATTGATGATTTGAAATTTATTTTCTGCTCAATTTTACTTTATCAAGTTGTTGTGAATTTTGGTGGATGAAAATATGCAGATTTTGTTCTGTTCATATGTTTATCTTTCAGTTAACAAGTACATCACATCTGTGATAAGTTGTTACTTGTGATTTTGGAGTTTTTGTGTAAAACCATTTGGAGGACAAGAGAATTTTGACAATGCAGTTGATATATGTGTGAAAATGTCATTAGCTCTATTCAGTTCATATCTGGAACTCTTGTGCTTTACAGAGGCTTGTGTTGTGATCTTCAATCTACAGTTTTTGTTAATTCTGTTTTGGATTGGAGGTTCACCATTTGTAACTGTAAAGTGACCGAGTTGTTGTTGTTGGATTTTCTTACATTTATATGACTCAAGCTAGCACTTCAGTGTAATTCTTGATTTTGTTTTGGTTCAATTACTGTTCACTAATATTGTACAGTCCAGTGGGAGATTGAAAGATTTATTTGGACTATTAACAATATTATTACGTGACTTGCAGACCAAGTAATTGATTAAACCTAATCTAAGTATATTACGAGTTGTATTATGGAATGTAATAATATAATGTGTAAATAACATATAGTTTACATATTGATATGGGAATCCTAATTGGAATCTGATATGATCTCGTATTCTTTAGTAGATCTTATAGTATACAACTAGGACTCTTTTATGGGCAAGACACTAGTTGTTTACTATATATAGACGAGCATAAGTCCCTGTTCTCATCACGAAACGCATTCTGCACCTATCCCATTCTAGGAGCGAACTGTGATCAGAGAACAGAAGACTTGAGCTCATACACCGTCATGGCAATTTCTATTAACGCTGCCGGTAACGCTCTTGATCTTTTCTTTTACAGTTATGGGTTGATTAAACGTGTTCACATGTTTTTTGGCTAACTATGGATTACTACACCTTCAGTCTTTCAGTTCTTAGACAAGTCCAGTCATTGCTGAAATATTGTCTTAAAAAAAACAAATTGTTGAGAAGTTTTCACCACAGAATTTTTGTTTCTTGTCGAATTTTATCGAAATCAGTCATTTTATCTCACCATTAAGGCCTTGACAAAATGTTGATGAACAAAGCTTTTTCCCATGATCAAATAGAGCCATAGTTTATAAATCTTTCAGCATCAACACAAATATCACACCAATAAGAATAGAGCTAAACATTCCCCAGTTCAATACTATAACCCACATTTCTGACTCAAACACCATATGGGGAATTGAATTAATTCATTACAAACACCAGAGAGAGGAGACTTCAGAAGAAAATGACTTTATTCCCCAAGGAATGGATTCTGATTCTCAAGATTTGCATACACATTGTTGAAGAATTTTAACCAATAATCTACTAAACTAATCATCGTTAATCCCCAATAAGTTGACAGAAGCTAAGACAAAGTATAACAGATAAAGCTGCAAGCAAACCATGTTGCTCATTAGAATCTGTGTTAAGCAAAGTTTAGATTACTATATAACTACAGGGCATCACCGCCGTGTGACCCGGTTGTTCTGCTGTACTTAATTCCGGGCTGTGAATTATTTGGAGTAACCCAATCACGGGGCTCGACTTCATTTATCGAAGCTTGACCACCTCCTCAGTTTCCCAAACACTTGAATCTTCATTGTTTCATTCTCTTCTGGGTTTCATATTGTTAAGCACATGCTTAAAAGCGTAACTAGAACGTGACCTACCACGTGACGTTACAGCTAATTTGAGATTGGATTTTCCCAATGGGATAATCTTAGTGGATCTGAGGATCAAGATTTCATGTGTGGGAGTTGTTTGGGACACCTGGGGCTGGGTTGCTCTAATAATTCAGGGACTTTGTTTCTTGTTCTAGGTTAGTTTCATCTCTTGTCATCGTGGAGATCAACATAAATTGGTGCTTTCGATTAGTGATCGAATTTTATATCGTCTTTATTACAGATGCCAAACATGCAAAACATAAATTAGATACGTACTTATCTTTAGTAAATATTTATATTCTCTCCATGAAAGCACCAAATTGCCTTGCAAGGTTTCTTCAAGTTGGAGAAAACTTGAAGCAAGATTTATCTACTTAGGGAGCTAGGGGATCATTGTTTATGTAATTGCTCCCATGATTTCTTGCAAGTTTGAATGACCTTCAGTCTTTGTAGGTTAAGTTAAACCGGCCACCTTGTGTTATACTCAATATTCTAAAACTCTCCGTTTAGAGTCGATTAATTCTCGTCTAGATATTAGGTGATGCTTCATCAATTTGATTAAAACCGACTAATTTTCGTTTAAACTCTGTCTGACTAATGCCTAACATATTTTAGAACATTGATTATACTTTACAAGTTTTTGTAACTATACTTATTCCACCGGTTTCAAAGTCATTATAGTTGTTTCTTGAAATAGCATCGATATGTTGAAATTAGTGTACATGTGGATATGGGATACTTAACACATGCGCATTGATACAAATTGTATTGAATTTTTACATACTTTTATTTTTGTCCTTGAATTTTTAGGTACTTGAATTAAATAACTTTTATAATAAAATGTTTGATGAAATGTTTTGAGCTAAATACTGTTTATAAGTAATTTTTATATGTTTCCAACCCTACAAAGTATAAAGATAACCATGTGACGTTTCTTTGGCTAGAGAATCTATGTGTTGGAAACAAAATTTAATAATTAAAGTGTAATGGTCATTTTTTCATTAAGATAGCAATATGATAATTCAAGTGATATACTATTGTCTATTAAAATTTTCCCTTGAGTAATGAGTATGACAAATTTTCTATAAGAATTTTGGATGCATCATCATGCATTTAAATCAATTTATATGGATTGTATTTATAACACTATTTATTTTTTAAATAAAAATTAATAATAATTAAAATTTTATAATAAATGTTATATTCACTTACATCTTCATGCATTCAAGAATATTCCAACCTTAAGTTGAGAACAAATAAAACACCAATGCTAACTACCCTACCAATCAGGCAATCACCTGAGTATATCCCAGCAGCTTGTGCTTGTGGATTTCTGGAAGCCCAGATTTTTTGTTTCTGTTTGGAATTATTGCAAGTCTTATTTTGCCTCACGAGTAGTGCTACACTTCACTATCGTACTCCTTTTGGAATCATTGCAAGTGCGTTCTTCTTCATCACTGCTACTTCGAACCATCTATTTCTTCTTTTGGAATTATTGCAGGTGTTCAACCTAGTGTTTCATCTTTTCCTGAAGATGGTTCCACATCTCATCAGAAAGTATTTCACTGTTTTTTTCACCAACTTATTTATGCAGTAAATTTACTTTTCTTGAAGATAGGTAAAGTTTAAATTTGACTCTTTTGATGATTTGCATATCATTTTGGATTATGGGAGTAACAGAGTAGAGGCAAAGGACAACAATCTTTCTTTCTCCTATTGAGGAGCCATATTATCCATAATGAATGTTGCTTTTTCCCAGATTTGAACTATTCAAATCCTTAATCATATTTGATACTCCATGGGGAGCCTATAAGCAACTCAGAACCTTGCAAACTAGTGCAATAATTCCAAGCTGGAATATATTGTGCCAGAAGGCAGTATATATTGGATCTAGGGTTGTGTTCAAATCCTTACTATAAAAAACAGTGCATCATTGCCCGTATTTGTACCGTAATCTCAGAAAAATGGGTCAGAAAGATTTGTTTTGTATCCCTATAAAAATGGGAGCAATGCCAACGAGGTTTGGCTCAGTTGATAAGGACAGGTTTGTGGTGGAGACCCCATTCAAGTTCAATCCACTATCAGAAAAAAGTCTTTAGCCGACGAAATATCTAAAAACATGCCCATTTTAGCCGACGAAAAAAAATTTCGTCGGCTAAACTAATTTTTTCGTCGGCTATAGTTAAATTTTAGCCGACAAAAATTTTTTTCGTCGACTAAAGTGATTTTTTCTTCGGCTATAGTATGTGAACTTTAGCCGACGAAATTTGAAATGTTTAGCCGACGAAATTAGGGTATTTCGTCGGCTAAAGTAACTTTTAGTTACAAAATTGCACTATAGATATTTCGGTGTCCAATTGACTATTGTGATACCAATCTGGAAGCAGAACGGCCCTACGAGTCAAACTCATGGCTAATGCCATGCTATATAGGCTTTTTTGGCCATCCGAGTTCGTTTAAGGCTTCAAAATGAAGTTTTTCTAAACACTTAACACACAAAAATGTCCATATCTACACCTATATGAGGTATTTTGGTCGAACCTTCAACACAACAAACACTCACCATAATGAGACGCAACTGTCAATCTAAAAATTTTGAGACATTTACCTCTCGATGATAGGGCTCTCCATATATAAATAAATAATGGTAAATAGTAGGCATGTTGTGATTCCGGTCATCAAAATTCACAAACAAAAATACGACCGTCAGATATCATCAACATGTTGAAATATATCTCTGGTAAAAAATTCAACTTTATCCGATAAATTTAAGGACTTCATCTAGACGGTCAATCTCGTAAGTCAAACCCCTAAATTGTATTGACTGCAACTATCGGCACCAAGACTTTACTGGAATTACGTGATTTTTCAACAGTAGACGTATTTCACCATTCCGGTCATATCTTATTTCATGACTTTTTTTCGTTTGAAGCTTCTACGTATAGGGTTTAGGGTTTTAGCCGACGAAATTAGGGTAATTCGTCGGCTAAAGTTAAATAAATAAATAAAATAAATAACTATAGCCAACGAAATTAGGGTAATTCGTCGGCTAAGGTTAAATAAATAAAATAAATAACTATAGCCGACGAATTACCCTAATTTCGTCGGTTAAAGTTAAATAAATAAAATAAATAAATAACTATAGCCGACGAAATTTGTCGGCTAAAGTTAATTAAAAATTCAAATTTTTTGGTGGGGATTTTTAAAATTTTGAAATTTTTTCGACTAAAGTTCAAAATTTTCTATATCTTTCATTTTTCTCTTCCTCCTCTTCATCTTCCTTCCTCCTCCTCCTACTCAGGCGGCAACAACGTAATCCTCATCCTTCCTCCTCTAAATCCTTCTCCTCCTCCTTCCTCCTCTAAATCCTTCTCCTCTTCCTCTAAATTCTTCTTCTTCTCCTCCTCCTTCCTCCTCCTCTTCCTCTCCTAACCTTCTCCTCCTCCCCTAGCTTCTCTCTCCTCCTCCTAGATATTAAAATTCGTCGGCTAATGTTAAAAAAATAATAATAACTATAACCAACGAATTACCTCCTCCTCTCCCTCTTCTAACCTTGTCCTCCTCCCCTAGCTTTTGTCTCCTCCTCCTAGATATTAAAATTCGTCGGCTAAAGTTAAAAAAAATAATAAAAAAATAATAACTATAGTCGACGAATTACTCTAAAATTCGTCGGCTAAAGTTTAAAAAATAAAAAATAATAAAAATAACTTTAGCCGACGAATTTTAGGGTAATTCATCGGATAAAGTTTAAAAAAGAAAAAAATAATAACTTTAGCCGACGAAATTCGTCGGCTATAGTTCAATAAATAAATAAAAATAATATCTATAGACGACGAAATTTAATAAAATTTCGTCGGCTAAGGTCCAAAAATTTGTCGGCTAAAGTCCAGAAATTAAGCGACGAAAAATTTCTTCGTCGGCTAAATAACTGACTTTAGCCGACGATGAACAGTAATTTCGTCGGCTAAAGTCTTGGCCGATGGCTTTTTCCTGACGACTTCTTAGCCGACGAAATTTAGGGTTTAGTTGACGAAAAAATTTCGTCAACTAAAGTGGTTGTTCTGGTAGTGATCCCCGCTACCAACAGGTCTTGTTAGTTCGCGATCTATAAATTCTCCTGTGAAAATCCATACTTACAGTCTGGTGTGACAGACACGTATCCACTGTAAGTCTTTCAGGATTAAGGTTGCAGGTTTGCCTTGACGATGGTGGTGTAGCGTAACTAAACTCTCACTTAAACTTTTTGTACCCAAAAAATAAAAAAGAAGCAATATTGCAGAAAGAAGACAGTGAAACTTGGCATTGGCAATCTGGCATGGTGAAGAAGACGAAGAAGACTTGTCCATACACAGAGCTGACCACACACTTTGTTTCTTAAAGAACGTACAAATCCTTCTTCTCATCTCCTGCTTGTGAAGAACTCAATCACCACTACAATATGTTCTCAAGAAACCCATGACTGTTAATTTTTTGTGTATTGGTTTTACTTTCACTTGCCGACTTCGTAGTCTGTAAATAACATTATAGTTACGGATAGATCGATACGTCACTATAGCGTGCCATGAAGTAGAAAGAAGAAGCGTGATCCGTTCGTAGTGGGAGAAAAGTCTTGGAGTAAATTGCTTGCTACTCATGGTCGAGTACTAAAATCATGCAACTTCAGCTATGTGCTTTAGCAAATTTGAGATATAATGAACAGACAAAACATACAAGCAAGTAAAGAAGAAGACGAGTCTATATTCAGAAACAACAATTTCATAGAGCTCTGTCCTTGAACATAGATAAAAAATCTGGCATAATTTGTCCATAGTATACTGCTGTCAAGAGTTGCATTATACAATTTTTGACTACATATCAGCTAGAAACAAAACTTCCATGAAAATGAATCCCATACCTTATGCATATTTTGCTTTAATTAATACATGATCTACATCCCGAGGTCCCCAACTTAGAACATTAGTAGCTTTGATTTGTACATGATCATCATTGTAAAATCCTTCAAATCGTAGAGGTAGCGAATACCCTCTACTCCAAATACACAGTGTACAAAAGTACATAGGATACTAAAAACAAAGAACTAAGGATCATGACTTACTAGAGCTTAATAGAATTCTACGACTTTCTAAACACTAATATACTGTGTTACTTTTTACTTAGAGCTCGATACTTGCATTTGGACAAACAAAACAAGTAATAACGAATGCATATCCTCCTTAATGGAATATTTTAAATGAGGAGATTGTCAACGTTGAACAGCAAACGTAGAGAATGTTTATCTATCTTATTGAAGTATCCAGAACTACAACCAAACCTGCAAATTGCAATTGTTTAACACAGTAGAGTTGAAACCAAAAGAACTAAAGAAGGTGCATATATATTATATAGTAGTCATATATAACATTGCATGTTCATTGTCAAGCTGTCATTGTTCTTGGCTTTGGTAGTTTACTTCTAAATTGACCATTTGAGAAGCTACTTCTTTTGGTGGTCATCCTCAAAACAGCAATGGCCCAACCACCAACTTCAGCAGTGCACCATTCCTGGCTTTCTCTCCCATTTTAGTCCCACTTACCTGCTTTCTGTAAATAAAGAAAAAGATAAGTGGGATTTGCTTTGGAGCTTTTCAACCCCAGCTAGCATTTTATTCCCCTTGAATCAAGAAACTGATACATCTCTAAGCTGATGGAGGTAAAAGGAGCTTTTGTTAACAAAGAAGACTATCCCAGATTCCCAGTCTTTGTTCATGCAAGAATGACCCACCTCTCAAATCTTGGCCTAATTAAATCCAAAACTGATCACCTACTGACTTTTATCGAGTAATTTTTCTTATAAAGATCCAAAAGAGTTGGTAAAGCTGGTATCATAGAAAGCCAAGGGGTAAAATAAAGATGATGTAATAATGCATTCCATGGTGAATAGTAAGAAGATTCCTTAATGCAGTGAAGGACCCAAAATTAGGTTGGTGCCAATAAATTCAATGGGTTTGGTATTTCACGAAGTATAATATAAGAACCAAAGGAGATATGGTGGTCCTTAAGAGCCTGTGTCCCAGCAAAATGAGGACAGGTTGGAGCTAACAAAATGATAGCAGGACTTCTTTTGATTTCTGGAAAAAAAAATGAAAGCAAACTTCTTCTTTTACATTGTTGCTTAATTGCTTCATCACAAAGCTTTGGGTCCCCATATGGTGCATTTGCTTGTACTATGTAATTCAATGAGGCTTATTTACTAGGCTTTTAGTAATTACCCAGGGTACTCTGCAATTATATTTGAAGTTATGAACTTTAGAGTTGGACACCTTGCTATGAAGCATGAGTGAACACAAACATCTCACTCAACATTCAACATTATTATGAACAAACAAATTAAGCCGTTTGTTGAAATGTCTCAATGGAAGAAGATGAATCTATAAACGGATAACGAATGATCGTTTAACGATAAACATAATTTAATTTATGAACTTATCACTTGATGGAGATCTATTTTAGTCATTAGTAGTTTTTACTGCCAGTGAAATATTACTTAACTCCACCCACATGTCACGTAGCCAAGCCCAAGATGCTATGCGCCTCTCGTCCCCTTCCTTGTTTCTTAAATGTTCGCAGAGCGCAGAGTCAAGCAACAAAACAAGAAAAGGCTCTCAGTGCATTTAATCGTTTCTCAGACCACCCTTTAAATATATATATATATATATATATATATATATATATTCATCTCTCATCTGCAGCAGCAACAGCAGATCACCCTTCATAATTTAGAGAGCATTTTGGTACCAAAAGCTTAGCTGTAGTCCTGGTTTCCACTCCCCCTTTTCACATGGCCTCTTTTACTACTGCTACTAGTACCACTTCCTCTTCTTCAGAAGTTGAGTGATTTGGGTCATGAACACCATGACCACACTAAGGCTAAACCCCATTGTTCTTATTCTTCCATTTCTTCTAGCTCCATGCTCTTATGGGCTCAACACAGATGGACTTCTCCTCCTCTCCTTCAAACTCTCCATTCTCCAAGACCCTCAGCTACTTCTCCAAAGCTGGAACCCCTACGACGAAACACCATGTTCATGGCGAGGTGTCACCTGCGCCACATTTATCACTCCTCCTGAGAATGTCTTCTGCCCTAGAGTCATATCCTTAGCTCTCCCAAGCTCAGAGCTCGTGGGTTCGATCCCTGCCAATCTTGGCATGATCGAACAACTCCAAAGCCTCATTCTTTCCAACAATTCCCTCAATGGGTCTCTCCCATTGTCCCTCTTCAACTCTACCCAGCTTCAAGTTCTCGACTTGGCTTTTAATCGAATCGCCGGAAGTCTAAACTATTCAGGGCTACCCAGAAGTCTAAACCTTCTTAACCTTTCTGACAATGCCTTGGAGGGTAAGATACCCAGTGATCTTGGCTCTCTGACCAACTTGACGGTGATTTCTTTGAAGAATAATTACTTCTCCGGCGAAATTCCGGCTGGGTTTGCGGCCGTGGAGGTTCTGGATCTGTCGTCCAATCTGATCAACGGATCTCTGCCGTCGGATTTCGGCGGGGAGAGTCTCCGCTACTTTAACGTCTCCCACAACGAACTTTCCGGCGAAATACCGGCGAGTTTCGCGGAGAAATTCCCGGGTAATGCGACTCTTGATCTCTCCTTCAACAACCTCACCGGCGCAATCCCGGAATCTCGGGTTTTCTTGAACCAAGAAACGACGTCGTTCCGCGGCAACCCTGATCTCTGCGGCGAGGAAACCGACCACAACCCTTGCCCTATTCCTTCCTCGCCGTCGTCCAACTCACCCAATTCTCCTCCGGCTTTTGCGGCAATTCCCAGAACGTTGAACTCCTCCGACGAAGATGCAGTTTCACCGGGATCGGCAAAAGGGTCGTCGGGAAAATCCCAAACCGGGCTCAATACGGCGACCATCGTCGGAATTGTCGCCGGCGACGTCTCCGGGATTGCAGTCATTGCCATGGTGTTCTTGTACGTATACAGATTGAGGAGAAAGAAGAAGGAGAAGACAGCTAGCAATCACGTCACGACGCTGAAGAACGAACCCAACAACCCAGTAGTGACGGATTGGTCTTCTTCTTCATCAGAATCAAGAGGGTTTACACGGTGGTCTTGCCTGAGAAACAAGAAAGGGGAGCCGGAAGAGCAGAGCTCCGATTCCAGCAGCTCTGATAGTGAAGAAGCTCAGACGGAGCAGAATGGTCACAAGGGTAGTGAGAGCAAGCGTCAAACAGAGCAAGAACAGAGCAAGGGAGGCACATTGGTGACACTTGACGGCGAAAAGCAGCTTGAGCTGGAGACTCTGCTTAAAGCTTCAGCCTACATTTTGGGTGCTACTGGTTCTAGCATAATGTACAAGGCGGTTTTGGAAGATGGGAGTAGTCTAGCGGTTCGGAGAATCGGAGAGCATAGTGTTGATCGGTTCAAGGATTTTGAGAACCAAATCCGGCTCGTAGCGAAATTGGTGCACCCGAATTTGGTTCGAGTTCGTGGATTCTTTTGGGGAGTTGATGAGAAGCTCATCATCTATGATTTCGTCCCAAATGGCAGCCTCGCCAATGCTCGTTACAGTAAGCTTCGTCTATCTGTTTTTACTCTGTCTTTCTGCTCTGTTTTCTGTGTGTGCGCATGTTAATGGGATAGAGTAGGGTTTTTCTAAGTTGCGCATTGGATGTTGACGCCGGAGTAGGGTTTAGCTGACTGAAGTCAACTGTGTGTTATCTCTGCGTTAGTGTTTACCCTTATACTGATACTCCTGAGTCGATTATTTTAGGAATACCTACTTTCTATATATGTCTTCTAATTTTTGTTTTGATATGATAGTCATGCAATGTGACAAATATAACTGATTTCGACTATACCTGAGCTATAATTGAATGGTGGAAGCTGATTCTGGCGTCTGTGAAAATGTTTCAGGGAAGGTGGGCTCGTCGCCTTGTCATCTACCATGGGAAGCTAGGTTGAGGATAGCCAAGGGGGTGGCCCGTGGGCTCGGCTACCTCCATGAGAAGAAGCATGTCCACGGGAATCTGAAGCCCACCAACATTCTCCTCGGCTCGGATATGGAGCCCAAAATCGGCGATTTTGGACTCGAGAGACTCTTGTCCGGCAACACGAGTTACAAGATCGGGAGCTCCACGAGGAACTTTGGAAGCAAGAGGTCCACAGCTTCACGTGATAGCTTTCAAGATTTCACGCTAGGACCTAGCCCGGGTCCAAGTCCGAGCCCTAGCGCGGTGGAGACGTCGCCTTATCATGCGCCCGAGTCGCTTCGGAGCCTTAAGCCCCACCCCAAATGGGATGTCTACTCGTTTGGGGTCATATTGCTTGAGTTGATAACGGGAAAAGTGGTGATTGTGGATGAGTTGGGTCAAGGTCTTGGGCTTCCGGTTGATGATCCGACCCGTGCTTTTCGGATGGCGGACATGGCCATTCGAGGCGAGTTGGAGGGGAAAGAGGAACCCTTGGTGTCTCTCTTCAAGTTAGGGTACAATTGTGCATCACCAGTTCCACAAAAGAGACCAGCAATGAAAGAAGCCTTACAAGTACTTGAGAAATTTCCATGTTCACCTTCATCATCATATTATTATGGGCACTTATAAATGTTTTGAACCCTTAATTTGTAGAGAGTTGTATGTATGATTGACTAGTAGTGTTTCTTCTTGAATCCTCTTAAGCCTTTGTAGTTGGTTCATCCTCCACATTTCCTTCTGTTTTTGAGAGTATTGGCCCTTGTATTTCAAGTATTAGTCAATAGGGAGTTGGGATTTCATATTTTTTGGTTCCTTGATTAGAACTAGAGTTGAAATAATATTCAGTCTGCAATATCATAGGGTGATACACTGATACTAAGTTCCCATGTACATGATCATATATTATGTTATAACATCAGAATTTCATGACAATACTACTTAGAAGGACTACTACAGAAACAATATTTGTGAAATTGCTAAATGAGTATACGTTTTAATCATTTAATGTCAATCAATGTCTCAATGATATAGTGTCTGTTCACCAAGTCAGAATTCTCAAGTCTCAATTATCTATTTAGAGCCTTGTGCAATCGGAACAGGCATGTTTAGGTTGCTACAATTGACATACGGTGTATTTAGTTTTCATTTTGGTTTTTTGTACTAAACATATTATGAATCCCTTGAATTTTTGTACAATTTTGTTCTTATGTGTCTATTACGTCTAGTAGTTTAGCCTAGATATAACCTAAACTGTTTAGGTTTGATTTTAATTATATTTTTGATTTCTTTTCGTTAGAAACAATAGCCACTCTTGTAAATTATGTTGTCATACCTGTTAATAATTGTTATAATCACTAACAATTGTTTTCCAAAGATACCCTAACCTCGAATAAAACATTCGCTACTTACTCTATACTACTAACGATAAACAAAATTTAGTTTGATACAAGTCTCGTATCCGTGACAAAATGTATCAAATTAAACATTTGTTATCGTTAATAATATTGAGTAAGTAAGTATCGTTTTACACTTTAATTGAGGGTAGAACAATTATTAAAAAGTATTGCAACATTAAAACAATTTACAAAAATGATTATTGTTCTCTAACAAGACCAATCGAAAATCTAATTAAAAACATAATCTAAACTACTCAAAATATTATGTGAATTCACAAAGGCGTTACTAGGCACATAGGGGGAATAAACTGTACCGTATTTTAGGAGATTCAAAATAGGTTTAGTACACAAATAAAACAAAACAAAGGACACAAGGGTGACAAATATGAAAATAAAAAGAAACAAAAAAACTAAACTATGTTGTAGTAGTCGGTTAGTTTTTGTTGTCAATGTAATGTGAATGTTACTTGTGCATATATACTGGTACGTTTGACATGTAGTGTTTGAAATGGTTGTTTCTTCTTGAGGTTGACTATAAGAATGTATTGAGATTTCTTGATTAGTTTAGGTTACAGTTGAACACTTATTGATACCGGTTCTTGCCCACTGTAATCGATCGTTGTTGTTTCAGGTAGGTAAGGTGGAGAATGGGGAATTTATGTCCATCATCGTTATCTCTCATAGTTGTAATTTATATTCCTGTTTATCAATAAAGACCAATAAAAAACACTAAAATAGAGAAGATAGAAAATAGGTCGGAGGACTACTATCTTTATCGATAAGAGAATCTTCATATAGGAAATCATATAGTACTTTTTAATTAGTATGTAGAATGAAACATAATCATATTCTAACTTGGAAACTTAACACTTAATGAAATCAAAATTTCTTTTCTTATTAGCATTAAACCAAGACACACATGAAGAATATTTTAAAACAAATTACTATATACATTCACTAAAATCAAGAATTCGTAACATCACACATAAACTATATCAACTATAGCAACCTAATTAACCACATATCTACTTACACTACCAGGATCAGTAGTTTGGCCGACGAAAAATTTTCGTCTGCCAGTTAGCCAAATTCATCAGCTAAGATGTCGTCGGTATAGACTCGTCGGTATAGACTCGTCGGCTATAACTTTAGCCGACGAAAGAAAAGTGGTCGTCGGCTATAGTTTCACACTTAGCCGACGATTTGTTTCTATATTTTTCATTGGCTAAAGTAATACTAAAACCGACGAAAAATTATTTCGTCGGCCTTAACCTGAGACTTTGGCCGACGAAATATTAATATATTTTTCGGCTAAAGTATTTAATAAAAAATAATTATAGCCAACAAAATTTGCAATAATTCGTTAGCTAAATATTGAAAAAAAAATATATATAGCCGATGAATTATCGTAAATTTCGTCAGCTAAATGCTACTATACCCGACGAAATAGGCCATATTTCGTCGGCTAAACCTTGAAAAAAATTAAAAAAATACTATAGCCGACGAATTATGGTAAATTTCATCGGCTATAAGTCCATTCTAGCAAAAAAAACCCCAAAATTTCTAAATTATCATTCTCAGCAAGCTGAAAATTATACTAAAACAATTTCATATAACCAACAACACCATCAAAAGTGACAACACGTTTTACATTAAAATATTTATAAATTATTCATAAACACATAAAACTATATAATTATTTAAATATATAAAATTTATATCATCTAAATCTATATCTGCGTCAGGAGGAGGTTGTGGCGGCCGAGGTAGGGGTATAGACGTAGGCATGGGAGGAGCCGGAAGTCCCCGAAGCTGGACAGCTAAAAACTGCTGCTGTTGTGTCTGTTGGGTGGCATATAATGCCGTATTATACTCTTGTAAAGTGGCAGTATAGCCTGTCTGGGCTGCTTGCTGTTCCCGTAGCATCTGAACTTCCGCCTCTAGCTGAGTCGTCCTACTGCTGGTCGAGACTGTTTTTTTAAATCCTGGAGTAGTCTTCAGTACCCCCTCGCCCTTTTTTCCTAGACCCCGATAGTAAAAGTTGTTTCCTCACGGTGGGAATGTTGTGCCCATGATCCTCGCCCCTTTTATCCTATTTTGGAAGCGAAATCCAACTCTTATCCATATCCTGAAAAGATAACAAAATATATATATGTATAGCTCTAATTAATTAATTAAATTTTCAAATCATTTAGCATTCTACAACAATTAATTAATAACAAATTAATAATTAACACACACATATATATATATATATACATATATATACTAATTACTAATTACATAACAATATTATATATCAACATCAATCATAATCAACATATTATCAACAACTTAATTAATTCATACTATGCATCAACATAATATTATAATTAAATTAATATATATATATATATATATATATCTACTACTTATTAATAACAACAACTTCATATATATTATCAAATAAAAATAGATCAACTTTTTTTTAAAAGAAGATGCTGCTGATTTTTATTGCAAATAGTAAGATATACTCAAAATAGCTCGATTACAAGAGATAACTTGGTGACAAGCTTTCATAAACACATCCGAGTAGTTTGTATGGTGTGTCATCGGAGTTTTGAAATGAATCCAGATAACATTCTTGGATTGTTCCTGAATTTTGAGAAAATAAACTGCTAACACTGTTCCAGAGTATACACGATGGACTCGTCCGCTGTAATCTATAGATAGACAAGACGTTTTGTTAGTACCCATGGTGTAATGTCCCGTGTTGCCCTCCTTCTTCACTTTATGCTTTGCAGAATGTATGGAATCATCCTTTGGTACTACTCCAGATAATTCAGTAGTACAATTTGTATCACCTGGATCCCAAATACGAATCCCTAAAAAATTAGGGTTCATCCCTTTCAGCGCCCAAATTGGGCTAGGCCTCAAATTAGGTATGAGAATCGAAATTGTTGTGGGCACCCAATCCAACTAAGGCCGCCGTCCGGATCTATTGTCAGCATCCCTCCCTGTCCTCCAACACTGAGACTAAGAGATGAACAACCCTAAATCCTCTTGATCCTCATATGTGGATCCAGGTTCATTCTGAATTCATTGATTCCCAACAAATCCAACAACAAATCTCGTTGCTTCAATGGGAATTCCAGATGCACCTCCGGCCAGGGTGGAACATCTTTGAGCCTCGCTCTACTAGGTCGGATCCGACCCGATCCATCATTCCTTAAAAGCCATCGACGCTCCACCTCGCAATCCCACAACCTCAGGCCAGATCTGCGTTGAAAATTTTCAAGAGGGGTCTCTGCTGCAAGAGTGAGTTTTGCTGATTGCCATAGCGACTGATGCGATTGAGTTGACAAATGATCCCAAAACCGGGATATAAAGGATAGTCAGGAGGCCGGAGATGGTCTCCTTAATAGAGAGAAGGCCGACAAAGGCCACTATGGTAGAGAGGAGGCCAGAGATAGTATCCTTGATTTCTTCCCTATGCCAAGACGGCTAGGGTTTAGAGAGGCACACATTAACCGATTCATAATCATTCATACCTCATAAAAATAGATCAACTTAATCACACTCAAAATCTATTAATTCAACTCAAATTAAAAATCAAAATAAATATTATATAACTCAAATAAAACTCTTAAATCAACTCAAAATCAAGATATATACACATATATGTACCTATATATAGCTCCACAAACTAATTTTGGACATATTTCGACGACACCCAACAATTTTGACAACAACCAAACTTTTTCTCCTGTTTTTTTTTCAAATGAGCTGATGTCTAGATCTACAAATATAATGACTTTTAGTCGACGAAAAAATATTTCGTCTGCTAAAATGTCACTTTAGCAGATGAAAATTTTACTTGGCCAACGACATATTTTTTCTTCAACTAAAGTAGACTTTAGCCGACGAAAAATATTTTTTTCGGTCTGTTTTTTTTCATCGGCTATAATGTTTATGCTGGTAGTGTTAAACATCAAGCTCTAAATAGATAAGTACAGTGACTGCAAACCATTTAAGTTATTATAAAATAATCTTGATGACCGTCACAATTTCATGTAAGACACGCAAGGTCGGCGATGAGATTTTGAAGGCCCTAGGCGGAAAGAAGGGTCAAGCTTGTGACATTTGTGTATGATCAATATATTTCTCTTCAAAAATAATATATGGTGTGAATCAGTATGATGTAGATGCATGTTTTTAATGTTAGGCTTCTAAATATTAATGCTTACTAAATATGTTAGCTAGTTGAGAAATTATGAAAAATGACATTTTTTTAGCACTCAAGTTGATTTTCAACCATGTTTTTACAAAGTAATGAAAAATGACCATATCAAGAGAGGAAAAGTCATAACTATCCTTGTAACAGTTCAAAAACAAAAGGAAAAATAAAATAAAAACCCAGTTGTAACTCGCACAAGAGGAAGAAGGGCAGAATTTCACCATTGATTGTGGTAAGGTGGTTGAAAATAAGACCATGGCTCTTGGATATTGCATCCCTCTAGAGCAGATGACAAGGGTTGTATATATATATATATATATATATATATATATATATATATATATATATATATGCTTGGTGACTATGTTCGTTACAAGATCAAGCTAACGGTTTCATCTGAGATCAAGTATTTGACCAAGATGGTTGAGATTGGCTCCCTGTAATTTATCCACAATAGGATCGTAGTGTTTATAAATTGAGGTATTTCAACATAGCTACTAAGATTCTAAGAACGAAGGGGAAGAAGCCTGAAATCTAGATATTAGTCACGACTATCGATATCAACATTATTTTCGCTCCTACTTCGCATATCCGCCTACTTTGCTATAAATATGAATTCCATTGTAATTGAGCTTTGAAACAATCGGTAAAGCATCATAAGCCTAGGGCATCTCCTTGCATTTGGTGTCTATTATTTGACTATAAATTTATTTTCTTTTAACACCCATTTCCAATCAACAACTACTATAATGAATTAAGAATGTGTTATTGAATCAAAGATGCTAATCTTCTTCTACTCATTTAATTTTCCAGAAATTTTCCCCTCTTCGCTGCTCATCTCTGCTGCATTTACACTTCTGTTGGGCTCTCTTCGATGGTACAGTTACCAGCAATCGGGCATTTTGAAGTTTTTCCCCATTTTCTCTAGCCTCTAGGCTCTACCCATCTCTATTTCGTTTTCAGTTTTTACATGTTCAATTGATAAATACTTGAAAAAAAGAGTTGTGACTTTGGAAATTAAATAAGGATAGTTTTGGTTTTTCCTTTCTCAATAACATGGGTACCTAGAAGTGGTTGTTTTTGAAAATTTCTCTAGCTAGTTTGTCAGATAGAAAATAATCAAAATATGAATGAATTGAAAACTTGAAATTGACAACTTTTTGTATCTATGAACATGATTGGCCTTAGTATTTTTAACGAAAAATACTAAATTGCTTGAATTTCGTACTTTTAATTTAATGCATGTATCGTCAGTTTAATCACTCTAAAAGATTATTGGGCTTGCGATACATAACACGCTTGTGTTTTAAAGAGATATAATTGAGACTAAGGTTGTGTGATTTAACCTAGCTTCAAAATATTTTGTTAAATTGCATGATTAGTTGGTTTGTTCAAGTCACAGTGTGATTTTAGCAAACTGTTATAAATAAAAATATCGAATTCATAAGAATGAAATGTTACCAAATACCAAGTGATTGTAGCTGGTGTGATGAGAATGATAGATTCATTACCTCAATGAAATATAATTTCATTTTTTTCTTCTGATTTTAACCGTTTTAGGAAAAATTTCAAAACGACCAAGTGAAACCCAATGTCCATAGTGAGAGTTTACGTATACAAAGTTCAATGGATGGGAGTTTTAAAATAGATAATTAGAGCATGTCCACAACTTCCTCAAAATTTCTCTAAAAGAAGAAAGCAAATGGCAAAATTTTTATTTTTTTTGCTTCAACTCCAATAGCTTTCCTATTTTAAAGAATTTAACATTTATTACAACAATAAAATGAGCTATATCATTATTAATTATAACTAAAAAATTATATATATTGCATATTAACAATAACAAACTTAATAAAATATTATATATTTGATAACTTTTTTTAGAATAAGTGAAGAATTTAATTTTGGGGAAGGAAAACTTTGCTGTAAATTTAGAAAATGAGATGGAGAAACTGTTGGACCTAAAAACAGCCTAAAATTTTCTAAAATTAAAAATACCAATAAAATATAGAAGTTGTTGGGCTTGCTCTTACTACTGAAGATGATCGAGCTTATGATTGTAAAGAACAATATTAGTTTCCATAACCGATATTAAAATAGATATTTAGTGTGGGGATATTTAGCGTACTATCAGGCCTAAGGGGTCATCATGGGTCGGGCTAGGGCCGACCTTATCTTAAAATTTAGAGTTTAGGGTATGGCCGGCTAAGGCTTGATCAAAGTCAACAACCTTTAAGGCCAGGTAGGTTAGGGGTTGAGACTTGAATATGCAAACTCTTACCGTCCTAACGGCCTATTTCATTAGGGTTAAAATGGTTGGTAGGGTCAACCTTTTAAATAAGGCTAGATATGGTCGAGATAGTCTAGCTAGTTCATTTTTTTTCTTTTTCTTACAATTTAGTTCAATCTCAATGAGTATACTACTTATATATGATACACCTTATTTTAGTTATATTTAACCTACATGCATATACAATTATACATTATACTTAGCTTATGACATCTTTATATATATATATATATTAATCTTAGATATTTTACTCATATATTATCTAAATCATCAAAATACAATCGTTATTTAGCAAACAAAAATAAGACAAAGAAATAAAGATAGCAAAATCAATTACAAAGAAGAAGATGAGTTGTATTGTATTTAAAAAAAGAGACATATTAGAACAATAGAAAAAAATAAAAAATTATTAGGGTCTAAAAGGAGGATTTTTAGAGCTGGACTGAGTTTGGACCTAAATGACTCAAAAGGTAGGGCTATGTTTCATTTGCTCAACTCTTACCCTATTTGAGAAGGGTTAGGGCCGACCCTCTCTAATAGAGGGCCGAATAAGACTTCGACCTTAAAGGGTATGACGAACTAGGATTGAAGAACCAAATGATGAGACCTAATCAGTACTACAGCCTAAGACACGAACCATTAAGTAAAGAAACGATCTATTTGGATAAAACACTCATAGTTGTCACGTGGCTGCAACAGCAGATGTCATGTTATCTACAATCAATCATACCAATTTGATTTCATCACCATCACGTGATTACGACATAATTATTAACACATAAAATTAATAATAAACTACATTAATGATTAAATTTTATTTTATAATTACATAATTTACAAATATCTTACACACGTTTAGACCTGTATCCTTATCTATTTAAATATTTTAACAAGTACATTTTTTTTATTTTTAAATTTGATCAGTTACTTACCTATAATTTACTTACGTAAAAATACAAATCTCTTTAATTTGTGTCGCTTTTATTTTGACCCGGTTATATTTTATTGGGCCAACACGATAGCGATCTCACACCCCCAATTTTGAATTTTAAAAAGGTCCCGCTCCTCTCGCTCTCTCTCTCAAGCCAGAGTGGCCGCATAGCCGTTTCACACAAATCGCCTCATCTCTTTCTCTCTATAGATCACTCAGACTCGTCGAACTCAGGGATTCGGAAAATGGCGACCAATATCGGCATGATGGACGGCGCCTACTTCGTCGGCAGATCTGAGATCTTGGCCTGGATTAACTCCACTCTCCAACTCCATCTCAACAAAGTCGAGGAGGTTCGTTTCTCTTTTCCTTTTCCCCCAATTTCAAACCCTAACTTTTCAATTTCGGATTTGAGTATGCGATATTTGATTTTAGGCGTTAATAGCTTCCGATCTGTGTGTTTCAGGCTTGTTCTGGCGCCGTTCACTGCCAGCTGATGGATGCGGCTCATCCGGGGATGGTTCCGATGCACAAGGTCAATTTCGATGCTAAGAATGAGTATGAAATGATCCAGAACTACAAGGTTCTTCAGGATGTGTTCAACAAACTCAAAATCACCAAGGTACGGGTTTCGGTATCGTTTTCTGCGTCTGTTGAATTTTAATTTGGAGTTGATTTCGATCCAAAAACTTGTGTCCTGTTTCGTTTTGTGATTCTTGAAACATTTAGTTGGAGGTTCATTTCTCTGTGCTTGATTTGTTTTGATTGTGGTGTTTGGGAATTTTAGCATGTTGAGGTGACCAAGCTTGTGAAGGGAAGGCCGCTTGATAATTTGGAGTTTATGCAGTGGATGAAGCGATACTGCGATTCTATCAATGGCTGCACCAAGTAAGTTTTCGTCCTTATTTCTGTTGTTGTCTTCAACTTTCCTATCACTAGTTAACTATGGTTTATGTGCTTAGTTTGATATTAAAACTACTTGTGCCTGTACACTGCATCAGTTACGCTTTAAACGTGGTCATGTTTGGCATTTTGATAGGAATTTTACTATTGAGTGTTGTAAACTAGTAATCTTCTTGTTAAATGAATTTCTATGCTGAATTTCGATCACTGTTATCTGTGTGGTTAAAAGCGAATCAGTCAAACGTTTTTCTGTCTGGCATATTTCTGTATGATTTGAACTACCAAGTGTTTGTCTTTGTCATAGGGTGCCGAGTATGATTAAATTACTTTGGCTTCTACCATCTTCGGATGTATAATCCCATAAATGGTAAAGTTTCATTGTGGTTTAAATTTCTGTATTTGTTGGAATCAAAATTTTGGATTTGGCTGTTGTAGCTATGCTCTCTCCTTTGCTTATGCAACGCCTTGCAAACTTTTGGATTCATTACCTCAGTTTATTAGCATAGCTTCATTGGGTTTGATATTAGAGTTATGAATCCAATGATCTTTCTAAGGGAATTAGGAGCTTTCAAATGGATGCTGTACAGATATAATAGATGAAGTGATTGTGCTGTAGTCTACACTTTTCACTACAAGCTGAGTTTCCTTAGAGACTGTATTTTGTTTTGGTGATGAAATTAGGATTGCTGCCTGTTTCTTGGATATATCAGTTTTTGTTAAGGTAGCTGTCAATTTCAGCAATATCTTTTTTATTTGGACGGATTCTATGTATCTTGTTTGTTTAATATGCTCCTATTGTTTCTGTTAGCTACAATGCTCTGGAGAGGAGAGAAGCTTGCAAGGGTGGTAAAGAAGCAAGCAAGAGAGCTGCCCAATCACAATCATCTGCCAAGGGCACAACAGCTTCCCAAAGAGCTCATTCCTCGCACAATGCTAATGCTAGAAGAAATGATGTACCACCTGGGAACTCCACAAATCATTCACTGAAGGCTTCGAGACCTTCGTCTAGTGAAGGCCCTGCTCCTGCATATGCTGAAGAGGTACCTGCAAATTTAACTAGTTCAAGGTTGAGTAAATGTCTCAAATAATTTGGGTAGTCTACTCTTATTGACTGTTACTTTAAGTGTAGATCACAGAGTTGAAGCTATCAGTGGATAGCCTCGAGAAGGAGAGAGATTTCTACTTTGGAAAGCTCAGAGATATTGAGATACTATGCCAGACTCCTGAAATTCAGCACCTATCTGTAATGTGTTTATCCCTCTTTGTTTTTTATCTCCAGAATGAGCACAAAAACTGTCACTTCACTACATTTTCTTAATGTTTTAACTCTGTACAGGTTGTTGGTGCTATACAGAAGATTATGTATGCTACAGATGATGATGCAACAGTGGTGGCACAAGCTCAAGCCATGTTGTCTGCACCCTCAAAGGAAGCAGATCCCACCAGTCCCATTGCTGAGCTATTGAGTCCTATTGCAGAGGTTTCAAATGAGAAAGCAAGTTCGGAGAATCAGAAGAGGAAATCCATAAACAACTTTGATGTGGATGCTGCTGCCATGGCCACATTATCTCCCAGGCAAAGGGTCTCTGATGCTTATGATGTCCATTGTAGTGGGTCACCTCTGATGACTTGCTGATCTGCTACCTGTTTAGAGGATGTAATCTCTCGGTTGCGTCCTTACAGAACACAGTTTTCCATCAAACTTCTTCTCGCCAATATATTTTGGTAATGCATAATATGTTAAAGTGTATTACAATTCATGGTATGGACATGAGATATCAATACTTAGTTGTATTAAGGTCTCCTGCTTTTATGTTGTAAAAGTTAGAAGATGCTTCAGGAATGTTAGTGGCGGTGTTTAGCCATTATCTAATACAGTTGAAACTCAGCTTAGGGGATGCCCTTTTGGGTCAGCAGGTTATCTCCAGAATTATAATAGATTGCACCTTGTTCTCCTTTTTCGTTGGTTTTATGTCCCATTAAGCCAATACTATTTGATAGTCATGTTCAGTACTACCTCTTCCACCTTTGACAGAAAGTACGAAGGTTGGGGGAGTTTCAAATTCTTAGAAAGTAACCAAGTAGGAGTTCTGCCAGTCATTAAGCGAAGGATAAAACCTTGGGGAGATTGGCTTGTGTTGCTGTGGATGCCGGGAGATAGTGTGGCGCTATGGAAATGGAAAAGGATATTGCCTAGCTCTTGTTGATGCTAGCTAAATGCAAGAACAAGTGACATGACTACAGGAAGAGAGTGATCATGGAGAAACAGAAGTCTTCCAAAGCCGAAAACCCTCTCGTTTTCGGTGTTTTATGCCCAAACGGCCGGGATAGGAATCCCACGATTTGGGAAATGGGAACTTTAGATTCTTAATTTCCATCTGCTACCCTATATCCAAAATAGAGATGCTTTCTCTTGTTCCACAATGCATCTCTATTCTTTAACAAGCACCAGAGCAATGTGGTTCCTTCACTTTGTCCCTAAGATTTAGAGATTTTTTTTACCAGAAACTAAAGTGCTTCAGATGAGTTCTGGCGACCATAAGGTATTTGTTATCTTTTTCTAGTGACATACATCATGCATGATCAACGGTTCTCCTATTTGCCTGCTTGGTGTCTAGGATTAGAGGATAACCAAACTGTTACATACACAGTTCAAAGGAACAAATGGAACCTCAATCTTCTTATATCTAATAAAAGAAAGTAAATTGGGTCCGAAAATCTAATAAGGTAACTAGTGGATATATAGACACTTTGGGCATAATCCAAACGAAAGGCCCTCCTCCTTCGGCTAAGCAACCGCCTTCGAAGGATAGGCAAAGAACAATATAACTACCAGAGAGATTTGAAAAATACTTCACCCAAGAACAAGCTGAGTAAGCAAAATTCTTTTACCATCATCTTCAAAATGAATGCACAAGCCATCAAGGTAGAACTCCAAATCTTCCGTCATTTTGCTTGTTTTCATGTTTGCTTCTGCATTCATTTTTCTTAACACGCGCTCTCACAATTAGGAACTCAAGACAAGGAATGAAGAAGCAATTGCTAAAGAGACAAAGGTAAATGTTCGGTGTGAAAATGAATTTTCTTCGAACAACCAAGCTTGAGGGCGTGCCAGTACCTATGGGTCAGGTACAACCTTAATCTTGATGCGCATTCGCCTTCTGACTTCTCTTCAAACGACTGTATACAGGTGCTGGTCAAACCTACATATAGGTTCTATAGACCTAGCTGAAGAGCAACTAGGAATTTTCTCCTCCTCTTGCGAAGTGGACGTTCCTACTCAGACCGAAGTGGTTAAGCAGAGCTATAATTCAGGATTGCAGGTCGTTCGCCAAAGGATCCTCTGACAAACCGGGGACATTTGCTAGAGTTCTCACTCCAACAATGGTTTTTTGTGGATATTCGCCTACGAATAGGGCTTTATGAGGCGGTGGTGCTTGTTTGGGCCAAAATAATATTTCTTGGCGAATGATGACTTCTCGAGCCTATTGGACCGATTCTTGCGGTCTAAGTAATTGTAAAGATTCTCTTTCCATTTGAAGTCATGTTTGGTAAGGATTTGCGGTTGTTTAAGGAATCCTCTAAAGATCCGAAGAAGATTTGATATGTCTTGATCCGCAAGAAAGAACAAACCCTGGTGTTCACTATAGATAGGGGTCAAGATACAGAGACAAGGACACATCTCAACGATTCAACACAACTTTTACACACTGCAAAACAAGCCTCTCCGGAGCACCTCTACCAGAAAGATTTCTCGAGTCTTTTTGTCCACCAAAGCCCTATCTGTAGGCATTTCCCGCAGCTACTCACCAAACCCTGACCCGTCGGCATTATCCGCTTCAACCTCATCAAAGGCTCATCCATGAGCACTAACCGCAGCTACTCACCAAGCCTCATCCGTGAGCGAACAGTCCACCACCGTTTCATAAAGCCCTATCCGTAGGCGAATACCTGCAAAACTATTGTTGGAGTGAAAACTCTAGCAAATATCCTCGGTTTATTTGTCAAGGAACCCTTTGCCGAACGTACTACACTCCTGATATTTTTAGCTCTGCTCAACTACACCGGTCTGAGTAGGAACGTCCACTTCGTAAGAGGAGGAGAAAAATCCTAGTTGCTCTTCAGCTAGATCTAAGAAGAACCTGCATGCAGGCCTGACCAACACATGTACAACAATCGTTTGAAGAGAAGTCAGAAAGCGAACACGCATCAAGATTAAGGTTGTACCTGACTCATAGGTACTGACACGCCCTCAAGCTTGGTTGTTCAAAGAAATATATTTCACGCCGAACAGTTAACGCCATAGATAATCGGTCATCAGTTGGGCAAGGCCAAGAAAATAGGAATGTGCAGGTGGTTCACCAATCACATACGTCCTGGCAGGGAGAGGGGTGGGCTAGGGTTTGCTGTAGAACATCTCATTTTTTAAGGGGAAACAATTTGATACATGTTAGCACACCAATAACACAAAAAAAGCGCTAGTAGTAAATCAAGGACTTTAACCGTGGGTGAGTTAACAACAAGTCAGCGACTTGAGTCGCGCTCTTCTCTACTCTCTGCCTCACAGCAAACAACTCTAAATCAGGAACACGACAACTCTGCGTCTCTGCCTCTCATCTTTGTCTTTCTCGGATCACGACATGCTCTGCAAATGTGCAAGCTCTTCTCAACGGGAAAAACCTAGCCTTAATCATATTGATTAAGCAAAAGCCAAGTACCATTTCTAAATCTCATAATAGAAAATTTCTAATAGAATTGGGATTAGGGCTTTCAATTCAAGATTTGTTAAATCTAATTGTTTATCAAGGATTGTTGCTTCTTGATTACATATACTGATATATAATAAACGAATTAAGCATGGCTACAGAGATTAGAAAGCTAAACTGAAATTGGGTTATTGGGGTAGAGTTAATGTCGAACTCTTTATAGGATTGCTTCTAAAGTTCTAATTGTTTATATGAAGTTTGTCGAATTGGACAGGATTGTTGACTTGTTGGTTGTTGCTATTGTTTGCTTTTATTGGTTTGTTGCTATTAGAGGTGGTAAACGGGCCGGCCTAGCTCGACACGTTCAGTTTAATCAGGTTTCGGGCTGGCCCACGACGGCCCACGTCTTAACGGGCTCGGGTCGGCCAATTTACTCAAATCTAAGGCCCAGCTCAGTCCGCGGCCCAAACTCGTAACATATTGGGCCGTGCTCGGGCCGGGCCGGACCCATTAACGGGCATGTTTGTAGTTAAAAATAAAAATTGGTCTAAAATTGATATCATAGTATACCAAAACAAAAACAAATGAAAAATAACTCACATTTTTTATCGATCATTTGTTTTATTTGCCAACAAACTAAATAAATATATGATATATGAATCATATGATCATTATTTATACTTGGTAATGTTTTGACAAAACTTTTTATGGGTATAAGAGAATCAAAATGAATAATTATTAGTATTTATAAGTATATATATATATATTTACTTATTGTTCACACTTAAAACAAATTTTATATTATTCATAAATATATAATCTTCATATTATAAAGAAAATATATATATATATTTTAAAGCAGGCAGGTCGTGAGCCTTAACTTATCGTGCTTGGGACGGGCCTATAACGGGCTCTGGTTGGGGCGGGCATGTGGACTCATATTTCTAGGCCCGGCCCATTAAGATAACGTGCTTGGGCCGGTAGTGTGCTCGTGCCGTGCCCGTGCTTTACGGCTCGTTTGCCACCTCTAGTTGCTATTGCTTTTGTACTCTTGAGTTTTGCTTTTATTTAAAGAAATAAGTATGGTCTCTTGTTATATTTTTGCATTCGTATTGTTAGGTACAATGACAGATCAATCCCAAAATCTTAAGCCACGAAAAGTTCAAAAGAAAGTGAATTCATATTTTCAAAAAAATGATGTTCCTATGTCTGATATTCCAAGTTTAGATGAACAAGAGTCTTTTGTTTCTACAAGAGTCGAGTCTCAACCATTTGATGGTAATTATATTGAACGTGATCTGGGAAAACGCCCCGCAATCTCATTATATCCTATTAATGAGCGAGACGAGGTTCGAAAAAGTGTATTCTTTACGGTCCTTATCAACCAAAATTAGAAGAGTATCCAATTCCAAATACTAGTGGGGGAGTCCTGACCGGTGCTGACGCAGTCGTGGCGTCCACTCTTAAGTCTGCTAAGGAGGCCATATCAATAAATGATTAGCACTTTCATTTCATTTGATCAACATCTTTCGTATATACACACATGTACACAAGTAAATAATTTTTGTAAGAGCATTTTTGTAAATATGTGATTTGAAATTTGAACTTTTTTTAGAGCAATAATAAGAATTTCATTAAATAATATAATATTACAACCATGAGAAAAATTGGTGGTGAAAATAAATTTCTCACTATCTTTCCTACCTACCTGAAAATCCAACGATTACAATGGACAAGAAGTGATTGGGTTCAACCGTAACCTAACCTAATTTCTCACTATCATTCATACCTACCCGAAAAACCAACGATTACAGTGGACAAAAATAGATATGGGTTCAACCATAATTTAACATAATCCAGAAGTATCGATACATCCTTACAATCAACCTCAAGAGGAAACAACCATTTCAAATACTACATGCCAAAATTACCATCATATATGCGCATACCAAAATTACAACCCTTTCAAACAACCCTCCTATTATATTAACAACAAGAACTATTCGACATTAAAATAGTCTCTGAAAACGACACCAAAACCATGACTCACCCCACAACACGGCCCAGACACCAGCCTACCAAACTCCTAAACACCCTCCCTAAAAGAGGAGAGACGACCCAAATCGAAACTCTCTCTAAAAAAGGAGTGACAACACTAACAAACCTAAACAACCAACAAAAAACCTAAAAAAAATCTAGGCCAGAACTATAACCATAGCCCATCAAATCCCCATTGGTCCATAGGCCCACCAACAAAACCAGCCACAATAGAACTTCAGTAACACCACACCTCTATGTCTCCCTGACACGACCGCCGCCACATTATTAGTGTTTTACCACCATCGTTGACGCAATACCAATGATGTCATACATCGACACACAATCGACGAACAAGGACGAACTAGAAACAACTGATTCGCTATCATCACCAACCCTTGATGTCAGATTCGATTGGAGAGCACATGCTGCCACCAGCCGCTCGCTTAACCTTTCCACAATCGAGCACTGATATAGTCCTATTTCAAGCCGCCCCACCACCTCAATGCAATCGACGCTTCATAACAAAATGATGAGATGTTAATGTTCAAAATATCCTCTGAGTCCAATTGTCGTTGGCTCTCATTATTCCCATCTGGCCACACCCATCAGACCCCAGCACGACCCAAGGCCGAAACCAGCTATGTGGCACAGCCGGACGAGGGGGATAAAGTTTTCTTGACACAAGTCGTTGGCTCTCAATATTCTCGTCCAAGGGAGGCACGACAGAGCTATAGTTCTGATTTGAAACTTGCATTGTTAGGTGCAAATGTTATGAAATGGATGTATAATGTTATTGCTTGGATATTTGTATTTGTTCATGTTCAATACGAATTGGAATTTTGTGATTGTAACTTTAGGCACTGCTATAGGGCGACCTAAGATTTTGGGTCTTAATCCTATGTGGCATGTAATGTCACATAGACACATCATCAGTTTAAAAAAAACATGTTAGGTCATTCTTAATAAAATTACAATTTTATCCTTCTCAAATCAATTTAGTTCATTTGTATCGATTTAATTTATTTACCTTAAATGTACATGATTAAATTTATTTTCTAATAGAATCTAACATTATAATAAATTATCAGATTTTAGGATCACAATTACAATATTAAACAATTTCTTTCCATCTTTGTGAATCAAAATTCAATTTTAAACTTCTAATTCTTCATCTTTTTAGTTTTACAATTAGAAATACAATATATACATATATATCATCATTTTAGTTTTACAATTAGAAATACAATATCAATATAGAAAAAACTGCAAACAGTGTCTCAAGTTTCACAAAATATGCACTTTGGTATCTCACGTTCTAAAATCATCAAAATTGTATCTAAAGTTTCACTCTTGATCCAACATCAGTACCTTGACTTAGTTCCGTAACCAAGATAAAAACTTCAAGGGTGTATTCGTCCATCTAAATTTAATTAATTTGTTGCTTCTCCAAATCATATTTTTCTTTCAGTTCTTTTCTTTTTCACTTTATTCTCTCTTTCTAGATCATTTGCGGTTTTGTTTTGTGCATGGTTGTTCAACTTATCATTTGCACATTGCCGCCGCCATATATATGTTAGCTTAATTTTCATCCAAGAAAGGAAATACATAGTTGAGATATGTTTAGATCTGGAATAAGATTCTATCGTAGATAATACAAACAAAGATTGAAAGCCAAATATGAAAGCAACATGAAAAAGTTGAATCACTTTCAAACCCAACGATTGTCTTTGGACACACTAGCATTCTAATCAAACTTAGAGCTGAAATTTGCCTCATCTTCGAGCACAATAAATGAATAGTATGAATTTACCGAGTCTGACATTAACAAAGCTCGATCAGCCAAGGTTGGTTCAAAGCCAAGGCCGGTAGGTGCTAACATGCCAATCTTTCAAGGCTCTCCATGTTCAAATTTTGATTGCGCTTCCCTTTTCTGTTCATCGAACTTTAACAAAAAATTGAGCATGACCGAACAAACCCATGGTTTTATAGCATTGTCAACCCGAAACGAACCGAGGCTCGAAGAAACCAACTCTATCTATGGACATCATGGTGATTGTGGAGTGGGGTTTCTTGGTCGTGGATTAGAGAGTGAGAGGAAATAATGGAGAGAAACCGAAGTAGTCGAATCCTTTTAAAATTTGGGAAAATCGATTATTTAGAGTTATGAAAAACTTGAAGCGACCAAAATATCCTTCAGATTTTTACCACTTGTCGACTCCATTACGGGAATAACAAGGCTATGTACTGATGTTGTATCAAGAGTCGAACTTCAGATACCATTGTGATGGTTTTAGAACGTGAGACACCAAAATACATATTTTGCGAAACTTGAGACACCCAAGTGTATATATATACACACACACACGCATCTGATCAAAAACAAAATATCAATATATATATACATATATTCTTCATTGAATTTTAACTGAAAATACGAAATAAAAAACCTCTTAGACATAAATTATTTTTTCCGGACAAATATGAGTATAAATATACACGTATGGTTTTTTTCTTTGGAAAAAAACTCTATATATATATAACTAGCATTATATATGTATTATATATGTAGTGTTTAAATTGTAATAAAGAAATTGACTATTAAAAAAAAGACTTTGGAAAATATTTATAAAGACAAAAATAATCTAGAGAATTGGATTTAAGAATGATAAGATTGTATTTTTACTTAAGAATAACATGACATGAATTTTTGAATTGATGATGTGTTTATGTGACATGTACGTCATGTCACCTATGATTAAGACCACAAATTTTAGGTCTTAATAAGACCTAGAATCATTTTTCATGTAACATTTACTTGTTAATTCTCAGATTATAGCTTTGAAAAACTTCAAAACGTGCTATTTTACATTTGAACTCTTGATTTTCCACCATTTTGAGTTTTTTTTTGACATGCTTCACACTTATACATCTATACTTGTTGATCGCACGCATGTAGTAAATAATTTATTTGCTTATATTAAAAAAAATAACTTTTTTATCGACTCAAAATAACTAAAATACAACAAAAAGTCGATTGTGAGTGAAACAGAGTGTGATGACCAAAGCTTTTTTATATGATTTTTTAGAATATTGCTATTAACACACCATATTTTGCTACTAACACACCATATTTTGATACTAACACACCACTATCCATTTTTCTATTACTAGAGTTTGACTGCATTTACAAAATTACTCCTTAAATTTGCTGATTGACTCTTATCATGAAATGGGTGTATGAATAGTACATTAAGGTGTGTTAATAGTACCACCATTTATTAATATCAATTATTTACATTTATGTTTGACAAATTACTTCCACATGCCTTCCAGTTGATCACGGAGAGCACTCCTATTGTTATGGGAGAAGTAATACCTTCCTACCAAAACTAGGAGAGGGACTCCTACTCGTAATTAATTGGAGACAAGAGCTTCTCGATCAAACCCTATAAATAGGCATGGCATCTCTTCCACATGCCTTCCAGTTGATCACGGAGAGCACTCCTATTGTTATTGGAGAAGTAATACCTTCCTGCCAAAACTAGGAGAGGGACTCCTACTCGTAATTAATTGGAGACAAGAGCTTCTCGATCAAACCCTATAAATAGGCATAGCATAGCCTCCCTTTGGCCTATTTCATCCAGACTTGACTTCGTTCGCAAGCTCGAACGAAATTTAGGGTTTTCATCGATTATAGGTCAAAGAATGCCGAAGTTGAGTAAAACCAAGCAAAGGTCGAGGCATTCCTGAACTCGATCGGAGCGTCGAAAAGAAGTGATCAATCTTGTTTGGAGAGGTGGGATTGGAATGTCGAGATAGCGACTACGCAATATTTCAACCAGAACCCTAACTCTACAAACTTGCAATACCAACCTAAACATAACAGTCATCTACGGAGGAGCTTTACCGAAGATATAAGGATCATACGGATCCAAGTAAAGATATGATCTTGGCTGATGGCATCTTTAGCCTCGGCAATGATCTCGAGGTGGGCAACGGAAGTGGTAAACGAACAGAAACAAACATCTTTGCAGCCGAAAATTATTCGGTGCACTGTCATCGTTCGTGATTCGTCTAATTCACACCGTCTCATCATCTCCTTACACATGTATGAACTGTTCATTTTTGTTTTTCTTGTTTTTTTGTCTCTCCATGTAATACTCACTGCAATTGGAATGTGGCAATTGCTGTTTGCCGAGATGATGCCGCAGTGGCCTTGGGTTGATCAATGGGGTGAGTTCTTGGAGAAGACGCACTGGCATATGGCTGATGTCGAGGATGAAGTTGAGGTTGAGATTGAGAGGAAGGAGAAAAAGGAGAAGACGGCAACGGCAATATCTAAGTACACATGGACTGTACTGTTGGTTTTTATAAGGAAAGTGGATCAAACACCTGAATCACTGAAGGAATATGATAAAGACGAAAACTGCTGGCCTATTCTTATAGACGGATTTGTGGAATACTTGAAGGGGAAGGGTCTGGTGCCAAACTAGTTACATAGCTGTTTGATAGATTCAAGAGAAAATCATTTAGTGCTGTAAATCAAGAGTTTCTCCTGCTAGCTCTTTCATTTAAAATTACCATCCCATACTCTCAAATACATCTACTATATATGGGGAAAGCATATGATCAACTTATAATATGTACAAGGTAGCTAATTGAGTTGGACTCTTTCACATAGCTAGTGCAGCAAGCTCCTCCTGTCTTATATGCAAGCTCATAAAATAAGTAAAACCATATCATCAACTTGCCAAACTGAAATGAAGGAACTCTGATTTAACTACAGGGTTCAATGTGGAAACTGTGGAATACAAAAATGTAAGCTTCACTGTCTGGGATCTAGGAGGACAGGACAAGGTACTAATACATTTGATTCTTATTCTTCCACCAAGTGATATTTCATGTTAAATGTTAAAATTTGTTGTAGAGATCTACATAAATTTGTTCCAGTTTTGGTAGTAAATAATAGACATAACTTTTATCACATCCTGAGATCGAGTCCCACCGGTGTCATTTTTCTAAAGATTTTTTTTCATCTGTCTTTTTTTAGTTTTTTTTTCTTTTTTTTCTCTCATTTATTTGTTCGTTCATACACTTACATTTGTCCTTTTATACTTTTATTTACTATTTTTATTTTATACAATTATTTTTTATTACATTGATATTATAACATTCATATTATAAAGATCTCTCTAACATATTTTATTTTTTTCATTTAATTAGAACAAGCTATAAATATTTTTTATTAAATAATATATATATATATATTGATTTTTTACCTAATATTTATTGAGGACCCCAAAAAAATTCCGCAAAGAGAGCCTTTAAACACGCAGGGCCAGCCCTAAGTGTATGTTATATAATAGCCAGAGCATGGACCAAGGTCTACTGATGTAACAATACTAGACACATTCTCATAAATGTTTACATCAATCCTGATTTATAGTTAATCATGATTAACACTGGTAATCACTTTTTATGACCAATAATTTTATTTAATTCCAGATAGCATGCACAACTCAATCGAATCACTTTTTCTTCTACTTGGCAGCAAGGGTGGGTTTATGTTGTCAAGATTGATAGATCCACACAATCCTCAATATACTCGTCTCTAGACGTACGATAAAATGAAATAAAGTCTTACTTTTTATGTTCTAACATGTTGAAATGAAATAATTTGGTTTGTAATCTGAGTGTGCAATCCCTGCTGCTAGTTAAATTTACATAAAAGCTAGAGATTGATTCATACACTTCAACGCCTTGTTTGAACAATAAGTGTTTTGAACTTTTGATGATTCAACAACAATGGTTCTAATCCTCCTCACAAATCTCCATACCTGACATGGTTCAGCCAAAATATCTGCCCTTTATGGTTTTGATTCACAGAAACCAGCAAACCATATAAAGCCATATGCCAATAACATGCTTCAAATAAAACCCACAATCATGCATACTCTACTGATTGAGCTGCATCCCCAATTTAAAATTTGGAAGTTCTGTTTTGATCTAATAGATTCATTACGATTTTTCTTATAGATGTTACTAACTTAATCATCAAAGAGTCACCGAAGAGGCCAAAGGTCCCAAACCAACCTGAGAGAGATCGAGATCAACATGATGCGTCTGCTAAAACACCTTAGATGAACATACCAAACAGAAAAGAGATTAACAGGTTGTGTGATCTATCACAATCAAGAACACATTGAAACAAAAGAAAAAACAAGGAAGAAGAAAGGCTCTATGAACTTTCCTACTGATATTTAACTATTGAGGGTTCCCCATTTCGAGTGCAGCATGAAGAAAGAAACAACAGAGTACTTCATTTCTGAGATTTGACAATTTCTACATAAAATATACCAGAAACATAGCTTTCTAGCTGTTCTCAACAACTATTTCGATTCTGTTCTCTCACATGTACATGTACTGTTTGCTCTTATATCATCTCCCATCTACCCAGCCAGTACATTCTGTTTTCCCTCAAATTCCATTCTCGTATCAGACTCGTGTTTTTACTTTCAGATTTTTATTTGCTCTTGTATAGAATATAGATGCTAAATCATATGAAATGATTGGAACAAACTTGATGTAGATGCAAACATTATCTATCTAAAATAGCATTGTTTTCGTCTGCTAGGAAATGATTAATTTGAGTTGTCTTTGACAAAGAAAGTATACGGCAAGTAGGCAAAGCAGACCATATTCATTTACTTCTTCAATTGACAAATGACAGCTTTACTAATCTAAGCGGCATGAATTGCTTCTATTCTAGAACTTGGAAAGGTGCTCTCCAAATTTATATATAAGCATCTCTTCATTTGTTTTACATTTATTTTGCCCTTGTATTATAAACCCATGACTGTAAACTAAAAAGTGACATTTGCTTAATACATAACATGCGTTTATACTAGTTGAGAGAAGTGAATCTAATACATGATTCTAAATTTCTAATACAAGTGCATCGTAAAGCAAGTGAGTCCCACAGTAAAAAGTTATGAAAATAGGCTAGTCTCCTAATTCATTGAGGAATTCGATAACATGTTATAATTCATCTCATCTCCATTCTACATAAATAAACATACATTATAATCTGCAAGAACTGCATATAGTATCCACTTTGATCAAAGCTCACTGACAGAAACAACCAACCTCATCCCAGATTCCCCAGCTCAGACAGATTACAACATAAGAAATTAAGAACCAAGAATATCTCCTGTTGAGTAAATGTTGTGGATGAACACATTTATGTTTGCTAAATTTTCGAACTGATGAAATTACTTCTCCATTTACTTTCCTCCTACCCATGAGTGCTACATAGACCTCTAGAGGGTTCAAAACCTGCAAATTCATGGCCCAGGTTCTGCATTGCCCCCAGTTGGTTTACCTCTGTTTGTACAATGTTTATTAGTTATTAGCACAACTACATGCATTGTCTACATTAAAACTGGCATTGAAAACATATATTCATTACAAACCAAACCAGCGTGGCTGTGCCCATGGACTTTGGACTGGTCTCTGGCATCGAATTTATAAAAATAGAAGTGTTTGGTGAGATTGATGGAATTGTCACTTTGACAATTGGTGCTTGCCATGCTGTTGGGGTATCTCAAGTTAAAATCTTGACCTTGACTATCTAAGTTATGAAGGTGAAGTATTCTATAGTGTTCGAGGGTGCTAAAGTTGGTTTATTGTCCGAGGCACACTACAGACGATAACTAATACAATAGCTCCTCGTGTTCCGGAACAAGGATCCAGATTTTCAATACTCTAGAACACAAAGACTTCAAAATTTGTTACGCCGAGTTCATGAGCCAAAACAGAAAGTAAAAGGCCTCAGAAGAGATGCATAAGGTTATGATTTGTTTGATCAATAATATGATTAATATCTTGTTACTAAAACTTTGAACTAAAAGTGAAAAAAAAGGCAGGGGAGAGGACCACAGACAACAACATAGTGCTCACAGTTTCCCATCTATGTAGAATTGCAAATCCATTTTCAAACATGCCTGTCTGGTTTTGTTTTACTAGATTCAGAGTTGTTCAAAGTATAAAAAGAATCCTGAAAAGTCTATTATCCTCCTACATTTGAACTTGATGGCTTTCCCACACTACATTTATTCATGCTATCTTCTATATTTAGTTATGTGCTGGGCTAATGTTTAGCAAGACCCTTGCCATTTCCACTAATTTAACACAGAATTATCACTCTTTTCACAGTAGAGATTTTATGGTGTTAAATAACCCTTGGACATGGGAACCAGAACACAAGAAATTGGAATATCAGAAAAATAGAGGCATACGTACCGTGAAAAAAGTAAAAGCCAGGTGCTTAAACTTGCAGAACCCGACTTCTGTATGCAACTTCATGAATTGCTGAACAATTTATTATCAGATACATGATTTATATACACAAGGTGGATTAGAATAGAAAGCAGGATTTCATAGTTCAAAGAAACACAAACAGCAGCAAGTCCATGCCACAAATATGAAGACATAAATTACAAAATTTTAGGAGTAAATTTAAGAGAAGAACTGTTCCAACACCAAAGATCCATTCTAAATGTCAAGCAGAATAGGTGAGAGGCATTACTATACTAGGTTCGAGATGATGTATAATGCCTGATTTTAGCTTACTTGATTGGTAGTCAGTACAGATACAGTTTTACGTATACAAACAACACAAATAACATGATGAACAACACAAATACATGACGAAACCATCTCCAACACAAACAAATTGTTTGTAAGAGCTAATTGGCTGTTTAGAAAGCTTCTACTATTGAGTTTGGTCCTACTGAAAGAGCACCCCAATCAAATATTCTAAGTTCGCGAATAAGCTAACTGCTCATTATACTCGTAACTAATCTTGGAAAAACCTAAGCTCCACGGTCATTGGCTTGTTCAATCATGCAGAACAACCAAAGACTTTGTACTGGACATCATTTACTCTTGTATGGTTTGATATAAATTATCAATGACTACAGTTGTCCATCTCAATCACTAGCTATCACACTGTCCTTTTCTTGTTTTCTAACAAAAGGATTTGAGCCTAGAATTCTAGAATCTAGTCTATACCCCACACCACAGCCCCTTGAAGCTCATGGACATCTATGGTTTAAGTTCAAGCTAAGTTAGGGAGACTGATATGTTGTTTTTGTTTTTTAAGGAGACTGATATATAGATATAAACAACAATATTTAGATAAACAGGATGTGCTGGAGTTATAATTTCTTCATAACCACTACAAATAGAAACTGAAGAAGTGATGAGGTGAACGCATGTGTGTGTGTTACTGAGACTGACAGATCATAGATGCAACAAAATGGTGTTTGGATAAACAAGATGTGTTGTGGACAGTTATGGTTTAAGTTCAAGCAAGATATGTGAGTGACAAATAGATAGATACTGTGAGCATCTGTGTTAAGATAAAGAGGATGAGAAGAAGATGCGTTGAAGTTATCTTTCCTGATAAACACTAGAAATTAGAACAAAGTGGAGTGGTGACATATAATCATCGTGTGTATGTGTCTTTAACCCTGCTCGTTAATGTACCAACTCTCAGTTCAAACAATGAAAACTGAAAGATAGAAGTGGAGTTTGTTCTGAACCTCAATTCAATTACCCTTCAATTTCATAGGTTTGGCTACAAAATGAATTCATACCATAAAACATAGTAAGATTGCACATATGGAACATATAACAATAAGGTATAATAGGAGGATTGTACACACTACCACGTTCAATAGTAGACAAATGAGAAGACATTAATGACTGCTGCTAAGCACATCAACAGATACACGATTTAGCGAGGGCAGCCGCATCTGCTGGTCCTGAAATCTGCTCCTTTTAAATCGAGGGTCTAGCAAAGACGAGACCGGTGAAGCCACAGCCCAGGAATCATTTGAGGTATCAGAGCTAAATGATATATCTATAACTCCACTTGGGCTGCTAGGTATGGATGAATGCTTTCGTTTATGCCCTTGGTTTTGCACAGTGCTGGCTGATACTACCAAGATAAGCTTGTAGCATTCCCTGACTGTGCCCTGCACAAGAAGTCATTACATTCAACAACTTGTGACATTAAGTTCTGATCTCATTACAATTGCCGAAGCAGTGAATAACAAACTACTTAATGAGTGAGAAACCCCTGTATTAAGTACAAACCTGGCTGACTTTGAGTACACTCAAAACCTGATTCTGATAATCCACAGGATTGAATGTTTCAATCTCATTAATAACAGACAGCAATATTGCAGCAGCTACTATAGAAGGTAGAAAGACCAGAAATCTGGAGTCTGCAATTGATATCCACCATTAAGATAAGAATGTAGAACCAAGTCACATCATCATAAGTACATTTCCTCTAATATGGTGTAGGATTGATACTAATGCACTTGAAAAGCTATCAGATTGCTCACCTGAAATGACACAGAGAAGGAGGCGCTCACATTTCCATAGAAACTCCGAATGCAAATGGATCTTCAAACCAAGCCTCCTGATCATGTGATCAAAGAATGAATTTGGTGTTACTGGATTCATCCTCCAGTGAAGAGTTGAAAGCACCAAAAGCTCCATTCTTTGTATAGTCCTGGCTTCAAATACATACTTAGATTCCTCCACCTAAACAAACAACACCAAAGAACATTCACATTGATCAGAAAAGAACTAAATCAAGACACAATAGTCTAGCAATTCAACAAACACCCAAATTGAATTTTAAGCACACTACAGAGACACATACTTGCAAATCCAGAAGAAGGGGCGGATGGGTCTCTTCCACTTTGGCAGCCAGAGAGAGACAAGCCACAGCAGTGAGTTGAGTCATCCAAGGCTTATCCTTTTGAAACACCAAGCTTGAACTGAATCGATCAAAGTAGTTCATAGCAAGAACAGTGGTCAAACAAGAGAACCCATAGTGTGATTTCACACTCATAATCCACACTAATGCTTCTTTCCTAGCCAACATTAAAGACCCATCTGAGATTGAACCACTGAAACAGACATGGGTTTGTTTCTCTTTTGAAATTAGAGAAACAAGTTCATCTTCTTCCCAAAACATGTCACCTTTTGACATGACCAAAGTGGAAAAGGACTGTTTTTCCAAAGTGTCAAAACAGCTCTCACTCTGTTCTTCAACACCATTGTCTCCCAAATCTTCTTCTGCTTCTCCCTCAAGACCTTCTTGACAGAACAAAGCGTCTAAGAACATTGGTGGGTTTTGGAGCTCTTGGGAATCTTGTTGTTGCAGGGACATCTTCTTCTGAGAAGAAGAAACTGGAAGCTTTGCTCATTATAGGAAGAGAGAAAAGCACAATCCCATGCCCATATCCATTATATGTGAATCTGTTTTTCTCTGTGTGTGACTTTTGAGAGAGAGAGAGCGCCAAATGCAGCAATGAGACGAGGGATTTTATCTGAGGGCTCACTTTCACGCCTGTCCCTTTTCTTTACAACAACACCACCACCACCACCATTTAACACATATTTTTTACCCAAAAATCAATTTGAAAAATAAGTATTTTGTAGTATGAATAATTCTGTATTTATCAGGTATGGGTGTTTTGAAGAAAACTATGATGGCAAAGAAGAATTATAGGATGAATGTTTTCAATATTTGTCCAAATGCTATGATTTTTATCAGATATGCTTCGAAGAATTATAGGATGAATGTTTTCAATATTTGTCCAAATGTTATGATTTTTATTAGATAGACTTCCCAAGTTATGGATGAATTTCTACTTGACGTCAAAATTTTTAATGTCAATATTACGATTTGATAATCGTTCACACAAACACTAGACTTTGTTCAAACATATGAATTTAGGAAGAGATCAAGGATCATATAGATTTGATACATAACGCCGCCCAAAAATAAACATAGGGTTGAATTCATAATGCCAATTCATGTCATGAGTTGAATTGTCACATAATCAACCTGACCTAAATACGTACTCTTAAATCGTATCTTTTCCAAAATGCAAATTCTGATAATGTCACTCATTCGTATAACACCATTTATGTTCAACCTCCTAATCCGAAATGAAAATGTGAGGGACTTTTTGTCCTCGCCTCAAGTGGGTACTAGACGAGGAGGTGCAACTTCTTATAAAAGCATGTTCAACCGAAACATCTAATCCAAATCTTTCATCAGCAAAGGAAGAGATCCAAAACACTAAAACCAAATTAAACATTGTAGATAAAAACCACTTTACCACTAAATTCCCACTTAAAAAGGCAAAGCGAAATTTCCCACAGGCATGGAAAGCAAAGAATTGCATCTTTAGGCATGTGATGTGGTGGTCAGGGAGGGCCATATTAGCTCAACAACAAGCTCTTTGTTTTTGGAAATGAGAAGAAGCTCCTCTATTGTCTATGGCTTCCAAAAACAAAATGAAATTTCCTAGTTCCTATTTCCTATTTCCCAGACATGCATTGTTTTGGTCTTTTTGGAAGCAACCCAATAGCTTTGAATTTGATAATGAAAAGAGAATGGGGGAGAAGAGGTGACAACTCATAAGTCATTACCAGATTATATATACATAGTGAGAGGTGAAAGAAGAAGACAGACACCGAGTTGCAGATAGAGAATAGGGCTTTGGTTTTCTTTCTTAATTCTCCTCCAATGGCTTTTTTGTTGCTGGTTTTCCTGTAAAGACAAGTCATAATTGACGCCGTATTGTCTGCCTGAAACGCAAGTCGTACGCTTTCTCTTTGGTGGTTCCCGATTCTCAGAAACCCCAAAATAAAACCAATATTTACTTTGTCACTTACCGTGGCCTCTGATATAAACAATGTGCAACCATCAATGTCCAACACCAACCCACCACATTACTCAGTCACCATTTATGCTTATTTGACCAGAAAGGGGTAAAAAAAATTATTAACACCTGAGTGCTTGGTGTGTTTTGTGAGAAGTAATCAAAGCAGATCCTAAGTTTGAAAAAAAAATCAAAGCAGATCCCATTTCCCAGATTTGTACGCTCTCTTGTGAGGGAAGTGAAAGGTGTCATTGTGGAATTTGTGGTAGAGACCCAACTAGAATTACCAAATTCCTAAAGAATCAGATTATCCAAAGTCCAAAATATATACTGAAAATGAAGGGAAATGAACTCAATTCTTTGTATTTTCCATGAATAAGAGAAATTGTACTTCTCATCCATTTTCCTTACAAGTATTTGATACTCATAAGGAAATGAAACAAATTCCTAACAATTTTTTTTTCAAAAAAATGTTGTAAATGAGAATCAATAACTTGCAAGAACTTGAGAGGGAAAGTGGTTCCTTGGGGGTGGATGGTGGGAGTCATTTTCCCATATCTTTACCGTACAATTGGGAACCAATTTTCTTTCTCACTATCTTTCATGGGTTTCCAAACTACTTTGATTTTGATTTCATGAAACAGTCAAACAGCGACAAGCGTCACTCATGTATTATCCTTGTACCGATACTGTCATAACTTAATTACCTTTAAAGTGTTGAGTTTTAACCACAAAAAGTCTCGGTACAATTAGGAATAATTTATCCACTTATATCTTGTTAGCGTGAGTTAAAATAGGAATATAAATATATTGTAGTTATATCGCAGATTAATTTTCGTTATTCTATAGTTAATAGTTATCATTTGTATTTCTTGTAAACTCCTATATAAACCTTCATGGTGAGATGAATAATATGTTAGAAAGTTTTTTCCTCTCAATATCGTTGTATTTGAGTTGGTATCAGAGCAAAGACCCGGAAGGACTTTGTCTCTTGTCTACTTTATTTTTCATTATTCGATCTTGAAGGATTGATATATAGCAGCCTAGTGTTAGGGTTTGCTGTGTCATTTTCTTATTAATCTGATTGGTTTGTTTGTTTCTTATGTCATCGTATACACATATTTGGTCGACAGGCACTCTTGTTTTCTTCCAGATCAGTCAAGCTGCCGCTGTCGCTCAGTCAAATTCCCACCGCCTTATCCTCTCATGCCTAGACTGGAGTAGAGGCATTGTTTCCGTCCAGTCTGTGTGTTCCGATGTCCTCCCTTGGCGGCAGCACAACCACAGCTCGATGATTTCTTGCCCTAACCTTGACCGCTGCTTCCAAGTCAGCCGTAAAACTCAGCATTGTTCATTTTCCCGGTTCAGATCCCGACATCTTGTGCTTTTAAGATCCGGTTTCTAGACTGGTGATTTTGCCTCAGACCTGATCCAAATCTTTGCTATCTCCATTGAGAGGAATTGTCACATCCCGGTCTCAAAATTATTATTACGGGTGGTTACTGTAATACCCCGTACTTAAAAATGTTATTATTCGATTTATGACGGATATTCTTTAATCGAGCTCGGAGATTTAAATAGTGATTTACCGAGCTTGTTTTCCAGTTTTCTTCTAGGAAACAGTAAATAATGGATTTAAATTTCCGAAGTTGTAGTACACGACAATACGAGCTCACCGGTATGCTCAGATTATTTTTCGGAGCGACGAGCTATTTTATGTGGATTTATGAAGTTTACAGTAAAGTTACGATTACTGTTTTCGGTAATTGTTTTACCGTAAGTTGACTTTTCGTAAAGTCGATAATTCGGTGAAACTTTCTTCGGGAAAGTTGTAGAGGACGTTCATATGAACCCATAAGTATACTATATGTTTTAATCAGAGTTCGTATATGAAAGTTATAAGTAAAAATGTAAAGTTGTCGTGCGGTAAATTGACTATAAATATGAGGTTACCGGTGAGGTAACAGTAAGAAGTGAAAACCAGTTTTTTTCACTGTTTGGGAGCTTTTGACCAGTTTTCTCACAGGAATTTCTCTCCTTCCTTGCACAGTTGTCGGAGCACCGCAGACCGCCACACCAGTCTTGTTCGAAGCGTCGCAGTCCCAACTTTTGTTCTAGGCAGGTGGTGAAGCTCGACTCGCTGCCGGTGACCAATCACGGCAAGAAGAGCGGTATGCACAGTGTCGAGTCTCGCCGGAGTTCTCCCTTCTCAGGCGGCCATCTCGAGTGATCTAGGTATGGATTTGTTCCTCTTGAAAAGTATAACAATCCTCTAGGAGCTTAAATCTCGATTTGTGATGGTTGGATTGAATTTTCGATTTGAAAATTTAGGGTTTTTAGCCCCAAATTTGATTTCACTGTTCAGGATCGATTGATATGTTTTAGAGCTGGATTTAGGTTTAGGGTTGAACTAGAAAAATGTTTGGATGAATGAGACGAACATTCTGTGAAATTTTGTTAGGTTTCTCACCGTCTGCGTTGCTGCAACTTTTAGACAGTTTTTCATGCTTTTTAAATTTCTGATAATGAGAGTAGCCTAATGATGCAAGGTTTGTAATTTTATATTTTAGCTATAATCCAGGAATATTTTATATTCCCGTTAGATACTTGTTGAAGTGTGAATTGAGCTTTGATTGAATGTTGCAGATTTTTATATTTGATTTCCAATTATAGTAATTAGCCAGAAATGGGTGTCCAAAGTAAATCCTAGGGAGTTACTATGGTTAAAGAGATTATTGATTTGAAAACTCAAATGAATGTCGTGTTGCATGGAACGTATGTTAAACTAAAGTGTTGGGAAGTTGGTTGATTAATTCTCAAACTCGAGAATAGTTGTGTTGTGTGTTAAGATAATCGAGTGGGTGTCCTTACCAAATCAAGAACTTAGTTGCTGAACTACGAATGACTTGATCCCTTTAATAGGATACGTAGACAGCCCGATGGAGATTGCATGCAGCCACAAACAAATAAAAAGAAATTTAGGTTTAAACACGACAGTCATATTCGTGTTTGTTACGAGATCCTATCTCGTTTTCAAATTAGAATTCCCTTAGCTATGTTCAGTTATTTCCTGTAACACCTGGTTATATTACATTATTTAGTTAAAATGAGATGCTTATAGCTAAGTTATGATTCGAGAAGTGTCGATGAGCTAATGGGAAGCAGGATGGCTCCCGGAGTCAATGGTGGATCATTTAAGGTGAAGTTTTTTTTCAGCTTGTAGGTAGGGTTGTCCATTTTCAAAGGAGGATATACCGAATTTTTGGTAGAATATTCTTTGAATGTGGTCCCTGCAGGATTTATTTCGGATTGCAGGGCAAAATCCAGGGCAGGTCCTGTCAAGAATTGGTTCTACTTCAAACCATTCGTGAGCACCACAAGCGATCCCTGCTATCTCCACATAACTGTTTAATCTTCTCCCTCAGCTCTACAAGTGGGGCCCTCATCCACACCATAGCCACCGGTGAGCCCAGACACGTCGTCCACCCACAGGATCAAACCGGTGTAATCCGGTGAACCTCGTGCCCAATTCACGGGCGAAAGAAACTTTGGCGTCCTCAAATCCTAGTTGTCTAACAGATCCTATCAAACCCGGATTTGTTTCCTCAATCCGATCGAATCCTTGCTGTCTAACAGATCCGGTGAACCTTGAGCATTGTATCTGGTGAACCTCGAGCATTCCTCGACCTGCACAGGCAATCTGGTCGAGCCCAAATCCGACCCGACCTAACCTGACCTGACCTGGTCCAAATCTGAGCTGACCCATACCTGACCTGACCCGGTCTAGATCTGACCCGACCTAACCCGTATCCGACCCGATCCATTTATTCCTTGAGTTTTTTCTTTGTGTGGTTCCTCCGCTGCATACTCCAACCTTTTCAATGACGGGTGATGATTAAAATGCGCTGGTTACCAAGACCAACAAAGTTTAAAGAAAATTGAAGTTTCGGTTTGAAACTTAGATGCTGGTTCATTTGAGGGTACCAAACTCAACGGTACCAATTACCGGACTTGAAAAAAACTGATGTCATTTCATCTACGTGGCATGCACAAAATGAAACATGTGACCGGAACTACCCAAACTCCGTGTGAAGATGATGAAGATGCCTTTGCAAAATGGGAGGATGGTGATTGAGCTGTGATGAGAACTTTGTTCAAAACCATGAATGATGACGTGGTACAATTAGTGGAGGAGTGTGAAACTGCTGAGACAATATGGAAGACTGTAGCAGATCTTTATACAAATGAGTCTGACTTTATTCAGGTTCATGAGTTGATGTGCAAATTGGCTGCAATGTAACAGAATGGACAACCAGTATCTTTGTATTTCACTAAGCTGAAGGACGTATAGGCCGAAATAGATCAGAAGCGTTCATGCATGATCAAGTACCCTGAGGATATTATCTAGTACTAGAAGGAGAAAGAGCTCGAAAGGGTTCACGGGTTCTTGAGATGACTTAATACAAAACATAGCAGTGCGAAAGGAGAATTGTTGAGAATGTCAGATCCTCCCAGCTGTGGATTTTACATACATTCGGAAAGATGAGTCTCAGCAGGATTGCCTCAACCAAACACGAGTTGAAGTGTCTAGCCTGACCATTCAAGCCAAACCACCGAATCCACCCCTACATCAACAAGGCTCGCCACCTAGCTTCAATTATCGCCCTCGTCAATGTTCTTACTGTAACGAGCTCGGGCATGTCCAACAGACTTGTTATAAGCTACACCCACCTCAGACCCAAAAGTTCTAGCTCTCGTCCTAAAGCTAAAGCAGTTGTAGTTCAATTGATTCAAGAACTAGATTTCTACGGAGTGATTGGACAAGATCATCATATCACTGGTGGAGCTACTCTCACAGCCTCTATAGCTGATCGTGGTAAGATTGGTATGGCTTTAAAGGTCTCTAACTTTGTTGGTTTTGATACTTGGATTATTGATTCTGGTGCTAGTGATCATATGACTTTAAATTCTGATAGAAGGAGTGAAGTTTGGCTCGTGCCATTCTTTTTAATGCTCATATGTCTAAGTATCTTTGGGAGATGTTGCATGCTTCCACCCATCTTATCAATAGTTTTTCATCTAGTGTCCTTCAAAGAAAAATTCCTTTTGAGGTTCTTGCGTCTCATGTCTTTATTTTCTCATTCCATAATCTTCCTGCATGTGTCTTTGGTTGTATTGCTTTTATTCATGTCCCTAAAAACAAAGGTCCAAACTTGATGCATGAGCAATTAAGTGCGTGTTTGTTGGCTATGGGGATATCATAAAGGGTACAAGTGTTATCATTCACCTACTAGAAAGTACTATATCACAATGGATGTTACATTCTTTGAGGATATGAGCTATTATTTCTCCTCTGATACATCTCTTTAGGGGGGAGTTTCTGTTTTGAAGAGTTGTATCATGGTGAGAGGGAAGAATTGGAAAAACAAGAAGAAAGCTTATATACTTCTGCGGCTCCAATGATTGTTGTTTCCCATAATCTAGATGTAGAGGCTCACCGGAACCAGAATCACCAATTCTAATGCCTGAAGATGGAGCTGAAGACACAATTGTCCCTTCTGCTATTACTTCTACCCCCGACCACAACTCTCTGATACAGAAGATCACTAACCTGAGGTATGTTCACAACCCATTGGTACAAGCAATAGTGAGTCTAGTGTTAGACAATATGTGTTGTCAAATAGGTCTACTAGGGGTTAACCAGCAAAAATGTATGAACTCACTGTTCATGCTAAATCAAAGTACCCAGTAGCCAATTACATGTCGACAAGAAGATTATCTAAATCATATGAGTCATTTGTGAATCAAATATCCGCTGTATCAGTACCTAACAAAATGCAGGATGCGCTGGGAGATCCAAAATGGAGGAAGGCAATGGAGGAAGAGATGGAATGGTTGCAGAAGAATGATACATGGCAACTTATGCATCCACCATAAGGCAAGAAGGCTATAGGCTGTCGTTAGGTGTTCACTGTGAAACACAATACGGATGGGTCAGTAAACCGATATAAAGCGCGTCTTGTTGCAAATGGATTCACTCAGACATATGAATAGACTATGATGAGACATTTGCTCCAGTTGCCAAAATAAATACTATTCGGGTTCTACTTTCCTTTGCTGCTAGCTTAAACTGGCCACTCTAACAGTTTGATGTCAAGAACGCTTTCCTGCATGAGAGTAGCCAAAGAGGTGTACATGAGTCTTCCACCTAGGTATGTAGCTGGTTCTCCGGGTGAATTTATGTGCAAATTGAGAATGTCTTTGTACGGTCTCAAATAGTCACCTCGTGCGTGGTTTGGTCGTTTTTCACAATTCATGCGTAAGATTGGTTACAAACAAGGTCATTCAGATCACACCTTGTTTCTCAAACATCAAGGTAGGAAGTTAACAGCTTTGATTATTTATGTCAATGATATGGTAATCACTGGAAATGATACAATTGAGATGGAGAAGTTGCAAAAGCAGTTGGCATCAGAGTTTTAGATGAATGACTTAGGTGATCTTAAGTACTTCTTAGGTATTGAGGTAGCAAGGGGAGATAAGGAATCGACTTGTGCCAAAGGAAGTATATCCTGGATCTATTGACGGAGACTGGTATGTTAGATTGCACACCTATTGAGCAGAACCATCTTCTAACAGAGTATCTAAACCAAGTATCTACTGATCGAGCTCGCTATCAGAGATTAGTTGGGCGCTTGATTTACTTAACCCATACTAGACCATATATTGCATATGTAGGGAGTGTTGTGAGTCAGTTGATGCATAACCCGAGCAAGAGTCACATGGATGATGTTGTGAGAATTTTTTAAAGTACTTAAAGTCAGCTCCAGGAAAAGAAGTAATGTTTTTCAAACACAACAATATTCTCGATGTTTGTAGCTTCACGGATGCAGATTGGGCTGGAAACATTACAGACAGAAGGTCGACATCAGGTTACTTTACCTTTGTGGGGATAATTTGGTTAAATGGAAGAGTAAGAAACAGAATGTTGTGGCACGATCCAGTGTTGAAGTTGAGTATAGAGGTATGACCCATGGAGTGTGTGAATTGTTGTGGCTGAGGAATTTGTTACATGATTTGGGTGTTCATCCCAAAAAGGCTATGCAGTTGTATTGTGACAACAAAGCTGCAATTGATATGTCACAAAATCTAGTTCAACATGATCGTACTAAACACGTGGAGGTTGATCGACACTTCATAAAGGAAAAACTAGATGCCAAAATTATTATTTTTCCCTTTGTTCCAACTGAAGAGCGGCTTGCAGATATACTCACTAAAGGGGTTCTACGAAAGCACTCTATGACTCACTAGACAAGTTGGGCATGGTTGATGTATATGCGCCAACTTGAGGGAGAATGTTAGCGTGAGTCATAATAGGAATGTAAATATATTGTAGTTATGTCGCTGATTAATTTTCGTTATTCTATAGTTAATAGTTATCATTTGTATTCCTTGTAAACTCCTATATAAACATCCATAGTGAGATAAATAATATGTTAGAAAGTTTATTCCTCTCAATATCGTTGTATTTGAGTTATCTTATATTTCATTTGTCACTTTTCTGATGTGAAATCTGTCATTTCTAACACTCTCCCTCACGTGCAACCTAACTTTTTAGGTCTACACCTGAAACTAATTAACAAACTGAACTCTGTCATTATGATAACCAGAACCAGATCAAACTCTAAATAACCTGGCCAGGACCATGGTCCTTGAAAGATTGCACCCGGGCAGACTGAAGAAGCAATTGGAGAGCGATCTGCTCTGATACCAAGTCAAACATCGACAAACATGGCATGTGGATCATCATTGTATCGATATTATCCCAACTTAATCACCTTTAATGTGTTGGGTTTTAACCATAAAAGGTTTCGGTACAATTAAAAATAACTCATTCACTTATATTTTATATTTTATTTATTATTTTTCTGATTTAAGATCTCTTCTCTTCAACATAACCTAAAAGTAATCTCTACCCAACATCATTGCCAAATTTTACTAAGTGAATTTGATTGGTATTTAATATTGAGTGCAAATATAAATTAAACGTGAATTAGTTTTAAAGTTAAACCATTGTTAGTCTAAAACGATTGATCTTTAGTCTGGAGCGTGAAAGTAAGTAGTAGTTAGTCGAAAATGATCCATCTTCCGCCATAGCCAGCTAGAACTTCTTAGGTCAATACAAAGGAGTTATAAAAAACTAGGATTTGTTAAAATCCTCCATGCTTATTTATTCATCATGTAGTACATTTCCTTTTGAAAAGGAAAGACTGGTAAAGATCATAAAGATCATACATTTGTGTACTTTCCATTGTTTCCAAAATCTTTACGATACAAAGCACGTACCAAAATTCAAAACAAATATCCTTCCCATTATCTTCGTGCCATAAAAAGGTAGAGTAAAAGACCCCCCTCTGCTCTCTCTGCTGCAGCTGATTTATCACCATGCAAGCTTTCTGGTTTTCCAACTTGGTAAACGCCATTGTCAGAGAGAAAGAGATCTATCGAAGAGACACATACGTATCTGATTCCATTTTCATCCATATGATATTATCTTCATCTGTATACGTGACATATCTTAATCCAATCCTTTGGCTCTTGTAGGTGTACGTTGCACGCGAAAGAGAAAGAATAATTAATAACAGTGTTGTAATTTATTAGAATAAGCTTCATCAAGATCGAGCTAAGCTTTTTTAAGCAGTAGAATGATGCTGTGGCTTTATTTTCTTTTCATGTTGGATTTATTAACTGGCTACAAAACAGAGCAGGCTTACAGAGACCCAGTTGTCATATGAGTGATTAAAAGTGAAGAAGAATCTCTGCAAGAACCAGACTCTCGAACTGTGTAGGTTTTAGTGTACAGATGAGAACTTTAATTTGCTCGTCTACCTCTGGTCGATGTCGACTGAATCAGACAAGAGGAAGGCTGTTGACTGGTGAGAGCTCTGTTCATTACTTAAGAGTCGTTTGGTTTTCTGGCCCAGATTGAAGCCCAAAGGAAAGCCCAACAGGAGATCACTACCATTTAGCAAAATTTAGGAAGAGAAATTTGAAACCACTCATAATTCATCATTCAAATGTGGTAAACCTGCTTCTTTTATTTTAGATCAAGTCGGGGTTTTGTAGTTTTTCTCTTTCTTTTGTTGTATCGATATTGTGATAAGCTGCTTCAACTCGCGGCGGTTTGATATCTTTAATTATTTAAAAAAATTGTTTAACTTGTTAGTGAAGCAACAAAATACGTTGAGTGAGACATTTGAAGTAAGCTATTTACAATTATATTATTGAATGGATTTTATAAAAGTTAGTGATAGATAACTTTCCAACACAAAACTAAAGTTGCTTATTAGAGTTACTTGACTAAGCTATCCCAACTTGGACATAAGTATAGCCAACAACTTAATAATTAGTAAGCAATATGATCGAATAAAGCATATCATACCAATCCCTAAAATGTAAATGAATTCGAGTGTACTATATGTTTCCATTTCAATCATCTAACAACCTCTATGAGTACTATATATATTCTGTCTTCAATTGGCAAATTAAGCATTAGTTAATGGCAGATGTATCTATATTAGGAGGGATTAGCTAAACACCATCCTCACTATAAATGTCAAAAGGCAGCATAATTGGGTGCGAGTTCAAGGTAGTTTATGCTTGTATACCCATCTGCATGTCTTCAGTATGACTCCAATACATGCCCAAGGAAACCTCTGTGTTGCACAACATGTGCACATAATACAAATCCTCTGCTTACATTATACATGTTGTTGAGCTTTATTCAAATTACATATAGCCATGTAACAGTGTAGCACTCTTTGTTAATTGATTGTGTTTGGGACAAAATAATATTTCATCGGTGAGTGTTTATGATTTGAGTCCACTAGACCGATATCTACGGTCAAATATTTGTATACTATTTTACCTTCATTTGAAGTCATGTGTGTTGCAATTTGCAGTTTGTGTGAGGATCTGTTTCATAATCTTTTTGAAAGATTTCTTCCCTAATTGTTTTAGAGATCTGATTTACCTTGATCCGCAAAGAATGAAGAACCATAGTTTCCTATATAAAAGGGTCGATGTAAACAGAGAAGACATGCATCAACATACAAATAACTTTGCAACACTGCAAAACAAGTCTATCTCGAAGCACCTTTACCAAAAAGACTCACAGGGTCTTCTATTCTACCAAAGTCGCCTAGTCGGCAAATCCCGTTTCTACCTCACCAAAATCCTCCCAGTCGGCAACTCCCGCATCTACCTCACTAAGCCCGCTCAGTCGGCAAAAGTCCACCCTCATTCCATAAAGACTCATCACGAGCTCACGAATAACCATTGTTAGATCCTAAAACCTCTAGCAAATATCCCCTGTTAGAGAGAAATCTTTGACCAACACCAGTCATGATATTGTTGTCTCTGTTTGATTATACCAGCTCGAGTAAGAAACGTCTACTATACGTGGAGTGGAGGAAACTCGTAGCAGTCTTTTGTTAGGTCTGAGAAAGAACCCAACGATATGTTTGGTCAACAACTGCTTACAGTTGTTTGAAGAGAAGTCAAGACTGCACGCAAACAGAGAAGTCAAGACCAAGTTGTACCTGACTCATAAGTACGGGCATGCCAAAAGCTGATTGTTCAAAGAATTTATTTTCACCTCAAACAATGTATATATGTATTGATATTGCATAAAGGTTTGCTCACCTAAATGACATTTTAAAAAGGATTGTGAGGAATGATGGCAACACAACCACATGTATTCACGTGCTCTAAATAATGGTTGTCTACGGTATTAAAATGTATATCATACACTTATTTATCATAAATTAAACAAAAATGATTAAATAAATAAAATTTATAATACTGACAACAAAATTACTACATTTGTTTTAAATATTTACATATAATTGAACCAAATTACTACAACGACAACAAGTTGTATATAAACTTGTAAATTGTCTAAAGTTGAGTAATTACCACTAATAGAATAAATATTACCCAAGTAATGACTATCTTTACCAAAACGACAACAAATTTGTTGTTATATTGGTTAATATAGGTATCAGAAACATGTAAGTACCTTAGAAAATTCCCTTAAAAACGAGAAGTATGCATATATAGAATATTTTATTGTAACAATAAAATATATAATTTTTTTTGTTATAATAAATGTCGGAATCTCCAAAATAGATAGTCTGTTGGAGTTGGAGCATTATTTTTTTTTTGAAGATTTTGGTTTTTGTTTCCTCATTTTAGAGAAATTTTAGGAAAGCTGTCAGATATGCTCTAATTTTTCCCTCGAAAAATAAAGATAAAAGAAAGCTGAAACAGTTTAAAAGCCATTATTGCCCCTATTTTTCGGGTATATTTACATATAGGTTTCCGGTCGGTTCTTGCCTTTACTGGCTATATCAGCTCATACACGACATATTTCATACCTTTCCTTAAATTAAGAATCCAACGGTCTAAAATAGATGTGGTTTAATTCTACAGTTATTCAGATTTTTACATTATTTTTTTAAAATCCGATCCGTTACTTTGTTAAACGGATCGGATCCATCCAAATTTACTTTTTTTTATAATCAGGATCCGATCTGATCTGTCTTATTCAGATCAGATTGTGTCAATTTGAATCCCAACCAAATATGCAACTATAACAATTATTTCACTCACCATCACCACTAATTAGCGTATCCCGAGTAGACGAATTGGTAAATATACACACGATAGTACGTGGCCACAGAATAACGTCATTATATACATATGTAAGTCTATTTATAATAATTAATCTATATATTGACCAAAGTCATATCATTTCTCCAACATCTTTGAAGTTTCAAGCTGTGGAAATTTCTTGGTGGTGTACCATATAGTTGAATCTGACATGTGGTTGAATCAAGGCCATTGAATACTGACGAATCAGCAAACACCAAGTTTTGTTGTTTTCATGAATAAAAATGGTGTAATTTCTCATTTTCTGTTTGGTAGTCTGGCCGCAAATTGCGACACTCAAAATTTTGACTTGAAAATCAGAATGTTCGACGACGATGATGTTCTAGCATGAGTGCTTCTTACTCGTTTTATCTACCACTTCATCTGCATTATCTTTCTGTTTCGATATGAAATGATGATGGAAGTTTCAGATATTTTTCTTTCAACTTACTCTTTAATTCTGTTACTCTAAGACTCATGAGTTCATAGTTACCCCGTGGTACGTTTATTTATCATTTGATGATTTGGATTGCATCAAGAGTAAGAATCTTTCTCACTTTTAACATAAAGTAGAAGACTAGAAGTGTAGGGTTTCATAAAATTAGTTTTGAAGTGTAGGGTAACTGAAGTCATAAGACTCATGAGTTCATAACTATTCCCCTGGAGTTGGTTTGCTTTTTTTTGCTTGCTTTAGATTGCACAAAAAATAAGAATCCATGTTACGTTTTACATAGAATAGAAATGTAGGGTTTGAACGAAATTAGCTTTGCACATGGTATGAATCATGACATGCTTTTTTAAAGAAATAAAAGATGAGATTAGTGGAGAATCACACTCCATTCATCATCTTCTTTTCTCGTTTTGATACATGGATCCTTTTTCTAGAATCCATTACTACTACAAAAACGATGGCAAAATCAAAAAGTTACACAACACTTCAACTAGATTTAGTTTGATAGACTGTTTCGATACAAGAGTAGAGAAAAAAGAGAGTATTTATAATTAGGGCTTTATAATGAGTTTTAGTTGATGATTTTTTAGTTTATGGTTTGAAAGACCAATTTTTCGATCATATTTTTATATTTCATCTATATCTGTTTAGTTTTTAGCTATATATGAGTGGTTTATTTTTATCAATTTTTAGATAAATTGGTAATCATTAAGATATTGAATTAGATCAAATTAATGAACAAACATAATATATCAAAATATGAACAGTGCATGTTCATTATTAGTAAATCACACATATAAATGTATTAACAATTTTCAATTTAGCCGAAAACTTTCAGAAACCATCTAATCATAAATACCTATAAACTAAACGGGTTAAAGTTATAGATACACGATCAAAAAACGGATAAAACAAAAACATTCTCCACCGGCCCTCATTATAAAGAACTTCATTAAAAACGGTCCCAAAGAAATTAATCTATTTCACACATGAAACCAACTAACATTTGAATACAACTAAGTCTAATTGATATGTCGGTAATTAAAGTGACGAATCATGCATGACCCGTCACGGACTATGAACATGTGTTTTCCCCCCTTGTTTTATGCAAGAGGGATCAAAACAGTCCACGAGACTACGCAAGGAAACCGAAACCAATTTCCAAACACAATGATCCAAAGACTCCAAGTCTATTCTAGCAAATTACACGCAGAATTAACCCCCGTAAGATTTAGATAGACCAGGTCGTGGTCAAAAGCGAATGCCTCTTTCTGGTTCAACTCAGGGAATCTTCCATTCCTTTCTTTCTGGAACTCTTGGTTATAATTCAGACAAGACCCATGAGAGGAACACAGACAAAACACTGAGTCGCATAACTAACAGATTCCACAGAGACATGGACATGGCGTGGAGTTGAAATTTCCAGATGAAAAAAAATAATGGGAGAGAAAATGATGAAGAATAAAATAGAGGGTGGTGTCTGCCGGCAGCTAGAGTAATGAGGTTGATAAATATATGGAGAGTCGGCCGTGGAGATTGCGAGGAGGTCACGGAGTATCCCATTTTGATTTCATATACGTTGTGTGTGTGTTTGGAAAACTTATTATGATGTGGATAGTATATGACAAGTCTTTGTGTATAGAAGTGATGGGAGCTACGGAGGTGGTATCTGTATGGAACTTGTTCATCTCTTTAGGGTTTGATCGAGTCTGGTTTACATTTGGTGAATGCTGAGTATGTGAAATGTTTGTTGCTTGGATAGGGTGTGTAGTTAAAAATGATTGTGCAATTTAAAGGCTGAGTTTGGGAGAGCTTATAAGCTCCTTTGCTTTTAAGCACCAAAGATTTTGGTGTTTGATAAGTTTAAAAATAAGCTATTTCTTAAAAAAGTATAAAGTGTTTTTAGAGAAAAATGAGAAGCTGCAAACACTCACCTTCTGTTTATAAGCTGCAAAAAAATAAAAGTTAACTTATATCTTATAAGCCCACCTATACTAAAGCCAATCAAAATGTCAAACACGGTGGTGGGGCTATTTGAACCGAGGAGGTTACGAAACAAACGTGTTTGATTCCTCCAAATGTTAGTAAATACAAGAATTAGCATGAAAAATTAAATGAAAGTCTAGACCTTCCAATTTAGTAAAAAAGGAAAATAGATGCCCAAATGGAACCCCCTCATTACGTGAAAACTATTATAACACGCCACTATATAAGCCCATCACGCACACTCCTCACTACCATTCATAACATTACCCACCTTGAATTAATCAATTCAAACCCCAACTACCACCTCTCCCTCTTCCTCTTTCGGCGGCGCGTTATCCTCACTCGCCACACCTCCACCACCACAGCCTCGATGGGACAGTCATCTTCGATTCCTGAGACTCCACCGCAGCGAGAAGCCTCCCCCAGCCGGCGATTCAGCTTCAAGCAGGTGCCAGCTATGTCAACGCCGGACCAAAACGACGACGAATCTGACCGTTCCGACGCCGTCGATGGCCGCGACTGCACTTTAGATCTCCCCGACGAGTGTCTTGGGATCATCTTTCATTTCCTCGGCTCCGGCGACCGGAAAAGAAGCTCCCTCGTCTGCCAGCGCTGGCTCCGCGTCGACGGCGAGCACCGCCACCGTCTCTCCTTAAGCGCCCAGGCCGGAATCTTGCCGTTCATTCCTTGCATCTTCTCTCGGTTCGATTCCGTGACGAAGCTCGCGCTCCGATGTGACCGGAAATCGATCAGCATCGACGACGACTCGCTGGTCTTGATCTCCGTCAAGTGCGTGAGCCTCACGCGCCTCAAGCTCCGCGGCTGCCGGGAGATCACCGACCTCGGAATGGCGGCGTTTGCTCAAAACTCCAAAGGATTGAAGAAGCTCTCCGTCGGGTCATGCATGTTCGGAGCTGAGGCCATGAACGCCGTGCTGGAGCACTGCACGGCGCTGGAGGAGCTGTCCGTGAAGCGGCTCCGGGGGATCCACGACGTGTCGGAGAAGATCGGAGCCGGAAAAACTCCGACGACGTTAAAATCGATCTGTTTGAAGGAGATTCTGAACGGTCAGTGCTTTGGACCGTTGATTGTGAATTCGAAAAATCTAAAGACGTTGAAATTGTTTAGGTGTTTGGGAGATTGGGATAGAGTTTTGGAAATGCTTGGGAATGGGAACAGGGGAGTGACTGAGATTCATCTCGAGAGGATTCAGGTGACGGATTTGGGGCTTTCGGCGATTGCCAAATGCTCGAATTTGGAGATTTTGCATATTGTTAAGGCTCCTGAATGTTCGAATTTCGGGCTTATTTGTGTTGCTGAGAATTGTAAGTTGTTGAGGAAGCTTCACATTGATGGATGGAGGACTAATAGAATCGGAGACGAGGGTTTGATTGCCGTAGCTAGAGATTGCCCCGAAATTCAAGAGCTTGTGTTGATTGGTGTTAATCCAACTTCATTGAGCTTGGCTGCAGTTGCTTCGAATTGCAAGAAATTGGAGAGGTTGGCGCTTTGTGGCAGTGGGACGATTGGAGATGATGAATTTGCTTGTATTGCTGCCAAATGTGTGGCATTGAAGAAGCTGTGTATTAAGGGGTGTCCGATTTCGAATGCGGGACTTAAAATGCTTGCTTGGGGTTGCCCCAATTTGGCCAAAATTAAGGTCAAGAAGTGTAAAGGAGTGAGTGGCGAGGTAGCAGAATGGTTGCGAGAAAGGAGAGGATCGTTGACTGTTAATTGGGATTCTGGAGAAATTGAACCTTTGGATGCTGCTGCTGGTTTGAGTGGTGGTGTAGAAAGCTCCATGGAGTTTCCGCTTGATCATGTGGCTGTTACCATTGCTCCATCGAGTAGCAATAATCCATTGGCATTGTTTAGAACAAAGTTCGGGTTCTTTTCAGGTAGGAGTTTTGTTCCTTGCACATTCAGAAGGTGGTCAGTTAGTGAAAATAGTAACAATGGAAATTTGTAGTTGATCTTTGTTCATGAGGGCTGAAAAGAAGTTCACCCTCACTAGTTTACAGTTACTGATCAAACAATTTTCTGTTTCTGATTTTTTCATTGTTAATGTGTATGAATCTTTCTTGATCCATCCTTATTGTGTTTGCTGGAGTATGAATTTCAAACTTCTGATATATTTGATGTATGCATTTCGGGAATGGTGATGAAAATCTCTAACTGCCTGTTATTTCATTTTGAAGCCTATTTTCGTACACTGTTGGTAACATGGTAACCTATTTTAGTTTAATCAAGTATGGTAAAAGCAGTTGAGCAGATTTTGGAATTCATGGTTTATCAGCTTCTCTTTGCGTCTCTGGAATTCGGTGGTTCTTCAATCGTGACATGTTTCTTATCGTGTAACTAACATTTGCCTAAACATTTCTGCTCATCTTTTGAATAACTAGGTTTCTGAACAAAAAAGTTGGAGCCAATTGGTGATTGTAAACAGGGTTGTTAGCTCAGCTCCGTAGTCGCTTTAAACAACTATGGAATGAAATGGTATATTGTTGCTTGGGATTCGTCCTCAGATTTGGTTATTCTAGTTTGCTTTTCTTGTAAAGATATGTTAAAATCTCCCAGCTATCTGAGCTTAAAGACATCTCTCTGTTCAAATGTAGCAAACTAAAGTCATTGCCAAAAGATCATCCGTCAGGTCTAACAAATGTAGATGCACGTGGTTGTCCATTGCTGACAAATTCTTGATATCCTGTACCGTTTATCCTCTCTGAAAATTTTGGATTTGGGTGAGAACAGTTTTGTCACGATACCTATTGGCGTTTGTCGCTTATCCTCTTTGCATCGAACATGATGATGATCAGCCAAGCCATTTGAAATTCGATTTCCACACAGTGCGAGAACTCGGAATCTATGGAGAAATTGGAGTAGTGGCCCTGCTGTAACAATCCCACTATCCGGTGGTAACAGTGTGTGTATGGGATTTGCTCTATTTGTTGTCTTTGACATCCTTGACCTTGTGGAAGGCAAATTCAACAACTATGAATTGGAGGAAACTATCTGTGAATTTCACTCTGATAATGGTTTTAAAATATCTTTGGCTTTTCAAAACTTCATAGCCTTCACGACTGGATCATATGCACTTTGTCTCTATCAACCTCGAGGAGGGAAATGTTGAGGGATCTTCGATAAACCAAGCTCACAACTTCGAGTAAAAGTGAGTGGTTTTGGAATACATCTAATATCACAGGAAGACACTGCAGAGTTCTTAAAATATTTAGCAAATGAGATTGCTAACCATAACCAACACCTTGATTCCAATTTCTATGCAGTGACAAAAATTGGATAGGATTGGCTCTATGTGCATCATATGGTCATCCCTACGTTTTTTGTTGTGGGTTCAGAAACAATAACATGTCATCTGTCCATGAATATTATGTGACCGATGCAGAAGTTGAGCGGCTTTCTTTGGCTAAGCGTCGTGATCGACATGGAAGATTCATTTGGCTATCCTACATACCACGCCGCTGGTTTCTGCATCTGTTAAATGGAGAATCTGTCCTCTGTTTCAGAGGATGAATAAATTCTTTGTTGAGAAAGCTTGATGGACGCTAAGCTTTCCACAAGGCCAGTGCCTCCTTCAGGACCCTCTGTGTCATAAACAAGCTAAGCCCCTCCAAGAACACCCAGCTAACTTTTGATGAAGATTATGGCATCTGTCCATGATAACCATCATGTATATATATAGGAAATAGCTAGGTGAAACACTACTAGTTCTATACAGTATATATATAAGAACCTTGTTTTAGGCTAAGGATATAATAGAAAGCCTAGATCTGGACCAAAACTTAAGAATCGCAATTCCTGATGAGTTTGATTCAGTTTCAAACTGTTCCAGCTTGCTCGAGCTGGCTGAAATATTTCACAGAAAGAAGCTAGCTTAAGTTGCAGTCGCCTCTGGTATTTGAGAAATTTATACTATTCAGATCGACTGATTCTTGAGAATACTAATGCAATTCTGAACAGCAGAACAAGCATCCAATAGCCAAACACAATACTACATAGCATCGCTTGTTCATCAATGGAGAGGCAATACACTAGGAGATAATTATCTGCAACATATTTAGGGTAGCTAAAAACCATTTTAGAATCTTTCATCCATAATGTCAACGCAAACATAGAGCAACCTTATAATGCCACCAAATGCCTAATTGGACTCACTCAAACGGTTAGGGAGAGACAGCCACATTACGATCATCTTCTTTAAACCCCGTTAGGGAGAGACAGCCTCCCAAGACTCCCAGCTTGTTCAAGCTATGACGACCAATAAAATCTATCTTATTTTAAAGAAGAAAATAAATATTAACAGAAGTAAAAAGATCAAATTTCAGGCAAACTAGATATGAAATTACGCTTAAGAGACTTATAAACTCTCAAAAGACAAAATACATTAAAGCTACTTGTCTATCCTATTAAGGAGAGCAATCTCAAGTAATTAGGGATTCCTAGAATGGAGAGCAATCCCAAGTAATTAAGGATTCCTATAATAGATTGGTTACCATGTTTATCCCTAGAATACTGGATCAGAATGAAACAAACTCTATATATAAGAGGTGTAATATGCATGAAATAAATCAAGAAGTCTTTTCTTCATCTAATAATTCTCTTTATGGTACCAGAGCGTACGATCTTGAAAACATAACTTTTCTACAGAATTACCATACCTCATGGCTGGCGATGATGAGCAGAACGTCATTGAGCACAAGAAAGGCTCATCTGCTGCAGCAGCACCATGGGAGAATCCTAATCATCCACTCTATATGCATCATTCCGATCAACCTGGCATGATTCTACAAACGACTCAGCCATTGGCTAATCTTGTTGGTAAAGTTTCCAACTATCAAGACTTCTCAGGTAAAGCAAATGCTATCTCAAAGGGTAGTATTGATGCTATATGGATTTTGGATAGTGGTGCCAGTGACCATATTGTTTGCAATCCGAAATTCCTTACTTCACTTAAACAAATCCATCATCGTTTGGTGAAACTGCCGGATGGGAAAATGAGCAAAGTAACACATGTTGGGACAGTAGTATTCACTGAGAGTCTAATCCTTCACAATGTTCTATGTGTTCCGTTGTTTCATCTCAACCTGATCTCCATTAGCAAACTAGTGTTTGATTCATTTCATGTAACCATCTTTCTAAAACAAGTTTGCTTTATACAGGACCTTCGATCGGGGAAGACGATTGGGACGGGAACTGAATGCGAGGGACTCTACTGCCTCAATCTGCCAGGGAAAGGAACATGCAATATGGTCAGTACCAAAACACCAAACCTATGGCATCAAAGGCTCGGACATCCATCTAGTAAAATCTTAGCTATGTTTCTTTTTCTGCACAATAAAACTTCAGATACAAGCAACTGTTCAATTTGCCCTCTAGCCAAACTCACTAGGAAACCATTTCCATTAAGTACTTCTTCCAGCAATTCTTGTTTCGAGTTGATTCATGTAGACATATAGGGAGGATACCATGTCCCAGCTATTTCTGGAGCACAATTTTTCCTAACTATTGTTGATGATTATTCAAGGAGTACTTGGGCTTATCTTATGCAACACAAGTCAGAGGCTCGACCCCTACTTGTTCATTTTGTCAATCTCGTTGAAAACCAATTTTGCAAGAGGGTGAAAATTGTTCGAAGTGATAATGGTCCAGAGTTCAAACACACACAATTTTATTCTTCCAAAGGTATTGAACATCAGACAAGCTGCATCAACACACCACAGCAAAATGGCGTTGCTGAGCGTAAACACAGACATCTCCTCAACATAGCTAGAGCCTTATTGCTTCAAGCACATTTGCCTAAACAGTTTTGGGGGGATGCCATTCTCACAGCCGCTTACTTAATCAACGAACACCAACACCACTTCTACAAGGGAAAACACCATTTGAAATTTTATTTCAAAAGCCACCAAACTACGACCATCTTAGGGTTTTTGGTTCTCGTTGCTTTGTTTCCACACATCCCCTCCGCCCTAGCAAGTTTGATCCCAGATCCATCGAATGTATTTTCCTTGGTTATCCACATGGTCAAAAGGGTTACAAGGTCTATAGTTTGAAGGAAGAGAAAGTCCTAGTTTCAAGGGATGTTTTCTTCTTTGAGAATGAATTTCCTTATCAGACTGATGTTAGTCCGATCACCATCCCTACAAATCCTCCTCAATCTTCTACTCCAACACAATCACTTACTGATTATGACTATCCCACTCACACCACCACTTCCGTTGATCTACATCAAATGCCTGACACAACATCTCTTCCCTCCTCTCAAACAGAAACACAACCTACCATTACCACTTCACCTCCAACAGAAACACCACCACCAGACACTGTGCCTTCTCCAACAATTCCACCTCGTCGCTCCACCCGACCAACCAAGACCCCAACCATATTGCAGGACTTTCACATTGAGGCAGCCCTCCCTTCTATGCCTGTTCCGTCGTCTTCATCGAACGAGGTAATTCCTTCAGGCATTCCTCATTCTATCTCTCATGTATTATCATATGATAGACTCTCTCCAAGGCATAAAGCTTTTACTGTCAAAATAACTCTCGACAAGGAGTCTAAGTCTTTTTCTCAGGCAATACACGAACCAAAGTGGAGAGAAGCCATGAACAAAGAGATTGAAGCTTTACAGGCCAACAATACATGGAGCTTAGTGCCGTTACCCCTGCATAAGAAGCCAATTGGTTGCAAGTGGGTTTACAAGATCAAGCATAATCCGGATGGAATTGTGGAAAGATATAAAGCTCGATTAGTTGCAAAAGGATACAGTCAAGTTGAAGGAGTTGATTACAGAGAGACTTTCGCACCTTTAGCCAAGCTAACAACTGTACGAGTTCTTCTTGGTCTCGCTTCCATTCAGAGTTGGCATCTCCATCAATTGGACGTCAATAATGCTTTCCTCAATGGTGACTTGTTTGAGGACGTCTACATGCAATTGCCACCGGGTTTCGGACGAAAGGGGGAGACTAGAGTATGTAAGTTGCACAAGTCCCTGTACGGGCTCAAGCAAGCTTCGAGGCAGTGGTTTTTGAAGCTTTCTCAAGCTCTCAAGAGTGCCGGTTTCAAACAAAGCTGGTCAGATTACTCATTATTCGTCCGAAATACACATGGAAAATTCACAGCATTACTTGTCTATGTTGATGATGTGATACTAGCAGGTAACAACTTACAAGACATAGAAGATACTAAAAGCTTCCTTGTGAAACACTTTAAGTTGAAGGACATGAGAAAGCTCAAATACTTTCTTGGAATAGAGGTGGCAAGATCCAAGCAAGTAATTGTATTGTGTCAACGAAAGTATGCACTAGAAATTCTGGAAGATGCTGGTTTCTTAGGTGCCAAGTCTTCTCGGTTTCCTGTGGAACAAAGTTTGGTACTTACACAAGGAGATGGAGCAGAACTGCAAGATGCTTCACAATATCAAAGACTAGTTGGAAGACTCATATACCTCACAATTACAAGGCCTGATCTTGTCTATGCAGTGCACATTTTGAGTCAATTCATGGACAAACCTCGACAGCCATATCTAGATGCAGCATACCAGGTTCTCAAATATATTAAGCAAGCGCCTGGACAAGGAATTCTCTTGCCTTCTACAGGCCAGTTGGAATTAAAGGCGTATTGCGACGCTGATTGGGCTCGTTGCAGGGATACAAGAAGAAGCATTACTGGTTACTGCATCTTTCTTGGGAATGCACCTATTTCATGGAAGACGAAGAAGCAAGGGACAGTGTCTAGCTCAAGTGCTGAAGCTGAGTATAGGTCCATGGCCACGACATGTCGAGAAATAACTTGGCTTCGCAATATTCTGAAGGATTTGAACGTAAGCCAACCACATGCAGTAAAGCTCTTCTGTGACAATCAGGCTGCTATTCATATAGCGTTAAATCCCGTCTTCCACGAACGCACGAAACACATAGAAATTGACTGCCACTTTGTACGTGAGAAGGTAGAAAGAGGACTGGTCGAAACTCTTCATGTTCGAACAGAACAACAACCTGCAGACTTGTTCACCAAGCCATTGAGTTCGAAGCAATTCACTGTACTGTTAGACAAGTTGAGTGTAATCAATATACACTCCAACTTGAGGGGGAGTATTAAGGAGAGCAATCCCAAGTAATTAGGGATTCCTAGAATGGAGAGCAATCCCAAGTAATTAAGGATTCCTATAATAGATTGGTTACCATGTTTATCCCTAGAATACTGGATCAGAATGAAACAAACTCTATATATAAGAGGTGTAATATGCATGAAATAAATCAAGAAGTCTTTTCTTCATCTAATAATTCTCTTTAACTCAATTTATTGTGAGGATGAACATCCGGTGAAAAGTATGAGTAGATTACTTGGACCAATAAGATGAATAGGACACATATACAGGCGGTGTTCCGGTGAGAAATAACCGACCAAAAATCAAGCATTCTCACTTCAACAGTGTTTGTTTGCTCCATTATTTCCGCCAAAAATAAAGAGTCATGGTTAGGTTTGATGCAGCTGGGCTTATAAGATATAAGCTGACTTTTATTTTTTTACAACTTATAAACAGAAGGTGATTGTTTGCAGTTTTTTTTTTCTCTCAAAACACATTTTAATTTTTTAAGAAATAGCTTATTTTTAAACTTACTAAACACCAAAATCTTTAGTGATTAAAAGTAAAAAATCTAGTGTCTCAGACTCATAGTTAGCGGCAAGCGGAAGTGCTGCTTTATATGCAAAACCCTATAGACGCATAAAAACTTAAACCCCAAAATTAAGCGCTTCTCCAAATCAGCCGCCCGCCACCGAAAAACCGCGCGCGCACAGAAATTGCCATGGATGAATTCCTCGCCACTGCAGAGAAAAAGGTTCAATCTTTCCCATATTCCCCCACTAACTATCCAAACCCAACTCATCAGCTTCCCGGTGTTTCAAATTTCGAGTAAATTTGGAAGCTTTGTATGAATTTCTAACATGTGGGGTCCAACAGGTGCTTGTGGAGATAGTGAAGGTTACCCAGAAGCGAGGAATGAAGGGTTCTAAGGGTGACTGGAAGCAGTTCCTAACTAGCTATGATAAAAAATTCGGGTCCAGTTTGAGTGACCCTGGCAAAAGGTCACCCGATGTGTTGACTGCTTTTGTCAGGAGTTTTGATAACCAGGATGACTTGCAGGTAACGAGTTTTTAACTCATACTTTTGTTATGTTCATGTATTGATGATTGCGAATGCTCGCTGTATTTCTTGCTTTCAGCTCTTTGCCAGAGTTGTAGAATGCAGTTCAAATCGCCAAGGTGTGGCTCAGTTCTTGAATAACTCTCCCGCAAATGAATCCAAGGAGCAGGTTGATAGATTTCTGTTCATGTACCCTTTTTGTTAGTTGGTTTAATGTTTGTAATACACACATTCATTAGGGAGTAACTTGTTTGTTGTGATTGTGGTCGTGCAGAAGCTTGTTCGTGTTACTCTTGAGCACCCGCAGTATCCAATTGACTATGCGTTCCCGTCACATAACCAGGTTCGTTGGCTGCAGTGTATTGTGTTGGGGGCAAAGATATTTCTTTGTTTGTGTGGTCACGTGGTTTATGTTCTTGTGTAACTGGTGTGAATTGCAATGCAGGACTGGGTAGTTACGAAGCTCAAGAAGAAATCAAAGGAGATGATATCAAATGCCATGCTTGCTGTTGATTGCGAGATGGTTCTATGTGATGATGGAACTGAAGCTTTAGTAAGGGTGTGCGTTGTGGATCGCAACTTAGAGGTATAACTGCTGTCCACCTCAGAAGGTATTGTATTAGTACTGAGACTTTCAAGTGCCTTATATATGATTCTTTCTCTTTTCAGGTTAAACTGGATGAACTAGTGAATCCCAACAAAGAAGTTGCCGATTACAGAACTGAGATTACAGGAGTGGCTGCATCAGAGCTAGATGGAGTTACATGTACTTTAGCTGATATACAGGTATAATGGTTGTTTATTGGTTTCAAGGGTAAATCGGTTAACATTTTAAACCTCCATTCTTGGTTTATTGTAGAAATCCTTCAAGAAGTTGTTGTCAGATGGAACTATCTTAATTGGGCACAGTTTGTGTAATGACCTGCAGGGTAAGTTAATTGCTGTTTCTATAAGTTTGTTTTGCATTCAATCCATAAAATCTTTTCCTTTGTTTTTGGATTTCCAGTTCACCTTTGTATTCTTTTGCAGATCTGTTTCATTTGTTTGTTTTTCTCATAATTATGATTTTCTTGTTTTCAGCATTGAAGATAGACCATAAGATGGTGATTGATACCGCATATGTATTTAGATATTCAGATGAGCCTATTTATCGAAAGCCTTCCTTGAATAATTTGTGCAAGGCAAGATTGATAAATTTGTAATCTATAATTAGTCCATTACCTTATGACAATGATTTGACTAGATCCTGTCGCATGCATGGCGTATTGTCTTATACTTTTTATTTCTTGCCTTAGGCTGTGTTAGGCTATGAAGTTAGGAAGAAGGGTTCCCCACATAATTGTCTAGATGATGCCTGTGCTGCAATGAAACTTGTTCTTGCTAAGGTGGAGCGTGAAGTTGGTGATACCATTCCGTTAGTTCAGGAGGATGTGAGTATTTGTACTTAATTGGAGGATCATTCCATTTCTAATACTGGTCTCCAGTTCCATCACCACTGTCTCAATATCCTTTTGTTTGTCCCTACAGGTACCTGAGATTAATCCGGCCAAGCTACTCCTTCACAGGATACCAAGAACAGTGCCTATCAAAGAGTTGCTTAAAGCCATACCTGGGAACTTCACCTTAGAAGTCAAGGTATAACACATTATGCTATCTGCATTAACCCATGTGGCTTTTGAAGGAATATGTCATTGTTTACACATCACATTATGGATAGTGATGATTTTTTTTTTTCTGATAATTGCCAAGTTCTTCATTCATATTTGTTCACATGTTCTTTGATATTTAAAGACAATAAATTATACACCAACTTACACTTTTTATTGCAGTTGATACAGTTGTCTATGTTGTCATATATCTTCTCCGTCCTTTTGTTTGGTCTGAACTTCTCCCTCTATGTTGACATAATTAATCATTTGCAGAAGCCATCGGTTAAAGCCAAAGGAGATATATATTCTGCTTTTGCTTTATTTAAGAATGTACAAGAAGCACAGCTAGCATATGTAAAACTCAAAGGCACCCAAGAAGAGGTAGAAACCATAGATTTTCTTTATTTACCATTTAGTAGAATTGCTGGCGCACATATATTATTTGTATGTCATCATCAAGTCAATTGTATCCTTTATCAAGGATCTTAAATTATTTTGGTTATGAAGAGATAAATTTATTACCGTCTTATTGTAGGACTCAACTGGAAAGCCACAAAAGCTTATTGAATTTAAGCTCAGCACAGGCGTAACTACTGATTTCTATGTTCGTAAAATGGAACATAATGGTTCCTTAAACCAAGTCTCTTCTAAGAGAACTCTTGAAGTGGAGGAGATCACAGGTGCAAATAAGAAACAAAAGACAGGTCAGACAATAGAAGATGAGACGATGCCAGACTTAGACAACTGTCGCGATCATCTCAAAGAGATAGAAAGATTGAAGCAAGAACAAGAAAAGCTATTGAAACAGTGCTCAGATCATTTAAAAGATATTGAAGGATTGAAGCAAGAAATCAAAAATAGGGAATATGAAATCTCTATGCTGAAGAAGAGCCAAGTTCCAGGACAAGCAAAAAGGCTGCACAAGAAAAAGGACAAGAAGAAAAGGAAATAGACTACAACGAATGTTCCTTTGGTATATTTTGCTGTGCTGGAGCCGTGTGGTTGCTCAAAATTTTGGAACAAAGTACAGCTCTTTTCAAGTGCTGGTCGACATCTTCTATGTTGCTGATGACCTTTTCTGATTGGGTGGCATTGAGGTCCAGAATTTTCAGATTTATGTACCCATAGAACCATTTATCAAAACAATCTGCCAAGAGAACATTTTCAGTGATGCAAAATTTAGTGTGAGAGTTTTCTTTATGTTAAGAAATGCAGGTTGTTTATGTACCAAAACTGAGTTGTAAACTTGTATTCAGTCATGATTCATGTAACAGTTCTCTTTCCTGTTATTCTCAATAGTATGATTACATGGCTAATTGGTTTCAAATATAATGAGTGATATTTACTTCACCCTGGTCAGGCTTGTCAAATTTCATTGAGATGCAAAACTGCCATAAGAACGTAGCTGTGAAATTTGCAGGAGATAATCTAGTCAAAATCTGATTCCTCTATTTAGAAACAAGGTTCCTAGCCTACCAAGATCTGAATCTTATGATTGTTCTGAACACTGTCATTTGTTGGAAGGTTTCTGATACAGATTTGAGCATCAGTCAGGTGAATGGCTTCATTCACTGTCAAAATCTTCATCCCCAAAAGAGAAAACTGAAGCATCAGCAGCTATTGCTCTAATATCCTCTGCTCCAGATTTTCCTGCCCTGTCAGAAGTTTGTTTTTGGGAACTATCCACAGTTTGAGCTGAAGTTTCCATTTGCTTTCCTGTTGTGCTAGACGAATGATCAGGTGCCATAGTCCCGGCTTTGATAATAGCTTCTGCTAGCCGGCTCTTTCTATCCCCAGACTCCTCTCCTTCACTATCCGAAAATACGTCATCACCATCTTCTCTTTTTGGTTGTTTCTGATTGGCAGCATCACCACCACTTGAAGCAGAGGCAGTATTTGAGCTCCCATTGGGTTTTCTACTTTCTGCTTTGGGTGCTGTAGGAGAAGTGCCTTTATAGTCTACAAGGACCACTTCAACCTGAAATCCTGGAGAAGGTAGTTTTCTCTGCAAAGCATAATCAATGGCTTTTCACAAGCAAGTACCAAGAGCTCCGAAATAATGTATTAAATGAAGGTGACACCATTTACCTTGTCAAAACCATCGAGATCATCTGCTTTTAAGAATATTCTGTTGTTTTCTATTGTCGTATTTAACCAGCTGAAAGTAAAAGAGACAAGAAAAGTGATATTAAAAAATAAAAATAAAAAATGCATTCTTGGACTGTAATTTCTTTTCATATGCACACACAAAAATATCTTTTCCATTACTAAGCTAGTTCAAGACAAGACTGTATTTCAAATGTTTCAAATTGTTACATCATCACTAAGAATTATGAAACAAATATTTCAATCCACAACATAAGAGTGAAATAAGGGAATCAGATTACGGACCAATAGAAATCCCCGTGGCGATCATGAAAATAGATTTTGAAATCCCCGGCTAACTCTGCAAGACCAGGCTCCCCTGGTAGAGCGAAAACGGCGATCCCTTTCTTCCGTGCACTGATCCAGAAATCTTCTGGCTAAATAATGAGTAGGTGGGCTTAAATCAGAAATTGAATGCAGGTTGCCCTTGGTATCAACAAGTTAGAATTATAAAAACAAGCCTATCACATATTGTGCAATAACAAGATTACCATTAGATCTTTTGTTTTTGGGTGCTTTCTTGATGAGAACAAATTTCCTGAGATTAGGAAAAACATACTTTTAAGAGACATAAAAAATGATGAGTGCAAAGTTCTAGTATACTATGATTTGTAACAAGTATTTTTTTTATCAAATGCACAATTGTGCTACAATACTGTGAGTTAAACTCACAACCTCTCACGTAAGGAGAGACTGCAGCTAGACCAATTGGTACTAGGCTGTAACAAGTTATTAATAACAGAAAAACAAACAAAAAAACATCACCGGCATTTAAACAAATGCTAGGAAATGTACATAATGAACCATCAGAAAGAGAAACAAAGCTTTAAGGGTAATTTTCTGAAGGGGCATCTGTAACAAAAATATTACAGTTCCTAATATAAATATTCCTTTTTGACACAAAACTAAGTCCCAATAGTAACTAGGTCAAATCTTGAGGCCATCAGAGGACGAATTGAACAAATGTAAGATAGTGCCTCCTTAAAATTAATGCCGTGTATTGGCTCAAAGCATCACAATATACTGCACAGATATTGACCTAGGGACAGAAATATCAAGGGATTACCATTATGATCAGAGACTGTAATGCAGGGCCTAATCCAATAAGGGCAGTTGTGGATCCGGATTCCCCTGAGCATGCACCTAAAACAATAGAATCTTAGTATCCTTCTAAATGGAACCTTAATGCATACTAAAATACATAGATATATGTTAAAATATATGCATGTACAAGGAATCCAAAGGAACTGATATAACGATGTTTTATATGTTGTGAACAATATACAAGGACCTGATCCAAAGTCTATGAATTTCATTAGCTAGGTCAATGTTAGACGCCTATGTATACTATGCCTATAACCTTGTATGTATGCATGCTTATGCGTGTCAATAATATGTATTATAGATTTGGAGAAAGAGAAGTGTACCTTCGAGGAGGACATTCTCCTTTGAAGTTTCTTGAGATAGTGTCAAAATATTTCACGTACCTCTAGGAAAAGCACAGAAAAGTTTGTTAATAAGAAAGATGTAAAGATGTGAAAACCATCAACCTTAAAAAGAGAGAATCCACATAAATAATTGACTGACAATCTGACTTGGAAGAACCATAGCCTTTCCATCTACACATCTTTTATTGTTATAGTAATACATGGCCTCCTCAGCTGTAGGAAAGAACTGCAAAAAGATGGCAAAATGGAAAAAACAAAAATTAGTAAAAGTTAGTGTACTCAAGTGTAAGAACAGATGTTTTTTTTAAAAGAAACAAATGTTCCACCATACAACCCACAAATCTCAAGAGTGCTGGTACAAAATCACACCTTAAGGTATAGGAGAAGGCTACATATCATTACTCCTGTCCTTGCCATACCAGCTTTACAATGAACAACCACAACATTTTCAATATCCTCCTTTAACCATGAATGAGCACTTTGACAGAAAGAACCAATAAGCTGGATTGGGGGGCAGTTATGATCATCGAATGGGAAACTTGCAGCCTTGAAACATTCAGAGAAAAGGAAAATACAACAAGCTGTTATTTACCATAACGGAAAACAGTACTGCAGCATTGAGAGATTTACCCTGCATCTCTATTTGACATTCTTAACTATTCTCTAATCCCAACAGAAAGGTAGGCCAACATACTTTCAATAATTCTTTCAACACGTAACAAATCAACATGTAGCAGCAACAAAAGTACCTTAGCTTTATTATAATCAACATGTTACAGCTTTTTTGTAAACACAAGAACCCGAAGTTAAAATTTAAAATAATCTGTAGGAAAAACTAATGAAACAGTTTCTGCAAATGCAAATCACAAAAGGAACTTTGAACTTGATAACCTATCAAACACTGACACTTTTTGTTAAGCATTATACAGAATTTGAGAATCTTCACCTTCCCCTGAAATCGTGATGCATCATATAACCTCTCTGAACAGAGATTGTACACTTTATAATGTCCCTGTCAACATGGGAAATTATACTTGTATAATTAATCATTAAAGTGAAAAATATATTAAAGAAAAGGACTTCAATTGCAGATGAGCCAGAAAAAAAGAGTAAAACCATATTCTTAAGCCCTCTATAGTTCATGTACTACAAAGTGGAATGAAGACATTTCTCTGTTACATATGAAAACAATTTATTACCTTGTGATGAGTTTCAAAAAATCTGATCACTTCTTCCATATGATTCCGATAAAACCCCTGCATCAAATTTTAAGTTAGCAACTGTTCAAATAATGCAAGCAAACTCAGTGTATTCAATATTAAACATATACCACGTGATTCTCTTACCTCAACATATCCGAAAAAGCCAGAACTTATATCTCCAGCTGGGAAACCCATAGCAATTATATTTTCAGTAATATATGTCATATCTAAATCAAAATCTCCCTCCTGTAAATATTGTGGTAATAGATGTCAAACTGACCCTTGTAGAAAAACTTGCATATTAAGGTATAACAAGGTAATAATTAGTCATAAATGGGAAAAAATACGGGGACATGTGCACGCACACACCCCAATGATGCATTTTTTAAGCAAAGCTCTAACAATTAGAATCCTTACACAACCATAGATAGGGCCAAAGATAGTACTACCAAGAAATAAGAAACTGAAATCTGAAATAAGTAATACGCAATGACTTAACGTTCAAATGCTTTTAAGCTGCTTGTCATGTAGTATCCTATCATCAGTTCATCATACTTTAGTTTAACTCTTAAAGATGAATGGCCGATTGAACACTAAGAAAACGACAGGCTGATTTTAAGAAGTCCGAGAAGAAAATGACTGGCATCCCAGGATCTAAACATGCAAAAAGACTTGATCCAATCTATTGGAGTGAAATATTTATCAATCCTATTTTCAAACTTCTATTTTTGTTCTTTTTGTGGTATATGGTTGGTGGTCTCAGGTTATCACTAGAAACCCCACCCCTGCATTCCAAAACCCGAATCCGCATTCTGCTGAAAATGAAAAGGAAACAGTCTAAACACTACAAGATTTGGTTGCTACAGTTGGCATTATAAAATCAACAAATTTTTTTTGAAGAAGCCTCACAGGCCTGATAATGTACCTGGTATCTTCTTTTGTTTTGAGAGACAAGATGGCGAGCCTTGACCTGCACAGCCTTGACTGCAGACTGCGATCTGTTCAGTACACCTTTCGTAAACGATCCAAAAACCCCAGATACCCGCTTTGGACTCTGAGCATTTTGAGTAACATTATCTTGAGGAGACGGAACGGCAGCAGGATGTGCTGATGGGTCACTAGGTCTCTCATCCATTTTGAAAACTCAAGGGACGTCCTAACACTACTACACACTGCAATCGATACAAACCAAGAGTAACTGTAAGCAAATGGAAGAATGAGCAAAAGGGTGGCAATAAATAAACTCAATTATTGAAACCCAGATGATAAAAGAGGGCCATTCGATGAATTCATATATCATCGAGAGATGGGCTAAAGACTACCATTCAAGCTGTGTTCTTGAACAAAACAATGAGGGCAATACAACAGAGACAAACATACAAAGATCCATGCAATATGAGATTTAGATTTCAACAGGGATATTTCTAATCAAATTGATGAATTGAAACGGATACCAAATTGCATTGCTATTGCAAATATACAAACGTAAACGTGTAGAATGAGAGGAGTTACCTAGAGTGGGTATGATGATCCCATTGAGCAGAGATGTGAATATATGGTGGTTGAGATCTCCCTTCTGTTGAAATGAAAGGAGAGAATGATTGGTGGTGTTACTGGTTCAGTGTCCAAATGACCGACATATCATTGGTCAATAAAAGGTCGTTATGTCAAATTACACTTTTGGTCAATAAAATTCTATTTTGTTTTTCTTTTGTTTAGTTCGAGTGCAGTAGCACATCACCTCGATGTCTTTAGCAAACTTAGTAACAAACGATAACATACCGCTTGGCAGCTGGGTTGATCGGAACTTCTGTCACCCAGCCACAATTACGTTTGATGTTCACCACAGTATCCCACTAAAACTAGATTGATCTCCTGTCATATACGCACGAGCTTAAAGAGACTTTAAACTTGTTAGCTACAAATTTATGAAAATTGAGACTCAAGCTCTAACCATGTCACCGTGAGGTAATTTGACCAACTTAACACCTTATAATAGTTGTTTTTCTTAGAATATAATGGTCTTCAAAAGAAGAAAAGAGCATCTTCAATACACGATCTGTGTCTTCACATACATACACGAATGGTCAGGAAATAATATAAGAATTTTACAAGAAGAAAACAAATTTTGTAAGGAAAGTGAAATTCACACCCATTTCCTATTTTGTGGTAAATTATTCGGAGTACCGTTACTGTCCGTAACTCACCTAATTCACACCATTCGATTATCTTATCACCGTCACATGTGTGCACTGGTCACTTTTATTTTTTTCTGTTTTTATTTTATTTTTTATCGGTTGATGAAATACTCTCTAAAGTATTTTTTTAGAGTAAAGAATGTATTTTATTTTTTTAAAGTAAAGAATGTAAGTTAGGTGAGCCAGGCGGTCCAGTGTTGAGATCCAAATCCAAAACCCGCCAAATAGATCCGGTCCAAACCGGATCCAAAATTCCCCGCATTAAGAAAAGAACCCGCCAACCCAGTTACCCACCCGAAGATCAACTCAGGTCTTCTCCCTCCGATCAAGAACTCAAAACCAAATCCCATTTCACACCAAACCGACGCGCCTCGATCACCGAACCCCAAGCCGGCCCCACACAAATGGACCCCGGAGCGGCGGGCGTAGGCCTCGCCGCCGCTGACGACCCCTCCTCTTCCTCCCTCGGATCCTCAACTCCTCTCGACGCCGTCCAAGCCTGGACGTTCAACGTGTCCCGCCGCTACCAGCACCTCCTCGACAAGTCGACGCCGCACGTGCTCCACCGCTGGCTCGGCACCCTCGCCGTGGCCTTAATCTACGTCCTCCGCGTCTACCTCATCGAAGGATTCTACGTCGTGTCGTACGGCCTGGGGATCTACCTCCTCAACTTGCTCATCGGATTCCTCTCTCCTCAGGTCGACCCGGAGATCCACGACCTCTCCGACGGGCCCTCTCTCCCTACTCGCGGATCCGACGAGTTCCGCCCCTTCGTTCGCCGCCTACCTGAGTTTAAATTCTGGTAAAATTCAACCTGATTTGGTTTTCGAAATTGAGACTAGGGATTTATGGATTCAATTTCGGATTGGTTTGTTGTGATTTTTTGGTTAGGTACTCTATTACCAAGGCGTTTTGTATTGCGTTTGTGATGACATTCTTCAGTGCTTTCGATGTGCCCGTGTTTTGGCCTATTCTTCTGTTTTACTGGCTGCTGCTGTTTGTTCTCACAATGAGGAGGCAGATCATACACATGATCAAGTACAAATATGTTCCTTTCTCTGTTGGGAAGCAGGTATTGCTCTCGTCGCGCTAAACAAAGCGGTCATTTAGCTATTTGTTGATTTCGTGCTAATGTAGTAGCAAGGCAGGGGCTTGTTTTGTGATTAATGGACTCGGTTTTGCTGTTTTCCTTTGCAGCGGTACGATGGAAAGAAAGCTTCTGCGTCTGAAACCGCAACCCTCCTACCGAGGGATTAGAATCGCCTTTTCAGGTACATTTTGAGCAGAACACATTTCTGTGCTAGTCGCAATTGAGTTCAGGTATAGGTTGTGATGTATTGTGCTGGACAGTGCTAGAGGTGTTTTGGAAGATGTGGCGTGGAGGGATCAGTATTGGAGAGCTAATTCAGGCAGCTTGGATGATTGGTTGGTGTATTTTGGAATCTCTTGCTTATGGCCCTGTAATATTTTGATACAGGGAGATGATGTGGTTAATGGAGAACTTTCTTTTTTGCTTCCTTAGTTTTTAAGGGTCTATTTGTATAGAAGGGACATGCTCTAGTTCCCCATCCCAAATAATCAATTCAATGACATGTACTTTTTAGAGTTTGGCAGTGAGAATACTAGCCATCAAAAGCGACAATTGGGTTAATGTCATATGTTGTTGTATTTTTTCATGTTTTAGTTGAAACTGGGATTAATGCAACTCATTTTCTTGAATTGTGGCTGAAAGTTGGTTTTTGGAACTTCGGATTTTACTTTTTTTTATCTTGCCATACTTGTGATTCTCTGTCAACCTTGTTACATGTGGCATTAAGGCTTCTCCTGCATCTTATAGGTTTCTTTTATCTTTTGAGTAGCTATCTTTTAGTTTTTATAGAACACAGAGTTGCCAGTTACTAGCAGCAGCTTAAATAGAAATTGTTCAGTTATAAAAATCATGCATGGAACTTGTAAGAGACTTTGTGTTTGGACTCGGAGATGTTGTAACCATCTTAGAGAAAAAGTGTGTACCATTGACAGATGTTTAGAATGATGGCTTTCATGCCGTATAGGACATTGTTGTGTGGATGATGCAGGCTGCATTGAGGTTAATTTTTAATCTTGAACTAGGAAGAGCTTCCATTGTGATGAAATCATATGCTTTTATCATACTGGCAAATGTATGCGACAACTTAACTTGGGTATCAAAACAAAACACTGCAATCAAAACTGGAACAGGGAAGGCTTCCATTCTGGAAAAACATCCAGCTAGACTTGGTTTGGCGGCCTATAGTAGCTATAGACTCCATAGAACGTTTGAGTGAAGGTCAGAAACAGCAACACAACAGCAGCAAGGAAGGAGAGGATGGCCCAGGGATTGCTGAAGTAGTTGTGCTTCAAACTTACACGCCAAGCATTCCAGCAGTGGTCATAGTAGCGGTTTACATCAGCTGAAAGCCGAGAAAGATAACTGTCATTGATGTCGAAGACGCCCTCTTGGCAGAGACGATTAAACAGATCAGCAAACTCAGCATCATTGCCAAGCCAGTGCTCAATTATGCCACAATAATGTAGATACCCAACATCAGCAGGAGAGTTAATCAAGTTATCCATGAAAATGACATAGGAGGTAATGTCAGTGCTGCAATCATGATGACATTGCTCAAATGCAATAAGATTCAGGAACAGAGATTTAGTCCCATCGTTGACCAAAGGCCTTGGAAAACTCAGAATCCCATCTTCGAATTTCACATCCCAGAACCGATCAGTCTTCCTCTTCTTGAACTTGACCCCGGCCTCCCTGAGCTCTGTGGCATAATGAATCAACTGCTGCCTCCTTTTATCTGCAACCCGATTAGCATTTGACCATCTCTTGATCCAAACTCTTGGCACAGGTTTAGGTCCCGATCGCAATAAGCTACGCCGGAAAACATCAAGACAATGAAGGGCACCTTGATCAGACAACGATCAAATGGTGTTGCATATCCAAGTGATGACTCCAACTTGTTCCTATCACTCCTTATTAATGGCTCATCGTTTGGCATCAATGGATCGAAATACCTCAATGCTAGCTTGGATACAAGTCCTTTAAGCTCAGGATCCCCCAACTGCAGACCCAATAGTCGGTCAAGAACGAAAAGTGGAAGCTGATTCTCCAGCATGATCATATCCCTCTGAATCGAATGCATCGAGCCACGCATTGCGAAAATGGGGTCATTTCGAGGATAACCAAGTTGCTTAAACCCCTCAGCTGCGCCACTGAATAACTCAAGCACAAAGCAACCATCATTTCACAAACTCTTGCTACTAAGGCTTAATGCAACAGGCCCTTCATAGCAAGCCCGAGCCTTTTCTTCAACTTCTTTCATAGAATCAAGGTAAAGCTTTATGCCCTGATTAGTCCTCTTGAGCATTTGATGTAGCGAACGCCACTTGTGGCGGTCCATTTGGAGAAAGCGTCTCCTTCCATGGTGCCATGGTGGTAAGGCCCCAATGACACTATTTGAGGAACATAAGCTTCATCACCTTCTCTAAGGTAATGTGGGATTCTATAGATACAAAGCTTTGACCACACATTTGCTGCATCGTCTTGCTCTAGCTTATCTTTGATGTTAAGAACCCACTCGGACTCTGGCGATTTCGGCCCTTCTTCAAATTTCCCATCACCACCATTCTGGGTCACAACTTGGAGTGACTCAGATTGTTGCTGCTCTTGTTTCTGCAGATTCTGATCAGGAGATTGGTTCGGATTTGCTATTCCGGATTCAACTGTTTCTTGGAGCTTGACTGTGATCAAGTACCAGCTCAGGAGCTCCTTGTTAAACACAGCAACCATTTTTGTGGAAGAATGCTATTCTGGGATTGGCATAGCTTGACTCCTAAGCAATTATAAGAACAACTAGCAAAGGGGCAGACTATGAAGTGTGAAAATGATGGGGTTGTTGCTTAACATTATGATACAAAATCGTTTTAGATAAGTTTTCAATCTGATTAAAAAACATATGGACCCTTTTGATGAGTTTTAGGAATACTGTAATATTCTTACTCTTGCTCATGGTTTATTCTTGTGGCTTTGAATTCAAACTCTTGGGCTATCTAAGGATTGAGGACGGTAAAAATCGGAGAGAGAAAAGTTTAGGGTTGGGGATTGTGGCTTGTCCGGCTACGCCTCCACTTTGGCTTTGGCTTCGGTTGGCATGGTGTGAGGTCGCTGCTGGATGGGCGTTGTTGGTGGCCGGGTGGCGTTCCCATCTGGCTTGTAGTGCTAAGGACAGGAAGGGAGAGCCTTTCTCTGTCTCTTCGATTAAGACGATTGTTGCATCTGGTTTGGAGGGAGGCGGCTGTGGCGCTCGTGTGGTTCTGATCGGCTTCTTGCTGGTTCTATTGGTGGATGTGGTGGTCGGAGGGTGGTCACAGTTAATGGTTTCTTTGGGTCGATTCAGCAGGGTGCTGGAAGGTGGACAATGTCAACTTAGTTGTTTCCTGGGTTTGGTAATGCCTTGGGAGATTGATGTTTCAGATGGCTCTTCGACTTATATAGTGTTTTGCCGATGGTAACGTGGCCAAGGTCGAGACCAGTGGAGGGTGGCAGTGAGGAGATGCAGCGATGTTGAGATTGGAGGAGATTGGATTGAGCCTAGCCTGCTCCAAACAAGGATTGGGCTCCATCCTTGGGCCTTAAGTTTGGTTTTGGCCTAGGTCTGGGTCATCTCCTTAAGTTTATTATTGGTTGTTCATTAATTTGTTTTGTTTTGGGTCGTCTCTCCTCTTTTGAGAGAGGGTTTAGGGTTTTTGGTAGGGTGATGTTGGTTGTCTCTCCTCTTTTGGGCGAGAGTTAGTGTTTTGGTAAGGTGGTACTGTTGTGTCGTGGGGTGAGTTATGTTTTAGTGTCGTTTCCAGGGACTATATTAATGTCGGTTTGTTCTTGTTGTCAATGTAATGGGGATGTTACATGTGTATATATGCTGGTAACTTTGGCATGTAGTGTTTGAAAGAGTTTTTTCTTCTTGAGGTTGACTGTAAGAATGTATCAGTACTTCTGGATTTGTTAGGTTACGGTTGAACCCATTTCGGTTCTTATCCACTGTAATCGTTATTAGAGTAAATACCTTAGACAAACTGATTAGGGAATGCTCTACATTCTTATTCAACAAGCCTGGCTATTATATAGCCAGCAAACACAACAACTTAAGCTGAAAACCAGCTCACGTCTCGGCTGCATGCAGCCATGTTCAGGAAACAGAAACAACAGAATTTGAAACAGATTTCCTAAAGACCAGGTCGCTCCTAATCTCTAGGACCTTATTAACTGAAACTGAAAGACCTAACAAAACCCTCCCTTAAGCTAAATGTAGAGAACAATTTAGCTTACTTCAGTGACATCACAGACCCCTAACATACTTCTGAGTCGTTGAAAATCATCCAGTTTCAAGGCCTTTGTCATGATATCTGCTAACTGGTTTGCACTTCCACAATGAACAAGAGCAATTGAGCCTTCTTTGGCAAGATCTCTCAGAAAATGGTACCTCACATCAATATGTTTGCTTCGACCATGAAGTACAGGATTCTTTGAGAGTTTGATAGTAGAACTGTTGTCACAGTTAATGTAGATGCAGCCCTCTTCTTGTCCAAGCTCCTTTGAAATCTTCTTCAACCATAACCCTTGACATGCACACATGGTGGCTGCGACAAATTCTGCCTCAGTTGTTAATAAAGTCACAATTGGTTGTTTCTTTGAACTCCATGAGATAGCTGCAGAACTTAACAAGAAAACATAACCACTAGTGCTTTTTCTGTCTTCTATGTCCCCAGCATAATCACTGTCTGTAAAAGCCTTGAATCTGTTGTCTCCATTTCTCTTGTAGTATATTCCATAGCTCATAGTCCCTTTCAGGTATCTAAGAACCCTTTTTGCTGCCTGCAAGTGAAGCTTAGTAGGTCTTGACATAAACCTGCTTATCAAGCTGGTTACAAACATAAGATCCGGTCTTGTTGCTGTTAGATACATCAAACTGCCAACAAGTTGTTTGAAATAGATCTCATCAATCACAACTCCCTCCTTGTCTTTGCTGATCTTAGAACCTGGCACCATGGGATTCTTGACTTCATTGTATTCCATCATTGCAAATCTTTTTAGAACCTCCTGAGCATATCTCCTTTGGTAAATGAAGATTCCTCCTTCTTTTTGCAGAACCTCTATACCAAGGAAATAACTCATGCTTCCTAGATCACTCATATCAAATTCTATCATCATGGACTCTTTGAACTCATACATCATACCATAATCATTACCTGTGTAAATTAGATCATCTACATATAAGCTTACGATGGTAAGTTTACCTCCATTTCCATGCTTTGTGAACAAGGTCTGTTCACTCTCACACCTTGAGAAACCTTCCTTAACAAAATGGGACTCTATACGACTGAACCAGGCTCTAGGTGCCTGTTTCAGTCCATACAAGGCTTTGTGCAGTTGATACACCATGTGTTCCTTGCCCTCTTTCTCATACCCTCTAGGTTGTTCAACGAACACTTTCTCAGTTAACTCTCCATGCAAGAAAGCATACTTCACGTCAAGCTGATAGATCCTCCATCCTTTCTGAGCTGCTAGTGCTACTATAGTTCTTACAGTGTCAAGCCTTGCTACTGGTGCAAAGACTTCTGAATAATCGATCCCCTCCTTCTGTGAATATCCTTTGGCCACAAGTCGAGCCTTGTGCTTGACTACAGTTCCTTGCTCATCAAGTTTAGTTTTGTATACCCACTTTACCCCGATCTTCTTGGCTCCTTCTGGTAACTCTGTAAGAGTCCAGGTGTGATTCTTTTCAATAGCCTGAATTTCTGCATCCATAGCCTGACGCCACCTTTCTTCTTTCACTGCATTTTCAAAGTGAGTGGGATCCTCAACAGAAACATCCTGCACCATGTGAGCCTCATCCTCCTCACTCAAACCTTCACCAGTAATATAATCCCCCATCCACCTAGGAGGTCTTCTCTCCCTCCCCTCAGCTCTCAACTCACTGCTAGCTTCTCTAGGATTTTGTGTTTCCCTGTTTCCCTCTTCTCCTCCTGTAACTCCATTTTCACTCTCTACACTATCCTCTACTCTATTTCCAGAGGCCTCAGTACCTCCAGAAGCCTCAAAACCCTCATCATCATCACTCCATCTCAACTCTTCTGAAATTTGTTTTTTATACATATCACCCCAGTCCCACATCTTATCCTCTTCAAACACTACATCTCTACTAATCACTACCTTCTTTGTGTCAGGATCGAACAACCTATACCCCTTTGATTCCTCACTCACTCCCAAAAGAATACATGGAAAGCTTCTAGTATCTAATTTACCTCTTTTTTCCTTTGGTATGTGTACATGAGCAAGACATCCCCAGATTCTGAAGTGCTCCACAGATGGTTTTATTCCATTCCAGGCCTCTTGTGGTGTGACATTCTTGACTGCTAAGGTAGGGCACCGATTTAGGACATAGAAAGTCCATAGTACAGCTTCAGGCCACAACATTGTTGGAACTTTCTTGGCAGACAGCATGGATCGAACCATGTTCATCACAGTTCGATTTCTTCTTTCTGCCACGCCGTTTTGTTGTGGTGTGTATGCTGTGGTAAGTTGTCTCTTGATTCCCTGCTCCTTACAAAAGTCATTAAACTCATGGGAAGTGAATTCACCTCCCCTATCTGTACGTAGGCACTTGATGAATACTTCAGCCTCCTTCTCAACCATCTGTTTGAAGTTCTTAAAGTGGTACAATGCTTCTGATTTCTCACATAAGAGATATGTCCATGTCTTACGACTAAAGTCATCAATAAGGCACAAAACATGCCTCTTGCCACTGTTGGAAGTGGGAGAAATTGGTCCACAAATGTCTGCATGCACCAGCTCTAGAACTCGACTTGCTCTCCAGGTGCTTTGTTTTGGCATGGCACTTCTATGCTGCTTCCCATTCAAACAATCTGTGCATGTAGTTGTTGAACTTGCAAATTTAGGCAGGCCATGAACCATCTTCTTGTATTGCAAAGTTCTGAGACCTTTGTGACTCAAATGTCCATATCTCTGGTGCCATAAGTGAGTTAGATCAGGAGAGGAGGCATTTGTGTGCATGCACTCTTCAGATTGATTGTCAAAGCTTTGAGTTTCTGCCATCAAGACAAACATGCGATTCACACTCATTTTGCTTTGTGCAATCAGGCCCCTGTATGGATGATAAATGCTGCATATATCTTTTTCAATCAAGATCTTTAGGCCTTTCTCTTGTAACTGACTAATACTCAACAGATTATTTCTCAAATTAGGAACAAAATATACTTCTCCAATGGTGTAGGTAATACCCTTTAGAACAAGTTTGACAGCACCCTTTCCCAAAACACTCATTCTAGAATTATTCCCAAGCTTTACTGAATGTTTAAAACTTTCATCCAGACTTGAAAACATACCTTTGTCACTGCACATGTGATTTGAGCAACCAGAGTCTAGGAACCAGGCATCATGTCGTGCAGTTTTGTGTAACTCCACATAAGACATCAATAGCAGATCATCTTCTTCATCCAACTCAGCATAGTTGGCCTCCTTGTTCCATTTTGGACACTCATATTGAAAGTGGCCAAGGTTGTGGCACTTGTAACATTCCACTGTTGTTCTGTTGAAACTTTGGCGCCCTCTTCCACGACCTCTTCCTCGTAATGACGCTGATCCACGTTCTCTGCTTCCTGCTCGATCTTCCACCTTGAGAGCTTGATCACTTTCACGATTGATCACTCTCTTGAATTTCTGCTCGTGAACTACAAGAGAGCTCTGCAGCTCATCAACAGACATGGTCGAGGTATCCTTTGCTACTTCAATTGATACCACAACAGGGATAAACCTTTCTACTAGAGTTCTCAAGATCTTCTCCACGATTTTATCTTCTGACAGATCTTCACCATTGCTTCTCATCTTGTTGGAGACAGCCATTACTCTTGCAAAGTACTCCGTGATGGTTTCTTCATTCCTCATCTCCAGTATCTCGAACTCTCTTCTAAGTGTCTGAAGGTGAGACTTTTTCACCTGGTCATTACCTCCAAACTTCCGTTTCATCGAGTCCCAAACAATCTTGGCAGAGCGTCGATCCAGGATTTGTTCGAACACGTTCCTGTCGATAGCTTGATAGAGGTAATGCTTGACCTGATGATCTTTGGTCCTGGCATCCTCTAGCTGTGTTCGCTGTGCCTCTGACAGAAGTGTTCATTCTCTTGGCTCCACGAAGCCATTCTCCACCAGACTCCACAAACCTTTTGCTCTAAGCAGGTTCTCCATGAGTTCACTCCAGTGATCATAGTGTCCACTGAATTGTGGGATCTTGGTTAGTCCCTTCTCTTCACTCATCTCTCTGTGTTTCTCTCTATAAGCTGCTGCTTATCTCTCCTTTTTCTCAGGCCCGTGGGGCTCTGATACCAGTTTGTTAGAGTAAATACCTTAGACAAACTGATTAGGGAATGCTCTACATTCTTATTCAACAAGTCTGGCTATTATATAGCCAGCAAACACAACAACTTAAGCTGAAAACCAACTCACGTCTCGGCTGCATGCAGTCATGTTCAGGAAACAGAAACAACAGAATTTGAAACAGATTTCCTAAAGACTAGGTCGCTCCTAATCTCTAGGACCTTATTAACTGAAACTGAAAGACCTAACAATCGTTAGGTTTTCGGGTAGGTAGAGGAGAGTGGAGAATTTATCTCCACCAACGTTGTCTCTTATGATTGTAAGGTGGGGTTTCGAATCTTTGATCATCCCCATTATATAAATCGGAGTAATGCCTCGAGGTATTTAGCTAGGACTAGAAGCAACTTGTACAGATAGAGTGGAGGTTTTCAAGATACAGTTTCGAATGATATTATGAACCTCTTGGAGATCCTTGTCGTTTCGCTAGTGCAAAATGACAGTGGTGACTATGAGAGTTCGACTGCAGGGCTATCAAATTGGCAATCTATATGGCTATTTGAAACGTACACGAATCTGAGCAAAGCGAGTTTAATGTTGAAGTTGATCATTACCACTTTATCATCGAAAGCTTGTTTTAGCCCTTCTCTGCTTTCATTCTTCAACAAAGTTGATCATATGTTTTGAGAGTGAATAATCTTAAAACTGAACTTTACAGAGCAAACATTAATAGCAACATATGTGACTTGCATAAGGAAACGCTGGTTAATTTGATTTGATTCAAACTAAACTTTCAATCGAAATATGCAATGACATTGAATTGCACCAGAATCAGTTTTCCAGGTGGTGCAGTTTCATGGTATTTAAATCTATTTACAAACAATGGTGTAACCCAATGAATCACAACAGCCTAGTGCTCTTCTCAAATGCTGGTTTTCACATGCTGGTGACCATCTGGATTGGGTTCTGTGAACTATCCTTGGTCGGGTAGGAAGCCTCCATGGCAATACCACACTTACCGGTATATGTGCTCTTCACGTTGCGCTCGATCTTGAAATATCCACCCTCACCCCAGTTGGTTCCCCATGAGTTCCTCACAAGCCAGTAGTCCACACCATTCTCAGTGCCATAACCAACAGCAACCACACCATGATCAAGTGCTGATCCACATTCACCGGTAAATACACCCTAAAAAACAGGAACCAAAACAGAATCAGTCGCAAAATTCATTTCCTTAAGCTGTTTGATGTCATGACTCAAAGAGTTCATGCACAATGTCAGTGTCTTTGAGTGGATTCATTAATGACCAATGAGTTCAATAAGCTTTAGTACTAATTTGCAGAAGAGGAGATTTCTTACCGAGTCATAGAGCTGAAGGGCCATGCCACCAGCTTCAATGGCAACACTTACAGGTTGATGTGCCACAGCTTTCTTCAAAGCCTCCTCATCGAAAGCTGGAACATCTTCATACCCATCAATGGTAACAACCTTGTTGTTCACCTGTAATTAAATCAACAACGTCAGACAAAATACTCAACAAAACAGTGATACGGGTTATTATTAATATTCCAAATCAATGTACTCACCAAAGAAGCGTCACACTGTTGGTTGACTGCTTTGTAAGGGTAATCTGATTCAGTGTCCATGCCACCGTTTTTGATGATGAACTCGAAAGCATAGTCCATAAGGCCTCCGTTGCAGCCAGCGTTGTACTTCCTGTCACAGTCAACAAGCTCTTGCTCTGAAAGAGAGACTAGTTCTCCTGTGGCTATCTTGTTAATGCCTTCCACTGCAGCCACTGTTGAAAACGCCCAGCAACTTCCTATAACACATAAAAAATGAACAGTAAGAAGAGAGAATTTGTGAGCTGGACTGAAGGAAGAAATTTACCATGTCAAAAATTTACAGATGTAAAAGTTGACTTTTAATTGTCCTGATATTGAAGGAAGATCATAAAAAAAAATTAAATACTTTTATAGAAAAAATTGAATATTCTAGTTTAACTTAAGCGGTAGGAAAAGCCAAAAGAAAACCATAACCTCCAACCGAAAGTCCAAACTACTTTTATTTTCTGAGCTGAAAGTCTAAACTACTAGCAGCAAGCACCTGCAGCCTTATCTAACAGTCTATTACTCCAATTATTGAGCAAAGTTCTTTTCTTTTCCATGAAGAAACTCAACAAATACAACACACGAAGCTTCCTCCATTGAAGGCATATCACCTTTCTTTAGTGAAAGTAAAGATAGAGAAGATAAACAATTTTACATAATTTTGCTTGTACGTCATAAATATATAGATGTTTGCTATGGTTTTGTGGCCTATAATAAAGAAATTTAACATCAAAAACCAAAACATATTATCCAAAATTACCTAAAAACATTATATTAAAGGTAATATAGTGAATAAACTTGTGAGGATAGTTTAGGGTTTTCCAAACCTACTATTCAAGAAAAATATCTACTATGGGTGACCAGCTCCATTTTTTTTGGGGGGTCACGAAAGAGAACTCCATTGATCCACTAAACAACCGAAAATATTTACTTTACTGAAAGAAAGAAAAAAATTAGTTTACAGTAAAATATCTCACCGCAGCTGCCTTGGTTTTTGATCGGATTAACAGCCCCCAAAGCTCTCCAGTCGACGGATTCCGGCACCTTGTCATCAGGGCGCACAACGTATCTGAGGCTAGGGTTCTTGGCCTTCATGACCCTCCTCTTGGGGTCAGGGCGTGTTCCGAGAAACCTAGCACGGTACTCCTGGTTGGTCAAGTCGGCAAAGGCGTTCATGCCAACCTTGTACGACCTGTTCTCAGCGTTGTGTTCATCGACGAACTTCAAGCTGTCCTTGAAGATCTGGAACCTGGTCTCCTCCTCTCCGATGCCGTTGTAGACTTTCTGGTGCTTGACGAGCCAGTTCTGGTAGAGCTCCCGGACCTCAGCGTCGGTGCGGACGGTGGAGGCGTGGGAGAGGGTGAAGGAGAGGAAGAGGAGGGTGAAGAGGGTTAGGGTCATGCAGGTCGACATGGTTGAGGAGAAGGAGATTGTAGTGTTTGGGGTCTGTTTTTCTCCGAAGAGGTGGTGTGTGTTAAGGGGGAACGTATGGGGTTTATAAAGGAAAAGTGGGGCGGTTTTAATATTCGAGAATAATTTGGTTTGTGAAGGGATAAAAAGAAAATAATATATATAAATTGTTAGAATAGAAAAAGGATTGGGAATTCCAATTTCAGTTCACATTCAATAAAAATCGTCAATAGGGATTGTGTACAAGTATGATCTACGTTTCAAAATACACCGATCATGTGTAGAATGAATGTAAAGCCTGCCCAACAACTGATCTGATAAGTTGAATACTAACAGAAAATAGATTTTATTTAATGCTAAAGGTATATGAACAAAAAACAGACTTGTATTCTCAATTACGATAAGTAAAGTTTTTTTGTCTTATAAAATCCATAAAATGGTCTTCGTCGTTGTAAATTATGGAGATGAGATAAGATGTGTGACAAGAAATTAAGTTTACACTTATTTTCTAGCAATCTTGAAAACCAAATTAAACTATGTTTGACGTCTTCTCACTAATAAATGATCAAAAGCAAACTACACATCCGCTTCAAGTGTAATGTTAGGAACAGTTCAATCTTTTTTGATAGCTAAAACTTCATTTAAGAAACTAACGATTACAATTGTTCAAGGTGACATTTTTTTATCATAACGGGAGCATTTACAAACTAAATATTACTCTCATAAGAAGCGTGAGTATAATTGGTAAGAATATGAGCAACTCTGTTGGATTCACGTTGAGCATGAACCAATATAAAATTTTGATGTCTATTCATAATTTCTTTAGCCTCAACAAGAATAAGACCAAGACTTGATATATCAGTTGTATCTTGATTCAAAACGTGTAAGAACAGTTCAATCTTTAAACATGCCTAAGAGCAGAAGTAATGAACGTGAACGTGAATGTGAAATTAATTTATGTTTATGTTACTTGATACAAGTGATGAAAGTAGCTAAATTTCTTTACTTGAGTACATGACTGTTGACGTTATATATATATAGCCATCATTCAATAAGGGATCTTTTTTTGACATATTTGAGGGATTAAAGATTACACCAATTTTTTATCACCAAATCACATCTCCACTGTCCAATATATAGATTTATGTATGTAGATTATCTCTGTAAAATTTTATCAAATTTAGTGATCGATAAGGTGCTCAAAACTACGAATTAAAATTAGAAAAAATAGCTAAAACACCCCCTCAATTTGGCTATAATTGTCAACTTATACCTTAATATCCAATTGTGTCAATTTACCTCCTTAACTTGGTAAAAATTACCGATTTGCACCCTCTTCGTTAAATTGGATGGTTTTCATCCAATTTTCAATTATGTGTCATGCATGTGAGGGGTATAATTGTTTTTTTATAACTTGTAATATTGAAAATATAATGAAATAAAATCTCCAAAAAGATATTTATTCTAAAAATAACACCCGTTACATTTATTTTTTTTATTTCCTTATACGAGAAGACAAATATTTAATATTTTTTTGTACAATTTTGTTATTCACTTCATCTTTTCGATGGTAAGGTATGAATATTCTTTTAGAAGATGATGCCTACATTGATATTTTTTAAGAAAGACTATATTGATAATCTTAATTGAAAAAAAAAAGTAAATTAAAATTAAATTGATAATGATAATAAGACATAATTTGTCTACGCCTCCTATTTGAATATTTTGTTTCATAATTATAAAAATATAGTCATACTCTTATACGCATGATACATGATCTAAAATTAGATAGAAATCATCCAATTTAATAGATATGGTGTAAATCGACAGTTTTTACTAAGCCCTATATATATATATATATGTAAAAATGTTCACTGATGTCTAGAACTAAGAGTGATCACTCCATATTTGATCGGATTTGTCGCCCCTAGTTTTTCCAGACGGAATTGGTAGTTATATTCCGGTTTCGCAAAATGGTAGGTTAGGCTGGACTCCCCTCCAGGATTGGAGCAAGAATTGGTAGTTATATTGGGACTTGCGAGACACTATAAAGTATAAACTGCCACTTGATCGAAATTATGAGCAGACTCACGCCTAACCGAGCAGGGCAACAGGCACAGTATCATTCATAAGCTAACGCTTAGATCATATATGGAGGCAAAAACTGAAACACAGCATGTGAGTTGCAGAGACTGGTAGGTGAAGAAAAATACAAGAGCCAACCGGAATTGTCTTGGGTTTTGGCAGAGCCGCAGAGGGAGAATTACTAGTCTAAAACTCTGTAGGAGTGTGGAAGAAAGAGAGAAAAGCCAAGTTGCAACCAAGTGAGGGAAGATCTTGTCCACGTTCGGAGAATTTCACTGGTTTATTTTGCGGCGATGTGTTGCTTCTCTTCTCCGATCTACCAGTCAAACAACTTGGAACTGTGTGCAGAGAGAGGTTAAAGAATCCATGGATAAAAGATAAAGGGGGCATGAAATCAAAGTCTGTAATTTCGTATTAATTTTTTCTTTATGAAATCATCTTCTACTTGTTTTATTAATTATAGATTGAAGTACGTAACAAACAAAACATGGGCGAACAGATTGAATCATATACCAGCAGAAAAAATTGACCTCGAAATAATGTGACTGGAAATCTAGGTAGGTTCAAACACCGATTGCATCATTCACCACGAGCCTATGATGGAGTCGTTCTTTTGTTATTTCTTTATGAGATCATCGTCTTCTTGTTTACCTTACAACTGGGGAAGGCAATGAGACTGGGGAAACAGGTATGTTCTTTCTTCGAACTCAATCCTCGTATACGAAAAACTTGACCTAGGAATTTATGTGAAAGGAAATGTGGGTAGGGTCAAATACCAATTGCATCGAGACTACATAATTGAATGCAAGAGAAAAATGGACTCCATATTTGAATGGAAAGAGAAAAATATAATCCACCAGAGTTACCTTACTGGATGTGATCCATGTAGCCAAAACTAATGTACCAATTATATGGATACTAAAAATTGTTTATTAGAGTAAGAAGGTAAGAACTTGTTTTAGAAATGTGCTAATGATGCTAGTAGACGAGAGAGAGAGTATGATGGCACCCACCTGGCCGCTATGAACTTTTACTACATGTGATTATAATCATAAAATTTTATTTATCGGATATGTGCATTGTTTCCTTTCTTCAATATTAGAAGTGCAAAACCGAATGCATTCGTTGTAAGTAGCTTTGAACATGTGTATGTTTACAGCCATGTATCTATATTAATAAAGGCAGAATATTTTTGAACAATTATTAAATTTTTCAAATATCTAAAATAATTTTAATTAACTAAAATTTAAAATTTAAGACTTTTAGTAACCATAAATAAAATAGTAACTGATAGTTAACATAGAAATCAAATTTCTTTTCTTTGAAAGAAAAAAATGTGAAGATAAAAATTAAAATAAGAGAAACTTCAAATATTATTAAATAAAAAATATTTAAATATTATTTTTTTTATATAAAAACATAAAATCAAATTAACACTCATATTATGCAGATCAAGATGCTAGTATTGAATAAAGAAAGGGATCACACGACAATATAGTATTGCTAAACACATCAATATTATGTATGTATGCAATAAACTTGTGAATTTTATTAGGTAAATGTTTTAAAAGTAAGGTAAAACATGTATAAGTATGCTCGTATGGTATGAACTTGGTTTTAAGATATTTGAGGGCAACTAAATTTGTTTGAGAACTGTCATATTCTAACTATATTATAGATTTATATAAGTTGCAATTTATTTTGGGTTGTGCATATTGTTTCTGATTTTTTATGTAAATCACATGCCAGTTATTTTTTCTAATGTTTTGAATGCTACCATGGTTTTTTTGTAATCTTTCCTACTTAATTATCCTAGTTAATAGAGAGATGATGTACTTTACTCTCAGGTTACATAGCCATTTCAATGTGTATGCACACTATTATAATTCCAATTGCTACCTGGTAAATGTGGTGTGATGTTGCCAAAAAATAAAGTGATGTTGCCAAAAAAATAAAGTTAAAGCTTACACTATGCAGATCTTTCCGGTTAAATTTTTAATGGCAATGCTCTTCCGCATTTATTTTGAGATTAAAATAAAATTTGAAAGCTAAATTATTTCTATTATATTTTTTAGATTCCTTTCGTTCATAGAGAATAGAAGATTTGATGAAAAGTCATAAAATCATACAAGAGCTGTTTGAAATGTTTGTAGTGTCGCTTTGTAACCAAAAAAACTTAGAGGAGAAGATAACGAGATGATGTTCATAGCACATGAAAGCAATCTACAGAAAAAAGAAGCATTATGCAGAGAAAAAGAAAAGCCAATGGAGGCTGCTTTGCCCAGAAGCTAACCACACGCTTTCTTCTTTATCTCCTCTCCTATATCAAATCCAATAGCATTGGTTCTTGGCCAAAAAAACGAATATAGAGATTATTGATGGGTCAATTTCATCTCCTAGTGTTCTGGTTTTTGGTTTCCCTCAAGAGTTGGAAATGGTTGCCCACGTTATCCAACTAACAGTCGTCTCTCTCTGCTATCTATATAACTTTGTTGCCACTCCATAACCAATCAGGACCCTTCTCCATACCCAATGCCAATACTCACGCAATCCCTTCCATCATCTTCTTCAGTCTTCTCTGCAATTTTTTCTGATGCAAACTACAGCAAACCCGTCAAGCCCCGTGACCCTTCATCAATGTCTTATGGATACATGAGCCTGATACAACCACTCCCAAAATCTTGAACTGCTCCATTTTTTATATGTATTCACTGATACGCACAAAGAAACTGCCAAGTACCCGAGTGAAGTGGGTTTCTTGTGCAGTGACAAAATATCTGTAATTTTTTATTTTATTTATTTTTTGAATGCAAAATATCTGCAAATTAATAATAGACAATTACTAATAACTACAATTTAAAGACTATAATTACCAATAGCAGACTATCAAAAAAATTCTCATCAGCAGGCTACACTGACAGAATTGATTAACATCTTCTTCTACAGGTTCTCATCTAATCACGCGATCTGCTCCTTCATCTCGTCGAAATTTTTTGTCACGGCTAGGCTGATATTCGTCATCGACAACGCGACGTTTTGGTTTCGCACTCACTGCGGCACCTGCTGACATGGCCTCTCCAGCGTCAAGGCAATCAAAATCAGGTCGGATCCCGGTTTCGAATTAAGGTTTGAGTTTCTGAGTCAGATCTGAAGCTTCTAGGGTTTGATGTCGATCAAACTCCAATCTACTTTGAGTTAAATTCTAATTGGGGATGAGGTTTGTTATCGATCTAGTCAAAATTCAATCTAACATCGACGAAGCAAGACATCACGGCGACAAATTGACCGTCAAAGCAAGGTGTCACAACATCAAATCAAGCTTACTAAGGGTCAGTGGTTGTTGCCTATTGTAGATATTATGCATTTTTCAGAATTCTATTGAAGATCATTAGTTGTATATTTAGATATATGCATGTTTGTTCTACTAAAATTTTTGATGGAGTTCTTGTTTTTTCCAAGCGTATTGACCATCAGTAGCTTTGAACTCTAAGAAGTGTTTGTTTCTTCCTATGTATACTAGTGGAGGCTTAGTAGTTTTACTTAGGGCTGGCTTCGGTTGGTATACCGAGGTTTTTTGCCTATACCATGTACCAACCAACTTCTAATTGGTAGACAAAATTCTGTACCAATACCAACCGTCAAGTCGGTATACCGACTTTGTCGGTACGGTTGGTATTGACAACGTACCAAGTTGGTATAAGCTCTTATTCAGAATATGTTATTCATCTTTACTAGTAGCAATTCAACTCCAAACAAAGTCCAAGAGACCACCAACTCAATCATGAAGCTTTGCAAACACCAAACAAAGTAGTAATGCATCAATTCAACTCTTAATAACCGAGTATAAAAACTTGGTACAGTACTAAGAGAGAGAGGCCGCCAAAAACTTGGTATAGAAACTTGGTACGGTACTTAGATGAGAAGATAAGAGTTGAGGATAGAAGAAGAAAAAGGTGAGAGACGAAAGATGGTATACAAATGGTATATCACTTGTTTGTTGTTTTGTCAAAAACTTGAAAATCGGTACATACCGTGTACTGATGGTATACAAAAATAGCTACCATGTACCAACCGAGTATAGAAACTTGGTACGGTACTACCGTATCGAGTTTTCGGTTACCAACTTTTCGGCATACCAACTTGCTTGGTACGGTTGGTACACAGTTGGTTAGTTTCGCCAAACCTTAATTTGCTAGCCCTAGTTTTACTTACAAATATTGATGACTATTTAATTCAATTGTAGTAGTTTTGTAAATGTGAGATACTTAAGTTGTGTTGATACTCAATAACAGTGTATTCGTTTGGTTATTGAGATTTAGTATTTATTGTTATTAGGGTTCAGTAGTTTACGTTTTGTGATTCATATTCAGTAGTTTTAGTTTTAGCTTATACTAAACCTCAATAACAATGTACTAGTCTTGTTATTTGAGGTTACTGGTTCTAATTTTGTATTGCTACTGGGGTTCAATAGTTTCAGTTTTGTTATTGAGGTTCAGCAGATTAGTTTTTGCTTGCTTGATTAGATATATGACTACTCTTATTTGCCAAGGAATGCATATAACCGATTGAGCGGATGCGGACACCTGGTAGAGAACTTCGTCGTGAACATCGAAATACGCCATATAAGGTAGGTTTCATGATTCTAGTGAAGGTCAGTACTCATATCTCATAATACTACTGACACTCAGTATTGTCGTACAAAGATCATACTGAATGTCAGTACTTATATATCGTAATACTACTAACATTCAGTAATTTCATACAAAAAATAAAAAACAATTTGGTAATTTACATGTTAACAGATTCTGTTAGTTAAAATAGATGGAAAATGAGTTATTAGTAAAAATAAAAGAATGCTTGCTAGTGGTAATTATAACCCCAAAAGTGTAGTTATTGGTAATTAACTCAATCAATAATTGAAAAAACGAAACTCGAATTATGAGCTTAGCGGAGCAAAAAAAAATTGGCTATGTGTGTTTCCTAATGTATTTCGGATTTTGGAAATATGTTTCGGATTCCTTGCCTTTATAAGGAACTTGTCTCAAAATACGCGCTTCGCGCATGCAGAATTATTTTATTTTGTATCGGTGTGAAACTCAATAATTATGGATCTTCTTGAATAAAAATTGAGAAAATTCGATAAGCATGTATTAAGGTACTCCCACTTACATGTATTTGCCATAAAACTCATATAGTTATACTAAAAAAAGAGTATCCATCAATAATAACTGAAAATACCAAATAAAATTTGTTATCAGAATAATCTAAAAACTGTCAAGTGGATATTTATAAGGATTTACATAAATTGACTATGGATTGATATATATATATATATATGCTGCCACCACAGCCCCAGGTTTTCATTCCCATATGGGAACTTTCATTTTGCCCAAACATTTGCAAAACTGTAATAAAGTAAAAGATGAAGGGTTAATGAGGTGTAATCAAGTAAAAGTTTATAGTAAAAAAGTCAATGAGGGTCAGGACAAGTTAGATGAAAATAAGACATAAAATGAGGTAAAATAGTCAATGAAGGTGTGAGCTGATAGGAGGTAAAAGTGGCTAAGGAATTATTTTATTTTAATCAAAAAGTTAAAAAAAAACTCAAAGGCATGCTGTAATTAACTAAAAAAGAATGGTAAAAGAGTCAATTTATTCTAATCAGGTTGGACTGTAAAAATTTCAAAAAACCAAATGCAAAACCAGGAGGGCACTGTTCACGTGAACATGAAACCTCCCGCTCCGCTTAATATATAGAGATAGGATCTTTTGCCTAATTCTTTTATGTTTAGGGTTTAATTGTTTTCCTAGTACATGGATTAGTTTCTATATAATGAGCCCCTTGGATTGTATTTTGCATTCAAAGTTCAATAGACCCGAAAAACAAGTCTTGTTTTCCGACAGAAAAGAAGCCCTAGAACGCAGCCATGTCGTCCAAACAAGGAGGAAAAGCAAAGCCATTGAAGCAACCCAAGGCGGCAAAGGAGTACGACGAGGATGATTTGGCTAAGCTTCAGAAAAAGAAAGAGGAGAAGGCACTGAAGGAGCTCAAAGCCGAGGCCCCGCAGACGGGGACCTTTGGAGGTACTGGCCTCAAGAAAAGTGGCAAGAAATAATAGAGAAGGTTTTCCAAACCCAAGGTTCAAATTGTGCCCTTACTATGTAATAATGTTTTCCAATTTTGCAATACTTTCTAGTTATTGTGTGGTGTATACTAGGACCCTAAAATAAATTGGGATTCTGGACTCCTTTGTTTCTATTCATTAGAATCTTGTTCCTTCTGTGCTAAGCATCTGCGTCTTTTTATCCTACCAAAACAAGTCATGGAATTTGAGAGCCAATGTTTGGAATGAATGAAATTTTATTACATTTGGTATAGTTACTAGCAAATCCAAGACCTGAACACATCTCTATAATTACTACAGATATGTATAAAATTTCAAAGCATGTGGGATACAACTTCCTAAAAGCCAGTGATGCAACATGACTCAGGTCGGGTGTCGAGGTATTTTTGCATGAGACAGGAATATCAAGAACCCGGATGAAAAAACAAACAAAAAAATTGTGAAAATAAGGTGAGAATCGAACTTAATTGCACATAACTGGCCTCCTAATACTGGTGCCTTACAATATGTACCGGGTTGTGACCATTTGCTTCTCGGCCTCTTGAACTTAGTTTTCTTGATGCTGAAGACCGTGGTCTTAAATTCCCACAGCAGTATATATTGTGAGTCGATAGCAAAATGTTTCAGTTTTGTTCAGTACGTCTTGCAGAAGCTTGCACATCTGTTGTTTTTGTCTCATGCTTTCTCTTGCTTCGGGAACTTCTCTTTGATCTGGGTGCTCGAATTTTCGTTGTGCGCTTCACTGTATGCTGCTCCACTCCATTAATCTCTACTTTTCCATTAGTAGGTAGTTCAGGAGGAGCATCAGGCCATGGCGTACGTTTTGATGGTACAGTGATTTCCAAAGGAGGATCAATTGTCCATCTGTAACGAAAGCAATTTCACACTAGCTCAAATGGAGTGCAGATGCTCTAACACAATAAATATCAACTATACCAATTCAAGAAAAATGAGCCTTCATTATTCACTATCCAATCACCCACAGTTCAATAGACACACCACCAACAAAAACAACACAAAAACACAATGTCTGAAGTATAAAACAAAAAAAGAAAAATGTAGGGACCATAAAGAAACAAAAAAAATCTGGGTGTGGGCTATACAAGGCAGAGGTTCAGCGTCTAACTAGAATGATGATTTGTGAAGACCTCACAATACAATCTCTGAGACAATACTTGAATAAACTACGTGATATTTTTTTAAGTCATTATCAAAGAGATTGCAAATTGACTGCAAATAGAAACCATGACTTATGGAACTCCACTGCCAGATTCACCAACTTGCGAGCTCATGAGACATAAATCAACAGGTACAACGTTGTGGCAGCAATATAACCTATGCTATATATCATTAAAAAATAACTATTGAGATGTTAGACACCAAGACAACAATTACCCTATACTCAAGAATGAAGCATTAGACTTCACAGAACAAACAAAACATCAGTATGACGCGCACAACAGCCATGTGACAACTACCATCAGCAATTGACAAAACCAGGATTTTCTCAAATCTCAAATATGACACTATGGGACCTTTAATTGTGCATGGAAATGAGAAGGATTCGGAATAAGCCACCACTTTTAAATGTTTACTAACACTTGAGAATCAAAACCAACCTAGCCTAATTACTAAACTACCATGCAAAGAATAATTAATATTTTGTCAACTACTCAATTACTGTGATGTTACCCAAAGACAGGTGTTATTTCATCTTAAGCCACTTGAAATCCATTACTTGCATTACGCGCAGCAAATGAAAACTTGCACTCAAATGTAAGACAGTGCTACTCCAATTTATGAGCATAATGCATTGAGTAAAAACAAGAAAGGGTTATCTCACATGAATATTACAATAGGTTGGACCCTTAGGGATCAACTACACCACCCTATCACTCAATAGTTAGAATTTGCATTGACTGCTTGCTTCCTTGCTTGATGCAATCACTAATGAGTAAGGGTGAAAGCTATGCTGACCTAAGTTGAATCAAGCTCTGAAATGTCGAGCCTCTGCAATTACAAGGCCAAATGTGGCCAATTCTCAGCATACTTGGCAGACAAATAGCAAAAGAACTGAACTCTAAAGCCAAGTTTAGTGAATTGGACCAGAAAATTTTCTAGGACAGTTGAGATGGCAGGATTGACCAAGTTAAGCAAAGAAGTGAAGGTATAAAAACTACAAAGAACCATAGCACCAATATACATGAAATATGTTATGCACATTGGGTGTTGGATAGAAAAGTTCCCAAACTCTAGGCAAAAGACTTCAACATTGGTTATGAAAAGTCAGTTAAATCGGAAAGAGAATATCAGGAATGTCTAGCAATGTAAATTAAAACTTTCTAATATCAATAGCCACTGGACTGATTGTTGACCAGTATCGTACATCACAGAAATCATCACACATTGAGATTCACAGGACAAATTAATTTAGTTAAAATATGTAACACGCATCAAGAATAGTAAATTGCCACACCTATGATGCTGGCCATCAGCAGGTGAATAAATCATACAAGGTATGAAAGACATTATTTGGCCAAAGGTCCAAAGTCTGGTTGATATTTTAGCATATGCACAAGTTCAAGGCAATGCTAACGTCTGGTGTATGATTTAACCTATGCACAAGCGTCTGGTAGATATTGAAACCATAAGCACAAATTCAGGGCAATGCTAATGTCTGGTGGACAATTTAACCTATGCACATGTAAGCATCTGGTAGATATTGAAACCATATGCACAACTTCAAGGCAATGCTACCACCTTGTCGATACTTTTACCATGCAAATGCTATTGACGAGACCACAAAACTCGCACAGACAATACATAATAATGTAGTGTCCAAATGAACTTATACTTTGTCTTGATCACTTTAAAATTGGATAAAAGGTGCAAGGATAAAAGGCTAACCTGGCAGGAAATTTACTATCATAACGAGCTTCAACGCGTAACCACCATAACAAAACTTGTCGCCCACAACTTCCAAGTGGCTCCACCATGGAGGAGTCCTTCAACAAGAATAGAGGACTCCCAATAATCTCATCAGCTTCTTCTACAGTATCTAGGTTATTAACCCACTCTGGTTTATCTTCAGCTTCACCCCAAAGCAACCGGGAGTTCAACACGAACCCAGCCCACTCCAGCTTCCTTGGTAGCACAGGCGCTCTGTCATCAATGTAATTTGCACTCTTTCCCACATACGGCAACGAATTAAATGTGTGCCAACCAACCAACTTATTGGACGAGTTACAAGCAGGACCTTGAATAGGCATTGTTGGGTTATCCCCCTCCTCCTTGTTCTGAATCATGGACTCAGTCGACCCATCTGCATTATCGGAATGAGCAAGTATTCCAACTGAAACAGCACCAAACCATTTCACATTCTGTATCTCATCAAAAAGCTCCATACTGTGCATATTACTATCGTCCGCAAACATCACAATCCCATCCAACTTCTGTTCCCTCACAACTCTGCTCCATCACGCAATCACAAAGTCAATTGCATAAACAAAATTCTTCAACAATCACAACTAATTAGACTACCTACATTACTTCTTCCTAACCTTAATTTTCCGAGAGTAATCAAACAGAAATAGATAACTAAATCAAGCATATGAACTAAAAGTACACGAATATATACCTCAAAGCTTGAAGCCGCATCCGAGCCTCTAACCGGTGGCGACCATCCCAAGTATTAGGCATCCGCTGATGGAAGCCAATGTGAACAATGTTAAGCCCTGACTTGGAAATAATGGAAGCCGTCTCATTAGTAACCCCAACGGCCTCCACCACGATCCAAACGACGTCGTAAGGCACAAGCATCAGAGAGTGCATAACTCCAGTCAAATGCAGCGCCTGAAACGTCCGAGCATACGTCGGCGTGACAGCAATGACCTTCCTCGGGTTGTTGACTCCAAACTGCCGCCTCTGCTCCCTCTGAACCGTCTCAATTATCCGGTGCGCCTTCATCGTCTCCGTCGGGTTCGGATGCGGCCACGGCCGGATTCGGATCCCGTGCCGGCCGACGACGACGCGGCTGCTGGAGCTCCGGTTGAGCTGGGAGTCGAGATTCGCGATCGGATTCGAAATGACCGGGATTTCTAGGGTTCCGATGAGCTCGGAAGCCGACCGGAACGGCACCGAGTACAGATTCGTCGACGAAGTAGAAAACAAGAAGAAAAACACAAGGCGAGAGAAGCGGAATCCAAGTACCAGGCTTACCAAGCAGCAGAGTCCATGTAGCACAAGCCAGAACACCGTCGCCGGCGACTTGACTCCGCCGTCCGGTGAAGAATCTAGCGGCGCCGATCCCCTGAAGCTGTTGCTCCGCCGGTTGAGGTAGCTCTGATGCAACGCCGAGAGCTTCATTCTCTCTCTCTAAAATCCTAGAGAGAGAAAGTTGGTGGTGAAGAAGATAGGAACTGTGAGCTGTGGCGCTTCTTGTTGTTGAAATCTTCAATTATATGAGGTTGAGTTGCTTTGAAGCCATGGAGGATTTGACAGAGGGAAAGAGGTTGGGGATTTTGTTGGAGGTGATAGTGAAATTAAGGTGGTGATTTAATTGTTTAATCCAACATTTCTGGTTTTCTTTGAGTTGCGAATCCAATATTGAAATCAAAGTTTGGTGCTCTTGCTTAGCTTTTCAGCTCGTTACAGCGGAGAGAGAAGACGAAGAGAGAGAAATGAAGACAGCGGCCCATGGTTTTCGGGCCCAAAATCAAATCTGTGTAATTTCTTTATTTATTGTTTTATGATTAATATTAGGAAATTTTACATGAAATGCGTTTTAAATGTGTTTAAGGTCAACTAATTTGGTACATGCATCATCATGGAGTGAGGCCAGACTTGGGAGAGTTGATGGTGATGGTGATGGTGATGGTGATGGAGATGGACCAACTAGATTTGGACAGCCGAGACACAAAACGTTGCGTTTTGTGTCTGAAATTTGATTTATTTCTTTCTGTTTTTGGATAATGTGATAATTTTCAGGTCACTATAATTTTAAGAAAGTTGAAAAAGAACATGACTAGTTGACTGGTAATAAAGGTCAATGACCTTTCGAAGGAAATGAGATTTACATTAAGTACAAAAAATAATACTTTCGTTTTGTTTATAATTTAATAATAATCAAATACATATAATCAAAAGAACAAATGCCCATGTTAGGGCACGTACCGTAATCATTATTTCGTTTTGGTCTCATACTGAAAATTAGAAGGACGGGATAAAATTTTAAAATGACGATACCGTCCTATCTCGTCTCAATAGTTTGAAAACTAGACGGGACGGGACCGTCTTGAAAGTATAAATGTACTTGTATCTGATCATAACCGTCTGATTTTTAGAATGTATAAAATCTTACAATGAACTCAAAAAACACTCAATAAGACGTCTAAAACCTAAATATAAATTCACAGTACTAGTTTCACACAACAAGAGCTAGACAATTCATTTACAATTGATGATGATCATATGAAAGATATCGGCCGTCACAACAAAACTATGTAGTGATAACTGGAGCTCCAATGATTTTTCAAACTTTAGAGTTTTCTTGAAATCTTAATTAATCAGTTAAATACAAATTACAAGTATTTAATTAATTGGCTATTGATTCTCTTTTCATTTTTAAATTTTTTTGTTCGTGTTGTACTTATATAGAGTTAAGAGTTTAGAACTAGGACAATTATACCATGAAAAAAGTAACATCATAGAATATATATATATATATATATGAGAAATTAATATATAATAAAACCCTCATCAATATTGGATTAGTTCATATTGACTTTATAAAAATAGATATAAAATTTCTTCAAGAATTTAGAATCAATTTATCTCTTCTATGTTTTTTTTACTTTTGTTTATATCGTTACGGGATCCCGGTTCTGTCCCGGTACCAAACAGGATCGTCCCGTATGGGATACGTTTTTAAAAATGAAATCCCGTCTCATGCTCAGCCCTAGCCCACTTAGTCAAAAACACCCAAATAATGTCCAATTTCAATGAAAACACTTTTGCTAAGCCCATTTCAATTAATCTTGAGACAATGACAGTTAAACTATTTTAATTTCAACCGCTACATCTCCTTTATCACTCCCGATCTGAAAATTCATTGTTCTCTCTCTTTCTCTCTCTCTCTCTTATCGTCCTCTCTCTTCCAATCGTCCTCATCGAAATTAACACCATCACCATGAACGGTTGAGTTGAGAAAATTTGATCGAAAAGTGAAACAAATTAAGAAAATACGTATTAAATTTATGATAAGGACATCTTTAACTAAGAAAGACTATATATATATATTCTCAAACATAAACAAAATGCAAATAATCATTATTATTTTGAGTAAAAATAAATAAATAATAAACCAAGTAAGTCACGTTTATGTAAGTTCGACTTATAAAATTTGTAATATTTTGCTTAAAAAAATCAAATTCATATGTGAGTGAAACCAAACCAATTTTTCGATTGCATATTGGGATCGATGTTCCTAGCTCGTAGAGTCGCAGCATTGCGCCTTCGATTTCATGATAGAATCTTACTCCAATTGTGATCTCTCTTTTCATCTTATAGTTCTTCTCATTCTTTTGTTTGCTATTCAAAATAAAAGATTAATTCATCTTTTTGGTCCACTGATATCAAAGTAGTTACAGACTATAGAAATCAAATGATGGAAACCCTCTTCAAAGTCCGAATTTCGAGCGGGGAAGGGCAATTCCATCCCAGCCTGCACTTGTAGAGGTCTAGAGATAAAGATAGATAAAAACCCGAGTTGTACTGTCAAAATAATGGCATGGTCAAGGGCTCGAGGCAACTGCGCGCAGGCTACGTGTAAGAGCAACTTCCCGGAAAACCCCAATTTTAGCCATTTCCCAACTCTCACAAAAATTATTTAGCCATTTGGCTTGAGAAATTGAAAGGCCATATGTGGGACCCATTTTTTTGGGGTTAATTTTTTTTATATTGATTAATTGTTTTACATCTTTAAAAATACAATTATCATGTGTAATTATATTAATTAAAAATTTTATGAAAACAAAAATTATACCATACCAGAAATAATGTTGAGTTCTTCAATATGAGTATAATATTTGATATGTTTGGATTATTTGTACGTAAACTGTATTTTCAAATTTAAGGATTCATACACGTATATCTTTTAGTTTGAGGAAATAAAGTAAATTAATTTTATTAATAGCCTCGTCAAAATCATACTCGAAAATATAGGAGATTGGTGTTAGCATACATATGAAATAACAAATCTTGCACATGATCAAACGCAATAAGGACATAATTACAATACTCGATGGTTTCGTTGGAGGATAGAGAGGACAATGCTATATGAGATGGTTCTATTTAGAATATAGTTGTTATCTATCAAACTAGCCATTTTCTATTTTCAATTACAAAAAAAAACAAATCCATTTTATTGACGTTATTTATAGCATGATATATCATTGATAGTCAAACTAGCCATTTTATGTTGATATTAAAATTAGGATTAATTTCAGTTTATCTTCCTGAGGTTTAGGACTAAAATCATTTCACCCTATGGACTTTTAAATTTGAAAGTTTACCTCATAAAGTTTATAATTCTCATAAATCATTCTCAATTGCTAAACTTTCACCTAATTTTATAACTCACTATATGAGCTAAAATAGCCATATAACAACAAAAATCACATTTTGTGACCTTTTTGTTTTAATATTTCATGTTATCATTTAATCTTAAAATTGAACGGAATTTCATTAATTCGACATGATTTATTAAAATTAGAAAAATTAAGAGGTAAATTTTTAAAATTAAACGTTTAAGGGTGAAATGATGTTAGGTTTAAATCTCAGAGGATAAATTGAAATTAGTCATTAAAATTATAACCGTTTTTAACCATAAAGCTTCAATTATAGCATATTATGTATGGCGAATAGAGGGAGTGAGACTGTGTTTAGAGGCCAAAAAAGAATCTTAAAAAATATTCTTTTTTGCTAGGCTATTTTTTGCCGGGAAGATGCCCTAATTGATCACTAAGCTAGCGTAAGCCTGCGCCAGTGGAATATTTACTTCTTGGGTTTGAAACGATGCCGTTTTGTGAGGATACATTGGTCCATAGTTCACATAGGACGCGTATATAATAATGCTAGACTTTTGAGTCTTTGGTACAGAAAATAATGCTACTTGCTTACATGAACATTTTTTTTCTCAAACATAAACAAAACGCAGATGTTCTTTATTATTTTCAGTATTTGGGTAATAAATTTGAACCAAACATCTCAAATTCATGTGTCAGTGAAACAAAACCAACAAATTCATGTGTCAGTGAAACAAAACCAATTTTCTATTGCATATATATATCCTTGACGACCGTAGAGATTTGCGTTGCGTCTTTCCTCGCTTCCATGATTGAATTTTACGTTAACTTAGAGACCTTTCTTTTCATCTTACTATTCTTCTTTTATTTGCATTCTTAATTTTTTTTATCATAAAAATATTACATCATTATAAATTAAAATCATAATACTATTTTTACAGAAGCACACCATTCTATAAAAAATACTTCATATTTTTTTGGATAATCTCAAGTTCTTATGCAGACGTAAATACATATTTTTTTTGATACAAAAATATGGGGGAGATTGTTTGATTGGAAACCCGTGTTGTACCATCAAAATGATGATGGCATGGTCAGGTCAGGGCTGATGGACAGGCTGCGCGGCTGCGACAGTGGAATATCTTTTACCTTCACGCTTTCGTGGCTAAAGTTCAAAACTTCAAATAGGTCGAAATTGGCTAGGACACGCAAATTTGTGATTACCATCATCATCATCAAATGGGCAAACAGCCAAATATATCTCATCATGTCGTTACAAATTCTCCTGGATAAATTTTACCTTACCTAACAGTAAATAATGTTAAGACGGTATTAGTTAGGCCTTCATAGTTGCTGATTAGGTTACCAACTTCCCAGTTGGAATGGTTTGACACTTGTCATTTTTTGGAATGGTTTGACACTTGTCATTTTTTTGGAATGGTTTGACACTTGTCAATAACCAACTAAGTTTTTGTTACACAATTCATTGTCAATAAAATTAGAGTTTTTATCTCAAAATCAAGTCAAAATTCGATTCCCTCTCTCTCGAACTCTCATCTCTCTCAAATCCTCAACATATACTGAACCCATAAGGCGTCTTCGTTACCCATCGTGCTATACTAGTCGCGCTCACCTCAAATCCCTCATTCACTCATAGACCCAATCGAGCACACAGATCACTCATCTACTCATAGACCCAATCGAGCACACAATAACGCCACCATTGATTGAGCCCATCTCTACAAGCATCACAACCCGAAACAACAAGTTGTCCTCCGCCTGGAACCTCCCAAACGCAGACCTTTCGGTCTACCTCTTCCCTTTCGCTATCGTCGAAGCTTTTTCCCGCATCAACCCTCTTCCTTATTCATTACAACACAACCAGAAACTGGACTCTGCCCTTACAAATATGACTTGTCCGGGGCGGCTAGCCCCGATCTGCCCTTGTCGACCCTCGCCTCGGACCCTAACCACAACTCCTTGTCTGATGATAACTCTAACAACGTCAACTCACAGCAACCTCACACTGTCGCCGTCCAATTTTAGAGGAACCCTACAATAATCCGAATCCCAGCGTCGGCTAACAATCCTAGCCCAGCTCATACGGACCTGGATCCCAAATTTGGATTCCGGCCATCCAAGCCAATCGCTGATCATAACCCAACAAGAAAATAAACACCTCCACCTCAATTACAATCACGGCTCAAAAATTGGAAACTGATTATGAGTTCGACTCAGCCTTCACCCATTGTTTCTCTCTCACCGAGCACGGCTTCGATGATGTCTTCCCCTTCTAGTTCGCCACCGCCTCCGACCACTTCCACTAAACGCTCAGCCACGATTCCTCCACGCCCCACTCTCTCGTCCTCAAGTGGATCCCTTTTCCCCCGTCTCGCTCCCAAGTCGACTCCACTCTTAAAGCCGTCATGCGTCGACTCAACGGCCACACTCTGCGTGGTCCAATTCAAGCAGTGGGCCGTCAAGCTCTTCGTCAGCGTCGTCGTCGCTAACGCCACGAAGGACCTAATGGTTTGGGTCTCTACTGAGGAGAAGAAGCAAAGCAGAGGATTGAGGAGAATAAGCAAGATAGTGATGAGAGAGGAAGAAGAAACAAAATCTAGGTTTTAAAAATTCATAAAGGTATTTTTGACATTGTTTATTTTTAGATGGCCCACATCTTGACCACTTCAACAAATGAACGTCGCCACAACGGAAATTGGTCTCTGATCATTCGTTGGTAATGAAATTAGAATTCAGGTATCATATTGATAGTTTTTAAAATATGAATACTAGTATAATCGGATCACATATTAAATGTGTTTTTAGAAGAACCAATATTTAACATATTTAAATATAAAGTCAGTGTAGCCTTATAAAAAAGGACACCCCTAGTCAAATATGTAAACGAGAAAGACCGTACGAAACAAAAAGGAAACGATGGTCTATATATAAATAAATATTGTGTATATTATAGATTTTGCTAATGTGAAGTTCTATCTATAATGTGGAAATTAAGAACCACCAAGAGTAACTAATTAACAGAATCGAAAAAGCAACTAATTATTTACATCATCTACATTCACTAATCACCAACTTTACTTAAAATCGATTCAGGAGTCAGGACAAAACTTGATTTTGGACATGGATAATGAGTGGAATCTCAATTTTACAGAGCTGGACTAGTCAGAGAGAAGCCAGTAATTTTTTTTTTATATATATATAGCTAGCCTAGGCCTAGGCCTCTTTCTCCTAGCTAGCTAACTGTAGCACAGGGCCATAGGTAACCAATGGCAGACCCAGAACCAGAACGGGAAATCATTACCAAGTTTGATCCCTCTATTCCTTTCATCGGGTTGGAGATTGCGCTGCGGTACACTTTTACCGGACGAGGTCGTTATCCACCCGTTACTATCACTTGGTAATGGTTTAGCCCCTTGCTCCTTTTCTCTGTATGCAATTTTGAACTACTTGGTGGCATCCTACCTTGTATTTTTACATCTTTGGTTACTCTTCTCTGTGGGCAATTTGTAGTTTTTGAATGAACTACTTGCTTCCACTCTTCCTCATGAAAATGCTTTTTAATCTGCATCTTATATATAAAAGATGGCATATTTTTTTCACTTTTGCAAAACCCAAGTCTGAATCTTGAGAGTGCTTGGGGCTGAGGTCTCTCTCAGTCGCTCTCCTTCCTTTGGTTTTGTTTGTATGAACCGAGATGTTTCCTTTCCTGGTCACTGCCCTCGTTTTTGTTTTGTATTTTTCTTCTTTTTGTGGTTTGAGAAGTGGAAAAGCAGGCAGGCATTGATGGATCACTACTTTAGAAATGTAATTTAGTTGAAACTTCAATCTGCTATATGGGTTTGGGTTTGAGGAAAAACAAGCACCACAACCAGACACCATACCAGCTTTCGAACCACAAGGCTGACGGAAAGCCAGTCTTATGATCAGATTTTGTACAATGTTATTTGAGTCTGTATTGTTGCTGCTGGATTTGGTTATGCAGCTAGATTGATGGTGCTTGTCTTATACATGCCCCTCATATAATTTTTTTCGTATTGTTCTTGCTTTCGCTCCTCATTGACATAAAGTCGAACGGAGCATTTCTTGGTCATGATTTTATTTTGAGCTGTGTAATTGCTTTGAGCTCTGGTGCAACTTTGAGCTCACTCTTTCAAGTTTTTACAAAGCCATCTTTGAATATCTCCCTTGCTTCCCAAGCTTGCAGTTTTAGTATGTGCTAAATGTTTTGTTTTCGTTGTTGCCAAGGTATCGGACAGCGGAGGGTGTGAGAGAGTTATTGACGGTCCCGGTCTCAGGGGGTTATACCCCCACACCGCGTGACATTGGGCTTAATCTTGAAGCTGTGGTGACTTGGGAAAATCATTCACGGAGTTTTTTCACGGCAACTGTTGTTGATTTACCATTGGTTGAGCACCGTCAAATGACGCAGTTCGGCCCACCTCAACTAGAGGAAGATTCAATAAAAGTTGTATCATACAATGTGCTGTCTCATGGCCTCATACTGAAATTTGAAAATGAGCCGTGGTTTCGTACTTTACCGTATCGTAGGAAGAGGCTAACGGATGAGATGGAGGAATACAAGGCTGATATTATGTGTTTTCAAGAATGGGATAATCATTTCCACTCTTGGTGTGCGCCGGAGTTTGGGAAGTTGGGCTATGTGGGAGTGGTAAAGATGAAAACACATGCGGTATGTGGTGTTTACTCTGCTCTATATAGTACTGAAATTTCAAAAATAGCGTATTTTGTTTGATGTCCTGGTTGAGAAGGAGTATAAGTTGATTTGTTGCCCTCTATTGAGCAGAACGATGGTTGTGGAATATTCTACTTGAAGGAAAGATTCGAGTTGCTGGCCACACATGAGGTGAGAAAGCCTCCATGCTACTTATGAATGATAAAGAGTGTATGTTCTTATGATACAAGTTTGCATGTTGGTGGTGGTTATTAATTCTAGTGTCCTTTTAGATTGAATATCCCAAATTAGGAACTGAGGTTGCAAACAAATTCGGATCTCCAAAGGAGCAGCAAGTTCGAAAGTTACTTTCAAAGGTTTGAAAATAAGATTTGCAATATTTGCTGCGAATGTTCATCTTGTTGTACATTATCTGATGTTCTCTTCCAATCATGTGCAGGGGAATGTAGCGTTGTGTCTACTATTTAAAAAACTTGATGGCTCCTGTGAAACTTTTTGTGTGGTATATATTATTTTGATTGAACAACACGCATGAATAGCTTTCATAATCTGCTTTTGGATAAATATTGTTCTCTGACCAGCACTCGTATCTGTTTGTCATTATTTTCTCTAGGCAAATACTCATTTGAACAGACCAGATGAGTCAAACTTAATAGTACTTTTTCAGGTGCGAAGTGAATACATGAAAGAAATCCCTTGATTAAGATTGTGTAACCTCCTTTAACTCTTCTTTTTGGTGATTAGATGATTAGCTTCGTACAACAAGTGGAGAAGTTTGCTGGTAACTTTCCTGTCATTTTATGTGGAGATTTCAACCTTAAACCTGCAAGGTGAGTCTGATGATCTTAAATGATAGGTTTCTCAATATTCTTTTAAAAGTATTTCATAATGGAAAGAAAATTGTGGTTTATTGGAAAACTGATATCATGTTTATATTTTACCTGTTTCAATGGCTAATGTCATTAATTATCTTCAGTCAGTATTGTTGAAGATATAGTTTGAATTGATATTCAGTGGTTAATGTATCAATGATAAATCTTCTCTTGGTGATCTTATTGCTGTTTTTCAGTTTATTGTGCCTTGAACTGTATAATTCAATAAGTACATTCATCCTTTGCCTCCATAAAAATAGTCCTATTCCGCTCGGTCTGGTTCAAGTTTTTTCCGACTTCTGCTACTGATCAGTTACTCTACTCTTTTGTATGATGCATTGTATCTCTTGGTCAAATGTTCCATCTACTTAGTGTTGGATACATTAGTAATCAGTGATTACTTGGTCTCAGGGTAATGAATCTTGTCTGGATAAACGCAGTGATTCAGTAGTTTAGTTATCAACGCAGACCTGTGCGTATTTTGTGTTTTTAGTTTTGAGTATTCTATCTTCATATTTGATTTAGCTGGTTGAATGTTTAGGTAGTAGCATATATGTGGTCATTTTCAGTGGAAAAATGGATACACTCCCTGATATAGTGCACTTGCTTTCACTTGTCATCAATTCCAATGTTTAATGTTCTTTTAAACGTTGTAGTGTTGCTTATGAATTTGTCACTAAGGGCAAATTGGAGATGGAGAAAGATGAGCGCATCTTGGGAGGGCGATCTATTAAATCTTTTACTGATTTGGATAAGGAAATAGTCAAACATATGAAACCCTCTCCTCCTGCAACCTCACTTGTAAGTCAAATTGCTTCTATGGAAAAATATGTTTTCTAGTTCTTTTCTTACAATTTCTGATCTTATTATATAGGCAAGTGCATATGCCAATTTCAACCGGTCTCAACCTGATGATTCTCGTAAGAAGTTTAGGGCCACCGATGAACCTTGGTTCACAATCAAGAGCCACATTGGTCCGAATGTGTATGACTACATCTTTTATTCAGGTATGGTTGAAGTGTTCAATAATTAGACAGGGAAAGTTTTGGAGAAACATGTTTGATTTGGCATCATACAGTGTCTAGTTAGCGCCTTGTTCAGCAATCTATCAAATTATCTACATTTCATGGCATACAACAGCTCTTTTATCATGACAGAATAGGTCCTGCTACTTTTGAATGTGAAATTTATATCATTTTGGAAGAATTGCTTTATTCAGTAATATATCAAATTGTCTACATTTCATGGCATGGAAGAGCTCTTTTATCATGACAAAATAGTTCCCGCTACTTGTGGATGTGAAATTTATATCATTTTGGAAGAATCACTAGATAACTGATCAGCATTTGTGTTTTCCTCAACAGAGAAATCTATTCATCATTATGGAGTGCTTGAACTACCCGATCTTCGAGCGGATGAAATAATTCCTTCAAAGGATTGGCCATCAGATCATATTGCTTTAATGGGACAATTTGCATTTAAAAAAACTTCAGTTTGATGTTTTTGCAGTTTGATGGTAATTGTATTTGATGTTTGCAGTTTTTAGTTCATCTTTTAGTTTGTTGAATTATTGCAGCAGACCAAAGCACTAACTAGTATCAATGACCTGTATATACATGCTGCAGTTGACTTCAGATGGGCTGGAAATTCAGAAGCTCGAGAATTCAGAAGCGTGATGTTTGTGACATTGGCTGTGGAATTTGAGGAACTTTTACTTTAGAAAATTACTAATGATATATTTCGTACTATGAATTGATTTGAACCGTTTCTTTTTCCTGGTTTTGGGTATCAAGAGGAGTATGAGGTATAGTTGTGATCTTTTGTAATACTTTCCTTTTTCATGTCCCTCGATTCAAGATCGAACCAAACTAGACTCACCATCCTCCTACCATATCCGTTCTCTATTAAGCTGGATATCATAGGTGCATAGCTAATGGAACACAGTTTTTAAGGGACTGATATCGACACACCACCATTTAAAATTTAAACACCTCTTAATTTTTTAAATAATACTCTCACTCTCAATATTTACTTTCACAAATACCTTTCGGTTAGATCTGTTTTTCTTAATCTGGTCTAAAACCACAATATATAATTGCTTTCTCTCATTCTAGTTCATCGCGAAAACTTTTTGGTTCACCACATGTATAGAAGATTTAAGGTTGCTACTAGCATTGAGGCCGAACCAATAGGAATAGATGGAATGATTTGTCGAAGTCATCGGATCATATCTCAATATGATTCTCATTGTTTGGATCATGAAGATTCTCTGTGTAATCTTTTATCTGAGATTAAAGAGAAGTATGAAAAAGAGTCACTTATGCAAAAAGAGAATACCCTTCGGCAGCTTTCTCATATTCTTTGTGTAACTTGTCCCTTACTTTTCGAACCTACTATTCAACCTCATAAAGGTCGTCCGTTGGGATCAACTAAAAGAAAAGCTAATTCTACAAACCGGGATGCCTCACACTTTGAGGTAGTGGAGAAGACACCTCGAAAATATAGAAATTGTGGTAATACCGGCCATTATCGTAACAAATGTCCAGCTATCAACAAGCCTGCTGAACCAAGTGTGACATATAATGTCTAGCTTTTCACCTAACTTCAATGGATGACACATATAAGTAAGTATATGTTTTAATTGTATAGCATGATCTCTTTACTATGTCAGTTTCTTTGTTTTGTATTCAATTTTGTACTCAGCTCAGTTACAAGTACACTAAACCATCTTCTTTACCTTGCCTTTTAGGAATTGAAGAAGAGCCCATGTTGCTTAGTTGAAAAGCTATCATTTTCCCATGTAAAAGTAAAACCAAATAGCTACTAATACTAAATGATGTGTGTTGTTTACGGTGTAACGAAAAAAAAACAAAAAGAAAAAAATGATCATGTTCCCTTCATTTTGTTTTGTGAAACTGAATAGCCGACATGATTTACGTTGATTTTTGCAACCTTCTTTAATGGATTTTGCTTGTTGTACTAAAATATTGGTTTTGTTTTGGTTTTTACAGACTAGATTTGACCGCACTTGGTAAGAAATGATAAGTATTGCCTTGGAGGCTTCTTGCACCTTCTGTTTTGAATCATGGTTGCTTTGGTTTTTTTGGGGACCCTTTTGTTCTTTGGAAAGAGAATCCGAGTTACTTAACCGGAAGTTTTGTACTTCGAATCTGAACTCAAATTCAGTTGAAGTGTTCGTGTTTCTTCTTAATTAAGTAATTGTTGTGTTGCACAGTGTTTCCTCTTAATTAAGTAATTGTGTGCATGCAGTTTGTTTTCTTTTCTTTTGGATTTAAAGAGTGGTTTTACCATGGGCTCTTGTATTTACGTACTGACAAGTAAAAACCATTTACAGAGGTAAACATTGCCACCCACAACATAGTGTTGGAAGCCAACTCCAAGACGTGTCTTCACACCTCAGTGTCATTTCTTCCTCAATTTCCTCTTTTGACTTTTCTGTAGCTACGTAGTCAATTCACAGATAGTCACCCTCACACGTTCTTCCTCTCGTACGCATGCAGCATTGCAACCACAACCAAATTGGTCTCTTTTTTGTTTTTGTTTCCTCGGTCAATAATATAAAATGTCGACCAGATTATTGATTGCTCTTTATAAATTGACCCCTTGTTACGGAGGAATTATTGTAATTAGTTTGATTAAAGTATTTGGATCATGAATTCAACGCCTACAAAAACTAAAAATATATTAGGCACCTAGAAATCTACAAGGTTACAACTAGAAGCAACCAAATTTTCTTCAAGAAAATAAGTAACTATTAATTACTCTATTATGCTTTACTGCTTTAGAATGTGATTAAGATCTAACAACAGTTAAGTACAACAAAGCAAGAAAATCATCAGGTGACTTAATGCTAAGTATATTGTTCACCTGCTCAATTGGTGTCTACGTTCAATTGTGTTATAGTTTGATCGGGATTAAGTAGTGGATAATAATGAAGGAAATAAACAGGTAAATAACAGTAGTTACTGAAGTAAAACTGCAACACAAACATTGAATTATTAGTTACTTATTTTCTTCCTCCATTCCCATCCAACTCACCCTGAAACTTACCTACACACAAAGTCAACTCTCTCATCCACTCCCCTGTACTAAATTATTAGTCACGGTTCACACCTCTCGTCATTTTTAAAATTTTAACAACTTCACACGCTATGGAACACGTAGTTTTAAATTTCTCCGAAACTATCAGGATTCATTTCTGTTAAAAGTACATCGGACAGACATCCACAATTTATCGATCTGAAATTAAACGAAACTTCTTATAAAATCCGAAGTATCAAAAATCAAAATTTGTTTATGAACATGATTTTCAATATCCGACACAGGGCATCAAAAATAAATAAGATAACGAAAGATGAAAGAAGGAGAAAAATAAAATAAAAAACGATTCGTGCGTGACAGTGTGTGAGGTTGGATCTTATTCGCAACTACATGTTGACAGCCCCGACAGTCACCCCCAAGTGGTCCACGTCATCATGTTGACCCTCTTTTCCAGACCCCCTCCCTTTTAACAACATCTCCTCCTCCTCCTCAATCTTCCTCCCACTTTCTCTTTTCTTCCTCTCCCTTCAGAAATGGCCGTCGATTTCATGGGCTATAGAAACTTCTCCTCCGCCAAGCTGGAAGAAAACGCCGTCGTCCAGGAAGCCGCCTCCGGCCTCGAGAGCGTCGAGAAGCTCATACGCCTGCTTTCCTCGTCATCCCAGCAGAAGCAAGAAAATATTAGCAACAACAACCATAAGTACCACCACTCCATGGACAGGGACTGCACCGCCGTCGCCGACGCCGCCGTCTCCAAGTTCAAGAAAGTCATTTCCCTCCTCGGCCGCACCCGCACCGGCCACGCCCGCTTCCGCCGCGCCCCTCTGGTTCCCACTCATGACTCCTCCACTAAGATCTACCATGCGACGCCGATCCAGCAGATCCCTCCGCCGCCGCCCGCGGTGGTGATGCACCACATGGAGCAGGACTCGCCGATCACTATTAATTTCTCGTCCTACTCCGCTGCGACGGCATCGTTTATGTCGTCGTTGACTGGCGACTCGGACAGCAAGCAGCAGCAGCCCATGCCGTCTTCTGCCTTCCAAATTACCAACATGTCCCAGGTCTCTTCCGCCGGAAAGCCGCCGCTTTCTTCGGCTTCGTTGAAGCGCAAGTGCAGCTCCGACACATTGGGCTCCGGCAAATGCGGTGCCAGCTCCTCCGGTCGCTGCCATTGCTCTAAGAAAAGGTACAATCTTTTTTCCGGCTTAGTTGCTCACTTTTCTCTGGATATGATTTGTATGTAAAGATTAGATTTTGTTTGCTAAAATGGAATTTCGGGTTTTGTTTCAGAAAGCTGAGATTGAAGAGGGTAGTGAGAGTTCCGGCGATAAGCTTAAAGATGGCGGATATTCCACCGGACGATTATTCTTGGAGAAAGTACGGACAGAAACCCATCAAGGGCTCACCTCATCCAAGGTATATAATTTTGACCATTTTCGATAAAAATCGACCATCTTGGTGCTCATTTGCTGCAAATTTGGTTCTATCTTTGTGCCGTTCGTGGTTTAATTTTGTGATCTATGTGTGTAACAGGGGATACTACAAGTGCAGCAGTGTTAGAGGATGCCCGGCTCGTAAACATGTAGAGAGAGCTGTGGATGATCCATCGATGCTAGTAGTGACATACGAAGCAGAGCACAATCATTCCCTCAATATTGCAGAGGCCTCTAATCTCATCCTAGAATCGAGTTAGATCAACATAAAGCCTCTGTCTTTGAGCTTCTTTTTAGATGGAAAAATCAATGGTAGAGATGTACTAGTAATTAGTAGACGTTACAGTAGCTGGCTCGGACTCGGTTCATTCTCGAAGGAGATGGAGTGAGTGGTTTATCTGATCAATTAGTTCATGAATCGAAATCTTTATCGTCCTGTACAGTATGGGATTTCTTCATCTTTGCTCCTCTTCAAAAACATCGAATTATTTTAGTGCTTTAGTTTAAACAAAAGAAATGAGAATGGTGGTGGATTTGGTGATCTAGTGTGAAAAAGAGGAAGTGGGTGTTTCTTTGTTGTGGGTGATATTTTTTTAGTTTTCTATATGTCGTTGCTTTTGCTTTGGGTCTTCTCCTTCATTGGATGCCTACTGCTACTAATCTCTGCTCTTGCTTTTCTCCTCCATTACCATAACCACAAACCTTATTCAAATCAATGAAATAGTGAAAATAGGAGAATTCAAGGAAAGGAAAAGGACTACGTCAAAGAATGATAAAGAAGTGGACCAACATGTTGTATTGGTTACGGTTGACCAGAGCAATTTGTGGGGTTGGACAGTTTGGACTCTACTGCAAATTCTCCTATCATGACATACTTCAAATCCACCGTAGTTGTCGAGCGTTTCAAATCTTTATAATCCGAGTTCGATTGATGAAGTTGTTAAAGTAGTAATTATGCTACAATGTATTTTGGGAGCATTTTAAGATCTGAGTACGACTTATGTATTGATAGGTTTTGTACATTACAAGCTTATTTGTGTATTTGATATCGGATACCCTAAGCAATTTTTTGTTTAGGAGCAAGGTGGGAGATGGGTTGAGAGAGGAACAGAGGCTTATATAAATGAAAAAACAGTTGGTTGGTGTTTGGTTTCTGGAAAAAGGTTGGAGATGAAATGGGGAGGGAATTGAAGGGGAAATAGCTGGCCTACAAAAGGGTTCTAAAGTCCTCCAGACAAAGGTGTTGGACCTAGCAGCAGAATTTATGTTCAAGTCAAACTTTGTGGGTGCTCTCAATCTCAATTATTTTTATCTTCTTGTCTGTATATACCTTGGCCTGAAAGCCAGATCTGTAGAAGAAGACGATTGAATCTCAAGTCAATTTTTGCGGGTGTGAAGTTGATTATTTGGAGCAATTTCTTGGGGTCCCTTGTATAATGTCACTAATTTGGTCGCAGTCTCCAAAATCAACCTTGCGATCAAAGCATGATCCTCCAAGGTACTCCATCGTTATCATCTCATCACTCACATGTGGTTGCCTCAAGCACACAAATCCATTTCTGCACCGCCAAGTTTGTAAGAACCTGGATAATAATCAGAACTGATTAAACAATTTTCACGCTCCTATATACTAGAAATTTTAAGCTTCACGTAGTTAGATCAGTCCCTAAATATAACGTCCATACAATAAGGTAACTCAACTTGTTCGTGACTCTAGAGTTTCAACATTTCAATGCATTATACTTCACGGCTCGGTCACTCGAGTCAAGTTTAAGAAAAACAATCATGAATAGAAAAGCATATTAGGAATTACTGTATATCTACCCGTGGTTTGAATATGAAGAGGTAATTGATGTTACACCCAATTTAGTAGACCTATTTTAAATTACACATATTTTTAAAATTATTTTAAAATACATCCAAATTTATTAATTAAACTTGTTTAAATAAAATAAACATATTATTTAGAATAAATAATAAAACCTAATTTTTTTAGAATTATAGAAGTTGTCGTTATCTCTAATCGTTAATGAAATGGTATCCCATAAATATATGAACCCTAAACCCTAAATCCTAACCCTAACCCCTAAACCCTAAACCCTCTACCCTATATCTATACCCTAACCCTTACACCCTATACCCCTATACCCTTAAACCTAAACCATAACCCTAAAACCCTATACTCTAACCCCTAACCTAAAACCCTATATCTGAAATCCAAAACTCAATTACTCTATTTGTAACATAACTTAAAGGTATTAAACAAAATGCATAATTGATATCTATACCATAAACCATAACCCTTAAACCCTATACTCTAACTCCTAACCTAAAACCCTATACCTGAAATCCAAAACTCAATTACTCTATTTGTAACATAACTTAAAGGTATTAAACAAAATGCATGATTGATACCTATACCATAAGCACAAATTAAAATGTAGAAAACAAAATTAAAAGCAGAATGGTCAAAGAAAAATGGTGACAAATTTTAGTTTTAAAAATAAAACCTATAAGACATGTTAAATAATTTAAATTAGATGTAAATTAAAATGAAATATATGAATGAATTTATCTTTAAAAAAGGCTCAATTTTTTAATTTTTTCTCTAATTTTCTAAAATATGAATTCAAATGAAGTTGAAACATCTAATAAAAAACATTCTGTTGACAAATGTACGTGCATCAATGGTGATTATTGCTTTGTTAGGGGAAGTCAAGCCCTAGTCTTTTCAAACTACTTTTTTTCCCAATCAATAAGCATTGTTATATTGCAATAATGATCTTTAGAGACCAAATCCAAATTGCTATGTATCAAACCAAACTTTTGACCAACCCAACGAGAAGCTTAGGATACCCTTCATGGCTAATTTCCAGAGTTTATCTTAAACTGAATAGTGTGCATTCTAGTAGTAACCAGCAGAAAGTCTGTACATAACACAAGTGATAATTGAGTTTAGTTCAAGTCCAGTCCTAAGATTTCAACCGTCTGAGACGAATCATAAAAATGTGGCCTCCTTATTTTTTTATTTTTATTTTTATTTTTTTGTAATAAATAGCTATAAAAATAATGTGTTGAATATTTTATTTATTTATAATGTACAAAATGAGTTTCAAATAGAAGAAGGAAATGAGTGTTCTTTAAATGATATGGATGAAGACTCGTTCGCAGCGTTTGAGTTGTTTGAGAAAAAAAAAAAGTAATAAATTTGGACAAAAGAAAAGATATGGATTTTTGATTTAAAAAATAAAAAAGAAAACATAAATTAATTAGGGCCTATGAGAACCACAAGAGTATTATAAAAGTTAAAACGAAATAGGAAAAAAAATGCAGCCCTTAAGTTTTGAATCTGGGTTATATTAGAAAAACCTGACAAGCCAACCGCTAGAGTAAATAAGCTCCACAAGTATTCTTCGAGAAAACCATGTGTATTTAATTATTTTTTAACATATCTCAAATTTAAAATTGCCGAAGGCCTGTCGGGAAATGGTGGCTTGAGGCGGCTGCCTCAACTTGCACCCCCTAGGGCCGGCCCTAGTTCTACTTCCATTTTATGAATTTTAATGCAACAGTATACACAAGCCATATGTGGTTTCAAGCGAAAAAAAATATATCAAAATTTGTAAGTAAACTAAAATATAATAATAATTAATACCCATTTAGTACTAATTAAAGGGTTGATAGCCCATTCCAATACAAATCATTTTTCATTGTCAATTTACACAAATTTTAAGAAAAATACAATATTGTCAATCATAAATATTAAACCTATATGTCATCTCTCTCATTTACCGGATAAAGCCTCTCAATTCTCTCTCTCTCTCTCACACTCTCTTTTAACCTCCATGAGATCTGAAGCCAGCCATGCCTCGCCGAAGCAAGCCAACGTCTCACTGACGCTGACCAATGCCTCGACGACGATGACGCTAACGAAAGATTTGCAAAACTCTCTCTCTCTCTCTCTAATTCTCACTCACAGATCATTCGCATACACCATCTCCGACGACATCATCATCGCCTCCACCATATTCGACGAGCTCATCCACACATCCGTCTAATCTCTCCCTCGTCCTTGCCGGTCACTACAACACTATGAGTCCGAAGAGCAGCGTCAAATCCATATCTGGTCATGTCGTCTACACGCCGGTGCTAGGAAACGTCGATGCAAGCCGAGCTTATGGAGATCAGTCACGCACCGCTGTCCTCAACCAAGTCTACTAACCCTAATATTTTATCAAATCCAAGTCTACTTACCTCATTATACTCCAAATCTAAGTATACTATATGAGAAGAAAACTATTAATTATAGACATATGCTCTATATGAGAAGTTTGTTTATGTGGAGTAAGTATAAAATGAAAGAAAAATATGTATGAGATTATTTTAAAAGGTGTCTAGTAATTTGAGTTTTTCTCTAATTTCCTCTATATAAATACATTAAAACTATTTAATATCTATTTAAGGAATAATATTGATGCAATACTAGCTAAAATAGAGGGCATTGATACATACACATTTCTAAAGTAGCTAGCTAAAATAACATTTTAGCTAATTTGACAAAAATTAACTCAACAATGGCTCTCACATTCTATAGATCATATGTTTATATCTCACGGATGAGGTGGGTTAAAGGATTTTTTAGTAAAGTGCTGGTGCAGCTGCTCTCAAGCCTCTATTAATGAAACTGTTGAATACAAGGGGGGACATTGAGCCTAAACCCATGAGTACAAAGACCTGAAATAATATCAGAGACCTCTACAATAACCATGCACCAATTAACAAAGAGTACTACTCTAATGACGACTCTATTTGTTTTGATATAGTGGTGACATCCTAAAAAACACAGTAGATATGCAACACTCTTACGCATCCTAATATTCAATTGTACAACACTCTTATAGCTTCCCAACTATGTTGCCGTCAGAAAATTAATCCGACGACACTCAGCTTTACCCTGCCATTAGACGGCAACGACTATTTGATAAAGCAAGGAACTCGCAGCATACCTTGGGCAGACAAGACACTAAGAATGCACACACAGACACGAAATTCAACTAGCCCTACACAACTAGTATAAGAACTTATTTCACACAAAGCGTAACTTAATAATGTAAAAGTAAATACTAAAGGAAAATGAAACAATACCTAGGGATGGACCCAAATGAAAGGCCCAAACCCAAACCTTATTCAAGGAGAGAAGTTGGCACCAACCCCCGTCGTCAATCGCCTATCACGTCGCCTCTCCACTTTTGCCGAAACGTCGTCGTTCTTGTTGCACCATCTCTGCCGCACCAAGGGCTGCTCCTGGCAAACCACCTCTTCCTTTGATAGAATTCACGAAGCAAAACCCAAATCGGATCAATTCGATCTGATCCGAGCCACGCCACCACAGACTTGACTCTACCAAACCAGCAGCACCCCAACGCAGATCCCTGTCGACCACCACTCCAGCACGGCACCAACCCAAACCCGACGTCTGGCTTGAGCTTCCTCCTCCCGATAGCTATTACGATCTCCCCAACCAACAAAATCAAGGGAACAATCGCTTCGCTCCCGTCTACAGGCCCATCTGACGACGACGAAATCTCTAACTTTCTGCTCAGACGAAGTCTCTAATGGGGTTAAAGGATTTTAATAAATCAAAAATTAAAATACAATAGGTGGGGTAAAGGATTTTGGCTCGAAGATGAGCTGTTGCATCATTTGGCTAATAATATACCATAGGCAGCTTCCAGTCCAATGTTGAAGAGCAAAACCAGTATTCAATCCCATCAAATCTCCATGGGGTTCACATTTTCTTGGAACAACGTAGTCAACAACAATATCACAATCACACATTGAATAATGTCGTTCTTATTATTCGCAGATTTGAAAGTCAAACTGGTCTCTCTCATTGCATAAGCAAAGTTGAATTCTCTCACTGTGGAATATTCATCACCGACTGGTAAACCTACACTTGTTTTTCTGAAATATAAAACCCAGATACGAATGTGTGTGAAAGGTTTGTGCTTTCTCTTCAACAATTCACTCTATGAGTGAATACAGACTTGACCCACGTACCAAACAACAACACAAAATCTCTGATTTAGCATCAGCTTCATGCTTTACATTCTTTGAATGGTTCATGAGAAATTTTATCCAAATTTGGTGTACAGATTTTGTTTTCTGGTGCTAATTTCAGAGTATAAAAACATAGAACAAGTAAACTTAGCAGGAACGGCACTGAATGAATCTTCAAACGAAAATTGTTTCTGGATGGAAGTGAGAAGAAAGGGTCCAATTAGAGGTAGCCAAATTCAAATAACGATCTCCAAGAAGGGTCATCAGCAACATTGTTTGTTTCACTATGGAAAGGCCAACATTTTGACCGAGTTAAAATGACTAACATATTAGAATGACTAAAGACTAATAGATGTTTTACATATTCAAAAACTGACCCTAAGAGTGCGTTCAAATTTCTTAGGATACTGAAGAAATTGCTGTCTTGGAATTTTATGAATCAACAGCATATGTGACTCAGTTAAGAGAAGGAGGACTAGCTGCGGAATTTGAATAGAAATATTTGAAAGTGTGACAAAGCAGAGTAGCTGGCCTTCTGGTTCATGCTTTGTGCCCACAACCAAGACCAAGGTTTCTTTTTTGAACCGTCAGTGAAAAATTTATAATCAAATGCCAATTGTTTGAAGCCCAGTTTCTATTTTATTGGGTCTTATGGCCCATATCAAATGACCTAGCTCTTTAAGCTTTACACCAATAACGAGTAACAAACTCAGAATCAGTTAGCAACTGCCAGGGCTTTCTTAAGGCGGCGGCGATGGGTTGCTCCTCTAATCCCATCGCCCCCTCATGAAATTCAAACTTCCCATTCTACCCCTCTCCTCTCTCAAACCCAAATCTCAAATGGCCTCACTTCTCACCGCCGCGGAGCCCCAAACCCGAACTCCTCACCCGTCGGACCCACCCGAAGACCTCGACGACGTCCTTTGCTCCGCCCAGCAACTTCCAGAGCAGCAGCGTTTGGATTTGTCTGAAACGCCGCCGTTTCGGAGCTTGAGCGGCGAGTCGCGAATCGAGCGGGCATGGGCTCACTGGACGAAGCTGGGCCGACCCAAGCTGATCGTGGCTCCGATGGTGGACAACTCCGAGCTCCCGTTCCGGATGCTCTGCCGGAAGTACGGTGCCGACGCGGCGTACACGCCTATGCTTCACTCTCGGATTTTTACCGAGACTGAGAAGTATCGGAACCAGGAATTTACCACTTGCAAGGTAACTTTTTGGTGGTGATTAGGTAAATGTAGTAGTTATTTACTAATTGGTAGAGTAACTTTGAGAGTAAAAATTGCAGGAGGACCGTCCGTTGTTTGTTCAATTCTGTGCTAATGATCCTGAGGTTTTACTTGAAGCTGCAAAGAGAGTGGAGCCGTACTGTGATTATGTTGACATTAATTTAGGGTAAGACTATGTTTTCGGGTTTTCGTTACTTGTTTGATAATAGCATTCATGTATAGCGAATCAAATTTAGTTGGAAATGTTGTTTAATTATTCGTTTTGAGTTTAGCACAATAGCATGTAAATGCCTATTTAGAAGAAATTGCATTATCGATTTACATTATTGTCTTGAGTAGGTGTTGATATAGAAAATAGGTGGATATTGAAGGTTTTAAATGAAATTTGTTTGTTCAGGTGTCCGCAGAGAATTGCAAGGCGGGGGAACTATGGAGCCTTTTTGATGGATAAGCTTCCTCTTGTAAAATCTTTAGTGGAAAACTTGGTTGCGAACCTTCATGTCCCTGTGTCGTGCAAAATCCGCATTTTTCCGAAATTGGATGATACAGTTAATTATGCTAGGATGCTACAGGATGCTGGTTGCTCTCTTTTAGCTGTCCATGGGAGAACAAGAGATGAGAAAGACCAGAAGAAAGTGCGGGCCAACTGGGATGCCATCAAGGCTGTGAAGAATTCTGTGAAAATACCTGTGATTGCGAATGGGAACATAAGGCACCTGGATGATGCGCACGACTGTTTGAAATACACTGGAGCTGATGGGGTACTTTCTGCAGAGTCTCTTCTTGAGAATCCGGCGCTTTTTGCTGGCTTTCGAACTGCTGAATGGGTTGAGGGTGAAGAATGCAAGAAAGATAGGAAACTGGACCAGGCTGATCTTTTGGTGGAGTATCTGAAGCTTTGTGAACGATACCCTGTGCCTTGGCGTATGATTCGTGCTCATGTGCACAAGATGCTGGGAGACTGGTTCAGAATGCATCCACATATAAGAGAAGATTTTAATGCTCAGCACATTCTCACTTTTGAGTTTCTCTACAACATGGTGGATCGGCTTAGAGAGCTGGGTGAAGGAACTCCCCTTTATCTTAAGGATACTAATGCTGCAACAATTCCAGAAAACGGCCTGGCTATGTCAGCTGTATGATAGTAATTGATTGAGTTATTGTGCCAGAATTACGAGCCTTGGCTTAACCAGAACCAAGACATAAATTTTTCACTTGGTTTTTATCGTCAATTTTGCAGCTGTTCTAGTGTTATGGCTTATGTAACTCAACTGATACATGAGCAAGGGGAAGACACTCCCATTTATACTACATTCTTTGTGCTGATGATTTAGTGTAGTTACCTCTATGTTCATTCATGAAAGAAAGTTTCATTGTATTGATTTTCCTTTATGGGTAACTGTGAAAGTATTGATTTTTGTGGCTAGTGAATGATCTCAATTTTGACTGGATTTGTGGAATGCCTAATAAATAGATGTATTATGTACTGTTTTCACTCTGATTTACCTCTGGTTTTATTCATTTGTTCTTTGTACCTTTGCAGGAAAATGAACAAAGACTTGTTCCAATAATTGTAAAATTTTGCAATCCTTGCTCAGATTACAAATTTACAAAGCCCCGAACAATGGGGTTGGTTATTGACTCAATAAAATCCAATCTGAGATAGTTTAAGGTCCTCTAAATGTCAACTAGTACACGAAATTTGTTTGAACCTTGCTTACTAAATGCTCTCCGTATACAGCTCTTTCAAATTTCTTAGCTCCACCTGTCTTCTGTTTGCAAATGCCCAGAGGCTCCACTGCTGTATCAAAGTTGGTCTGTTCATGCAACAAAAGTACGTGCAGTAAATTTAAATACTGCGAGTGGTGAAAACCAGTCAAGGAAGAAGAAAAAAACATGGAATAAATGTCAATAAACAGGCCAATATCATTGCATACCTCATAAAAATATGCTACACAAACCCTGTATTTTGGGGAAGAGTTGATAACTTGATGCAAAGTTGACTCATACAAACCATTCGAGTAAATCTGCACTTTGCTACATGGATGAGAATGTGATACCAAATTCTCACCAATGTTATGAACAATATACTTGGGTGAATATTACCTTTAGCATGTCACCGATATTGCAGACGAATGTTCCAGGGACAGGAGGTGCTGATATCCACTCGCCCGACAGGTTTCTCACCTTTAACAAATCATTGAGCTTGAATAACAGGATACAGACTAACAGACCGCAACAAACAAATGTTTTTGTTTTCTTGAAGAGAAGCTACCATAGCAATCACTTTCTGTTTACCTGAAGTGCATTTATACCATCATCCTGATTAACCAATGTCAGCAAACCTGTTATGCAAATGCAACAAGATCAGATATGAGGGAGTTATTATTTCCTGCAATCGTTGAAAGCCCTAAAGATGAAAAAACTTTACCATAATCCGTGTGAGCTCCACTGGTGTTGTTTGGCCAAACGAACAAAACCAGCACATGGAAGAAAAGAGAGAAGAGGACATCACTTTAGATAATATGTGAGCTAGATATGAAGGGAGAACTGGTAGACTAAGAACTGGTATTACTGCGTTACCATCCAATGTCATTGCATAACTCTGGATAACCAATGAGACGCATCACCCAAAATGCATCACCAGCTCTTTCACCTTCAAATTCATACGGTGATCCACCCAATGCCAAAGCAATTCCACGCATGATATTTTTCGAAAGTTCTGAAAGAAAAATGAAACAAATGGTTGTAGACAGAAGAATATGGAAGGATACACGGTAAGAAGTTGGTTTGTTGAGGAAAGCCTGCCTGTGCAGAGGCTGATATATTCCTCCATCAGTATCTTGAACTTTGGGGGATTAGTTGGCCTGCATACAGGTTAATAAGACTAAATGAGTAAACCCAGTAAAACCTTGGAAGCAATACATCATTAAGTCCATAAACAAGCTCAAAAAGAAGACAAAGATAGATCCCCTGGACTAAAAGTGAAATCAGAAGGAATAAACACATGGTTATGATTGTCACAATGTATAAGGAAAAACTGCTGCACTGTGGAGCAAAATGTATGGAACTGAGATCTACAGTTGAGTTTATATACACATTGAAGTTGAAAACAGTAACACAAGTTTGAAAAATCAAGATATAAGTGAACTTTAATCAATGGCTAATCAAGATGTTGGGGTTTTCACAACTCCAACCTCTATGCAGAACTTTTCTCCATAACCCTGTTTATAAAATCTAAGTAGGCTAGAGCTACATTTGTTCAAAAGATTTGCTATACTAACTCAACATCGGTGCTCTAAGCCTCTAACACCTGATTAAAGATATGATGTTAGATTAGACAGGGACCTTTTACATTACATTAAGATGATCTAGTAAGCAAGATAATTAAGTATAGAGGAGACATCCCAATGCCATATGAAAATCTGTAAACCAAAGATTTAGTAGGGCAAGGCCTTGATCTGCGAATACCATTGGTTACATCCTTCCATAGGTTTTCCAAGATCTCCGTACATCCCTGGTTTCAATTCTTTATAGCACTAGTACAGATGAAACAAAATGACATCAGCACGAAAAAAGGGACACTAGATATGACCATAATAGAGACCATGACTAATAATAACACATACAGTTAAGCAATGAATAAGACCTACATCAATTGCTTCATGTATGTCAGGTACACCTTTGGTTATGTTCTCCCCAATTCTCTGATACCCTCTGAACCCTTTTTCTGGAGTCATCTTGATCTTGGTTTTTTCCTCATATGGAAGCTCAAAGAATTTGCGGGTCAGATTTTTGACTTCTTTTAACAGATACTCAGGAATACTATGGCCTTTCTGGTCAATCACAGATCAAAAAGTACATAAAATTTCAAGTTCTCAGGGATTCACTCTTTCATGACTTAAAAAGTTAAAAGTACAAACAAAGAAGTAATTTGAGTACCACATAGAAAAAGCCTGCTTCTTTACAAGCTTGATCTAATTGCTTGACGACATGAGCAACACCTGGGTCTTGACCCATGTTGGGATCATCACACTTGGCCAGAAGAGGACCAATATCTGCACCATTGCAACACAGCTCTACAAGTTTAACAGAAATAGAAGCTAAGCACAATCAATAATCAAAGATGTCATCTTTTGTTTACCAATTATGGGTATGGACTTGAAGTCTGTGGCCATGGTGATGACGATTGAGAGTTTGAGATTGATAGTCTCTCACAGTTTTGCACTGCCAGCTTCAACAGATGCTTAGTGGATTAGCGGGTGATGACTGTTATAATTTGTCTTGTATAAACTTGGGTTTGTGTGTCTTGTTTTTGTTTGTGGCGGGTTCTATAATTTTCTACGGTTGTTACTTTGTTTGCTTTGATCAGAGAGTTGCATGTGGAAGACGAAAGCAACGCCAACCGATCCTATGATGCCTATCCAATTTATTTCATCATTTTTGTAAATTTGATTAATCTCGATTAAAATCAGTTTTATACACAAGAAAAATAGGTTTCATCAGATATGGTAAAGAATCATCTTCATATTCATTGATTGAAAATATTTTATATAGGGTATTACAAAGTTTTAATATGATAATATGAATTAATACAGTCTTATTCTAGTTACATTTCTTAACGGCATTAGGTCAAGACACACATGCCATAATATCTTAGAACACCCCTTTATGCTGCGCGCCTCCATGTCGATGGTGCTTCAGATGTTACCTCATCAAAATTTCGTCAGATAATAAAAACTCTGTGGAAGAAACTAAACCTTGATCGTATGAGAAAATAGTACAACACACCAACTGATTCATTGAGAATTCGATCATTCTTGAACAACTTTATATTGATCAATAGTCTACAAGAGACAATCGGTGCATGTGATGTTGTCTTGTTAAAAACTTTCACAAGAGAAAACCCGATGGAACACAAGTCTTGGTGTAAAGGAAAAAAAACACAACTGCACCCTTCACATTTGATAATGACATTTATATGCTGGACTCCCATGAAGTCTGCATCTCCCCCTGATCTTTAGATCATTCATAGGAGTTTGGATATCAAAGCATAAGTTCAAGCACAAATTCAAATTATCGTGTAGTATGTCTTTGGGGACTGAAACAGTACGTTGTAACTTCCTGTAGGAAATATATATGAATGATCCGTAAACATTTCTAGAAAATAGACATTCGTACATTTCCAACCATGTATCACACACCTTCTGGTTCATTCGGAGCTATTCACAATGTCCAATCGAAGTCTGCTGACTGTTTTAGCAAAATCAGATTCTCAGACAAATCCATCATACTTTACGAAAATTGTCGTAACTCACTTATTATGATAGCTATGATCAAATTATTGGTATCTCTGGAAAGTAGATACATAGACATTTCTAGTGGTACCAATTGTATTGTATTCGAGTGAGTGAGCGTTCATATAAGTTTCGTGGAAGTTAACCTAGGGAACTTGATAGATTTGATTTCGCTTTCGATTGTGTCTTTCTTATGTAGGGATAAAATAAACCCAAATACCTTAATGTATTGGAAAGATGTTCTCATGCCATTCCATTGGCGTTGCGTGAGAACAGAGCTACATTTAGCTTTATAACAAATGAGAGATCAAGTCTTTCGTATTATGTAAAGTACATGATGCGTCATATTATACTTAGATGATATTTAATCTCTTAACGGATCTCACTCTTTCAAAGACAAGACTTTGACTAATTATAGGAGCATATGCATGCATCACTCTTAGAGCATCTAGGCTGATTGATGGAAAAACATTATCAACACACAATCATTGACTTCCATTACAAGACCGATTGATAGACAATCAACATCAATATAATCATCGAGTTTCATAACAAGACTGTGTCTTTCTCAATATCTTTTTCATTCTAACTTTGGATGCTCGATTCATATTGACATATCGTTTGCATCAAGTGATCATGTAAATCCAGAATGAACACGCAAAGACATAATCACCATATCTCTTCCAAATCAAGAAGTTACTTAGTGTGTGTTTCAACCTCTCTTGCAAATCACATGCTTCTGTGGTCTGGAGCCACTTGATTTGGGTGAATGAAGTCTCTTCAAGACATTCGTGCATATCTCTAATCCATAGAGATGTTATTGTAACCACAGAATTCATAAGCTACATGTTTAGTTTTTTGGAAACTATCAAACTGACAAAGTAATGGAGTGCAACAACTATTACGAGAGCATATCTCATCGTAGTCCGTCACAGTACATGTTAGCGAGAGACCATGTGTCATAAGGTGAGTCTAAACTCTTGTTATCACTAAGCTCTATACCAAAGATATGTTAGATAAGGTTTACACTTGCGGTGTCGACATCATCTGCCCAAGTACCTATCTCTTTGTTACCTTAAGATCACATATTTTCATTAGGTCAATCTACTACGTTGATTTATCAATGAAGCATAGTTTGATAGTAAACTCATTAATCCACGTCCTCATGTACACTAGTGTAAGTACTCATAGAGATCTATATATGCATGTCCTTGGATTTGACATTGAGGCGCCCTTCAATGATAAGCACAATTTGGACTTTATCATGATACAGATTTTAGTATCACTGATCAATAGATTACATCGTGTCAAAGCTTGCTTTCTCTATAGTGCGAGTAATTATCAAACTTAAAGACATCCCTCTCTTTTAGGGATCCACAATGTCCGTGACACCATGTTGCCACATTATAGAGTCACTATATCACCACACAAGATCCACACGAAGTTTTTGTTAGGGTAAGCACTAATATGCCTACACCGCCAAGCAAAAATAACACATTTTATGTGGGCCCACAAGCCATTAAAAGATTTGGTCACGACATATATCACGAAGCCTGTCATACAAGCTAAGAAACGGTACCCGGAAGTAACCAATCCGATATTAGGAAGTCACAATGTTGGCCTCGCCAACATGCACTCACATAACACATTTTGAACATCTTGTCTCACATCAGAAATATGTAAAAGGATGAAGTCACATTCTTCTATATAAAAGAGACTAGCTCCTTATTATAGATTGAAGATTTGTGATTACTACTTGTAATACTTTAGGGAGTCACTTCGGCATCCAACACTAGTACATGTTATGTGGACGTAACCTTACCCACTGAATGTAAGGTGAACCATTATAGATCTTGTTTTCATTTCACCATTTAACACATGTCACACATCACTATCTAAAACAATATCACACTAATGATCCTCAATATCTAACAATTGATGCCGTCTGTGGGAAGCCGATACAAAAGGTTTCGTCACTACCAAAAAGCTAAGTCTTGTAACTTTTTTTTCTCCAATTTCCTTAAATGACAACTTATGTACCAAATTCAAGTATCAGATTATAAAAAAAACAAAGGGTATATATCAATTCTTATTGGCTAATGTAATGCTCATATCTTATTGGCAAGAAAACTGGGGGTGAGTAGCAAATAACGTCATCCCTTCTTTGGCGACACAGTTGCCTTGGTGCCCCAGAACGCCCTCAGCGTGCACCCCCTCTCGAGCCCCAGAGAGCGCCAAATAGTGCACTCTGGTGTCTCAGTCAAAGCCCTTGGTGCCCAGACAAGCGCCCTTAGCGCACCCTCTTGGTGCCCCAGACAATGCCCTCTGCGATCTCTATAGAATCATTTGATGTCTCATCCTTCGTTGTCCAGCCACCGAGCATAGAGCTCTAAGTGTCCAACCATTGCGCCCTTGGTAACCCGCCAATGCCAAAATTTACTTGACAAAATGATACGTCATCTAGCGTGTTCACCGAATGCAATGTTATTAGCTAGCAACATGACTACTAGTATTGGCTTTGATTACATGCCATGATTCTATGATATTCTACTTAAAGAAGTTGTGACATTAAGACTTTCAACTAAATTATGATGGAGTTACAAAGTGTAAGCGGATATGAGCATGACAACAGTTATCACTGTAAAAGTACAACTACCTTATCGGCCCCAACTACCTTACGAGATAAAAGACAATGCCTACACACTCATAACATCCAACTTACCACTCCCTCATTTTTTAGTTAAGCATTGATCATTACCTCGCCATTGCATTAAAACAAGATGCATGCATAGACTTTTACATGTTATCTGAGCACTCTCTCATTAAATAGCGAAACTCGGGGACTTATATACATTTGCATGTTGAAAATAAAACATGATTATCCTAACTATTATTCTTGGAAAAACTCTTGTTCACCATATCAGGACCCACCTTGAGTTAAACCCCTTTAATTCGAAGTAAATCATGTGGGGACCACCTCAAGAGAACTTTTTACCGAAACCCCTTTGAAATAGACAACCCTTCCTACAAACCAACTCACCACTTCCAAGAATAATTTAAAGCATCCCAAACTCCTAGAGCCATCATGCTCCTCAAATCTCAACTACGCTTCAACAACCTATTCAACTATCTAAGTCGGGGTAATCAGAGCAATCTACACGGAAGTGATACCTAAATAATCTTGTTGTGACAGCGGATTAATTGACTATGCCCCGACTTTGGTATGCACGACCTCATCTCAGGAACCCTGCAACACTGGGCATTTGAAAACAAAGGGTCCAGGAGAAAACATTTAAAAACATGACGATAGAGTGAGTGGAAAAAAATCTGATACTAAAATAATAAACACTTGAAATAAATTTTTTATTTAAATAATGCTCTCCCAGAAATTTATGAGAAACCATTACGCACGTCCTATAATAGGTTTTTCCAAATTAGATAATAACATGAGGTAATTCAATACGGAAACACATTGGTTGAAATAATAGTAAATAAGTAGGAGGAGAGGTCTGATCATACTATGAGAATCCCTGGGCTACTAGTAACCATTTTTATTTACTTCATAGTCTATGACCAGCTCAAATCCGGATGAAGGTCTAAATGATCGTCTCGAATCCAGATGAAGGTCCACATATCCCTGACCAGCTCGAATCCAGATGAAGGTCTATAAATCCTTGACCGGCACAAATCTGGATGAGAGTCTGTATATCCCTGACCAGCTCAAATCCGGATGAAGGTCTAAGTGACTGGCTCAAATCCAGATGAGAGTTTACATATCCCTGACCAGCTCGAATCCAGATGAAGGTCTAAGTGACCGGTTCAATCCAAATGAGGGTCCACATATCTATAAGTATCTGATAAGTAACATTAATAAGAATAACATCATCCCCCCGATGATGATTACACAACTCTAATCCAAACTTATAAAGAACCCCTATTAGACAATAAATTTAAGAAACCAACAACCAATGTCAATCTTAACAAACAAATTCAAAAACGGATCAACCCACAGGAAAAGGCATGAACCCTCTTTTCCCAGCCTCATGCTCAAATAAGGGATACAATAAACTCATAACCTCGAATAACTAATCACAACAATATTAATTCGAGGGCAAAAACTTTCAATAACACATAACAAGATTAACCTTTAATAAATCATAAAGTAGAATAAATTAGAGCGTGCGTTTTAATTTCAAATAAAAGTCCACTCACAGACTTAGGCCATTACCTGACGAAAACCTGAATTCCGTCCAAGCGAAGTCTCCACAACACGAGCCTCTTCGCGTCCTGTTCCATAATTAATATTAATTTTCTGGACGCTAGAATAATAATTAAATAATTTAGGCGTAACCAATAATGAGCGTACAACTCGCTCATACTCTCCATACTTCTCAAATGGTCAACCAAAAATCTCCGACCTTCCTCAATAACTTAGGAGTCCTTAAAATATTTCTTAAACCTAAACCGACAATAATCGATGGCCGGAATAATATTTTATCATTCACCAATAATACTAAACTTGAAAAATTCCAAAACCTAACCAAAACTCCTCCAAAAATTACCAAATTTAAACCATAGACTCATCTCATTTTATACTATTTAATGGGTATAAAAAACTGCCCAAAAAGTGGCAGCACTGCCGCCAGCTCCGCCGCGGGCAGAAATTCCGGCCAAAATTCTGGCGACCTCCGATCGCCACCAAATTTTAACAGTAGCTTCGTCTCATCATTTGGAACAACTTTCTAGTACAACTTGAAGGCCAATTCGGCCTCTAACTAGGTCAATCGAACAAATATAAAAAAAAACCCAAAATTTGTTTTTAAACTTCAAATCTTCGATTCTCCCTCCACACTCCAAATCAATCTATCAATCTTTAGGGGTGAGTAGTACTCCTAAAACCCATTCTAATCATATAAAGAACTCACAAATTGGTGGCCTGAGGAGGGAGAAATCCGATCAAATCTCTATACTGTACACTATGCATTCAACAAGGAAATTCTCTCAATCCAAGACAAGATAGGTAGAAAGGCTTACCTAGAATTGAAGTAGACTCAGAGGCGGTCATTTTGAGACTGGTGGGCGGCCTATGGTGGCCGGACGGCGACGCCGTGGCAGAGAGAAGATCCGGCAGTCATTTTCGTCGAGAGAGAGGAGAGAGAGAAAGTAAATTTTCTGTTTTTTTCCCTTTCTACACCGGGTAAGTTTCCTTTTATAACCCTTTCTGAATATATTAACTTCTGTTTTTAGAGCATAACTTCTTCATACGAACTCCAATTTGAGCGTGCTATGTGTCCACGAACTCGTATCGACGTCGTCTACGACTTTCATGAAGAAAATTTTTCCAAATTCTTGACTTAACAAAAAGCCAACTTTACTGTCAAACAACTACTTTAAATGGTTAAAGACCAAAATAACTAACCATAAAATAATTCTAGGATCAGAATGTGACATACCAAACGTCAATACCAAGAATAAAGATATTCCTATAATGATTTTATTTAGCAACAAGTCAACTCTCTTATCACCGTAAGAGTTCCGCTATCTTACGAGATAAGTCTCTGAAATAATCTCTATTTTCCTTATTGTTGTAAGAGCACAACTACTTAATTTACAAGTTAAGTTTCTGGTAGTTTCCAGTATTACCTTATCACCGTAATAGTACAACTATCTTACGAGATAAGTCTCCGAATATGTCTCCACTATTACTTTATCGTCATAAGAGTGTAACTACCTTATGAGATACGACTCCAACTCTCTTATCGCCATAAGAGAACGACAATACTCTCTTTGTTACATGTGTGAAGGAAAATAGACATATTATACAATGAGATTTCGTCATCTGTGACGAAAGGTGAGAGTTCACCATTTGCGACAAAAGGCGAGACTTCACAATCTGTGGCAAAATGCAAGAGTTCACCATCTGTGACAAAAGGCGAGCCTTTGCCATATGTGACAAAAAGCGAGAGTCCACTATATGCGACAAAATACGAGACTTCACCATCTGCGCCAAAAGGCGAGACTTCGACATCTGCGACAAAAGGTGACATATACCGTTGAGATGCACAATAAGACGATGAGGCAAAAGATGCACCAAGACTTCACCACCTGTGAGAAAGCAACAAATGACTATATATACCGCTACGACCCTTCTTGTTTGACAAGCTCAGGGACTGGTAGGGTTAGGAGCCACATTGGCATTACTTATGCTTGGTGACTTGGGTTTAACTCTCCAACCAAGAAAACTCTCTTACTTGGAGACTTCGGGAACTTGTTGAGGTAGGCACTAATATGCCTACATCGCCACGCATAAGTAACATCTTTTATGTGGGTCCACAAGTCATAACAAGACTCGACCACGATATATATCACGAAGCCTGTCATACAAGCTATGGAACGGTACTTGGAAGTCGCCGATCCGATACCGAAAAGTCATATTGCCAGCCTCGCCAACATGTTCTCACGGAACATATTTTAAACTCTTGTCCCACATCAGAAATATGTAAAAGGATTGAGTCTTCTTCTTCTATATAAAAGAAACTCCCTCCTTATTAGAGATTGAAGATTTGTGATTACTTGTAATACTTTGGGGAGCCATTTCGGCACCCAACACTAGTACACTAGTGGACATAACCTTACCCATCAAAGGTAAGATGAACCACTATGATCTTGTCTCTATTTCGCCATTAAACACATATCACACTAATGATCCCCAATATCTAACAGTTTTCACTTACAAGAGAGGGTATTTTATGGCTTAAACTTGAATTCAATATATTATCAATATGCTTAAACTTGAATTCAATATATTATCAACATCTTTCAAATAAAATCACCGTTAAATGTTGATATTTTCATTAATTTCCATTAATACCATCACCATTTAAAAGGATATTGGCATTCATTTTATAATTAAAATGATAATTTTATTGACAAAAATGTTCATATTCAGCATATTTGTCCAAATTGATTACTATTAGATTGAGTTATTTTATTCTTATATTTACATCCAATAGTAATTAAGCATAATTTGTTTAGTCAACAATTAGAGCATATCGAGCAATGAATTTAAAATATTGTTAAATTTAGCAAGAATTTTGAAATTTAGGTATCAATTTAACAATATTGCTACAACAATAGTTGTTATTTATTTTGTTTTAACAAATGCTATAGTGACACGTGTGCTCTGTTGAGAGAATATTTAGCTATTGTTTTAGTTATGCATCCAAGATTGATAAATTTATTAATTTCATTTAACAATTATCCAGTTTAGTAATATTTTATATATTTTGCTGGAGTGTCAATTTATCAAAAAAATTGATAAATTTCATTTTTATCGAAACTTTTAGAGGTGCTTTTAGACGTTAATATTTTTACAATTTGGCACGATGAAAGACATATATTTGCTTCTTCCATTTCACCATAAGCAACTAGCAAAATGTCTGATTATCGTTACCCTCCTTGTATTAGCGGATCTTAGGGTGCCCTAGTCAAGGTTCTCTCTCTCTCGTTTAAGTGTCGATGTTAGTTATTTTATTTTTCAGGATCAGAATACAAACATGAATGGCCTGAATTAGTTGGAAAGCCTGTGCAGATAGACAATACTTTCGTTGCTGCAGAGATCGTAAAACCAGGCATGGGAGTACTCATGGACTTTTGTTGCAACCGTGTATGGATTTGGGAGGATAAGCATGGCAACGTCGCCCATGTACCAAAAATATACAGTTGATATCCAATAAGAATAGTGATGCCTATCGTGTTCTATTAAATTTCAAATAAATTATGAATGAATCTCAAGTATTTTGACCATATCGATAAATGAAAAAAAAGTTTTTTAAGGCCTTTTTTAATCTAAGGACTAAAGACAACCATCATACCGTTACTATTACTGAAATTGCAGAATATAAGGAGAGACATAAAACATAAACTCTATAGTGTAAGAACACCTAAAAACAATATCAAGAGACCCTACACAATCTATGCATGCATTAAAACAATAACCAACTAGCAAAGAAGACATCAATGATGACTATTTGTTTTGCATAAAACATGACCACATAACAGAAAACTAAAACTCATATGGAGTCATAAAAGACTATGTATATCTACTTTCCCATTATGCAAAGTTTTAACTCTACCGTAAGAATGCCACGACCATTTGACTAAGTAAGGAACTTGTTGTCTCATTAGAGTAGTAGTCATGACGGAAGAGCGACTGTTCTTTCTTAGGGTCTCTCACTATTCTCTCACAACAGTTTGTTTTTAGAGGAAATCTGTTCTTAGTATCCAAAATTGTCACAAGCAAAAACTTTAAGACCTTTTTTTGGAGTGTGAAATTTACACACCTCTAACTCACTTTTTATAAGGAAAAATCAAAACAATCCATCTTTTAGACATTTTAGATAGAGACAACGCCTCGCGTCGGCATCGACATCTTTGAGGCTTCAGCATCGAGGTTTCAAGGGCCTCGTCTTTATGATTCTGGTTGAGCAAGTCTAAATCTTCTATAGATATGATCAGAATGTAAATGGTATTTTACACTGAGAATGGTTGATTAGGGATTGAAACACTTCTCTTAGCAGAAACCTCAGCTCAAAAAAGTTAAGACAAATCAATGCTAAGATCAATTTTGAAAGTCATTTTACAATTAATATTGGGTCACTTCTCTTGCCATTAGTGTTGGGTCTAACCTCATATCCTAATTTGTATAACAATTATAGAACATGAGTTTTTTGTTTTTTTTTTTCAAAATTTAGTAGGTATTATTATGTAATGAGTAAATTACATAGTAGCACATGACTAAATGTTAAAACACAAAAAACACACTTCTTATAATTTTCATATAAATTAGGACAAAAATCCAAACCAAAACCAAATTATAACATGTCTGACCCGACTTTTTATTGGAAAGACCAAAATGCCTAGTTTTTTCAATAAAAATATGCCTCATTTCATTCTCTTCCTCGATCTACTTCTCTACAAACCCCTTCTCTCCAACCCTCTCTCATCAAGCGACGTCGACTGACCGCCAAAGGTCGACGACGACAACTGAATCGAGGACGACCAAATCAAGCTGATCTCGATAATTGAAGTAGCAGGTTTGGCATATTAGATCAAGAAGAGACGTGTGGCAGACCTAGGAGAAGCGGTTGTTGAGCCAGATCAACGCGGCGAAAAGGGAAATGGCGAGTTTGAATGCGTGGGTGGAGGAACTTGAGAAAAGCCAAGAGGACTTAGAGACAAGGATTTGTGATCTGAAGAGGGAGGTTGGGAAGAGAGATAATATGATTGGGTTTATGACCACCGAAGACAGTGAGGAAGTTGAGGAGTGTGGTTGGATTTCGTGTAGCAACAGCCAAGATTCAAGTCATGATTCCAATTCTTAATCTATACTTAATAGTAGCACCGATACAAATGAAATTATGTAGTAGTAGCACTAATGGCACAACTTAAACACCAGTAGCAGCGCTTAGCATTAAAATCGACAGTAATAGAGCTAGCATAAGACAATTTATGCAAAATTTTGGTGGGTGATGTGTCCTCGTTGTTACAGTGTTGTCATGTTATGTGCTGCTACTTCGTCGTCATATTGCGTGCTGCTGCTGCATCATCTTGTTGCGTGATGCCACTAAACGGTGATGTTGCGTGTTGTTATTATACGGTGGTGTTGTGTAACTTTTTCTCTCGAGTGCTACTGTACACTCACCAATTATGTGCTACTGATCATTCGATAGTACCCATCCTCATCCTACTATAAGTATCAACGCACAACAAAGTAAGATGAACAAAGCAGAGTATGAAAAAATATAAATGTGCACCGAAAAAAAATCATGTAACGGAGTGTATTTTCATTTCAGAGTGAAAAATTACACTTGTGCAGTTGTGCCCAAAAAAGAGAATTATTTTGTACACCTCCCACCAAAACAAAAACAGAAGTTTCTAAAAATGAAAACGACCTTAGATATATATACAACCCCAACGAACACATTTTACCTCCTTATGGCGCCAATGCCATATACCCCATTACAGTTGTGAAAAATCTGTATAGACGATCGTTATTACTACCAGAAAATCCACACCCACATTTACTTAGCCGACGAAGAATAAGAAGACGAATTATTCGCCGTCGCCGATGATGACATCACTCCACGGTTGTTGCTGTTGCGGCAGAACTGGAAGCTAGTCTCATCCATCCTCTCCACCACATAATGCCCCAGCGTCTCACTCTCCTCCACCAAATTCTCCCTGCACAGAAACTCATCCCCACAAACCCTCTCCACGTTCCTCCTGAAGTCATGAACGAACACGTGCGTCTTCCCGCTCCCGCCTTTTTTGCTCCGGGCCAAAACGCCGGACGTGAAAATCGGAGAGATTCTCCCGGGAGAGTCCGGCCAGTCTCCTCTTGGCCCGTCGATCAAGATCACGTCCCAGTCCACCTCGTACACATGGTTCGGAAGATCGTTGATTCCAAGTTTGCATTCTGAGAACAAGAGATTCTGAACCGGCCGGCACTCGTTTCTTATCTGTTCTTTGGCGACTTTGATCAACTCAGTCATTTCTTTAGTTTTGGTTGTGTATTGGACGTCGTAGGCGTCGATCTCCGGGTGCTTTTCTTCTATGTAGGCGGCGTAGTAGCGGTTCTCATCGATGAAGACTGTCCTGCCGTTGTGGTTTAGGGCTTTCCAGAGAAGGGTTTCGTGTGTGAGGCCGAAGATGAGGAAGTTACAAGGGGAGGAGCATTTTCTCAACACGTCCGAGATGGGTTTGATTTCGGAGTACGACATCTTGAACGTGTCGTTTGATTTGGAGGCGTAGTGGAGGAGCGTGTTGATCACGGTGGTCGGCATTGGGGAGTTGGTGGCGGTTATCGTGGCTGCTGTATTCGCGGTTGTTGTGGTAGTTGTTGTTGAATATGCATACAAGCCGCTGGTGTAGATGATTGTGAGGAGAAAGGCGAGGGTGAACAAGGACATGAAGGTGAGGAGCCATAGGCGGTTGGAGCTGCCTTGTTTTTGGATGTAAGGGTGGAGAAGAATCAGCTTGGTGTTGTTGCTGTTCTTCATCTTTGAAAGGTTTCTTTTCAATTTGACACAACAGAACAAAGGTGAGTGTGTTGTGTTTAGGCTCTCTTTCTTTTCCCCCCTTTTAAATTTTTGGGTGCAGATGATTAGTTTTAAAGATTTTGTTGACTAAGCAAGCAGAGAATTGAAGCAATGTGATGTAAAGAAACTGAGTGCGACCTCACAATAACCCTCGTAAGAGTTCTAGAAATCTGATTACCGAAATGGGGAATTCTTTATTGAGGGGATTAGTAGGTAGTTTGCATTGTTTAGTTGTTTTGGTGATTGTGGAATGTGTGCTGTGAAAACTAATGCAAAAAGAAGCAGGAGGAGAAGAACAAAGGGTAGTTGGTAGAGGGATACCCCACAACTAATTACAAGCCTCAGGTCGCTTTGCCATCTTCATTTTCTCAAGTAACCACTTTAAAAATGCAATTTCTCTCAAAATAAGTAGCTGCCTTTGAATTGACAACTTACCTGAAACAAATTGTCTGATCAGAGTGAATAAGCATGCTTTGGTTTATGCTCACCAAATAAATAAGACTTCCAAACTCTTTGTGAAGTTGATAGTATAATATGCCTGGATACCAATTAGCCAAACGTTGGTGTAGATTAAGTACTGCATATTGGTGGCAATCATTGCTGGAATTATATGTTTAATTGCTGGAGTTGATATATGTCATAATTGTTCTGGTATATCAAATACTATATGTTCATATAGTAGGTGAATATGTTTAGTATCTGTGAAGGGTGAACTATATATAATACCAGAAAAGCTAAATTTAAGGTTTGAGCATTTATAATTTGTTGCTATTTTCAATTCTTTTAGCAGGAACTAAAGATTTTTGTGTTGTTCTGGTTTGGAGGATTCTACTTGGTACAGAATCAAGCTTGTTCTTTTTTTTATTGTTGTGTCCTGCCCATCTACTCATCTAGTTGAAGTTCTGTATGAGGTCATTTTGGGCCTGCATTTTTGTTTCATTATTCCTAATGTTTACCATAACATTAGCTGCCTTCTGTGTTTAGAGTAGTAGGACCAAATCATCAAATGTTTCCTTCAAGCCTTGAAGTAGGTGTGCCATTATACAGACACAGAAGACAGCAATTGGTATGAACAGTCAGATAATCACTAAAAAACAAAAGTTAACTTTAAACTTACCTTTTCTCTATTAGAAACCAACTCAATTCTTATCCTATCATCTCCCCACTCCATTTAGATCATGAAGAAACCTAATCATCCTGAGTGCACCACTACCTGTATTTCTATGTTTACATGAATGATTAGACTCACAGGAGTGCAGCATTTTCCTCCCTCATGTCACCTGTATTTGACTTTTAAGTTTATTTTCGTGTGTAAGCTTGATATACATTATCAACTCATTGATGTAACGGAAAATAAAGGGATAGGAGATTGGAATCTACCAATCTGTTTTTGATCTCGAATCCACGAGAGGTTCTGGAATCCACCAGGAATTGAGATAAACTAAAAGGGTTTTTTTTATAAAATCAAGGTTAATGAATACAACTGATAGAGACTCCTTATATAGAAGCAAACAAAATCTAGGGCGACTAACAATGAAACCTAAAAGCCCATGTATTAAAATAAAATAAAGTCCAAAACAAATTAATTAAAATAAAAAAAACAAAATAATAAAAACAAAACTCCAAAAATAATTAAAACAGTCTACTAGAAGCCTAACGAACTTGGATGTCCGGAAATAATTTGTCACGATCAAACGGTTCTTCAATCTTTATTTTCCGTCAGAAAGCTACCTCCCTTCGTTCTATATCACTCATTCCTTTATTCTTAACACTCGGAGATTTTGACGTTAGTAGTAGTATCATGGTTATGTTTTTATGGAAGTTCTGAGCTTGAATACTCCAATGCTCGATTATAGGCGTATAGTTATGCTATGTGAATGTGGTTGTGACATTGTGAATTACTGAATATGGTATGGGTCTTAAATAATAAATGTCTCTATAGCTATACTTTAGCTTTGGATTCTGAAATGGAGCTAAAGAAGAAGAACAATATCATTAGCTTTGGTTTTTGAAATGGGAGCAAAGGGAAAAGGAAAGCATATCAACCGCGCTTCTGTTGATGGGTCTCTTACAAAGTATAAGCCCATCGTAGATGCTTTAAACCTAAGTTCCAGGTTCTGAAAGAAAGAGCTCGACCTAAGGCAATGCAATTGAAGTGACTCAAGTCACTCAACTGCTACGGGAATTCAATTCCATATGGCCTATATTTCGTGATACAAGTGGTTTAATAGACTGATTTTCATCGTTGTCATATAGAAAGGGACCGACGAAGGAGGCACTGCAAGTGGTTCGTTCAATAAAGCTAAACAAAGAGCTCGCCCTAATGACTAAAGCAAGGAGAGGGTTGCTAAGCGTTGTCCGCGTATCTTTCCGATCTCATTTCCTTATCGCAAACAAAGTAGACTCTGTTCGATAGTTCCCATCTCTCTCTTTTCGTTCTTAATCGAATGTAACCTCTCGCCCCACCTTTCTATCCAAACTTGAGCTACTCGCGTCGTAAAGCTTATGTCTCTCCTTAAAGTACCGTCTTTCGATGCCTATTTTGATGCTCCTGAAGCCATCTAGGTATTCCACACATGGCGGGCGGGTCATAAAAGGAATACTTCAACCAGCTCAATGGAGCGCTCCCACTTAGGAGCTCCTCATAAAAGGAAAACTAGCAAAAGCTACCCAACGCTTTCCCGTTCTAGTTCATCTAAACTTCTTAGGAGCTCCTCCCTGCGCTCGAGGTTGGCCCATATGGCATCCTGTGGTAGTCTTTCGTGGGGTATCTCAAAGAGGGCCTCTTGCTCTGGTGGTACCGCTTCGGCGTCGTTGCCTTCGCGGCTGAGCGCTGCTCCTCCTCATTTAGAAATACGAGGAGGTTAGGGTCGCTAGAAGGAGCCGGAGGCAGAGAACTTGATCCCCACCCGGGTTTCCTCCTGGCAAGAATGGGGCTAGTGCATTGACCAATTCGTCAAAATTTACCGTCGAGAGACTTGGCGATCGTCTACGTAGACCGATGCATCATGGAGCAGTGTGGTCATGACCTCTGGTATGTTGAATCAGCATTATTCAAAGGGCATCATCTTGTAGCAAAAGGTCCCCCATTTGACAAGGGATCAAAATATTTAAAGCCTGACATATTGGAGAAAAATATGAAATATAAGTCTGATGAATGCCCCTTTCCAGAAAAAAAGATGCTTGAAAAGAATGTGCCATCAACCACTAACCACAGAGCTGATTACTGCCCCTTTATCCCAGAATTATATTTTACATCATTATGAAATCTTGGTGACTTTCTGAAACACAAAGATGAGCACTTTCGATTGCTCAGATAGGGAGTAATATGATTCAGTTAGGTGTCAATTATTGGTAACGAGTATTCTGATTTTGTCATTTGATGAAATCATTTCATCATATGATATTATAGATTTGAATTGAACATTTCGAAACCTGAATTATCCTTCATGATTACTTAAAGCTCATAACCACCATCAGTCCAAATGAGCCATTGCCCTTGCATAAAAGGAAGCCTAGAGGAAGACTCTCCTTAAGACTTTTGCGCTATAAAATATCAAGTGTCAGCAGAAGGTATTAAGTTTGGAACAAAGCTGAGATAAATATGCTACTGGTTAATGTTTGTAGGAAGTAGTATACACAATCCAGTTAGAAATGAATTCCAAATGAACACTGAATTTTCAACAGGAACTCGATTCAGAAAGTTACACGAAACCGATTAAAAAATTGGCATTGTTTCGGACATAATAAGTAGAATTTACAACATACGTAAATTGAGCATAAGTTACAGTTCACACATTGATGAGTAAAGGAAAGCACAGTTGCCTACTTGTAGTAAGACAGAATGGAGTAAAGAGTTTGAAGGAAAGTGAAGGTTGTAACAAGGATGATAACAACATAAAAATTAATTAAATCCCACGGACTTTTGAAATATTCACGTATCAGTATCCCTCGCCACATAGCCCAGGGTTTATGGTTGTAGTTGTATAGGTTGCGGTAGAGGTATGAGTAACAGAAATTGTTATTGAGTCCAACTGTGTTGAACCGATCTTCTGCAAACCATCTTATGTCATCAGCAGCAACGTTTCTGATGATTCCCCGCCTAATGAGTAGCTCCACATCTTCATCGCACCTAATAAGATCATCCAACAACACAAAATATGAGATCAGTTCACTTTTGTTACTTGGTTCCAACTGTGCATAGGCTCTGAGGTTTCTAAAGACAGATTCTCCATTCTCAAGGACTATTATTGGTGGAATCGTAAGAACTCCCTGGCGGAATGTCACTTTGCACATGTTACGATCGGAACCTCTAGGCCTCCTAAATTGTACGCCATTCCGAAATAGCTCTGTTGCAGAGGGAATCAAGGTCCGATGACTATATATCTCAATCTCTGATTCAGCAGACGATCCATGTAAATATATCTCAATCTCTGATTCAGCAGACGATCCATGTAAACAGATAGCTAAAAAGTCCAGCAAATGCTTTTTTGGTAACTCTGCATCAGCAGCATGTAGATCACTCCACCCCAGTGTGCACCCCTTAAAGTACTTTAGAGTAAGCTCAGGAAGAGGAAGCTTACCAGCTTCGGATGTGAGATGGAATAAACAGTTAAGAACTCTCCAAGGAAGCTGGTTTTCAAGTAAAAGCAAGTCGGTTTTGATTGCAGTGAGCATCCATGACTTGGAAAACACAGGATCACCCTTAGGTTTGAGCGCCTCTCCTAGAAACTTGCGGAAAAATTCAATAACAAAGCAACCATCAACTACCATCATTTCCACAAATTTTTCACTCGAAAAATGAGGGAACTTTTCATCATAACAGTTGCGGCAATCTTGTTCTATTGTTCTGATTTCTTTGACGAAGTTGAGCAGGCTAGTCGCAGGCGTTGGCTTTCGATCAAGGAGACCTTGCAAATACAATAGTTTAACTTCTTCCATGGCTTTCAGATTATCCTCTCCGTGGTGAAGTGGCCCGATTGAAACTAATCTTGGAACAAAAGGCTCTTCATCAACACTTCTGCGCAGTAGCCTAGGTATCCGAAATATGCAAGTAGGAGGAACTGTTGGTGGAGGCAGATGGCTAAGTTTTGCTCCAATCATGGATGCCAATAGTTTATCTTCATGCCTATTTTCACTCCAAGTCTGCATAACTATTCCGCCGTCTCTGATATCAATCAACGAGTGGTCATTTCCCTTGCCCTCTGTCATCGTGAACTGAATCCCTGCACCATATATAAATTTGAATCTCTTATCCATAATCCATTTTGTGCATAAATATTTGATATCTTTCTGTTAAAGGGTTTTGCATCTGTCATTAGTCCTTAACCTTTTGGTACTTGTTCTATGGTTACGTATATTAATGATGTGAAAAGATTACAAAGCATACATATAATAGGTATTCATGCAAGCCAGACAGAAACGAAGCTTGGATGAATCATATGTATATGTGAAACAGCCCCAAATAAGTAAAATGGATCAACAATAAAAAACAGATTGAACGATGCATTCATGTTTCATTTACATGACTTTACAATGAATTCTTCTGACTTAAATTGTAGGAAATTTTGTGTAGAGAAACTTACTCGGATCGTTGACAATAGAAGTGCAGATATTGAGATTCTTATTTTGAATGGAATACTATTTGCCTGGGAATTTTTTTGTTGCTAGCCAGATCGATAATGCAGATCAAAATGAGCAATGTATATATTCCTCAGTCTTGCTACTCGCTTGCTTGAGTTCTTCAGACTCCAGAACCCGTTAACACGTTAGGTATTTCTCGAAGAATTCCATATTGCTACGCTAGAATCTGATCCTGGGATCATCGAAGTATTGATAGTAATATATGGTACGGAGGAGGGTCATCAGAATAGTGTAACCGGTCGGCTGTCAAACTTCATCTCAAATTATTACAAGAGTTACTTGGATTTGTTATTGTGCAACTTTGCAACTATAATTTGTTGGAAAACAATATTAGACTCTACGTTATTTTTGTCTAAATAAATAATTTTTTGATAACTTAAATATAATTAGTAGAAACATATATTTAAACTTTATCTTGTTATCTATTGAGGTGTATGTCTCTCATTAGAAGTTGGAGACTTATCAAGTTGATTAACCTGATCAACATTAAGTTTTTGAGATAAACCTAAAAACTTGTATTTGATAAACATTAAGTAAAACTTGGACTCCTTATGGGATGAGAACAAGTTTGTTTTTCAGGCCTCTATATATACCAGTAGAAAGTCCATATGCTAGCTACGCACTTTTCATTGAGATCAAGCAGTCTCATTCTGTTGGAAAAAGTAGCATAGCATAGAAGATTTTCCTTGGTTCTATGTTTTGTGAAATTGCAGATTGTGTTGCTGTCAAGGATGTCGACTGTAAATGGAATTCCGAATGATGCTAGCCTTTATGGTAATAATCTGTAGTAGTTAAGAAACACTTCATTCTGTTGGTTTTATGATTATACAATATTGTGTTTTGTGTTAATTGTGAAACGATCTTGATTTCATTATTATGCATTTCAGTTTTCAGACATATACCAATATTGGTATCAGAGCAGCGTGTCTCTTCACAATTTTCACAAATCGTTGAAGTTTTCAATTCAGCAAAAAACCAATACAGAAAATTCATTGTTTATATTTTGGGCCAACAACTTTAGCTTAAAATCCGAGCCCATTTGATAACCCGGTTTTAATACCCAACTTAAAACAAATAGACATGTCGTTCTTCTTTGCTCTGGTCGCCCTTTTCTTTTCATTTTGTATTGGATAGTTCTGGCTAATCACCTGAGATGGGATTCAAACCCAGAAAAGCTTAGAATCAGATTACAAATTGTTGGGTGTGTGCTTTCTTTTGCTTCGGTTGTTTTTTAATTGCAGATGCATGATGCTGACTCCAAGGTAAGACCTAAAATTGAATTCATATGAGATTCATTGATTCTATGATTGAAGATTAGGAATATGAAATTGGAATCATGTGTTGACGATTTTGAATTCGTATGCCTATATACATAATCATGTTTAAAACTCAATTCATTGAACAAAAAAAAGGTTAAATCTCAGTTCGTATAAGTTTTGTGATTGAAAATAGGGAATGCGAAATTAAAATGTTATGACTATGATTTTGTTTTGTATACCCATATTAATCATAGTTGGAATTAAATTCATGTGAACTGAGCAAAATTTAAATATATAATGTAAAACGATCAACTAGTATGAATAAGACTTAAGTTTTTGGGTTCTTATGAGTTTTATTGGTTCTGTGTTTGAAATTTTAAGAATGCAATGTTGAACTTCCTGTGTTTATAGTTTGATTTCATATAGCTGTATGTATATCAATCACAACAGTAACTCAATTCATATGAACTTATTAAAATTTTGATCATGTATGCATGCTGATCAATTGGTGCAAATATAATGCATATCATATGGATGTTGATGGCTAGATAAGTACATATACCTCCCAAACAGGAGGATAGATTAATATGTAACTCTCCCAAATTCAGTTTATAATCTTGTCACTGCATTCATATATGAAGTTTTGATGTTTCTTGCAGAATGAAACTTGAATTTAAACTTCATTGATTCATGAAACTCTATATGTGGTATTAATTCTGTTGCACAAAGTAACATTTACTATCATAATAGAGAACTGTAGAAGAATCAAAACTTGTGTTGTTGTTTATAAAGTTGTATTGTCTTCTGGTCTCTAAAGAGATATTTTCTGGTACAATTTTGATTCAAGTAACAGTGTTTTACATGATCTGCATTTTCGTTACAGATATATTGGGACTTTTTCCTTGTCCCAAGATATTGATTGTTTTCAATATACACTTGAGACTACATGACTATGATAATACATTTAGAAACTTTAGATATTAGATTTTATAACACAAATGTGTTATCTAGTATGAACTTCATGGGACCTTGAGATATGTTTCAATAGTTAGACTTAAATGTTTATCTATATGGATTGATACATATACTGCAGTTTACACATATTATATACATATATAATTTTGAAACTCATCTACATTGATTTTAATCATTTTAAGAGGTGATGTGGTGACTCTAGGACAGGTTCATGTTCTGACTGGGCTGAATTATCAGAAATGGAGAAGTGAGGTTGAGTTCTACATGTCCATGAACCAAGAGATGGACATGTGCTTCAATGAAGAGCAACCTGAGGAGCTTGATGAGGACAGTTTGCAGAGGAAAAGAGGCATTACAAGAATTGGTGGAGGAAGAACCAGATGGCCAAAAACGTCATCAGAAGCACCGTCTTTGATACTGTAAGGAACTGTGTAGTGGAACCAGAACTGGCAGTTGATTTTATGAAAAATATAAGGCAAAAAAGTTCAAGGAGTGCAGCAAGACAGAAGGAGCTAGGCTATCCAGGAAGCTGCACGAGCTCAAATTTAATGGGACTGGCAGCATTAGGACTCACCTCATGCAACTAGAGGAGATTAACAATAAGTTGAGGGAGCTGTATATGGGAGTCAATGATGCACAAGTGGTGCACATAGCTCTTGAATCTCTTCCTGAATATGGGAATTTGAAGAGCAATTATAATGCACAAAAGGAGAAATGGGAAATAGATGAACTGATATCAATATGTGTGAATGAGCAATACAGAATTCAAAAAGAGCAAAAAGAGAGGGCTCCAGCAACCTCTGTGAATCTTGTGGGAAAGTATAAAGGCAAGAGAAACATCACTCTCAGGCTAAAGAAGACCAATTTCAAGAAAAATGGCAAAAAAACTCATGTTGTTGCTGCTGCCCCTGCTGCTAGAAAATTGTAGAAAGTTAAGTGCTTCTTCTGTAAGAAAGTTGGGCACATCAAGAAGAATTGTGATGGATTCAAGAAGTGGATGGTGAGAAAGGGTAAGGGCTACAACTCTCTAATTGAATTCAGTAATATTTTTGGTTATTATTCTGTTTCTTTGTTTGATAAAACTGCATTTACTCTAGAAGTGAACTTCATAAATGTAAAACCAAACACCTTTTGGTTGGATTCAGGCTCACCAATTCATATAATCAACTCAATGCAGGGTTTGCTAAAGAGGAGGGCACCTCAGAGGCATGAAAATGTAGTCTGCGTGGCAAATGGCATGAAGGTGGCTGTTAAAGCCATTGGCTTACTTCAGTTGGATTTAGGTTCTAATAAAAGTCTTTTTCTGGAAAATGTTTTCTTGATTCCTTCCCTTAAAAGGATTTTGCTTTCAGTTTCTTTGCTAGTTAAGTTGAGATGCAAACTTATTATTGATCATGATGGATTACAAATTTTTCAAGGTTCAGAATTTCTTGGATGTGGTGTTTTTGTTAATGATTATTTACAATTAAACTATTCTGTTGCAAAACGAGATATTATGTTAATTGAAAATAATGACAACACACTGAAGCCTAACACTACTGTTAGTGTTAAAAGATCAATATATGATGGTAAGTCTGCATTTTTATGGCACAGAAGATTAGGACATATTTCTAAGGATAGACTCAAAACATTGATAAAGAGTAAGACTCTACATGAACTAAACTTTAATGATCTAAATGATTGTGTGGAATGTTATAAGGGAAAATTGGCTAACAAGCACAACAAAACTACAGTAAAAAGCAAAAATCTCTTAGAACTTATACACACTGATATATGTGGACCCTTTAAACATAAAACCATAATTGGAAACACATACTTCATAACATTTACAGATGCTTGTTCAAGATACTGCTATATCTATTTAATGTCAGAAAAATCACAAGCACTCCAAGTCTTTAAAATTTACAAATCTGAAGTGGAGTTACAGCTTGAAAGAAAAATCAAAACAGTAAGATCTGATAGGGGAGGGAATACTTTGGAAGATACACTGAGGCAGGCTAGCAAAAGGGACCTTTTGCTTTATACCTTCAGAAACATGGCATTAAGGCCCAATACACTAACCCTTATAATCCCCAACAAAACGGAGTAGCAGAAAGAAAAAATAGAACATTCCTAAATATGGTGAGGAGCATGATGTGCACTTCAGGTCTGCCAAAATTCTTGTGGGTGAAACCTTAAGAACTGCAAATTACATTTGCAACAGAACACCCAGCAAGGTTGTAGAAAAAATACCATTTGAGACCTGGTGTGGCAGAAAGCCAAGCCTGCACCACTTACATGTATGGGGATGCAAGACTGAAGCTAAAATACCAAATGTTTTAACTGAAAAGTTGGAGTCCAAAACAGTGAATTGCAATTTTATAGGGTATTGTGAAAAATCAAATGGTTATAAGTTTTATGCAGCTAAACATTCACTAAGGATTTTTGAAATAGGTCAAACAAAATTCCTAGATGAGTCTATATACAACTCAAGTTTTGAAAATCTCTCTTCAGATTTTGAGGAAATCTCAAGTGATAAAACATTAGAAGCTTATTTACCCTTACTACATAATCAAAACACAGCTACAGTAAATATGCAAACTCAAAACATAGATCAAAATCCAATTATAATAGAACCTGCAGAAAATGATCATGTTGTAGTTGAAAACACTAAAAAGATAGACCAAGAAGAACCCGAAATTGCAGAACAACCAGAAATTGCAGAACCACCAATTAGAAGATCCCAAAGACAAAGAAAACCCACTTATGATGAAAACAGTGACTACATTGTCTATTTACAAGAAACGGATGAGCTTCTTGCAGAAGAAAATGATCCAAAAACCTACAGACAAGCTGTTGAAAGTAAAAATTGTCAACAATGGTAGCTGGTCATGGAAACTGAATTACTATCCATGAGTCAAAATAAAGTGTGGACACTAGTAAAACCAGCTCCACAACATAAAGCCATAGGTTGCAAATGAGTTTTTTAAAACAAAACGAGATGAAGCTGGAAATGTTGAAAGACATAAAGATAGGCTTGTAGCTAAAGGATTCACACAAAAAGAAGGAATAGACTATAATGAAACTTTTTCTCCTGTGTCCACTAAAGATTCATTCAGAATTATCATGGCTCTAGTAGCTCATTTTAATATGAAACTTCATCAAATGGACGTTAAAACTGCATTTCTTAATGAAGAATTAGAAGAAGAAATCTATATGAAGCAACCTGAGGGTTTTTTGGAACCTGAAAAGGAAAACTATGTATGCAAACTTCAAAGATCAATTATGGACTTAAGCAAGCGTCTAGGCAGTGGCACAAGAAGTTTGATTCAGTTATTTAATCTTTTGGTTTTATAGAAAATATAGTTGATGAGTGTGTATACTTAAAGACAATTGAGAAAAATTTTATTTTTCTCATATTGTATGTTGATGATATCCTGTTAGCTAGCACTGATATGAAGTTGCTAAATGCTACAAAAGCTTTTCTATCTAGCAGTTTTGATATGAAAGACCTAAGTGAAGCTCATTTTGTTTTGGAAATTGAAATTAAGAGGAACAGGAAACTTGGAACCTTAGGCTTATCTCAAAATGCTTACATTTGTAATATTCTGAAACGTTTCAATATGGCGACCTGTAATCCTGGTCTAGTTCCTATGTCTAAAGGTGACAAGCTCTCTAAAATCACTAAAAATGGGGGGAATATTGAAGGTGACAAAGTTATGGACAGTAAGCGTTATGCTGGGTTAATTGGTAGCTGGATGTATGCGCAGGTCTGCACCAAACCTGACTTAGCTTTTGTTGTAGGCATTCTATCTAGATATCAGTCTAATCCTAGTCATGAACATTGGGTTGCAGGTAAGAAAGTCTTAAGATATCTACAAAGAACTAAGTCTCATATGCTAATCTACAGAAAGGTTGAAAAACTTGAGTTACTAGGTTACACTGATTCAGACTTTGCAGGTGAATATCCTAGTGACATGAAGTCAACAAGTGGTTATGCATTCATGCTTCCAGGAGGTGCTGTGGCATGGAGAACTATGAAACAAAAATTAATCACTACCTCCACAATGCAAGCTGAGTCCATAGCCATGTATGAAGGAGTCTGTGAAGGCTTATGAATTAGGAATTTTTTGATACAGATTGATGCTCTAAAATTTTTAGTTCAGGGAGCACTTAAGATATTCTGTGACAATGAAGCAGCTGTCTTCTTTGCCAAGAACAACAAAAGATCAAATAATTTCAAGCATTTAGACCTTAAGTACTATAGTGTGAGACAAAGGGTTGAATTTGGTGACATAGAAGTACTCAACGTTGATACAGAAAATCAACTTGCAGATTCATTCATTAAACCTTTATCAGTTGAATGTTTTTAGAAACATATTGAAAATCTGGGAATTCTCTCAGATTTAGATGCTTGAGTTATGTGGGAGTCGCCTTTTCATTTTTAGGATTTTAGTTCTCTTCAGCAGATTTCTTTTCAGAATTAGTAACATCTCATTGTATTTCATGATTCATCAATAAAAGTCATATTTTCAATTATACATCTTATGAATGATTATATGTATATATGTATATGATATAATTGTGTAAACATATTGTGAAGTGAACCATTATGCAGATTAAGGATAGCAAAGACAGGTTCACTCATTTACAAACTTGCTGACAAGATTTTGAACTATTCAAAATCATTCACAGGACTTGAGCAAATAAAATCAAGGTAGACATAATCTATTTTTGTTCTTCTATTTATCTTACTATGCTTATGTGATGTGCAATATTTATTGTTAGTGATCTTCAATTGATTTAGTCCTATGATTAAATTCAATCTTAGGTTCTACATCAATTCTGGATATTGACCAAGCTGGATAAGTTTGAGTTGTTCTTATGTTTCAATGTGCACTATAGAACTAATGTAATTCATTGCAACTCAAATACTATATACAATGATAACTTGGTCCAAGTGGGAGATTGTTGGAAAACAATATTGGACTCTATATTATCTTTGTCTAAATAAATAGTTTTTTGATAACTTGAATATAACTAGTAGAAACATATATTTAAACTTTATCTTGTTATCTATTGAGGTGTATGTCTCTCATTAGAAGTTGAAGACTTATCAAGTTGATTAACCTGATCAACATTAAGTTTTTGAGATAAACCTAAAGACTTGTATTTGATAAACATTAAGTAAAACTTGGACTCCTTATGGGATGAGAACGAGTTTGTTTTCTAGACCTCTATATATACCAGTAGAAAGTCCATATGCTAGCTACGCACTTTTCATTGAGATCAAGCAATCTCATTCTGTTGGAAAAAGTAGCATAGCATAGAAGATTTTCATTGGTTCTATGTTTTGTGAAATTGCAGATTGTGTTGATGTCAATGATGTCGACTGTGAATGAAATTCTGAATGATGCTAGCCTTTATGGTAATAATCTGTAGCAGTTAAGAAACACTTCATTCTGTTGGTTTGTGTTAATTGTGAAACGATCTTGACTTCATTATTATGCATTTCAGTCTTCAGGCATATACCAATATAATTTACTCCCGCATGTTCCTTTATGTTGGCTTTAAGCTAGTTTACAGTGCTTATATACTTCCAACGTTTAACACAGTTACAGCAGAACTTTTCTAGACATATGGAGGATATAAAAAAATTAAAAATAAACATAAAAACCTCGTGCTATTGCTGCCACAGAGATCAAACCCAGATTGATATCTAAAAGGATGATGAGTTCTTCAATCTCTAACCTTCTGAGAATTTTTGAGTAGCCAATGACTTGCGAGTTTAGTTGTAACTTTATGACATTGTGAGTTTAGTATATCAATCCCTATATCTCTTTTCAATAAAAGGAGGAAGAACAAAGAATAATTGGCTTTGAGGGTTTGAAATAGAAGAAACGGAAAAGGAAAGCATAACCAACCCTCCGTTTTGACAAGAATATCACCAAATTTAAAACTTGACATACAGAAAAGAATGAAAGATGAGACATATGAATGCCCCTTAAACAAAAATAATGCAAGAAATGAAGATGCCATCCAATCTAGAACATTATGAAATTTTGACAACTTTTGATTGCTTTGGAATGTGATTTAATTATTGCATGCTTGAATTCTAGTCACAAGTACTATGAATTTTCATAAGTTCCCTGACTAGTTGACTTCAATGAAAACACATGATATGCAAATTTGAATTGGACTTGAATAAACCTTGATGTGCACTTCAAACTCCCATTCATTATCAGTTCATGGCACCCAAGAGGACATACCAATATATTAATGAAACTCCACTCGACCTGTAGGGGCTGTAGGCTTTACATAATCAACTTGATCTTAGTTTAAGTCTATAACAAGTCTTAATTTGAGAACAAGCTCAATGAACAGATTTGGAATCAAAATGCATGCATCTCAAACTTTGGGGATTTCGACCTCATGTGAGGAAAGTTCTACTATACATGCTTGGATAGCATGAAACCTGCTTTCGATGTGTAAATTTGTTCTAAACATAAACACGTGCAAGTATTCTTGTTAGTGTATGTTTTTTTTTCATTTGTGACTTTCCAGGTTTTTTTTCTGGCAAAAACAAGTTTTATTTAATCAAAGAGTGGAGGACGTGAGATCAATGCCAAGTTAATAAAATATTAAACATACCATAAATATTGTAGAAAAGTAACCAAAGTCTAAAACAACTAAAGTTCAAGACGCATTGAAGGTGTACGTCTAGTAGATAAAAGGGTTTATGCGACGAAAATATATTTTTTCGTCGCATGAGTTCACATTGAAGCGACGGAACACATTTTGTCGCATAGTGCTGACTCATGCGACAAAATTTTTTATTTCGTCGCATAAGGTCATAATCATGTTATAAAATATTTTAAATTGGTCGCATCAGTTTATGATTTTTTCGCCAAAATTTTCCTCCTAGCCTGACTCATGCGACGAAATATTAAAAATTCGGTCTCATCAGTTCACACTCATGCGACAAAATTTTGAATATTTCGTCATATCAGTTTTGATTTTTTTTTTTGCAAAAATTCTCCCCTAGCGCTGACTGATGCAACGAAATTTGTTCATTTCGTCGCATCAGTTCTGGCAAAAAATTTGAATTTTGAATCATTCTGCCAAAATTTCGCCCCCTTTTTCTTTCTCTATTTTCTTCTTCTTCCTTCTACTTATTCACCACCACCCCCTCCACTTCACCCCACCTCCACTTCTTCTTCCTCTTCTTCCTCCTCTTCCTCTTCTTTTTCTTCTTCTTCTTCTTCTTCTTCTTCTTCTTCTTCTTCCTCCGCCACCACTACCACCACCACCTCCGGCAAAACAAAAAAATCATAATTTTTTAATTTAAATTATAACTAAATTGATAATTAAATTAATAAAAAAAATATTTACTGAAAACTCTTAAGCGACGAAAAATATTTCGTCGCATAAGTTTATGCGACGAAATTTTTTTTGTCCCTCAAGGGGAACTGATGCGAAGAAAAGTTACGGTTTCGTAGCATAAATCTAATGCGACGAAGCTTATGCGACGAATTTTTCGTTGCTTAAGATCTTATGCGACAAAGATTGCCTCTTATGCGACGAAATCGCATGAGCTTTCCCTCTACCGCAACTTGATTGGCATTGATTTGTCTTAACTTTTTTGAGTTGAGGTTTCGGCAAAGCACAAAGAATTCTCTCATCTGATGTAGTTTCATTCTTCATGATACCAACTTTCAAAATTGATCTTAGCAGATGAAACATAATGTGTATGACCAAGAGGTTCTTCATTTTCCAAATCACCCCAACAAACCCGCTTGACCGGATGTTCTACTAGAGCATAATCTGCATTGTCAACCAAAGTGTTTGAGGGGAGTCCAACTAAATTTTCTTCATTTGCAACAGAGGGCTCATCTTATTGCACTTGAGCTAGGATCTCAAAACTATTATTAGTTGAGACAATAGTAGAATCTGAGATCTATGCGACGAAACCATTTTGTCGCATAGGAGCACCTATTCGTCGCATAAAAACTTAGGCGACAAAAATGTCGTCGCATACTTACCATCACACTAGTACCTATGCTACGAAAATGAAGTATTCGTCGCAACAGAGTACACCTATGCGACGAAAAATGTTTTGTCGCTATAGTCTTAAGAGACGAAATTTCTCAACTTAAGTGACCAAATATTTCGTCGCTTTAGTATTTCAAAATTTTAAAACAAAAAAAATCTCCCACCAAAATTTTTTGAAATTTTCTTTTTTCGTCCGGCAACTTTGTTTTGGTTTGAAACCACCACCACCACCGTCGACCTCTACCCACCAAACTCTCATCTGTACAATACCTTCGACTGGCTTGCCGTGGTTCACCTCCGTCAACAATTGTCGCAGCGGACATATATAGTTCTTGTGCCCTAGAAATTTGCAAATGGAGGTCTTGCCGAGGACATCCCAGTACTTGACGACGGCATCGTCGAAACCGAAGACGAGGTGGAGCTTGTCGTGGAGAGGGAGCTTGACAAAGCGGACGGGTGTGGGAGCGGAAAAGGCAAAGGGATTGGGGGTTGACGAAGACATACTGGACCAGGGCGGAGAGGTCAGCGACAGCAGAAGGAGGTGAAGGAGTTAGAGGAGAGGGATTAGGGGGTGTGGAGGGTGAGGGAAGTGGAGTAGATGGCGGAAAAGGTGAGAGGGTGGTGGGAGAGAAGGTGCATGAGGGATTGTGGAGGGTTGGGGCTGGTTTTGATAAAAATGGGAAATATATGAGAGAGAGAGAGGGAGAGATCGAGCGAGAGGGGAGGGTTTGAAAATTTTCAAATTTTCTGAATTTTTTTACGGATTTTTTTTTTCAAATTTTTGGAGCTTATGCGACGAAAATTATATTTTCGTCTCATAAGTGGAAAACTTATGTGACAAAAAGTATAACTTTCGTCTCATAAGTGTGTACGTAAGAGATAAACTTATTTTCGTCATTTAGGTTATGGATTCGTCGCATAGGTGACAACTTAAGCGACGAATTGTTGTTTACGTACGTCTCATAAGTTATAATTTTAGCGATGAAATTATTTTTGCGACATAGTTAGGTCTCTGATTCTACTAGTGAGACATTTCCTCTCGCACAACCTTCTTTAAACCTGGACTAGAAACGCTCGATGCTGCATGAGACGCAACTTCAATTGTTACAAAGTCTCCAAAAGATTGATTACTTATTCCATTAATCACCTGGTCTGCAATTTCTGTAATTAAGTCATTGGCAGCGCCATCGATGGCTTCTTGTGCCAAAAGAGCATATTTATTTTCTTGAACCTGCAAAGATTGGTTTTGAACTTGAAGAACAGGAACTTGGCGCTAGCCTCTTGAGGTGATCCCTCATCAACACCTGGAACAATAGGTGTAATCACATGATTATCATCATTTGACAAAACTACTGACTCAATTGCATGATTAGTAGTCACTGGTTGCTCAACAACTATATTATGCCTTCGATGTGGTTTTCACCCTATACTCTTGATGAGACACCTTTTGAGGAGTTTTAAGAAGCTTCTCTCTGATGTTCCTTGGCTCCTTATCACTATTTAGCCGCCGACATCGATCTTCTGTGTGCCCAACCATACGGCAACGGGTGCACATATTCTCATATACAATCTCAATGAGGAAGCAATGAGTCTCCCGCTCCACCATCAATGAAGAAGGCAAGTCACTAGCAACATCTATGTCAACCGGCACGCTCATAATATCCAAATTCACGCTCTATTGTAGCTCGGTCCAGTTGCAATGGAGTATCCACTCCCCGAGCAATCTCCATAAGGTGTTGGGGGTGCCAGTAATCTTGGCTTAACCCATAAAGTCTGACCCAAAGTTGAGCGTGTGAATATGAGAGGGCATCCCCTGGCAAAAATCTAGTTCCCATTGAGTTAATCTGAAGAGGCCATCTGCAAGAGAGCAGGTTCCTTTACTCCAAACTCGTCGTAAATCATCGGCATTGTCAAAGTGAATGTCAAAATAATCTTTTCCAAGTGGAACCAAACACCATGGTGTCGAGGGTTTCCAACGATAATTGAGAATTTTTTTAAGAGCAGAAGTCTTCAATGGTGTTGAACCGTTACGTAACAACCTACCGATAAGAATGGTTTTAAAGTTCTTCAATTGTTCTTGGTATAGGGCCTCATTGATTTTCACGTAGGTCTTATCCCCACGAACAATTGGAATCGACAATTGAGTAATAAGAACAGAAGATTTAGTCGACGCAGAGAGAACAGAAACGAATGTCTTTGCTTTAGGGATACGCAGGCAAACTTCGTAGCAGCGCCATAGCTGTTTGTTGTCATCTCAGATCAGCACTGCCGCTAGGGTGCGGCAACCCTAGAACGCACCCGGATCCTATGCCATAGAATATCAGGCAAGTGTTATGTTCTTATTAGTGTATGTATGTAATGTAATGCTGCACAAATGAACCGCATTTTACAAGCAGCACATTCTGATGGAGTCGAATTACTTGATACTTAGATTAGATATTGACGGATGTAATTTCACTTTCTTATAAAACGGAGAAGAATCGTAAGCCTGTAAAATGGTAATAAACTAACTTTGCTTGATTACTTACAAGTTTGACAGTGAGACCATAAAGTCATTCTCACATAGGTCAACGCGTATTTCCAGTGTAAAAAGTAAAAACAAAAGGAGTTCTATGCACACTTTGATTACGCCCCTACGTCGCGTGTATTGTAATCTCCTCCAGGTTTGCAAGTTCGAGCTATGAAGTATGGTTGGTGAGCTATGAAGTATGGTTGGTGTGATCTGGAATAAAACTATTGAATAAGCCAATAAGGTAATGATTAAGAACGGGTTTGCTCAGGCGCGGAATAGTCGTGCGGGATGAAACGGGGACAGCCGTCTGATTTTTAATGAATTGATCAAACGGACATGATGAAACAGATTTAAACAAGCATGATCAATTCATTAAAGATCGGATGGCTATCGCCGTTTTGTCCCGCACGGCTATCCCGCACCTGAGCAGTCATGTGATTAAGGAATCAAAGTTATCACACTCTCATTAAGCTACAAACCAAACAAATCATCCCTTCATTATGAACGTTCAAACATGTCCATATTACTTAATATTGAACCTTAATCATCATGATTATAATTCAAGTTTGATAATCCAAGTTGAGGTCTTTATAAATTTCTTTTAATATGACATCTCAACCAATAATTCAAACACAAATAATAGGGCATTATCATGAAATGAGAAAGAAGATTCTTATGAAAAATGATAATAATTATAAATATCGTGTTATTAATAATTAGTAGGGGTGGACATAAATATTGTAAATCTCGGTCCCGTCCCGATTATGTCCTGATTCTGACGGGATTTAAAACTAAAAACGCTCGTCCCGTCCCGTTTGAGAAACAACATGGAGGGACGCGGGACTGAAATTTTGAGTATCGTCTTGTCTAACTTTAAAAATTCATAACTATTTATAGAAACCTTATTTTCAAGAGATTTCAACTCTCAAAAAGTCTTTAAGATGTCCTCTATAATTTTCATGAAGACACTAAACTCATATAACAACCCAATTTGTATAATTTTTGAAAATAAGTCAACTAGTGTAAAATCTCAAAATTGATATGCATAATTTACTAATGTAGACCCTAATGTTTAAAAAATCATAACTTAATCTAGAAAATTCATTTTCAAGTGATTAAAATTCTGAAATGAACCTTAAAATGTCTACTATAAATCATATGAAGATACCTAGATGAAACTTTAAATTAAACTGTACGATTTTAAGAGGAAACGAAACTAATGCAAGATGGCTGGGATTAGGCTCATCCCTTCTAACTTTCAAAATTCATAACTAATTGTAGAAACCTTATTTTAAGGGATTCCAACTCTCAATTAATCTTTAAGATGTCTTCTGTAACTTTCATGAAGACACTAATCTTAAATAAGCAACCAATTTATACAGTTTTTTTAAAAGAAACCAACTGGTGCAGAATCTCAGAATTTACTGATGCAGACCCTAAACTTTAAAAAATCATAACTATAGAAAAATCTTTTTCAAGTGATTCAAATTCTGGAATGAATCTTAAGATGTCTACTACAAATCTTATGAATAAACCTATTTAAAATTTCAAATGAAACTGTATGATTTTCAGAAAAAATGATGCATGATGGCTGAGATTGGGCCAATCCTGTTCCATCCAGGATTTGGTCTGCGACATCCAGTCTAAAAAGTGTAAGGCGCGTCCTGATCCCGTCCCATGTGTAACAACCGAGACAAGACATAGGATGACCTCAATCTCCTCTTATCTCGTCGCATGGTCATCCCTAATAATTAGGTTATAAGATACTCATCTTCTAATTATTGATTTTTAAATGTTAACATCAAAATTTAATGATACTGATTACCATCATTTTCAATTTTTGTGTTCGGATCATCCAACCATATTCGATTCTAAAAAGAGTAAATGAATATCGTTCTCTTATGTGGAAGTAGAAACACAAATACACGAATCCATAATTTAATTTAGACGTGATTTTAAAGTTTGTGATAGTCTGATGACTCAGATCCTACTATTAAATTTAAAAGTCACGCGCCATATAGTGGCAAGCTCGCGAGTACATGGAAGCCTTTGAAGGCAGTACTAAGTTCCAACAATAGAGTCTCAACACCCAACTCACTTCACGTGACTCACAGACTCAGAGACACTCCTTCAATCAAGCTCCAGTTGCAGACACACACTCCCTTCTAGAGAAAAGCCAGCTGCTCTCCACTAAACCCTCAAACCCCCTCCATCTATGGCCGCTCTTCCTTTTCTTCCCACTTAAACCCAAAACCCTCTTACCCATTAAAGTGACTAAACCCATCTCAAAGCTCAAATCTTTACCCCCATAAACAATGCCCATCATCACTCTCCTCTCCACCCTCCTCCTCATCTCCACCGTCCACTCCCAACCCTCCTCCGACGCCGTCGCCCTCCTCTCCTTCAAAACCCACTCCGACCTCGACAACCGCCTCCTCTACACCCTCACCGAGCCCTCCGACTACTGCCAATGGCAAGGCGTCAAATGCGCCCAAGGCCGCGTCGTCCGCTTCGCCCTCCACTCCTTCAACCTCCGCGGCACTCTCGCCGCCGACACCCTCTCCCGTCTCGACCAGCTCCGCGTCCTCAGCCTCCACAACAACTCCCTCTCCGGCCCAATCCCTGACCTCTCTCCTCTCTTCAATCTCAAGTCCCTCTTCCTAACCCTTAACTCCTTCTCCGGTTCCTTCCCTCCTTCAATCCTCACCCTCCATCGCCTCCGCTCCCTCGATCTTTCCCACAACAATTTCACCGGTCCGATCCCGGTTCAGTTGAACCGTCTCGACCGGCTCAACTCCCTCCACCTTGAGTTCAACTTCTTCAACGGCTCCTTCCCGGCTTTGAACCACTCCTACCTCACCGACCTCAATGTTTCCTCCAACAACCTCACCGGCCCGGTCCCGGGAACCCCCACTCTCTCCCGGTTCGACACTTCCTCCTTCCAGCTCAACCCCGGCCTCTGCGGCGAGATTATCAACAAGGCCTGCAGCTCACGCTCGCCGTTTTTTGAGTCTCACAATGCCACCTCAGCTGGCTCACCGGAACCCTTAAACACAAGCGCACAGTCACAAGGAGTAATGCTCTCTCCGCCGTCTCCAGCACGGCACAAGAAAACCGGTCTGGTTCTCGGAATCTCAATTGGAGTAGCTTTCATCTTCGCCGGAGTCTTGTTCGTTTTTGCAGTTATCAGAAACCGTAAATCCGGCACCGAAGCCGAAATTATACCATCCAAACCGTCCCCAAGTAATAATACGGATCAATTTGACGCGGCCAGCTCAGTTCAAAAAGTTGAGGAGAGGCCGAAGCAGGTAGTCCCCAAAGTACCGAAAGTAGTTGATCATTTCGGAGAAGCTCAGACTAGAGTGATACCCAAGAGTGGGAACTTGGTGTTTTGTTACGGGGAGACTCAGCTGTACAGCTTGGAGCAGCTGATGAGGGCATCGGCGGAGTTACTTGGGAGAGGAACCATCGGGACAACGTACAAGGCGGTGCTGGATAACCAGCTGATAGTGACGGTGAAGAGATTGGACGCGAGTAAGACTGCCGTTACGAGCAGGGAGGCTTTTGATCAGCATATGGACGCCCTGGGTGGGTTGCGCCACCCCAATTTGGTTCCGGTCATGGCTTATTTTCAGGCCAAGGGAGAGAGGCTGGTGATGTATGATTACCAACCCAATGGGAGTCTCTTCAATCTCATCCACGGTAAAAACTCGACACTATGCCACACCTAATGTCTGTCATTTTTGTTTCTTACGTGCATGTGGCGTCACCATCCCGTCATATGTGTCGGAATGGTGTGATGGTCTGAGGGAGTGGTTTTGTGCTATGACTTAAGCATTGCTGTAGGGTTCTTGCTTTCAGTGCTCTGTTTAGTGCCGACAGTGATTGGCTTCTTGTGCTTTATGATTCAAGTACGACCCTTTAGATCAGAAATAATGTTTGAAAAGATCTCTGCCCATGTGGGTCTAGTCTGCATTGAATGTGATAGGATCGTAGGAATTGTAGTTGACAAGCTTGTGTTTTATGAATTTGTTGTAGCTAACGAGCTGGAATTTATGTCTGAAACCTGAATAGGTTCAAGGTCGAATAGAGCAAAGCCTCTTCACTGGACGTCGTGCCTGAAGATAGCTGACGATTTGGCACAAGGCCTTGCTTACATTCACCAAGCGTCGACGTTGATCCATGGCAATCTGAAATCGGCCAATGTGCTTTTGGGAGCCGACTTTGAGGCCTGTCTTACGGACTATGGGCTGGCACTGCTTGCAGACTCTTCTGCTAGTGAAGATCCTGAGTCTGCAGGGTATAAAGCTCCTGAGACAAGGAAGTCCAGTCGCCGAGCCACGTCCAAATCAGATGTCTATGCGTTTGGCATCCTCTTGCTTGAGCTATTGACAGGTAAACATCCGTCCCAACATCCACCGCTTGTTCCAATGGATGTGGGGGATTGGGTGAGGGCAATGAGGGACAATGATGTTGGGGATGATAATCAACTCGGGATGCTCACGGAGGTTGCTTGTATATGTAGTTTGACATCTCCAGAACAGAGACCGGCAATGTGGCAAGTTTTGAAGATGATACAGGAGATTAAAGAGAGTGTGATGACAGATGACAATGCAGGTGTGGGATTTTCATAGAAGGAAGAACTTTTGTGAGATTGCATTCAAAGAAGGAAAACAGAGGCAGGAGGCAGTGTCCATGCACTTATCTCTGGGGGGTATCCTGACTCCTGAGAAAAGATTTCCAATGGCGACTTCAGGGCCAAGTTTGAACAACTCATTTATAGGGCCAAACTTAAGGAGTTCATGTAATGGCATTCCTACCATCTGTTCATGACAGATGTATAATGAACTTATAAACGGTTATGATTCCTTCTTTCTGACTTTGGCCACGAATGACATGAAACCTAGTTCGGTTGTCACTGAGGCAATATAGTTTTGTGGGAGTTGGAAGCTGAAAATTCATCTTGATTTTCTATCATCTTTTTTTGGCAAACGATTTTCTATCATCTTTTTTTGGCAAACGATTTTCTATCATCTTTTTTTGGCAAACGATTTTCTATTATATTTGGATACAAGATGTATTACACCATATTCTGCCAAACTACAGGTATTGACACTACTCGACTGACCACACTGAATACACTACTCGACTGACCACACTGAATATTGTGGTGATATGTACACAAAACTTCGCAAAACAAATGTTAGTATCACCCCAAACTGGTGTACTTAAAGCAACAGAAAGAGCTACTTTCTCTGTGCTTCGCTTTTTCTGAGTAGATTTACAAGCTCATTCAGTTGATCTCCCCCAACTGGCACCTGTTGACACATGATTTCAAAGCATTAAACATGACTATTCAAGCAATATATGTTGAGCTTCGTGCAGAGAAGAAATTCATCTTTTGTTCCTGAGTAATCCAAACAGCTTGTCTAAATAACAAACCACAAAATTAGAGACATCAAGTGAGAACATGAACTTGTGACAGAGAAGATGTTTACTTTGTGCAAGTTCTGGTTTAAAGCTTGTGGTATTTCACCTCTTTTAGATGGAATCAAAGTTTTCAGACTGAAATTTTTATTGGTTGCTGTCTTTGTGAACCTTTTGCTTTCGAACATGATCGTCAGAAAAGTGTTTTTTAAAGAAGGATACAACTTGTACTTTGTATTTCATTGAAGACAAGTGTAATCTAGTTCAAGATAACAAATGGTTGGATTTGGAAATGAAGCAAGTAATCTAATGGGTTCGGTAGTAACCATTGCAGCCTCTGAATCAATCCGACCCTACCCACCAACCCAAATCAAAAACCACCGATTTTCTCCTATCAACACAAAATTAGTATGTTCACCACCGAATTGATAAACCAGTCCAGCGGCCGCAAACGACCGATGTCATCAAGAGGGTTGGAACTGAGGCCTTGCCTGTGTAGCTGAGACATGGGTATTGGGTGATAGAGGCAAAGATTTCTTGGTTTCTGGGTGTGAGTGTAGTTTTGAGCCGGACGAAGATGACTAGATAAGTGAAAAAAAACGAAGGGAAAGAATTTTTCAAAAAATAAAGAGGATGGGGTAAATTGAAAAAAAAATTATAAAGAAAAAAAATTAATATGGGTAGGCCGGTTATGTGTCACGTCTTAACGGTGACAAGTGTCATGGGCTTAAACGGATTAGGGGATCCATTATTAAAAATGTTAAAACAAAAAACAAAAAAAATAAAAACAGGTTGGGTCCACCATTAAACAAAAACAAAATATAAAATTAAATCAATCTCTTCAATTAGAAGTCTGAAACCCTCTTCTTTCTCGTCGGCAACGCTCAGGTGAGATCCACGTCGTCGTTGGTCGGCCCATGTTTGCTGGAAAGACGACCACGATTTTTCGCAGGATTCAATCCGAGAAAGGCGATGGCAAGTTTGACCTTCCACCTGAAATTTCATGTGGGTTTTCAGTTTTGGTTTTACAGTTTGTATCTTGTGAAGGATTGTAAGAAAAATGTGGACTTAACATTATCTAAAACACTTCAGCAATTATCAGTTGAATTAATATTATGTAAACTGTAGAATTATGTGAATAGAATTCTTATTCCTAGTTGTTCTCTTGGTTGTATATCTCCAGGAGAAGTAGGAGACTTGTTTATTGATAACCTGATCGACATTAAGATATTGTGATATGTTTAGAATCATTTCTGATAAGGATGAATTCACAATGAGGACTCTTTATGGGATTAGTACGAATTGTGATTTGTGGCCAATAAATAAACAGATGAAAGTCCCTAAGTTCAACACAGTTTTGCATCGAGTTCAGTCTCATTCTGAAGCACATTGTAGTTGATACTTAGAAGCCTTTCTCTCTCGATCATTCTTCAAACTATGGGTGGAGGAGCTGTGTTTGGTGGATCAGGCTTGGGAGCTAGACTTACTGGAGGTACTGATCCTGCTAGAACTAGGATATCATTGTATGTATGTATCTGGTTTGACATGAGTTGTAATGTGTTTGTGTTCATGTGAATAAAGATCCTATAATGTCTATTAGATTTGAGATTTCATCTTTTATCTAACAAGGATGATGTTGGGGATGATAATCAACGCGGGATGCTCACCGAGGCTGCTTGTATATGTAGTTTGACATCTCCGGAACAGCACAGACCGGCAATGTGGCAAGTTTGAAGATGATACAGGAGATTAAAGAGAGTCTGATGACAGATGACAATGCAGGTGTTGGATTTTCGTAGTAGGAAGTCTTGAACTTTTTGCCAGATTGCATTCAAAAGGAAGAAAAGGCAGGGAGAGGGTTTCCGGATAAATGGTTTCTAATGCCGACTTGAGGGATAAGTTCGAACTCATCTATAGGGCCAAACTTAGGGAGTTCATGTAATGGCATTCTTACCATCTGTTAATGACAGATATATGTATAATGAACTTATAAACGCTAAAGATTATTTTTTTCCACTTTGGATACAAGATGCTTACATATGAAAGCCATATTCTGCCAAACTACGACACTGCCACACTGACCAAACTGGAACTTGTGATATATACACAAAATCTCGCAAACAAATCAAAATTTCTATTGATGATTGTGTATTTGTGTACAATAACAAATCAAATTGGGCAAACAAATTAGCATCAAATATCAGCAACACAAACCACCTCTTTCTCGCATATCTACTTTCAATTCAGCAGTTGTAACGACACTCCCAAATCTTTATGCAAGTTCTGGGAGACTGCTAGCATGGCAAGTTTGCTTCTTACGCAAAACCATGGCTGAGTTCGATGACAGTGAAACATACGAGTCTGCTCCTGCCATAAACAACACACCTACATCGATCCTACATGCAATAACCATAAAATGTAGATTATGTCATTCTATGCAAACTGGGAAAACAGATGGCTCACTTTCTGTTTCTCTTTATAATTGGCAGACATTGGAAACAAGAGAAGAACGCTTACCTGCAGTTACAGCTGTGTTCACCAAGTCACATCTTGGATTATATATGTCAGTCAGATGTATGTACAGCAAAGTAAAGAAGCTTATGGAAATGGAGTCATCGTATCGTATTTAACTGAGCCTTGGAGCGAGGCCTTGATCTAATTAGTGTCTCATCACTGTGCTTGATCCATTCTGAGAGCTTCCAAGGCTTCTGCCACTTCCACTTAAACTGTAACAGCCACTGATGGTGACTCCTCTTCCATCTCCAAAGTTTCCCAGCTTGCCCCATTGTTGCTAGTTTCTTCATTGACATTTGCCCAGCTGGTACGAGCTGCTGCAAATTTGCCTATGATAATGTCAATTTCCATATTCAAGGAGGAGACCAGCAATATTACGGACAGTACAAAAGAAAAGGAAGTACCTGGTGTGAACTGCTTGCTATTCCTGGTGTGAATTTGAGCTGCTTTGGTGCCGGAAGTGATATTGGAGACATAGGACCACTAATGCCATCCACAAAGTGTTTCAGTGAACTGCATGGATTTCCCTGTAGATATCCATTTATGGTAAGAGACCAAATATATGGAGGTCAGCTTCACCAAATACAACTTTGATGAGAAAATTGTTTGTTTGGTTTTGTTCTTTTTGGGGGCAAATGATCAACTGATGAGAGACTAGGATTTTAAGTTTAAACTACACATTAGACCTTCGTACATCCTGCATATTTGTGTATATAAACTAGGATTTCCATTTTTTATTGGTGAACTTCATTGTGCAGCCTAAGGATGAGATCATGAGAAAAGGTGGTAAGCCAAGAAATGTTTAAAATGTGACGAGTTTAACATGGTGGTCTCACCGAAGCTGGTGTACTCAAAGCAACAGCAACAGCTTGTTCTGTCAACTTTCGTTCCTTCACAAGCTCATTTCTCTGTACTTCGCTTTTTCTGAGTAGATTTACAAGCTCATTCAGTTGATCTTCCATGTCCTTAATTTCCATTTTCTTCTCCCACAACTGGCACCTGTTGATCATGATTTCAAAGCATTAAACATGACTATTCAGGCAATATATCTTGAACTTGATGCAGAGAAAAAATGGATGACACCCTAGTGACAATCAAATTCATCATTTGTTCCAGAGTAATCAATACAGCTAATCTAAACACTGGAAATGGGAATGAATCACAGTCCTGATAACAAACTACAAACGTAGAGACATCAGGTGAGAACATGAACTCAAGACGGTTGAGAGTATTGGAGAGTAATAGATCCCACATCAGAAAAGTGACAAATAAAATATAACTAATAAGTGGGTGGATCATTCCTAACTGTACCGAGGCCTTTTGTGATTAAAACCCAACACCTTAAAAGTGGTTAAGTTGGGACCGTATCGGTACACAGATGATCCACGGGCCACGCTTGTCACCGTTTAACAATGACCATATTTTTTCCAAATTGCTATTCAGCATTACCAGACATGTAAATTGAAAGGCAAATTAGAGTTTGAACTAACATATCAAGAATGAATGAGATGGATAGCTGAAGAGTTAACCATAATGGATTTATGGATCAGACTTGATCTATGTTGTATTATCACCTTGTTTCTGCAGCGCTGTTAAATATACATTGAAGCAAGTTCTTAGCATCACCCATTGAACGCACTTGGTTCCAACGTCCACGGCCACTTAAACTTCGTTCCCTTTCTTCTGCCTCAGACAGCTGAGTAGCCATCACCATGAGAGCGTTCGAAGACATGCTCAGCATGTTCACAAGTGAAGCCACTCTTGCCCTCCGTGCATCCATTGACATGGATAACACTCTGATTTGATTGGAAACGAGTTAAGAAAAATAAAAACAAAAATATATGCATTATCTGAAACTTCAAATGACCTACCTGGAATGCCCACTCTTTCCTATTTGGGTACCCTGCATTTCTGAAGAAAGATGGTTCACTTGTTTAAACAAAGCCAACTCTTTTTCCACAGCAGCTCGTCTAAAATATAAGTCTTATCAATACCATTCTAAAGATATTTCTCAGTATAAAGAAAGTACAAGAAAACGGGAACACATACAATTCCTGTTGCTTCTCATATTCATGACGAACTTCATACACATGTACCATGACTTCTAGCTCATGATCAAGCCACCGTTGCAAAGATCTTTCATTTCCCTGTGGAAAGACAACTCATATTGAAAAGTTTGCAGGGGCAGGTTTAAGAGAACCTCAAGCTTAACGTCATATTAGAGTAAATAAAACCAATGAACCAGCCTGATAATAAAACTTTTGGGTAAGGAGCTGATGAATTATTCATACATTTTTTCGAACAAAATTCCAAAATTGTAGTAATGATGAAAAGCAAAGCACAAACTTTTACCTGGCTAGCTGAAGTATGTCCATTGGAGTTGGTTGGAGCATGTCCATTGGAGTTGGCTGGAGTATGTCCATTGGAGTTGGCTGAAGGAGACAACAGTAATTTAGGAAATGTGATAATGATACCACTTAGAAGGTCTGCCAACAATTTGTTGGATAGAAAATGTCTTGCTATATGCTAGTTGATAATTATGAAAAGGAAAGAGATTTGCCTGAGTTGTCACGTATAACAGATTTGCGGGCTTCCAATAATTGTTTAAGTCGCTTGGTAGCGTTTGTTGCCTCTTCTGCCTTTCTTTGAAGAACCTGCAAGTATGATTAGAATGATTGGCAAAATTAGACATAAACCCCATATCAATGGACTAGATCCTTAACACAGATCTAGTCCCAAATTCTATTAAAAATTAGTACGCACTTAATAGCCATGCCTGTTAAAAGCAGTCTCAGTGTGGTGTGTGCACATTTTTTATATACATATCCACATAAAGGCAAGAGATTGTCAGTATGAACTTCAAGTTACAAATCTTTACCAATTTCTGGCGCTGATTTAAAGCTTCAAGTTTATGCCTTTCAAACTCGTTTCTCCTTCCCTCTTTTCTTAGCTGCTTGAGGTGAAATCATAATAAAGATTCAGAGCCGAATAAATATAGGACTTTTGTACAGAGAGGAACTTCATAACATAAATTTTTGAATTCCACACTGCGCGCATAAAGCATTTCTGTAAGCTTAATACCAACCTAAAAATCAGTTTTAGACATTTTGCAATATACTACAATGAAATGAATGAAAAACGTTTTCCTTTTTCTTTTGACATCAACCAGCCGTTGAGAATTTGGGTGCATTAGACACCCACAAATAAAGCACCTGTAGTAACTCCTTCTCCCGAGAAGCCTTCCATTGTCGAAACTTTTCAGACTCTTGCCTTATTCTATGCTGCAACTGAACCTGTACAGAAATAACAAGAAAGCAACGCAAACTAAAAGTTATAACATACTGGATAACTTCTGCTGTTTATAGAACTTCATGAAGTATAAAAATGAGAACAAACCTTCTGACATTTAATATATTGCATTTCAGCTTGCAGCCTCTTTGCTGCTTCATCACTTTTTTGTTTTTCCTTTAAAAGTTGGACCTGGTTTTCTTGTTTCTTCTTAAGATCTGAAATCTGAAATTCATGATGTAAAATATCAATCATCCAGAATCAAGACAACTATACAGAGAAGAAATCTTAGTTAGATTTTTCATAACATAATCACCTGCGTTTCGAGAGTTTTTAATTTTTGTGCATGCATGTCTTTCAATTTTTGTCCTTGTCCATCAGAGTTAGAAGCAAGGCTCTCTACTTCAGCTAACAAACGATCTCTCTCTTGCTGTGATTGTTACTATTGTCAGCCCAAATGTACATAAGAGCATACTGGAAAAAAAATTAATTTGATCAATCTGACCTGCACAATTCTTTTTTCTGTCTCAAGTTCCATGATTTTCTTTCCAAAGTGCTGCTTCAATGCCACAGTGTCAACCCCTCCGTAAAGTCTCATCTCAGACTACAGAAGGTGGAAGTTATGAATTAGAGGAAGAGATAAAGTTACATTTCAAAAAAACAAAAAAAAAACTATCATTTCTAGAAGAGCAAAATGAAGCCAGAAATATTATTGTGATTGAAACAGTGATTGCATATAAAATTGTAATTTTTCTGGGAAGTTTTCAAGAAGGTCTATTGCAGATCATCTTGTAATCTATACGTGACATATTACTTGGACTATAAGTAGTTTTCGTCAAGTTAAATCTTAAACTAATGATGCTCCTTTTAATAAAAAAACCCAAAAGTAATGATACAGGAGCGTTTAGTGGAAGTGAATACCTCTTTTTGCTCCAAACGTTTGTTTAAGTCATTCAACTCCATATCCAAACTATTTTGAAGACGTTGATGCTCCCATTCTTTCATTACTTCATCAATTTCTCCGGAATTTTCACCTGCAAAATTTTGCAATTATGCCAAAATGCAAAGTACTGAATAGGCCCCTAATAAAGTCAGCTCAGCAGAATTATGGTGAGGCACATCATTCTTCTAACTGATCCAAATTAACCAAAAAGAGTGACTTACCTGATGAAACTTCACCCATCTGATAGTCAGATGAGTCCATACTCTGGAAGCCCCTCTTAAGTCCATCACTTTTCGAGAAACAAGCATCGCCTTCCTGACAAAAGGAAACTAGGAACATGAGGACAATGAAAGCAGTTATATCACAAACTATTCTACAAAGTAAAATATGATGTCCAGTTAGAAACCTAATATCGTTATGGAAGACATCTGAGATCACTTGAAAAAAAAGTTGTTAAAGCCAGATATAGTTGACTCCACCCAAAAGTCCAAAACTAATTGGCAATTGGTGGAAAAGTTTACCTTCATTGAGATACAAGACTTATACTGCCTTGATATATGAAAAAATTTTATACTTGAACACTATGAAGATCACATTTCAAAAAGACAAAGACATAATAGATTTATGTGAACATACTTGCACATCTGTTTCACACGGTTGCATAACAGCACATCCGCTGCGATATCTAAGAAGTTCTCGACAAAGCTCCTCATTCCTGGCCTCAAGCCAAGCAATCCTTTCCTTGAGAACCTGCATAACCAAATTTTATTGATTGTAAAAAGATCATGAAATACTTCATCTAGAATCAGTGAAATTTCTTTCTTGGGACAATACCGGCACTTCATTAAATTGAGCTCCTCCACCACGAGTGCATAGCTCTGCCTGCAATAACTTTAGTTGCTCTTGCATTTTCTGCATCTCATTGGATATCACATCTCTGTTAACCTATACAACAAAATAGGAAACTAGTTGGTCAAAATTTGTTGCTTAGGAAGCAGATCATACATACTGAAGGGGACTATAGCAAATCTGGGAAAAGAAAGTGAAACCTAACAGACTTACAATAGGCTTGTTCTGGATATTGCGAGCCCGATTTGCATATTTAAGAGTGTTGAGACTTTCCTCGGCATTGATATCAGCCGGACTGATGCAAGCTGGAAGAATAGAAAATTCAACAAAAGTCAGAAAAGTATGAAAAGCCTCCAACATCAACCAGAGGGGAAGCAAACTCAAGACTCAGAAATTCTAGTTCAATCAGAGAAAATGAGGATAGAAGGACACTCAGATCACATGGAACGTTCACCAAAGGAAGAAGGAAGCATATTTAATTAGTGGCGTAAGGCCAAAGAAATTTGTATGCTAACAATCGCTTAGGGGGTTACCTATCATGACCGTTTTGCTGTTTCCACCAAGTGAATCCTGCCAAAATACACAATTGAACCCATATCAGAAGAGAAAGATATATAAATCAAGCCGGTCCTTTGTTTGCAAGATGATGTACATGTGATAGAGGGTTCTGGTTTGACGCTATTTTGACGTACATTTTTGGCTCGTTCTCTGAGAGCTTAAGCTTATGCAGTGATGGTTGGCGTGTACTCTACACTAAAAAATTACCAGTCCAGAGTTTGATACAGTTAAACGTAGAGGCAAATATGTTATGGTCCCCAATTAGGCATATCTTCATATTAACTTGTATAACGTGCATGTGGAATATCATCACTGTCAAATCAGCCTTCGCATGTACAATTGTACATTATTAAAAATTTACATGCAATTACATCTCAAGCATAAATCAGATTTCAAGTTTGCTGACCTGCAAGAGCCGAGTGAGTTTACTGTCTCGATAAGGGACATGCATGCCCTCTTTCCTCTTCTTATCATCTCCCAATGCACTGATGACATTACCAAGTGCAAGAAGTCCCTTGTTAATATGTATGCCTGCTCATAAGTCAAGAAATTATTACTCAAGAGTCGAAGGTACAGAGGATTACATACAGAAGCAATTTACTGACCTTCTTTAAGACGAAGACCATCAGTCCCTGTTCTTTTGGCTCGCTCAGATCCAGCAAGATCAACCAAATGGAACTTTGCACAGAAATACTCTTCACCCATATCCTCATCTGGAGTATCATTCCCAGGAAAATTTGAATGGATTTTTCGCAGCTGTTCTAAAGTGATTGTGAAGATGGCATGTGACCGACTAATAAAAACATGCAAATTAGAACCATATGCAATTCATTAGATTATAAACATACACTATTAAATTGTTATAAAAGGAAATCCTTTCTAGAAATTGGAGTTTTACCGCTATAAAAATTCTTGTAAAAAAATCTCTATATGTGCAGAACTAATGTGATTTTCACAGTATAGAAAGTAACAAAACTATAAGAGCATGTTTGCGGAATGCAGAGAATCATTTTTCCCCAGTTTTATGTATAATGCTTGATCTTTCAGGATAATCAATTATCATGGATGACAGTAATTTATTAGTAAAGATTGACTATGGCTAAATCAAACGCATCTGTCTTAATCAAAAAATGATCTCTCTGAGAATGCAAATATCTCCGACCACTTTTATAATCAGTCCTCAACTAGCATTTCACAATGCATTGATTTGTGTCAAAATGATGGACTCACAAGCCAAAAATATCCAAGAACAAAAGTAATCAAGCATGTCAGAGGAGAGAGAGATTAGAATCCAAAGTTTACCTAGATTGGTTGTTCATATTCGTACTCGCTGTTGCTCTGCTTAATGATCCTTGTGCCAGGCAAGCAGCCATTTCTTGTGATGAACTAACAGCAACTTCAGTTAATCCGGCTAGTGTTATTCCTCCGTTTGATGTTTCACGAATTTGCACTAGATGTCTTCCATGAGTGTTCATTTTGGCAGTATGTCCATTTGCAGCATCCAATTTAGTCAAAGATACAGAATCCAACAAGTCCCTCACTTCTTCCTTCAGAATCTGAAAATTCAAACCCTTTGCTTAATTCTTTTGTTTAGAAGAAAGTCAAGAAACAACCATTGGGTGAGGACTTGGTCTATGAAAAAATAGAACATAGCCATTAATACAAGAAAAGAAAAGACAAAATGCAATTGATACATTTGGAATCTATCATCTGATTTATCACACCTTTGACAGCAGTTTCCCCATTTTCTTTTTTACTATTCTATAGGTTTAAGAAGTTTTTTGAAACACATGACTGAGGACATATATGTTGACATACTAGGAATGTACCTCAATAAAAGAGACCTGCAACTGGAATTCTGTTTGATGCTTCAAAATATCAATCTTGCTGAATAGTGCATTCATAACTTTAGGAATCAACCCTATCTGGCAACCATCTCCAGAGCCAGTTCCCATCGTATACGTCTTTCCGGAGCCTGTCTGTAGCATATGCACATGCAGATTGTTAAAATAAAAAAGAGTAAATAGAGAATGCAACATATTCTATACATGATAGATATTACCTGACCGTACGCAAGTACAGTAGCATTATAACCTTGGAATAAACCATCAATGAGTGGAGAAATGCACTCCTCAAACATGGCAGATGATGGGGCTCCCCCGCTTCCATATACATGATCAAATGTAAAAGAATGTGTGCCGATTCGTATCTGCACCATACTCAATAAAGATCCCATCTCAGCAACTAAACATATAAGCTAAAAGTTGCAAACTTGACAGAAAAATTCACCCAACATCAAAATGCCTTAAAAGTCACAGAAGAGTGCCATAAGAAAAAGAACTCCTCTAACATGATCACATATTAGAACAAACTGAGATATAAAAGTTGGGAACCAATACAAACAATGCACAGAAGAAGGGAACCAGCAAAATCAAATTCAAACATAAAATTATGAAACTTTATTGATCAAACACCAACACCTCCATTACCAAATGCAAAAAGAGACAAATTCTACATTGAATTCGCTCAAAAACAAAACCCAGATATCCAAAAACAATACCACCACATATTTGAAGTCTCAAGAATCCCAATCCCTTATCAGAAACTAACCTGAGGCTTTCCGGGTGTAACAGCAACACATTCCTTACAACCCTGATTGCGTTCATCTCCAATAAGCGGTCGAATATGAAGAGCTACCTTAACAGTACAATTCTCTGAGGCTTCCATTGAATCAAACCTCAAAAAATCATACCCAAAAAAATGATGGGTGTACTCCAGAAAAGCTAAGAGGCTTAGTAAATTGTCAGTTGCAGAAGTTAGAACCAAGAAAATGATCTAACAACATTGATATAGAGAATGAGATTAGTTGTGGTGGTGGTTGTTAAAATGGCAGTGGGAAGAGGGCGGGGTTTAGTACTTGTTTAAATAGAATATGACTGCTGCAACAAACAACATGAACTAGAACAACAACAAGAACAAGAAGGAAGACACTAGTTAGACGTGTCGCTATCCTAAGCTTGCTTGTTCTTGACTCTGCTAACACCAACTAATCTACAGTGAGAACTGAAAGTTAGGGAGAGTGAGGAAGAAGGCAAACTAAACCGGCGGTGGTTGTGGTTGGGGGAAGATCGAGCTGTGCTGGCTCTCTGTCGATGTGATTTGTATTCCCTAAAAGCCCTCACGGAGGCACACGCTTCACACTTGCTCTGTTCACAGCTTTCAAGACCAACCTCCGGTCTTGAGCCGTACACTTGGTTTTGGAGGGTATTTTCAACTGTGTCGAGCTACAAGTGAAGACAGGGATACCGGTAAAAAGAATTTGACTCCTCTTTGTTACCATGAAGGTAGTGACTAGTGACTTGGCTCTATAGAAATTCAACCGGTAGTTGTATAACGGTTTCATTTGTTGTTGTATCTTGTATGTGGTGATTTTGTGGACTTGTATGCTTTTATGAATATATGATGTTGCTAGGTATAAAAAATTTCTTGGTTATGGACCTTTCTGAAATTATTTATGTGAGTAGAAGCATTTTCGAGTTAATAAATAAAAATAGTTATACATTGAAAAGAAAAACACTATAAGAAGAAAAAATTGCGAAAACTTTTAGAAGCACTTGACATTTTGATGATGGCTTTCAAAAGCATCCGGCAAAGTGCTTAATTCCTTATTTAAAAACATTTTTCTTTAAAAATAATAATTTTATTGCTTAGACAACCATACTTCACTATATGATACGAAGTAAAATTAATAAAGGCTATAGGCAGTTAAACATCAGGAGGCCATAACTTTTACGCTCATTGATATACAATATAGTTCATGAGAAGCCTAAGCATGTGAAGAAATTGTAATACTTCATTTTTGAACAAGAGTAGGCTAGCAACTTAAGACCTCAATTAGTACGTATATCTAGTTAACTAAAAGAATGTCACATACTGTTCCGTTTTCATGCTCAGGCAGAAAAGATGTTACTTAGACTATACGTAGAAGTCTCTAACTCCAACAAACAGAATTTTCATGACTTCTATTTGGGATGAAAATGTGAAATACAATTCAACAAATTCACATAATTAAGTTTTATATTTTAAGCTTTGTTGAAACTACCCTTAATTTCCGACAAAGAAATGAAGGTCGACATTAAGCAAAGACAAAGAGATCGATCAATTTCAAAGTCATCAAGTTTTCTTTTCATTACCTAACACTTCAAGCCAAGTAACAATCTTGATGACACCAATTAAATATAATACTCCATTAGATGTGGACTGGTTCGTTTTAAGACTCTGATGCTTGATTATTAGCTTAATTAATCTTCGTATAACCTTAATCTTCTGGTTTAATTTATGTAATTTGATTCGCACCGACAACAATAGCAACTGCAGGCTTGGTGATTCAGAAAATGATATGATGATTAAAAGGGTTGAAGACTAAACTTTCACACTACAAAACATCAAAGTTTTGTAATCCCACAAATCACAATTTTCTGCTTTTAAATTATAGGTAAAGGGTCGTACTCGTGCGATAGTCAAAGATTTCACAAGGTTGCTGGTTGAAATAAGAATAGTTTAAGAAAGATTTCTATCTACTCCAAGGTTGCTGTTTTTTAATGAGAAAGATTGCCTAATTAGGCTGTATATGCTTAATAAGGGTAACAAATAAGTTGCTTCCACATTGGTTTATATTAATTAGAGTGACATATAGCCGCTACTAGGTTAAAAATTTAGTGATCTGATCTGAAAGCTCCGCAAAACTAGGCGTAGTTTCCCAAAAGCAACATCTTGCTTCGTCCAATGGCGCATCCATTAACGTTGCCATCAGATGGGAATCTAGGGTGGCCAGACGGTGGCTAAGCCTTTCAAGAGGCGGGCTGTGAAACAAGAGAAAGAGGTTGAACATGGGTACAGACTGAGATGGTTTTTGGTCTCTTCTGTATGGTTGTGCGACTTTGCATTCAGGTTGGAAGGTTTGTCAGACCTGGTTGTTGTGTGACACGGAGCAGCGGCAGTCTTACGATGAGTATAGCACGGCGACGACGATGGCTTGCTTGATTGAATTGTTCTTCGATCCTGATCAAACCTCTTTTTTTGTTCGTTGTTGGATTAAGGGTGACCTGCAGCAGATGATGAAGCTTGCCAATGGAGTCTCCAACAATACGAGTCGGATCCCTGGTCGCCTCCCAGTTTGAGTTATATTAGGCTTGCATGGGCTTAGGTTTGGGTTTTTTTTAGGTTTTAGTTTGGTTTTGGTGTAGTCATCCCTCCTTTCGAGAGAGGGTTTAGGGATTGAGTCGGTTGGCGTCGTTTGGTCGTGTAGTGAGGTGAGTTGTGGTTATGGTGTCGTGTCCAGATGCTATATTAATATCGGTTACCTCTTATTGTCAAAGTAATATGGAACTTTCATGTGCATATATGTTTGCAGTGTTGACATATAGTGTTCGAAATGGTTGGTTCTTCTTGAGATTGATTGTAAGGGTGTATCGAGGCTTCTTGATTAGGTTAGGTTATGGTTGAACCTATTTTGGTTCTTCTTTACTATAATCGTTGATGTTTCAAGTAAGGAGACGAGTGAAAAAAAATTTTTAACACCAATATCTTCTATGACTGTATTATTGTTTTCTGTTCGATGAAATTCTAGATATTTTTCTTAAAAAAAGACATATAGCCACTACTGACTATTTTATTTTGGACGAGACTGTACATATCCATCGATTGGCCTATCACTAATATATATCACTATATAAATAAACCTATCACCAACTACAACTATCATAGTTTGTTCAAAATGCAATACATAAAAGTATACACACACTTAATGTCAGGTCTAGTTTGTTCCGTAAATTATGATTCATTTAGCATTACTCTAACTTTAATATTATCGTAACTCAAATAATAACTCTCCTTCAACCACAGCCAACTTCAATGGTCATATATGTTACGCTAAGTAAGATTTGAAGACATGATATTAGCTCAAGTATTGTTAATTAGTGTAATATGGCATCTAAACCGCAAACTTTTGGGTCTTGATGCACTTGATTTACAGAAGAGCGGAGGCGCATAGATCGATATCGAGCTCTTTATGCGTTTGTTAGTTTTGTATTTTGTTCTCTCATTGGCCTAGTTTCATCAGATGCTCATACCTTTTATCCGACTGCAACCTTTTATATGCTTTCTCATAATCAATTTCCCCCAACCACAAAGCTGGCAAACTACAAGCTTAATCAAATACACCAACACTTTAACAGCACCCCAAAAATATCCAAGACAGATTAACACAGAATACCATTGCAGTCGTATCAGTATAATTCCTCTGAAATTGCCCTTGACATGCATGCTCATGTTTTCTAGGTCCAATGGAGACTACCCAGAAAGATCGAACTGGTTGATTTGGTGCTTCATTCGAGTTCATGCATGGAACACGAAACAGTGTCGGCATCGAATACGTACAGAGGTTAAAGATCGATATGAATCTTTTGATATATATGCATGTGGTGCTCTCAATGCATTCCAGACGTTGTAAAGCTTTTCTTTGCTTTGCTTTTCTTGGTGTTATTGATCTAAAGCTTTGTCTATCTTAACTTTCTGCTCTTTCCAGGTCGAGCTTCGTATGCCTTTGTGAAGACATCCATGTGCATGCGCCACTGCTACTGCAAATCGCTGGTTTTAGTTCATATCGCGATGTATTTTGTGACATCAGACGAAATAATGTTAGTAATTTTCTCTATGAGATTTGTAGTTTCAAGCTTTAAGCTAGAACAAGAGATAGATCTTGCAAGGTCGGCGAATTAGAAATATATTGTGTGACACAAAAGATTTGTATGTTTAAAGTGCACGTACTTGAATTTTGAGATCTCATTGACTATTAGAAAACAGATCATCTTCAAAATAACAAGATAACACATTCTTATACATTGCATGTGTCAAAAGTCGCTAGTCGATGAGAGCCGAACACAAATCTTACATTAAATTTATAAACATCATTGAGGTATGTGGTCGACTCGAGCACTTTTTACTACGATTTGTTTAAAAACATGTAGATAATGTTCAATGTACGTACCTGACCAAGAACAACAAACAATGATGGGAATTAATATGATTAATCCTGCAATTATAAGCTGTTTACATCTTTAATAATGATACAATTAGTCTAGATTAAATTGATCTTCATGAATCATGATTCAGAAAATTGATTTGACAAAATTCATTTCCTTTGTTGGTGGGTCTCTGTTGCGATGATCATCATCTCAAATTTAAATTAGTTGTATATTTACTAGTGATGAAGGCTTCATCTCAATTCTCAACCAATATCATATTCAAAAATCATTGGAATGGATTTGAACTAAAAAAAACCAATATCATATTTCAAAGGAAAAATTATTCAAATACCTTTTAGAGAAGTAAAACTTTGGTATTTCACTTTTCAAAAACTTTAAAACGATATCACACGTTCTTACTCCGACTGAAAAAAAAAATATGGACCCATTAGTTCCTTTTAAACATTTTTTGATATAAAAAGACCAATTTATCCTTTGTTTTAAGGACTTTTGTTCATCTTTTTATCTTCAAATAATAATACCAAAAAAAATCTGTTTATTCATTTTTTATCTCCAAAACTTCATGTCTATAAAATTAAGAAAATTAATTAATTAATAAAATAAAATAAAATTGAATATAACTTAGTCGATAGAAAAGAAAATAAAAAAAATTGTTATATTCATCTCTATAGGAGAAAAAAAGGGAGAAGTGTCACCACCAGAGAAAAAAAAGATGTGCTGCCGGAGGAGAAGAGAGAATGAAAAATGAAAAATAAAAATGATGATAAATGAAAAATAAAAAGTGAAAAAAATGGAAATAGACAAAAACACCCTTTAAAATGTGTGTGTCGTTAGTTTTTTTCACGGAACTAATGGTTTCATGTACCTTTCTTCTATCAAGGTAAGAACGTGAGATATAGTTTTGAAGTTTTTGAAACGTGAGACACCAAAATTTTGCTTCTTTAAAAGGTCAGACATTATTTGGATCATTTTTCCTATTCCAAAATCAAAACTACATACATTAGCTAGATCATTTTCAGCATGTCATCAGGCATCACGCGAAAATTTAATATATATAGTGTATATTTACCATAATATTTAAATATGTATTCATGAATCTACTTTCATACAGGTTGATGTCTTTGAATCTAAGGACAACTCTAACAATTGGTTTATAACCGAAACCTATCTTTAGATTTTAGGTCACTCAAACTTACAATTATTCATATAGATTTTGCATCTCAAACCCATTAAACCAAAACCTAAACCTATTTAACCATTTTTATTACACATAACTAGTTTATATTAATAAAATCCACCAAGTGACTCACACCCACTCAATCATAAATTAGAGATTTTGTCATATTTAGTTGAGTCAAAATATGACACATTTTAGGTAAATCATGTTTTAGCTCCACTTAGATAGTAAGTTGAAGATGAAATTTTACAAAACATAAACCTATTATAAGTTTTAGATCCATTGTTAGAGATGACCTAACATCATCTCAAGTAATGCAGAGCTATATTGGGGCAGAGCTAAAATCTAGCCCTAAAAAATATTTTTTATTCATAAACAAGTGAACCATCTCTAATAAGATAAGGCTACATTTAGCCCTTTTGTTATTTTATAATTATATATACATTTAGTTTTTTGATTTCATGATCATATTTCATTATAGAATATGTAAATTTAGACAAACCTATATTGGACAACAATTAATTTTTCAAAGTCTACGTTGGATGCACGAGGTACCCATGTCTTTTTCTTTTGGTCTGAGTGAGTTACCCATGCCAGTATTATTTACCACATTTTTATAAATATCGAATATGATTACATTTGCAAATTAGTGTTGGATCTTCTTCTATTTTGTTAACTAACAACATAATTAATGTATGTAACTATGCACCATAGAATCTTAATGTCAAACTCATTTAACCAGTTGGATATTTTCTCAAAATCATGTTCCACATGACACATATCAGATTTCACTTGGTGATACGCGAGTACCACAAAGGCTAAGGGTCACCGGAGAGCTGCCTTTGGCTCTCTCTCCTCTCTAGCCCTATAGCTCTTCCATCCCAATCTTGTTGGAGACCATTTTTGATCAAAAAAGGCTACAGAGCACCCTGTATTGGAGATGACTCAATTCGCATTAACCGATGCCGTTAAAATTCGATAAAAACGACACCATCCCTGGTTCTAGAGTCTTGCGGAGTCTATAAAATAAAAGTTAGCTCTGGCTTTAGAGCAATATCGAACCCAATGCTTGATCTTGAGCAGGCCTTAATGCTTGACCAACCCATTATACCGGCCCATTATAATAACCCGACCCGTACGACACGGAACCCAAAACTGCGTGGGTCACGTGAACGACTTAACAGTGGCGTGGTTCTCACGCGAAAAAATTAACTCCAACAATAAAAAAGCATTAAATCCCTTGACTTTTGCGATTACTTTTTTTATTAAAATCGAAAATTCGAAACCCCCATTTCTTCTCTTTTGTTTCGCACCAGTGTCTCTCGTTTTCTCGAGACCCATTTGCAGAGAGTAGGAAAACCCAAGAGGAGGCATGTCTGGAGGAATTGCTCGCGGTCGTCTCGCCGAGGAGCGCAAGTCATGGCGGAAGAATCATCCCCATGTGAGTCTTTGAAAACCCAGATTCTGCAGTTTTGTGATTTTGACCATTTTGGGTTTTTCTTATTGGTTTTTGTGTGCTGTAGGGTTTTGTGGCGAAGCCGGAGACTTTAGCTGATGGGACTGTCAATTTGATGGTGTGGCATTGCACTATTCCGGGCAAGGCTGGTGTAAGCACTCTCGAATTTTCAACAATATATCGACTCGCATTAATCTCTCTTTGACAAATGAACTTATAGCTATCGTTTGTTATTTTGCTTGATGGTTTCGATTTGGAATTATGATTACTCTTTGTTGTTGGATTCGAGGATTGTAAGGGACGCTTGAATGAGCTATTCAGTTTGAGTCATTTTCTTCTTGGCAAGTTCTAAAGGATCTTTGGTTTATATGGAAGTTGATTCATTTCAGACACTTGAAATTGTACTATCACATGCCATAACACAGCGTCTGGGTTTGGATGAAACGGTGTTCTTACTTGTTTTGAACTAATAGATAGCATGAATGTATGAATTTATCTTAGCTTAGCTAGAGAGATGATATCTAGCTTCTAACATTTTGTACCATAATGCAGAAGTTGATATTAATGGAAGACTCGGACAGGAATGGCCTTCTTTGGGGGTTTTTCCCTGATATCTATAATGTTTTATTTTGTATTCTACTTCCTTATTCCTTTTGTGCTGAGATTATTGTTTCCATGTTGATGCACTAGGGTCTGATTGATCTTTATATGGTGTATCTAAAATCATGGATTTCCAAGTCAGGGAATGTGCTGCAGGGGAATATTTTATTATTATTTATCCACAGCTTTGTGCCTTCACTGTTCTATTTTTTTTCTACAATGTGGTATGCAGAACAGGGGTGAAACACTACAGTATCTTTCATTTTAGGCCTAATTTGTTGGCTTTTGACATTTCTTGATAATATCGTGTTGCAGACTGACTGGGAGGGTGGGTACTTCCCACTCACACTTCACTTCAGTGAAGACTACCCTAGCAAGCCTCCAAAGTGCAAGTTCCCTGCGAATTTCTTCCACCCAAATGTATATCCATCTGGAACTGTTTGTCTATCAATTCTCAATGAGGACAGTGTAAGTACCTTTTCCTTCCTTTAGTTTCTTAAGAAATAGAGGCAACTCTTCTAGCGTGGTGAATTTAGCGTGCTTTGTCTTGTAGGGTTGGAGACCAGCAATTACTGTGAAGCAAATTCTTGTGGGCATTCAGGATCTACTGGATCAGCCAAATCCCTCTGATCCTGCACAGACCGAAGGCTATCACCTCTTCATTCAGGTATATAGCTCCTTCACAACTCTGCATGTCCCCTTTGTTTCTATAATCAATATTAAACAACTGTAGTAGTATGCATTTACTATCCCATATAGAACGAGTCATTCATACTTGTCCAGTTAGAACGGTTTAATCTCTTGTCCAGCAACAGTTAGCATCAGAACTGTACCCATGTGCAACTTCCATTGCCATTGTTGTGCTATCTGATAGTTGCTAGAGATAGTACAGTAGGATTACTAGTGAAGAAGTGACTACCTCTTGCAAGTCAAACATGATTTACAGTTTATAGAAAGATGGGTGTTAATTTTACTCTGCTTAAGGTTTTGTTCTTATTTTCTACTGCCATGAATTTATGCAGGATTCTACAGAGTACAAGAGAAGGGTTCGCCAGCAGGCCAAACAATACCCACCTCTGGTCTAATGCAAAACTGGTCTTCTAGTCCCAGATACTGCTGGTGCTTTGGTAATTGTCAGTTGCCGCCTTTTGTTTAAAGCATGCTATGTCAAACATCGTTGTTGGGAAGTGGTAGTTAGCATCATGTGTAGACTACATGGTTAAGCTATTTTCCCTGTATCGGATTTGGATTAAACTGGGTTCATGTATGTTACTGTGTGAGTGGTCCAGTAATACTCATCTCATTGAGAAAACATTAAAACTTTCATGTCGGGGCAATGCCAATTGTGTTAATTTATGAGTTTGCCAATTCCTCTGGTGCAAATATCTACTGTTTTTATGTACAAGTACTGTTTCTTTGATCATCAATAATACCACAAGCATCCAAGCATAGGACATATCTTCATATCATCTGCCTCATTAGCCGGTATCAAAAACTTGTCAAGGACCTTGGTTGCTTGTCGCTGTGGTTTTCGATTCTAGTTCCCCATTCTTTCCTTTCAAATCTAAGTAAATATCGAATTTGAAAATACAGCGTCGTGAGGAAGAGATTCATGGTCAATTACCAAATATTGACGAAAAAATTCATGATCACGTAAATTATTTTAAAGTTGAATTGTTTTATTTTTAACCCTTATAAATCTAATCATAACCGGTAAACTGAACGCTACTGACCCGATAATCCAAGTTATATGAATGCGGTTCAACCGGGCCGAGTGATGCTGAAAATCCACCTTATTTTTCCAAATTATTTCTTAAGAATCACATAAATTAGTGACGTTAATTTATTCGGATTCGGCTCAACCCGGCGCTAAAAGTCCGACTCTGATTCAATTTTAGGGATTTGAAATGGACGACATGGCCGCCTATTACCCTCCACCGGGCTCCGTCCACTATCCATACTACCATCCTCCACCGGTGGCCCCGCCGCCTACACACCACTTGGCTCAGCCCTACTACCCTCCGCCCTACGCCGCGCCACCTGTCGCTCAGGCAGCCTATGACGAGGTCCGGACGCTGTTCGTGGCGGGCCTACCCGAAGATGTCAAGGCCCGGGAAATCTACAACCTCTTCCGCGAGTTTCCCGGTTACGAGTCCTCTCACCTTCGAACCCCCACCGAGAAAACTCAGGTACTTTATTTAGCTGTTTCGCCTGAAATTTGAAATTGCTTGATTGATTTATTTTATTTTTGTTGTATAGCCTTTTGCATTTGCAGTGTTCTTGGACCAGCAATCTGCAATCGGAGCAATGCAGGCGTTGAATGTAAGACAATATGATCACTGGGCATACTATTTGTCCAAGGATAGTTGGAATATGTGTATTTGTTTCAGTCTTGATCCTACTGGAGACTTTGAGTTTTCGGCTCTGTGAATTTAGGTGCTGTGTTTCAGGGGATGTTATTTGATCTTGAGAAGGGGTCGACATTGTATATAGATTTAGCAAAATCCAATTCTCGGTCCAAGCGCTCAAGAACAGGCATGTAGCTGGCCGGGTTTCCTTTATACGCTTATCCTTTTGTCCTTGTGTTTTGTTTCTGCATTCTGACAGGCTTGCCACTGCAATTTGTGCTCGCGTTTATTTTGCAGATGATGAAAGATCTGGCTCGGATAAGAAAGCTAGAGGTTCATCATATTCAAGGGCCACTTCTGATCCTGGTAAGATGATTACCTTTAATTGCTTGTCCAGAGTGATTCTCGTGCGAGTCTCGAGTCCAGCATTGTTGTGTTATCCTGAACTATTTTATGCACAGTTAAGCTGTAGCGCTATCTCACTTCTCTATATGACAACATTTGATGATTAACTGATCTGTTAGATCAGAAATTATGAGTTAGTCACTTGATGGACACATTCTTCTTAAAGCTCACATTGCACATGTTTTGCACGCTTGGACACTGGCAGGTGTTGGCAGCATTCACATGCCTGGAATGGGTAATTCTGCCTACAACATGATTGGTTATCCATCTGCACCAAGGTCGTCTGCACTGCTTAAGCACACTTTCTTCATATATTTTTTTCCAACATAGAAGTGACTACTTATAACTTAATAATCAGCACATATAATATTTAAAATTTATCACTTCTAGTGGAAAGGTCAAGGGCTTACGAACAGCAGTTGCTGGATGCCTGTTCCGTGAACGTGGAGTAATTTTGTCTTGAAATGATCATTTTTTATCAAACTTCTTGTACTCATTTGTTTTTCTCTACAATCAGTCATGGCAGCTTTAGTGGCAGTGGAGTAAATGAGACAATAGCCTCAAATATGGTATGGTTGTTTCCATCCGTAACAATGCTGTAAAATATGTGTTTTTTCTGTTTTGTTGGCTGTGATAAGATGAATTGTATGATTAGCTAAATACCAATTCCTTGTTGACCAATGTGGATATATAATTATAGAGCTACACAGGGCAAGCTTTAAAAATATCATTCAATGGAAAAACATTAGTATTGTCACTGAAAGCTACTTATGAGTGTTCCAATGATAGTAAAAGAAGCTTGCAATTTGATGTCCACTGTAGATCAGTTTGTCTTTCATTTTTCTACTTTGCATCTCCTTTTCTTAAATTCTACCACTAGATGTTTCATAATTTCCATACTTAATGGTATCTAATTATGGGTTTCATTGGCTTTTATCATATGGCAGTCTTCAGCACAACATTTTCCACAAAACAACACTCCATGCCCTACACTTTTCGTGGCTAATTTGGGGCCAACTTGTACGGAGCAAGAGCTAATTCAAATATTTTCTAGGTGAGTAGCAAACCTTCTTTGTTATGCCAATTCATCTGTATACTGTCATAGGTGACATCAATATCTCAATTGATTTTATTAGGTGCCCTGGGTTTATAAAACTGAAGATGCAGAGCGCATATGGAGCTCCAGTTGCATTTGTTGATTTTCAGGTACTCTTCCTGTTGTGGAGTTATACCGTCTATTTAGAAATAACCCATCTTAACATACCTCTATAATATGATCTTTTTGAGACGGTTATTTTAATTTTTAAGTACTAATGACAAATTTTGTTTGTTTTTGACCGGATTTTGAGACTAGGTTGAATGTTACAATGGATATAAAATGATTCATTTGTTGATTGGTCTCATTTGAAAGTAAAGTTCCCTCATTGTTATAGTTTCATGTAGTGTCTGTTAGAAATTCGAGTGTCAAATTTTACTGCTTTTGCATCACATATATAAGAACCAAGCTATCGATTTGATTTCTGTAGTCCCTCATTTCATCACTATGTAGAGCTACGTTCTAATCATGTTTGTTATGTCTGCAGGATACTGCTAGCTCAACTGGCGCACTGAGTCATCTGCAAGGCACAGTTCTCTACTCGTCAACGTCTGGAGAGGGCATGCGATTAGAGTATCCTTTAGAAGTTCACCTCTTTTTTGTTTTTCTTGTTCACTTGGCTTTTGTTCTTTTCCAGTATGTGTTCTCTTAACAAGAATCCCAGGTTTGCCAAATCACGAATGGGAATGCGGAAGAAGCCAAAGTAATATAAAGAGAGAATGATAAGATCTAGCTTTTTGATGGTTTCCAGATGCACATGTTACATTCTTTTGTACCAACAATAGGGATTAGAGTGATATCAGAGCGAACTGTAATATATGTCCAAGTTTCTTTTTGCGATGCTGCCCTTTTAAAGTCTCAACTTTCAATAACTAAATGTTTAATGCCTTGTGTTCCATACCATCGCTGAGTTTGTTAGTGTTTTAAACAGCCTTAAGGCTCAAAAGGCTCTAGGTGTTGTTGAAGGCGCTGTAGGCGCACAAAACGCATCCTGAGGCGTCTTAGCAGACGCTCAGTGAATATTTTTCTGGACTTTGTTTTTCCCAACTTACCTACATATATCCCAGAAAGAAAGAAAGAAAGAAAGAAATAAAGAAGATAGCTAGGAACTGCTCTTGGAACTGTTTGTATTTCGGTTGTTTGTGGAACATAGTGGGATTAGTGGCTGCTGTTGGAACTGTTTGTATTTCGGTTGATTGTGGAACATGGTGGATTACATGTTAGGACGATCCCCTCTGTATCTTTGCTACTCTTCAACAATAACCACGTTGAATACTAGGATATCGATCTCTTCTGTTATCAGATTGGTAGGATATGGATTCTGATATCAATCGAACTAGGGTCCTTATCGTAGGACTGTAAGGGAAATAAATTTGCTAGAAACGAACAGAAAAACAGAAAATGAAAGAAAGACATATTATAAAGACAAAAACAATCATGAACAGTGCATACATCTAACGGTGAGAACGTAACCGGACGGTATGAGATGCGCGGGTCACATACACTACCAATGCACTGAATAATTTTCACAGATTATGCCTATCAAATCATCTAAAAGAGAGGAATAGAGATCAATTTGTTTTACCCCTATTCTCTTATATTCTTACTAATAAATATATATTTTTCACATATATTGTAAGGCTTACGTCTAATTGAGACTCTCCCGTCTTTTTGACTATTCTTAGCCTTTTAAAACATTGCCTTGCTACACTATTCTAATTCATAAATAGGGTTATGTGTGGAATTGAAAAGAAAAGCAATTTGTGTCAATGTTCCTGGGAAAGAAAGAGCCAGTGGTGCTAATAGAAAGATGACCGTGCCATACTGCTTGACAATTCATCGTCCATATTCTCGACATTGTCAAAGGTGACCGACATTTCAGGTTTGATTTTATCGATCTGGTGCATACAATGTCGTATAGTTTGTCATTTAAATCGTCATACAATGTCCCAAGCATCGTAACGCAATGTGTTAGTCATCAAGTTTCATGAATCTGATAAATGGGGGCATATCTGATAACTTGAAGATCCATTCAGTTTTACCGTTCTTCAACACCTCTTTAAACACAATTGAATGCAACAAACTTGTTTAGTTCATAAAAGCTTGCAATAACGAAATTACCGTGATATTTTGCTAATGGAATTAGTTCTGATTTATGAACACTTGCAATAACGAAAAATCTGACTAATGCTAGCTTGTCCTTTGAGTTCATAGTATTAGCAAAAATCTTGAATACGCGAAGATGCAAGTACATGATCTTCAAAGTTAGTCATTGATAACATTACGACTTACCTGCACTCGATCAAAAGAATCTGAATAAGATAAAGGAGGATAGTTTGGCACTGGAGAAAACCATGCATGATTGTTAATTTTATATATTTGATATGGAAATCCAATTATGGTAGTTCAATGTAAGAGGACACGAGTAGAAATATATTCAGCTTTCTATGTCATTCTCTTTATTTGAATCATTGATTTATTATTCATGGAGGGCGGCAGAAGCTCACATAATTATATAAGAACAGAGGAAAATAGAGTTAATTACTATGATGAATGAGGATTACATATGATCTGTTTCTTCCCATTAATTATTAAAATATATAACACGTCGAAGACAATGATTCGATCGATAATACGATCCTCCTCACATTTTAATTTCCAGATACGCACAATCTCACAAAAATTAACATTAATTAACATCAACACCGGTCACAATCTAAATGCAAACCCTAAATCTTAAACCCTAAACTTAAACAATAAATTGTAAATCCTACACTGAATTTTATATCTATTTTTTAAAAAACTCAAATTTAAAATATTTAAATCCTAACCTAAACCTCAACCAACGGAATAATAATAACTAAAATTGAGTTATAGTTAATATTTATAGAAAATAAATTTATCATTATAATATTATATTATTAAACATGGTTAGACATAGTTAAGCAAAATGACACATGACACTTAAATAGAATGTTGGGCATTAAAGATGGTCGGTAAATTTGTGTTGTATTCGTTTTGGAGTTTTATATGAAAGCAAAAGTCATTTGTATATGTAGACAGGAATGGAGTCAGGATTTATAACTGGGCTAAATTTCCATGATATAAAGAATCCATAAATGAATTGAATCTATTTTTTTGGCTTGCTACTGTTGCATTGGGTTGAATTCATAAATGAAATTAAACATATTCATTATAGATAAAAAAACTAAAATAAACATAAAAGAAAATGATACAGTCAATATAATTATAACTACTGTCGGTAATTATAAAGATTTGGTTTTGGTTTTTCAATAATTTCCTTGTCTAGTTTGATCAAATTTTGTTATTTGACTCTAATTTTATTGTTTGACTTTTCTTTTACTCTTGACAACCTGAGATTACATAGGCTAACGATATAAAAGGAACTGCACGGGCTGCAACCCAGAGATAAATACACTATATTCCATCCTTGTATGTAGATATATATAATTCCTACTGCTAAGGGATTAAGCTCCGTGTAGATTTGTCTCGCTCTGTTATCGTGGACAGTTCAGCTTTACTTATGTCCTGTGATTAGATAAGATACGGTATCAGTAGTACCATAAGGCTGTGAATTCTTTGCCCGGCCTTGCATGCACCGCCCGTCACATTTTGAGAGCTGACCATGCCTCAAGTCATTACCTTAACCGCAAAGGCTCGATGTTTTTGTGAAAAAAATGTTTGATAATGATAATTACCATGTCATGTTCAAACCAAGTCTTGTTGGGTTTATTTGAAAAATGAGGAACCTTTTGGTCATTAGACATATGTCCGAACCAATAGGGTGAGTTCTCTGAGTTACTGGTACGATGAGGGTGAAACTGTGAAAAATGAGAATTTGCTCACGAGACCAAAAAAGATTCATGAGACTGTTACCCTGCTCGTAATCAGAGTCATGTTGTGCGCTTTGATCTTTGATGTGACATGGTCGGCTATATTCTATATTCGTGTTCACATTTTGACTGCCTTTTCATTTTATTATTTAATTTCTAAGATATTTTGGTTTCATGTCCTCATCTTAGGTTGTTTCCTCTTGATTTAATAAATTTTTGATTGCCAACGATAAAATGTTCATCTCTTTTCACAACTAAAATCATTTGAACTCAATACGGCTCGCATTCCGTGTATAATTAGTCCAACAAAAGCAATCATCTTTCGAATTGATTGTCAAACAAATAGTGCTCAATTCTATAATTTTCTAACTTCAACCGCTGCTCGTGTCAACTAAGTTGAATTCTCGTTTCCTAATACATGTCTTGATAAACGTACCCTACCGAGCAAAATCAGATGTCAACCAGCAGCAATCAGTTAACTAGTTAGTCCTGTCATCGTAGCCGACCTATGAATGTTTTAGGGTTTCGTGAATATCAGCTACAGCAAGCTTGACACCCCAAACAAAACAACGCGGAGTAGATCGAGGAGGAAGAAGAGGAACTTTGCAACACATGCATCCAATCAAGAAATTATAAGATGGTATGGAATGCGTCAACGTGGTTTGACACAGTTGGTAAGGATGAGTTTGTGACGGAGACCTTATTTGAGTTCGATTCTCACTACCAACAGGTCTTGTTTGGTTCGCGATCTATAAATTCCTGTGAAAATCCATACCTGGAGGCTGGTGTGACAAGCACATGTCCACTGTCAGTCCTTCAGGGTTGAGGTTGCAGGTATGCCCTGACGATGGTGGTATAGCGTAACCAAGCTCTCACCTAAACTTTTGAAGAACGAAGATGACATGGAATGCGCCAATTAAATTAGTAGGTAGTAGTGATATACAGTGGCGGAACCAGGAATTCAAAATGGCTAGGGCTATTTTTAGACACAAAAATTTTAGGCACAATCACCTAACCCTTGTTCATTGGATCCAAAACCATCAGATATCTTAACAAGTATACCTCAATTTTACTTAACAAGTTAACAAATCTAAAACAGTCATACAAACCACAATCTTGCAATATCCAAGGGTCCAAAAACCATTAATTTGAATCAGAAATGAGCAATCATAAACATAGAAATCAAAAGAAGAACAATAAACCGTACCAGGCATGGAAATCAGTCATCCATAAGCTGCACTGGACCAAAGAATAAAGCTTATAACTTGGTGAAACTTATTCACCGGTGAAGGTAACTGAGGCACTCCCCTCCCGCTACACTTCCCAGTCTCCCTACTAATCTCGCAAGTCGTAAACACAAGACTCTTTAAGAAGAAGGAAGAATATTCTAGTCTTTATTGTGTATTAGAAACTGTGATCGTGTTTGGGCTTGTATGACTTTTATGTTAGTGAAATGTATTTGTATTTTGGTGTTAAATCCAGAGCTGAAATAGGACTTGAGAAACAATGCATAACCTCACCCGAAGTTTCATGGGATCAGGATTGGATTCATCAATAATATCAACTGTTCCATTGATCCGAAATTGCTCCCAGGAGTCAGTGAAGTACCAACATATCTACAACATATAAAATTAACTCTAAGCACAAGAACAGCCAAAAGATAACACAATCTAACCCTTAAAGAAGCTTTTACTTCTTGACACAATTCTATACAATACAGAGAGTTCTCTAAACCAATTACTGGATTATACCTCAAAGATCAATTACCTCAGCAAAAGGGCAACGCTTGAGCTCCTCAATCTGCACCATTTGAAACCAACACTATCAAATTGTCTAAACGTCACATCAGGAATGTAAGTACAACAGAAACCCACAATTGCATTGACCAAAAATAATAACCTTACGAGTTCTGCAATCAGTGTTTATCTGAATCCTATCACTGTCCTCTTGAAATCCCCTGAAAATTTTCCCAGCAAAGTTACCATCTTTAACTTTCAGAGAGAGAGAAAACAAAGATAAAGTTACCGGAAAACCACAGTCCGATTTGAAGGTCTCCCATTAGAACCAACCGTTGCCTGAAAACCCCATCATGAAAACATCACAGTTACATTAAAGATTCAACCTTTAACGAAAAATTGAGTGAAACCCATCATCAAAACATCACATTTACATTCAAAGATTCAACCTTTAACATCAAAATAAGCGATTCAAATAGAGAGAGACGTACGAGCTGAAAGTAGGAAGAGTGCCTGAGGTGGGCGTTGATTCCAAGGCACTGAGAAGAAGCTGCTTCCATTGCGCTGGAGGAGCTGTTAATGTTCCCATGGCTCTGCTAATTTGCTTCTTCAAGGTTAACGTTCAAAGGTTGATCAATTTTGCCTCATACATAGGACCTATGGATACGTACGGCTACGCCCAGACTCAGGAGACTGGTGAGCTCGCGGCCGTCAGGACTCAGGAGACTGGAAGAAAGAAAAGAAAAAAAGAATGAGATTGGACAGGTCGCGCCTCACGCGTCTGGGATAAGTGAAAGAAAAAAAAGGAATGAGAGTGTTGAGACTCGAACTGGTGACTTCCCTGTTAAAATAAAATCTGAGTTAGCTTATAACCAACTGAATCAACTTGAATTTATAGAACATATGTATACTTAAAGGATTATGAACCAAAATTTCGGTAGGGCTATAGCCGTACCAGCCTATATAGTGCTTCCGCCACTGGTGATATATCTTTATAACGAGCTTAGCTTTGTTGTAAATTAAGTTGCTAAAATGAGGTTGGATTGGATGATACCGATCGAGTTGGTAAAAATATTCCTGCTTTTCATCTTTTCCCAGAAATTTTACGTTTTTCGTTTCAAACTTTCAGACATTCAGCAAAGTAAAGGGTAGCATTCATGCATGCTCCAATTACCAACTCATGAAAAGAGAAAATCACCAAACACATTTATAAACCTCGTCGAGCTGGCCTTTACTCTATAGCTAACCCTTTATATAGTTCTTTTTCTTCTTTCTACCCTCACTCAATCTCAGTTTTGTTAATGTCCACAACCTACTACCTATCAAAGCACTTTCTTCAATATATATATTTCTATCAGAAACAACAAAATATTTAAGATTAATTAAGCTCCAGCTTTTCTGGGCTATAGCTAGAAAGTTCGGCTTGCTAATTGATATATATGCATGCAGGTTCTTATTTTACTGCTGTAATGATTCAAACTCTCATTGACAATACTCAACGCGATCTAAACAGACTCGGGAATGCCATTTGATACAGGAATAGGTGAGATTTGGAGCTCGAGCAGTGTAACAGCTACATAAAAGAAGAATAAATTTCAAGTAGCTTAGCTAGAAAGCAAAAAGGTATGCATGAAGGGTCGGTGAAAGGCTGTAAAATGCTCAACAGTGCGCTCAATCATATAGATAGATAGAGCAGCAAGCTTGCAAGCATTCTCAATCGAATCTTATCAGATTATTGGGTTTTTTTTTCTGTTTTTCTGAAAGTTGGAAGTTGGAACTGTAAAAGCAGAGATGGGCCGGAGGAACAATTACTGGTCGAGGCTGAGGATCATGCTTTTATCAGTCATGGGCATCTTTTCATTGATATGAAGGTTGATGAGTCGGATCATTGATGATTTAAACATTGTCTGATTCTAACAAAAGTAAAAATTTTATATCTCACGTTTTAAAACGGTATCTTATGTTCTTACCTCAATTAAAAAGTATATGAAACCATTTGTTCCGTTTAAAAAACTAACAACAGACTTTTTTGACATAAAAAGACTAATTTACCTTAATTTAACAGTGTCTAATATTTTAGAGAAACAAAACTTTTGTCTCACGTTTTAAAAATTTCAAAACGGTATCCCACGTTCTTACCCAGACTGAAGAAAAATATATGGAACCGTTAGTTCAGTTAAAAAAATCTTTTTTATTCCTTTTTCATCTCTAAAATTCTATGTCTTTAAAATTAAGAACAATAATTAATTGAAATTTTATATAAGAGTGAATATAACTTAGTAAATTGAAAGGAAAAGAAAAAAATTGTCATTTTCGTCTCCATCAGAGAAAAAGATAAGGGAGAAGCACTGTCGCCGGAGAAAGAGAGATGTGTCGCTGGAGGAGAAGAGAGAAAAGAACAGTGTGGCTGTTGAAAAACAATCTTGTCATGATAGTCATCGTGATTGTCGAATATACTTTAACAAACTAGTAAACTCTTCTTAAACACAATTGTTTGTAGTCTGAGATCAAGAAAGTTCTTCATAGTCGAAAACAAAACATAATCAAGCTTGCTCAGACCCTCATCTTTAAACCCATAACGATCGAGTGAACCATGTTTTCTCCACTCCGTTATAACGACCTCTCCTCTTAGAGAATAATAAAGTTTATGATGCTAATACTTGACTTTATGCACTTGATAATGAGAATTAGCCAATTATAGCCACCTAAACTATTTTGTATCAGTCATATTTTCCAAATCTTTATGGTTCATGCTAAAATTGGAGAACAACTAATCAACTATGATCAATTGATGGTTATCAAAAGCAAAAGTAGCCAGATGTGATTAATTTGAGATTCAAATGTTGCACCAGATCCTACAATAGTCATTTATGTCATGCGATCTTGACGAAGTCGGGACCGAGAGTAAATTAGAGGAGGGCGAGGAGCACATATGGGAGTGATGGTGCAGGGGATGTGGTGACTCGGAACTAACAGTTTTATATACCTTTCTTCAGTTAGAGTAAGAACGTGAGATACCGTTTTGAAGTTTTTGAAATGTGAGACACCAAAGTTTTGTTTCTCTAAAAGATCGGTCAATGTTTGGATCATTTTTCCAAAAACAAAGGGTAAATCAATCTTTCCACTTAAAAATGTATGTCATTAGTTTTTAACTGAACTAACGGTTCTAGATATTTTTTTCAGTCTGTGTAAGAATGTGTGATACCGTTTTGAAGTTTTTAAAACTTGAGACACCAAAGCTTTATTTCTCTAAAAGGTCAGATACTGTTTAGATCATTTTCCCATCAATTAATGTATGTGACGGTTCGTTGTTTTTAGTCCAAAATTATGAAATGTTTGCTTTATAACTTGTTTATAGGTGGAACCTAATATTTCCCCTTTACCGGGTTACAATTCAAGAAATAACACCAAGTGTGGTCAATTGTTAAATATGCATCGTTTATTATGCTTGAAGTACTGTTTACAGGGTCAAAGCCCAGTCAGATTTGAGAAGCCACTCTGGGTCCTTTGTCAGGGCCCAGTTCATTGTAAAGTTGAGGTAAAGCAAGGGAGTTCATTCCCACATTGGAAAAAGACAAAGTGCTGCCTTTAATGCTACTATAAATACCGGTGAGGACCTCCCGGTAAGAGGACGGACAATTTCTTAACTACTCTTGAGTTTTCTGCTTATCTGACAGTGTCTGACTTAAGCATCGGAGTGGCTTCCCTCGGTAAATCCGGGGACGCCCTTTGACGTGTTTGTTCTTTACACAGGAAAACTCGGAGTACAAGGAAGTTCGCTATTTCTGGAACCGTGCAACCCGCTAAAGGGGCCACGAGTTTACCCGGAAACAATTGGTGCTCTCGTTGAGAGTCGAACTCAAGACCTCCCAATTAATATTTCGAAGGACGGTGGAAATGGCAGGAGAACAAGATCCAACTAGGAGGCTTCATTTCTCAGGGGATGATAACCCAGGGACCTCCGGGACCCAGTTTGGCCAAACAGATTTGACAGCAGCATTCGAGCTCTTGAAAAAGGACTTTCTCGCTCAAAAGAAGCAATCTACTCGAGAACATGCCGAGTTAATGACGGTAAGGGAGCAGTTAGCGACTATCCGGGCCGAGCATGGGCTTCTTCAAGCAACCTTAACTCAAAGGGCAAATGCCATGGGGACGTCAGCCAGACTTGCTGATATCATCACCCCAGAAGGGAATCCTCCGGGTTATGGAAACCCGCGAACTCTTGACAGTGCATACATACCACCCGCTATTCTCCCAACCACTGCCCACCCTAACCCAAATCCACAAATTATCCATCTCTCCAATCCTTTGTTTAATCACAATCTTACAGGACCTCCTCCACCCCCAGAGCCGTTGTTAAATCAACCACTTCCCCCAGCAGATGCCCAGACCCAGCTGCTGTTACAGTTGACACAAACTGTGACCCAACTTGAGCAGCGCCTTAACTCGGGAACGGGACCACAACAATACCAACCCTTTATTACCCGTGCAAGCCCATTCTCCGCACGAGTTCAAACAGACAAAAAGCCACCGGAAGCAAAGCCATTTAAAATTAAGAGATATGCCGGAATGGGGTGCCCATATGCACACCTTGAGTTGTTCCAGTCTCAGTTGGATTCAACCCGGTTCACAGACGCCCAAGCATGCCATGCTTTCCAGGAAACACTCAGTGAGGAAGCATTGAGTTGGTTCCTCAAGTTACCGGCTTTGTCAATAGAGACCTATGGTCAGCTGACACAGAGGTTCCTGTCCCGGTTTATCCTGCTGTCTAGTGCCAACCGAAGCACCACTTCGTTATTCAAAGTCCAGCAAAGGGATGATGAAAGCTTGAAAATTTTTGTAACCCGTTGGCTGTCCACAACTTCCAAGTGTGGGCACTTGGAAGAGTCAGTAGCATCAGAGGCGTTCTTACAGGCGCTCAAACCAACCCGCTTTGTGGTGGAGCTCAGGAAGCAGCGGTTCAGGTGCTACGACGATTTAATTAATGAAGTAACTCGGCAAGCTCAAGCCGAGTACGACACCTTCGGGGAACGCCGGACGAACACCGGGTTCACAAGCCAGCGAGCTGATGGATGGAAAAAGGAAGGGCAGCATAAGAGTGGCCAGGGATACTACGGCAAAAGTTCAAACAGACCAAGGGAGAAACCAAGAGAGGCTCCATACCCAAGACATCCAACCCGGGAGGAAAAGAACACTTACATCCCTCGATATGAAGTGTTGACCAACTTGACTGCCTCCTATGAAGAAATTTGGAACCGCCATAGGAATGAAGTTCCCCCGGCTCCAAAAAGAAAGTTTCCTAAAAGGGCAGGGCCGGACAACGGGCAACATTGTGCCTATCACAACGAGTCTGGCCACACAACCGACCGGTGCTTTTCTCTTCGGAACACCATTGAGTACATGATCCAGAACGGCAAGTTACAGCACTATAAGTCACCCGCCACAGGTGTCAACCTGATTGAAGTATATGGGGAGATAATGACGATTCACGGGGGTGGCACCCAAGGGGTGTCCGGTCACCGGGCCAAAAGACTCTGCCTAAGAGGCCCGGAGTTTGAGATAATGCAGCTTCGTCAGGAATGCCGCAAGGAGCTGGTTCCTTGGGATACCGTGTCATTTTCTCAGTCTGAAGACACGCTGAAAGTGCATCACAATGATCCTTTCATTATCACTCTTCAGATTGACCACTGGAGAACTCGGAGGGTTCTAATAGACACGGGAGCCGCTGTCAGCGTCATGTTCAGCAGTTGCTATAAGGGGTTTAAAAGAGGAAGAGATAAGCTCTATAGAAACCACGAGCCATTGATCAGTTTTTCAGGTGAGACGACTCAACCGTTGGGGTCTGATCAGCTAACGATTACAGTTGGAACCGGGCACCAGTCCACAAGAATTGTAGTTCCCTTCATAATTGTGGACTGCCCATCCTCCTACAATGCCATACTCGGGAGAGATGCACTCTGGGGCCTACAAAGTTTTATAGCGGGTCACATGCTGCTTATGAAGGTACCTACACCCGGGGGTTGGGTTACAATTCGCGGAGACCAAGAAACCGCTGTCAGATGCAACGCGATAGCAACTCAGTCCCAGCATGAGATGTTTTCGGCCGGTTTTTCCCTGTCCCCATTTGACAAACCCGATGACCCCAGGGATGACCCGGATTCTTTTCCCATCAGCAAGACGGCACAAAAGAAGAGCCAGAAGTATCCTGCCAAGTTCCCCCGGCCAGCCCCAATTGAAGCAACAGAATGGATTCAGATTTCAGAAGAATACCCGGAGAGGAAGATTTGCATTGGCACAGGCCTCGACCCCGAGGTCAGAACCCGAATGGTTGGGCTGCTAACCCGGAAACAGAAGGTGTTCGCATGGTCATATGCAGACATGCCCGGGATTTCTCCAGACGTTATGACGCATTCCCTCAATATTATCCCGAGTGTTAAACCGGTAAGACAGAAGCGTCGTGCATTTTGCGCAGAGAAGTACAAGGCCATTCAAGCAGAAGTTAAACGTCTTAAAGACATCGGGTTCATTGAAGATGCAACATACCCGGATTGGTTGGCCAATGTGGTGATGGTCAAGAAGGCAAACGGAAAGTGGAGGATGTGCGTCGACTACACAGATCTGAATAAGGCTTGCCCAAAGGATAGTTTTCCCCTTCCAAAGATTGATCAACTGGTGGATTCAACCGCGGGCCACCCCCAGTTGAGCTTTATAGATGCATACTCGGGATTTAACCAAGTTCCGATGAATCCCGCGGATCAACAGCACACATCTTTTACAACAGACAAGGGGATGTATTATTACAGAGTGATGCCTTTTGGACTCCGGAATACAGGACCCACGTTCCAGCGCCTCGTAGTGGGCATGTTTGCAAACCAACTCGGGGATACTATGGAGGTTTATATAGATGATATGCTGGTCAAAAGCCGGGAAACAAGCAAACACCCGGATGACTTGGAGACCGTTATCGACATTGCCTTGAGCAAGGGGATGAGGTTAAACCCGGAGAAGTGTGTGTTCGGTGTTTCAGGAGGAAAGTTTCTCGAGTTTATGGTCAGCGCTCGGGGAATTGAGGCAAACCCCGACAAAATTCAAGCCGTCTTGGCCATGCAACCGCCAAAAACCAGGAATGAAGTTCAGCAACTTACTGGCAGGCTGGTAGCCTTATCCCGGTTTATATCCAGGTTAACAGATAAATGTGCTCCCTTCTTCAAAATTCTCAAGAGTCAACACCGCGAGCGGATTACATGGCAGGAAGAGCACAATCAAGATTTTGAAAAGTTGAAGGAATACTTGGCGTCAGTTCCTTCTTTATCCAGACCAAACCCTGGGGAAATACTCTATCTGTACCTGACGGTATCTCAAACGGCTGTCAGTTGTGCCTTGATAAGAAAGCCAGAGTCTGAAGAACTGCCGGTCTACTATACTGGAAAAGGATTCAATGATCCTGAAACTCGTTATCCAGATATTGAAAAACTGGCCCTGGCCTTGGTTGTAGCAGCAAGGAAGTTAAGACCCTATTTTCAAGCACATTCCATCCATGTACTCACCAACCAACCGCTACGGCAGGTTCTGCAAAAGCCGGCGACTTCAGGAAGACTGGTCAAATGGGCAATTGAGTTGGGGGAGCATGATTTGCACTTTAAACCGCGAACGGCAATCAAAGGGCAGGCAGCAGCAGACTTCATTGCCGAGTTAATCCCAGCAGATTCAACAGTTGCTGAAACTCTTCCTACACAAGCTGAACCGGAGAGTTGGCAGATATTTGTAGATGGATCAGTCAATCAGAGGCAATGTGGAGCAGGCATTACATTGGTAGACCTGGAGGGTAATATGTTTGACTATGCCTTACGCTTTAACTTCAAAGCATCAAACAACACGGCTGAGTACGAAGCCCTAATCAAAGGGCTCCAACTCGCTAAAGATATGGGCGCCCGGCATCTCCGCATACTAAGTGATTCACAACTGGTAGTGCAGCAGGTTAACGGCGGATTTCAGGCAAAGGAAGCACATCTTTCGTCCTATCAAAAGTTAGCGGCTTTCTTGCTGGAGAAATTTGACACCTTTGAGGTTACTCAGATACCGAGGCAGCAGAATGTGAGAGCAGATACCCTGGCTAGGATTGCAACAGGGGACGATTCCAATACCGAGTTTAAAAGCTTACTGGTCGAGACATTGGAGAAACCAAGCATCTCACTCTCCTTTTCTGAGATTTTCGCGGTAGAGGCAAACCCGCCACCGTCTTGGATGGATGAGTTCATCAACTTCATCCAACATGGAACCCTACCTGAGGACCCGGTAGCGGCCAAACGACTACGGGTTCGAGCGGCGCGGTATAGTATCCGTGATGGGAAACTCTATCGACGAGGACATACTTTTCCTGATTTGAAGTGTATTACACCCGAGGAAGGAGACAGGGTTTTACAGTCGCTTCATAGTGGGGTATGTGGAAATCACTTTGGAGCCCGTAACCTGGCTTTCAAAACCCTAAGAATGGGATATTACTGGCCTTCTTTGGAACACGATGCCAGAGTCGTCGTAGATTCCTGTCTTCAATGTCACCGATTTGCAAGCTTTCCCCGTGCCCCATCAGTCCCACTATCAGTAATAATTTCTCCATATCCATTTTGCATGTGGGGGATTGATTTCATCGGGCCTCTACCCACAGCTCCGGGACAGCTCAAACATGTCATTGTCTCAGTGGACTATAATTCCAAGTGGATAGAAGCTCAACCCCTGGCACGGATCACGACCGCAAATGTTAAGAAATTCCTTTGGAACAATGTCTTTTGCCGGTTTGGAATCCCAGAGACGTTTATCACAGATAACGGGACGCAGTTTGACAACGATGAGTTCCGGGAATTCTTACATTCCAATGGGACAAAGGTCCTATATGCCTCCCCTGCACACCCGCAGACTAATGGACAAACTGAAGCCGTTAACAAGCTCATCAAGTAAGTTCTGAAGAAGAAGCTGGAGGACGCAAAGGGTCTATGGGCTGAGAAACTTCCAGAGGTTTTGTGGGCGCTTAGGACAACTCCAACAGAAGCAAATGGGGAGAGCCCATTTCTTATGACCTTTGGCTCTGAGGCAGTGATCCCGGTAGAGATGGAAGTCCCGAGTGACCGGGTACAACTGTTTGACAGGGAAACCAACAATGAAGGCATCCGCCTTAACCTGGACCTCCTGGAGGAACGCCGGGAGCGTGCACATCTCCGAAATATCAACAAGAAGCAAAAAGTGGCTAAACACTACAATTCCCGGGTTATCAAGCGCCCACTCAAACTCGGGAATTGGGTAATGAAGGAGGTTATCCCTAAGCCAACGGGGTTCAAGGCTCCATGGGAGGGTCCATATGAAATTGTTGAAGTCGTGGGCCCGGCAACGTTTTACATCCGCGGTACAGATGGAGTTATGCTTCCACGACCATGGAACGCCCAACATCTACATCTCTTCCCCAAATAGGTACCGAGTTATCTATGAATGTCCAAATTTATTGTTTATGATGTTGTATATAAAGCCTTTCAGGCCCACAATGCATGAAACCCCCTACCAGGTTATGTTTTATTAAACATTTTGTTGAAGTGAATGCAGCCTTTAGCGGCCCTACTTGTATGCCTTAATCGGCATTCTCCGATAATCTCCGGTCTGCATGACGTGAAATATTGCATGCCTTAACGGCCTTATTTCACTGTCAAACTCGGCATTCTCCGATAATCTCCGATAATCTCCGGTCTACATGATGTGAAATATTGCAAGCCTTAACGGCCTTATTTCACTGTCAAACTCGGCATTCTCCGATAATCTCCGATCTACATGACGTGAAATATTGCAAGCCTTTCACGGCCTTATTTCACTGTCAAAACTCGCCATTCTCCGATAATCTCCGGTCTACATGACGTGAAATATTGCAAGCCTTGACGGCCTTATTTCACTGTCAAACTCGGCAATCTCTGACAATCTCTGGTAATCTCCATAACTTGAAATATTGCAAGCCTTTCACGGCCTTATTTCAGTCTTTGAAAGTCTTAACGGACCCATACAGCCTTAGCGGCACTATTTTTACTTACATGCCAAACCGGCATTATATGTGCAAATTTTGTCACATTTGCATATTTTGCATCAGATTACCGTGTTATTTGGCAGGAAACCCTTGGAAGTCCTAACGGACCCGTAAAGCCTTACCGGCCCTATTTTCACTTTATAATGCTAACATGCCAACCCGGCATTGTATATGTGACTTTTGTCAACACTTGCAGGTTATGCATCAGGTTGGAAGTCCTAGCGGACCCTTAAAGCCCTAGCGGTCCTTGAAAGTCCTTACGGACCCGTAAAGCCTTAGCGGCCCTATTTTTATTCACATGCCTAACCGGCACTATGTGTATATTTTGTTAACACTTGCAAATTATACATCAGTTTAACGTGTTGTTTTACAAAAAAAAAAAAAAAAACCTGTGTTATAGAAGGACATTTTCGCGCAAGGCCTTAGCGGCCCATGGAAGTCCTAACGGACAAGTAACCCTTAGCGGCACTATCTTTATTCACATGGCAAACCGGGGTTATATGTAAATTTTTGAACTGTTCATCAGGTTACCGTGTTTTGGGCACAGGAAGGATTGCGAGAAGGAAAAATTTGATTACTTCAAAAATATCAATTACAAAAAGTAGCAAACCGCTACAGGTAAACCAATCTATTACAGAAATGAAAAACATCCTAAGGCTCCGGTTCATGGCGCTGCCGACCCCCTACCCCCGCCAGTGCTAGACCCGCCACGTCCTCCCCGGGGCTGTATGATGAACTGACCCCTACGCAGAGGTGGCCGGTTTCTAGGACCACCCACAATCCCACCACGGGAAGTACCTCTCCCGGTTGCTGAAGAACGAACCGGGGGACTCCGAGCCGGGTTCGCAGGAGCCCTAGGGTTTGCAGCCATGGCAGGAGTCGACCGGGAGGTGCCTGCAGCCTCGTCGGGTCTGACATGACCTTGATGACCGTCATAACCAGCCTTGTCGAGCCAGCCTTGGCGAATCCCAGCGCTCACTATTTCGGCACGAGCCTCGGCCCTTGCCGACCGCAGCTTCAGGTCAAACTCGGGGCTCGCCAGAAACTCGGAGACTGCTGAGTCCTTGGCCCGGGAAACTGCCTGGAGCAAATCTCCTTTTTGTTGCTCCAGGGAAGTAACATGTTGCTGCAGCCCCTGGTTTTGCTCGGTCAGCTGGGCTATCGCGGCGTCTTGAGCACACCGGTCCTCCCGGTGACCTTCGATAACTTTCTCCAATTCCGAGTTCTTGGCCACCAGGTCTGCTATGTGTTCTTCCGCCTTGGCCAACTTCGCACTCGACGCGATCGCTGATGCGCTTGCGAATTCCCGGACCCGAGCCAAGTTTTCTTCACTCGCCGTCACCTGGTCCCGGGCGGCCCGGAGATCATCCCTGAGGACTCTCTCTCGCTCGGGGATGCCTTCGGTTATGAGCCGGTCAGTTGCCAAGTACGACAACCTGACAGCCTACACAAATAAAATAACGGGTTAGTGCAAGGAACCAAAAACAAAAAGAGAACGAGTTAAAGTAGAAGACTAACTTACCCGCATCAGCTTCTCCTGCGCCCTCCGGGCTACAGTCAACGGGTCCTCATGCTCCAGGACATAGGAGTCGGCGGCGCAGTTCTTCAAATCCGCTACCATTCTTTGGATGGCCACGTCCGCCATTCCCGCGCTCGCCAACTCCTCCATTATTTCTGTGGTGTCCCGGTGCTGCTTTCTCTCCCTCCTCTCTTTCCTCTCCTTCCTTCTCTTCCTCCTCTCGGACCTCCCCGAGCTGGATGCCTCACGGGTGCGTTTGCGAGAGGGAACGGGCTCCACTTCTTGCACTTCATCACTCCCGTCACTCCCCTCCGGGTTCTCACTCCTTACTCCCCTTTCCAGCCCTCCAACCTCTTCACCTCCGTTGTCATCCTCTTCAGTAAACTCCTCACCGGGGAGCACAGAGGATGGAACCGCGCTCATCACCGGTTCTTCGGTCTCTTCGTCGGCGATGGAAGATTCCCTCCCCGGTTCTTCAAATAGCGGGTTGTAATCCGCCTCCGAGGGATTCCCTTCGACTTCCTCCCCCTCCTGGAAAACCTCTGGCCCGAGAACCTCAGCCAAGTACTCGGGGATCTCGCTGTAGTGCAGCGTGTCGACATGGAACTGCTGAACGTCCCCTTGCTCGGAGTCTGGGCGCAGGAAAGCCGCCTTTGATGTCAGGTCGATGTCGTATGCCAGCCCCTCCGTCCCTTGCGCCCGGATCCCGGCCCATACAGCTTTGTCCTCGAAGCCGTCGTATATTCCCGGGTTCTTCCGCTTCGTGAACTCCATTGGGAGAAGAGCTGCAACAAAAGACATAACCCGTTAGACCGGAGCATGTAAACAACAAAAATTATGAAGGAAACGAGACAAACCTGGAAGCTCCATCAACCGGCACCGGCTGTACACATACAGCCTACAAAGCCGGTACGAGCTCCGGTCATCTTGACCCCTGAAGGCCCATAGCATCCTCCTGATCCTTTTCTCCATCACCGGCTCCAAAGGAATGTCGGGGACGTCTGCAACACAACATATTTAAGTACAACTCGGGACAGAGAAAAGACAAACCTTAAGGCAGAGGACTTACTCATCAGTGGCTGGAAGTCACCCGGTACTTGAAGCGCGTGTCCCGGGTCTTGAAAGTTTCTTATCAAGAAACTTTTTTCCCTCCAGGTCCGGCTCACGGAGGTCGGCAGGTCCTCGATGATCTTCTTGAAGACCCCTTTGGACTTCAGTTGGATGGTCCCACTGAAACCCGCCTTCCGGGAGTACTCGGCCCGGTACATGGCGTGTAACTCGTGGTAGGTCGGCATCTGCTGCTTCAACACCTTGTACATCACGCACAACCCTAGTAGCTGCCTCCACATATTCGGGCCAACTTGCCCGATGGCGAAGTTGCTCGCAGCCAGGAGATACTGCACCTCCACCTTTAGCGGGAGTGACAGGCCGCAGCGTAGCTGTTACTCGTGGCATAGCGTCCACCCATCCCCGGGAGCGAAGAACTGATCCTCGGGTTCTAAAGTCTGAATTTCAACAGACTCGGGAATCTTCCAATTGCTCCTTAGCTCCACAATCTCCTCCGCGGTCAGTGAGTACCCGGGAGGGTCGAGAGCGGTCCCATCAGTGAAGGTTACTGAGGCAAACTCGGGGACGTGAGCATCCATTGCGGGGTTTGTCATCTGCAAAAAGAGAAACACGGGAACGTCGTCAGAAACCCAGATAACCCCGGCGACCACAACGATAAACGCACACACTAACGCAGAAACCCAGATTGGATCCCAGAAAACAGTACACAAGATCGATCCAAAACACTCAAAAACATCGGAAGAGAAAACAGTACCTTACTTGTGAGGGTTTGAAAGGATTTTGAGGTCGATTTGAGTTTGGAAATCCAACAAGCACAGCGACAACAGAGGATGAGAGCAAAAGCACGAAAAAGTTATCGGTTTCGAAGGTGCGACAAAACTGTCACCCTCAACCCCTATTTATACAGTTAGAGACGTACACTGAAGGGAAGTTTCAGTTTTTCGAGAAAATCGACACGTGTCGTGCATGCCGCGTCCCAAAACCGAAAAACTTTTCAGTTTCCCCCACTTCAAAACTGAAAACTTTTCGTTTTCCCCCACTTCAAACTGAAAACTTTTTAGTTTCCCCCACTACAACCCGGAGACGTCGTTTTCAATTCCCATAGTCAACATGTCTGCGGGGCACCCTTGCGTACGGACTTGGGGGACTGGGTACACCGGGTCTGGATGATACCTTTGTAACCCGGTAAAGAAATGATTTCAAGTCCCCACCCAAGCGTACCCCTTGACTGAGGACTTGGGGGACTTGTTTATAGGTGGAACCTAATATTTCCCCTTTACCGGGTTACAATTCAAGAAATAACACCAAGTGTGGTCAATTGTTAAATATGCATCGTTTATTATGCTTGAAGTACTGTTTACAGGGTCAAAGCCCAGTCAGATTTGAGAAGCCACTCTGGGTCCTTTGTCAGGGCCCAGTTCATTGTAAAGTTGAGGTAAAGCAAGGGAGTTCATTCCCACATTGGAAAAAGACAAAGTGCTGCCTTTAATGCTACTATAAATACCGGTGAGGACCTCCCGGTAAGAGGACGGACAATTTCTTAACTACTCTTGAGTTTTCTGCTTATCTGACAGTGTCTGACTTAAGCATCGGAGTGGCTTCCCTCGGTAAACCCGGGGACGCCCTTTGACGTGTTTGTTCTTTACACAGGAAAACTCGGAGTACAAGGAAGTTCGCTATTTCTGGAACCGTGCAACCCGCTAAAGGGGCCACGAGTTTACCCGGAAACATAACTTCAATCGAAACTTAATCGGTGATTTTCTTTTAGATGTAATACTGAAACTTTGAAATATAATTTCGATCAAAAGTTAATTGGTGATTTTTCTTTTTGAGTTGAATATTGATATAGCTTCACTCACTAAAGTAAGCAGTTTTATGTAACATTATCGTTAAACTGTGAAATATTTGTTGGGGAAAATATTACAATAGAAGTGTCAACTCAAACACCACAAAAAGAATAAATATGTAAAGATATAAAGAATGGAGAAAAGTGAACACCAGATATAACGTGGTTCGGCAATGTACCTACGTCAACGGGATAACAACAACAAGAACTTCCACTATAAGAATAGGTACACAAAAGATATACAACTTCAAGAACATTACCTGAAGGAAAACACTCTTTCACACTTGTTTTGCTATTAACTAAACTACACTCTCAACTTGGAGTGGACACTCTTCTCAATTTGAAAGATGATACTTGTGATGGATGCTCTTCGATGAGATCTATGAAATGAGCAAATGACCTCTTTTTTTATAGGTTTAAGGAGAAACTCTCATTAGTACTCTTTCATAATGGTGCTTCATGAAACTCTTGTAACTCATGACATCATAACTCCAAAAAACCATCCACATTATTTGTGTAACTCCCGCCTTAATTACTTGTAACTGAAGAGCTACTAACTTCTGATGAAACCATTAACTCATGAGAATTTAAGTTAGTGTAAGTTATTGATCTAAATATTATAAGAACATGATGCTCATTAAAACTATTATTATTATACTTAAATTATTGTAACTTACGGGTTCCAATATTAAATGTACCAAATAATTCTTCCTTCCAAAATAAGAGCCAAAGTAGATTGCGGACAGCCACTTAAATTGAAGTATCCAAACAATTCAATGCAAAAGATTTGTAGAACAACCACTTCACAGTTTGTTATTCCCTTTGATCGTATATAATATACATGATCTATGCAAACACATAAATCATTTGGATTCGTCAATGCTCATATAAATCTTAGTGTAGGTGACATTTAATAAGGCACACAAGAAAGTTGAAGACAACCACATAAGGATCATCCCATATCGTTTTTTAAAATGAACCACCACATGTTAAATATGATGCCTGAAAACGATGAAACCAAAGGTGTGTTTGTAGCATTACATGCATCGTGAGTTTGTGACAACTACGGGCTGCAGAGTACAATACACCGCGCGTATAATTGAATCTATACGTACTAAATTGGTTCCTAATTTTTCACTAGATCGAAATGTCTCAAATGCAAAGTTGCAAACCTTTTTTCTTCAAGATACGTACAAATTATTGCTACATAATAATGTAGTTAGGTATATATTAATTGTGGTTAGACTTTTAGTCGATTGGACTTTCTAAAAATGCATGGGACTAATAGTCTAAATTATAAAGTGAAGAAGGAACTTCCAATCTTATATAGATAAAAATGTATAACTTACATACTTCCATAAATTATATACATCTAGAACGTAGGTACATCAATATTTGTCATGCGTCATATATACATGCATGCCACCAACGAAGCGTAGTGTCCGTTTTTCACCTCATTGTTGAGCACTACTAGTAAAGACAAGATAATTCAACTGTAGTTTTGTTTGGTTGAAGCGCCGTCTAGACGTATACAATTATTGATGTCTATAATTATATTAAAGAAATTTTATGTTATATTAACAAAACGTTTCTGTCTTCAAAGAACCGCACATACTTTCTTGATGTATATAATTTATGAAAGTATGTAATTTATGAAAACATTTATTACTAAAACATAGTATATCTTTATCTACACTACCAGAAAAAAGACTTTAGCCGACGAAATATCTAAAAACAGGCCGACGAAATTTTTTTTCGTCAGCTAAACTAAAAATAGTCGGCTAAGTTAAATTTTCGTCTGCTAAAGTGGAATTTTAGCCTACGAAATTTTTTTTCGTCGGCTAAACTAATTTTTTAGTGGTTATAGTTAAATTTTAGCCGACAAAAAAAAATTTCGTCGGTTATAGTATGTGAACTTTAGCCGACGAAATACCCTAATTTCATCGGCTAAAATAACTTTTAGTTACAAAATTGCACTACGGATATTTCGGTGTCCGATTGACTATTGTGATACCAATCTGGAAGCAGAACGGCCCTACGAGTCAAACTCATTGCTAATGCTATGTTATACAGGCTTTTTTGGCCATCCGAGTTCGTTTAAGGCTTCAAAATGAAGTTTTTCTAAACGCTTAACACACGAAAATGCCCATATCTACACCTATATGAGGTATTTTGGTCGAACCTTCAACACAACAAACACTCACCATAATGAGACGCAAATGTCCATCTAAAAATTTTGAGACATTTACCTCTCGATGATAGGACTCCCCATATAGATAAATAATGGTAAATAGTAGGCATGTTGTGATTCCGGTCATCAAAATTCACAAACAAAAATACGACCTTGCAGCTATTTAAATAATAATTATTAAAAATTATATATAATTAATTATATTTTTATTATTATCAATATGTTGAAATATATCTCTGGTAAAAAAATCAACTTTATCCGATAAATTTAAGGACTTCATCTAGACGGTCAATCTCGTAAGTCAAACCCCTAAATTGTATTGACTGCAACTATCGGCACCGAGACTTTACAGGAATTACGTGATTTTTCAACCGTAGACTTATTTCACCGTTCCGGTCATATCTTATTTCACGACTTTTTTGCGTTTGAAGTTTATACGTAGAGTTTGTTTTAGAAACGGAACATTTACTTAAAGCTTAGTAAACAAGTTATACAACATTAGTATGCATGTTGTGATTTCGATGATCAAAATTGAGAAACAAAATTCTGACCGTCTGATATGATCATTATGTTGAAATATGTCTATAAGAAAAAATTCAACTTAATCTGACAACGTTAAGGGCTCAATCCTTACGGTCAATCTTGTAAGTCAAACCCCTTAACGCAATGAAACGATCATTTGACCGTCTAAATTACGTATTTTGCCCAGACCTTCAACTGAAAATAGTTTCAAATCGATGAGACGCAACCAGTGGTATAAAAATTTTATGAAAAATAACTACCGGAGATAGGGCTACCTATAGGGAGAAAGAATGGAAAATTGAGTTAACCGCAATTATCGGTACCGAGACTTTACCGGAATTACGTGATTTTTCAACCATAGACATATTTCACCATTCTGGTTATATCTTATTTCATGACTTTTTTCGTTTGAAGCTTCTACTTATATGGTTTAGGGTTCAGGGTTTTAGCAGACGAAATTAGGGTAATTCGTCGGCTAAAGTTAAATAAATAAATAAATAACTATACCCGACGAATTACCCTAATTTCGTCGGCTAAATTTAAATAAATAAATAACTATAGTCGACGAAATTCGTCGGCTAAAGTTAATTAAAAATTCAAATTTTGTTGAGGGGATTTTTAAAATTTCGAAATTTTTTCGTCTAAAATTTTGAACTTTAACCGACGAGATTTCGTCGGCTAAAGTTCAAAATTTTCTATATCTTTTCATTTTTCTCCTTCTCCTCCTCCTCCTCCTTCTCCGGCGGCAACAACGTACTCCTCATCCTACCTCCTCTCCTCCTCTAAATCATTCTCCTTCTTCTTCCTCTCTAAATCCTTCTCCTCTTCCTCATTCTATAAATTCTTCTCCTCCTCCTCCTTCTCTAAATTCTCGTCCTCCTTCCTCCTCCTCCTCTAAATTCTCGTCCTTCCTCCTCCTCTCCCTATCCTCTTCTCCTCCTCCTAGCCTTGCTCCTATCCTCTTCTCCTCCTCCTCTTGTCCTTCTCCACCACCGGTGTAAAAACGAAAAAGAAGTAAAAAGTTTTAATCAAAAATACAAGAAATAAAAAAAGAAAAAAATAAAATAACTATAGCCGATGAATTACCCTAAAATTCAGGCTAAAGTTTAAAAAAGAAAAAAAATAATAACTTTAGCCAACGAATTACCCTAAAATTCGTCGGCTAAAGTTTAAAAAATAAAAAAATAGCTATAGCCGATGAAATTTAATAAAAATTCGTCGGCTAAGGTCCAAAAATTCATCAGCTAAAGTCCAGAAATTAAGCGACGAAAAATTTCTTCGTCGGCTAAATAACTGACTTTAGCCGACGATGAACAGTAATTTCGTCGGCTAAAGTTTTGACCGACAGCATTTTTCCAACAACTTCTTAGCCGACGACGTTTCGTCGGCTAAAGTGATTGTTCTGATAGTGCTATATAATTTTGGGAGTTACGTCTTTACTAGCTTTATCATTTAGACTATTAAGTCCCATGCATTTTTAGAAATCCATGTTATAATTTTGGAAGTTGCCTTGGATTTAGGCCAATACAATACGTCTGCAGTTATATAAACAATATTCATGTTTGTCTCACTACTGATGTTCTTGTTCGTGATAACTTAGGACCTATGTTAAATAATAATAATAATAATAATAATATTAATATTACTTAGGACATTTTATTCGACCGCCAAAATCCATCTTCTACAATCACCTTTTTTTTGCGGAAAAATCTGGGAACCGAACTGAAAAGAAAACAAAAATTAAATTTAGATACCAAACCTTTCTGGTATAAACTATAAAAATTGTAGTAAGGACGGCCCAATCATATGATGTACAGGTATCTCCCATTTACTTTAGTGGGTCAGCTATACAAACGAAATGTTCGTTTTACCCCTTCGGCTAGAACAAAATCAAGGTAACGGATGGGTAGAATTGGACATCGGAAGAAAACGTTATTGCGTGGACGGAAAAGTCAATCCCAACGGTTTATATTAAGCAACTGCATATAGTTTATGTTGTGTTTTGGAGTGGTTATGACGAAGTGGAAGTTTAAGCTAGAAAGGAAAGAATGTACAATTATCGTGGGTCTAATATGACTAAATTCTATTAAATAAATAGGTAAAATAGCTCATTTACTCTTTAAATTTGGCTCTAATTATTAATTTACACTCTTAACTTGTATTTGTGTCAATTTACCTTCTCAACTTGATAATAACTGTGAATTTGCACCCTCTTCGTTAAATCTGACGGTTTACATCTAATTTTCAATCATGTGTTATGAACGTGAGGGTTATAACTATGATATTGTATATTATATATTTTTTGTTTTAATAATAATAAAAAATATTCAAAAGAGAGATTCAAATATACTCATGTGCATATTTCATTTGTTCAAAAATGTTTTATTTATTTAATATATATTTTTTGTACAATTTTGTTTGCCTAATCATTCATTTAATTTTTTTGAAGGGCATATGGATGAGTCTCTTTTTTAAAGATGTTCACATTAGTAATGTTAATTAATAAGAAAACTGCATAAACAAGTAAGAATAAAATTGATTTGATGTCAATAACAATGAACACGAAATAATTTGTAGAACTGAACAAGTCAAATATATCGATAAAAATAATATTTATAACACACATAATTTTTAGATGGATAAATATATATAAATCTTATTTTAGAGATTTTGTTTCATTGTTTTAATTAATAAAAGAAAATAATATAAATTGATAGTGTTACCCGTCACTAAATAAAATAATCTTATTAGTTTTTGTTCAATATTTAGAAATAAATTCACAGCTTATTCATCGTTAGACACCCAACTTTGTATATTTATACTAAAATTTGTGAAGAAAACATTATTTTACTTAATCTCAAACATATTGCAATGATATATTATAAATGAGTAATAGGAAGTTATTTTTTTTCACAAACCTTTGCATTCCACTTCTTCTCCCCTTGGCCACAAACAGACAGCTACCTCCACCATTGATTAGATATTTCATTCATTTTAGGGTTATTTTATCACATCATTATCATTATTTTACATCCTTAATTCCTCATCTATGTAACCCTCCCAATTCATCACGCAGAAAAAACCATAACTCGTATGCCAAACAAGAAGCGTAGAGCCCGAGCTTTCTCTCCCACCCTCCTTTATTTGCCAATGAAGACAGACTCCTGAGTCTGACTAAATAAAGGAAAAGAGAAAGACCCAAAACGAAAATAAAAAAGAAATCGGTGCGATTGTGTCGGTGAATTTGGATTTTCTCTCGAGGGGTTTTAGAAAAAGAAAAAAAAGAGAGAAAATAAATTTTCTTCATCTGTTTGATTGTTGGGTTTCAGAGACGTGGAGGCTTACCCAGATGGTCAAGTAGCATGCAACCCCTTCCTTCCTTCTCCCCCCAAAAACCCATTCACCTTCTTCTTCTTCTTCTTCTTCTTCTTCTTCTTCACCTTGTAATTATTATTCCCTCAATTTTCTCATACCCAGAACGGAATAAGAAGAGTAACCAGAAACGAGAATCATGGAGGGTCAGGAGCAACCGGCGAATAGGAAGAGAGGCGAGAACAACGACAAGCCGTATAAAGGGATAAGGATGCGGAAGTGGGGCAAATGGGTGGCCGAGATTCGCGAGCCCAACAAACGCTCCCGGATTTGGCTCGGCTCCTACTCCACCCCAGTCGCCGCCGCCCGGGCCTACGACACCGCCGTCTTCTATCTCCGCGGCCCCGAGGCGAGGCTTAATTTTCCCGAGGCGTTACCCGTCGGCGGCGGCGGGTGCGGCTGCGACATGTCCGCCGCGTCGATACGGAAGAAGGCGACCGAGGTCGGCGCGAGAGTCGACGCGGTCGAGACGGCCATGCTAGGCGGAGGACAGAAGGGGGCGGTGAAGGAGACGAAGGCGCGCGGGTCGGTGGATCGGGTCGACTTGAATAAGATTCCCGACCCGGAGGAAACGGAGGGCGGGTTAAATTAGTTGAGTGACGGCTGCTGACGTTGCGCAGGGAGGAGCATGTGACGGCTGAAGCAATGATGAAGCTTTCGTCCTGGTCCTGGGGATTTACAACTTAGAAGTCAGTCTACTGCTACTACTGTATCTCTTCTTTTTCCTTTTTTTTTCTTTCTCTCATTGTTAATTTTTTTTTCCTTTTTGCCTTTTAATGAGAAATTTTTGGTAAAATTATGAAATGTAAATTATGGTTCATGGCATGCATTTTCTGTATTTGAATCGGGGTTTGGTTTTTCTTTTTTACTTGGAAAAATGTGGGAAAGATCACGGTATTGTTGCAGTTTTTTTTACCACACTTGTTTTGGGCAATGTGCATGTGTTTTAGGTACTTTTACCGTTTAGATTCGGTTAATATTCGATACTCCAGAGTACTATAGAGCATATGCGGCGGGTACTCGATAAATCGGGGTTGTAAGCAACACCATAGATATCAGTACGGTTGAATTTTCGGTTGATTGAGTTGTGCGGAGGGGGGCACAAAGGGCCTACGGAGGACCAGGAGTTGGTCGCAAGGGACCGAAGCTTAACCACTAAAGTTACTGTAACAAAAGCAATGGAGCAATGAGACTTCAGAGTATGTGTTTTCTGTTTTTTCCACTGTTGCTGATTCAGAGTTTTGGCTTCTTTTTTTCCTTTTGTTGTTGTTGTTTGGGTAAGAGAGATGAAATGTGGGATTCTTTGTGGCTGGTGGAGGTGGTAGTTGATGGAAGTGATTGAAGAAGATATGATGGGTTCACTGTGCAGTTTTTGTTAGGCATCTCTGTACTAAAACTTTAGGGTTTTTAGTTTTGCATCTCCAATCTAAATACTATTTTTGACCTAAAATATGTTTAAACCTAAAAATGGTTTTATTTTGGTGGAATCCTAAATTTCTAACTCATGAATTGAGTAGTCCCAACATATTTTAGGTTAAGGTTTTGACAATAAGGGTTAAAAATGCAAAACCTGTAAAAAAAATAGGTTTGGATGAGAAATTCTAAAATTTGAGTATAGATTATATAGGTCCATGTTGAAAATGCCCTTAAAGATTCTAATTTTAGTTGCACAGGTTCTCTGGTCTCTCCAGGAATGACTTATTAGCTGTAAGCCATATTTTCGTTGGCCATTTCTGTGACGATTTCTAGTGGACAACAACTAATCCACGATTAGCGGTAAACTCGGAGCTTCTTATGCTAACAGTGGGGTTTAGATATATAAAAAAGTGGTTTTTACATGTCTTAATGATGAAGATGTTTTAGGTTAATCACTAATCCTCTCTCCACAACTAGAAAGTGACTTCCTCCACGAGATGTGTAACTTGTAACAGATTGCAGTTATGTGTGATCAAAGCAAGATCTTTATAGTTTCAATTAGACGATCATGTTGGGTAGCTATGGTACATTTTCAATGCAAAATAATGGAAGCAGAAAGATCATGACAAATCATAATCATGAGAAAGTCTACAACCTTCCCCCGTCCGCAAAATCAACCATATGGATGAACAACCAGTACGACAAATTTGCAATAATTCTCAAATCTGGTAGTCACTTCAGCTCAACCAACACCTGCCATGGTAATGTGAGAGGAGACCATCGATCCTGAATCCAATGCACATAAGGCCTTCATTATTTCTTCTTTCGTATATTGGGGGAGGGGCATAACTGTTTGATCATGGAGGGTACTAGTGTCGATCAAGTTCGATACACTTTTATTGCTGGTTTATATACAAATACTTGCCCAAAATTTACCTATAAATAAAGCAGATCAGCTTCTCGATCACCGTGTAGGGTTTGCTCCATCAACATTTGGAGGTTAGGTTATAGCGTCTGGGACTCTTGAGTATCATATTTTCATTTCACTTGAATGTTTCATTTGAAGGGCAGCTCTTATGATGTTCCCTCTTGTAATAATTCCAACCTGTGGGGTGACAACAATGGAGTTATGAGAACAGAGAAAAGAGAGATCAAGAGAGAAGGAACACATGAACTCTTACCAGTTTACCGCTGTCATCTACAACAGGAAGCCGGCGATATTTTGTCTCAAGCAATATCCTGACGTCAAATTATAGAAGTTAATATTTCACACATAGATCAATTTAAGCCTGTGGAAAGGGGGTGGGGGGAAGAATAGAGCAAACCGAAAAGCAACAGAACAACATACCTAGCAACGTCCTCAAGATTAGTGGTTTCACGAACAACAACTGGAGCTGGTGACATCACATCGCCCACCACCTGGCCATTGGTTTTACTGAGCAATTTTTGTACCTCATTAAAAGTCTGCAGAATGAATAATATTGGCGAGAAGAAAGCGCTGGTCAGACTACAAAGTTTTCCTCTTTGCAAAGAAGTGAATGAAAATGCTTTGGAACCCACAGCACTTTGAATCTTCATAATCATATAATGGATATAAAACTGGCTGTGTAGAAAAAGCTCTATAAATGATACGCCCATAAAATCCACCACAATTGCTAAGACATACTATGCTAATAATAGATCCAGAAAATTATTAAGGAAAGAAATGAATTAAATCCAGAACAATTCTCACATACTTTCCAAGAGCTTTCAACTTCGGGAAACATGCTGTTGTCAGTTTTTGCACCACCACCTATCACATCAAATATTGCAATGATTTGTAATATGTAAAGGAAGGCCATCTTGATCAATGTATAAAATATCTGAAAGTCCATAGGAACTAACTGTGAAACCAGTTCTGGCAAAAAAATGATCAAACAAAATTTTCCAATTCATTGTTTGGAACTATATGAAGTACATATTAACTTGAATTCATCTGTTCAAAACAATTGGATATACCTCATGACTATATTTTCTTTTTATATCAATAGCTCATCACCATTTTACCAGTCTTATAAGTAGAGATGCCTTGAGCACTATGGTAGTATGCAACAGTTTAACATACTTACATTAATTGATTAAGCCTCCAAATAAGCTACAAAACAAAAACCCTGAGCCCATCAAACAACACCCAACCTCACTACCCAAAAAGAATAATGTAGAAGTGAACTAAGTTCTGCTAAGCCACACAAATAGCAACAGGAGGACACTGCTCAATTGACTGAAAACCAATCTACCGTTCTCTACGCCTTAACATAATCTAGACACAATAACATAAGTGGAAACACATACCTTCGAAGATAACACCAGGTAAATGGAGTGTCAGGGTTGAGAGAGAGAGAGAGAGGTCCAAGAAGACTAAGGAAAAGTGGTAGTTCAAAAGTGCCGAAACAACCCAGGAATGCAGGAAAACATTTTTTATTATTTTTTTTAACGGGAGATGCCGGATAATTTTTGGAATGAGAAGTGTGAGAGAAAATTCACCGACTTTGTTGTTTTTCACACATCAACAAACTTCTAGCTAAGTTGAATCAGTGGTTGCATTGGTGTTGAACATGCAGGAAAACTCATTCCATGCTGGACAAATTAATCCTTCAGAGTAGGGCCATTCAAAAACAGTAATGCTTCAAATAAACGTAAAGGTTTTTTATTCTTAATTGGAAAGAGGTTCGAAGAAGGCAGTCAATAAAATTCCAAGTAATTCCTATTATCCTATAAGAATAAGGTATGTGGAAACAATCATACGGGTTTTACATTTCTTTCTGTGGCAACAATGTATTTATGCATGTTTCATGCCATTAATCATTGATTCAAAGTAGTTAAAATCATATAGTCATAATAACTCAGCAAAAATAAAAACAATTCATTTGAAAAATAAATAAATAAAAGGAGGAGAGATTATTTGGACATAATTCAGTTAGTACGATCCAGAACACCATCTGTTCGTATCTCAAGCCTCAAGTAACAATATAAATAACTTGAATGACAAGGTGTAGTTCCAGACACACTTTACATGTTTAATTACCTGATATTGTATCCAGTGCTAACAAGTCATAATCTGAAACAAGACCGACCTGCACCAAAAAAGAACCGATATCCATTTTAATTTGCACAATGTACTATGCTAACCTTGCCTCAAGTATATCATGCTTGTTTCACTCAACCAAACATATAAAAATCAACAAGGCAGATATTGGGCATACAAACAGGATGCTAGAACTTCTCAGAAAACAAAGATATAAAATACTATGTGGCAGTAACATCTGAACACTAAAGAAATTCTTTGGATGTTGTGACTTAGGCATCTGCATACTTACTAAAATGCAGCAATACTTATTATACCGGACCATTCACAGAAAGCAGAACAACACACAATCAACTAGTTTCCTTGTCCGTTGTTAGTTCCGATCCTAAGATTAAGAACCGGGCAGGCTCAATGTGAATGCCTAATTCTCACATCTAATCACACCGAGTATAGTAAGAGAAGACTTTGAAACATAAATTTCCGTACAAGTCGCAAATCACTTGTAAAGAATAGCATTAACATTGAACAGATTATATACAATGCATCCAACTTAACACCACCAAGAACCACCAAATAATTAGACTAAAAACATACACCGATTCAGAAAAGTAAAAGCCTTACCAATTTCCAGTCACCATCAATCACCGGAAAACCAGTGATTCTGTTCTCCACAAGAAGCTCTATAGCTGCAGTCATACATTTCGATCCATCATAAAAATGTCAAAATCAAAATTCGAATTACACCAGCAAAGCTTCACTCAGATAAAAAAATCACCTTCATCTACAGTCGTAGTAGGATTCACCACATGCAAATCCTCTCTTCTCGTCATGAAATCACCAACCGTAGGAACTCCATTTTTGGACTGCCACATTTATCAAACTCCAATTTTTAATCAACTGTGTAACTAAGTAAGAGTGCATAGCTCGATCAATGAAATGGAAATCAAGTAAACTCTGATGATATTTACCGAATTAGCCATGAAGGTGTCGCTAGCGGCGCCGGAGACGGCGAAGGACCTCCGCAGCCCCAAACCGCGACAGGTTGCGACGGACACCGAGAACGACCTCAAGCCGGGAGAAGATAGGAGCGGCAGGGAAGATAGCTGACTCGCCGGAGCTGCCGTGAGGTGAGAGAGAAGCGAAGGGACCGGAACGAAAATCGAGGCCATTGGATTTTGGTTTCCGGTGAGGGAGTGTGTAGAAACGAGGGGTTTTGTCCAGCCAAAAAACAAACGAGGGGTTTTGTTTGCCGAGTAACCGCCCACTGATAGCGACCTGGTGTAGCTAGCTGTTAAATTAACGGATTTAAATAGATTAAACTGGCTGAGCTGGCATCTGTACGCGTGGACAGGGCGGGTTTATAATACGACGGCGGGTGTGATGCCGTATTGAGGATGTAAACGCACGTCGTTCCTATCTTGGAAACTTTGAGCTTCTGGGTGCTCTTTCCTATTCTGATATGGAAACTTTACCCTTTTTGGATTGAGCAATACTAATTCCTATCACGGTTGGTATCTTGTAGAATATGTGTGTAGAGAATAAATGAAATCAATTTACCTTATTATGAATAGAGAAAAGCTTTTTATATAGAGACTCACTCTAAGTATAATAGGTCAATCCTATATGGATTGGGTTAAGTCCATAATGTAAACCTATTACAACTAGGGCACACACATAAGACCCATTAATACACGGCATAAGACCAAGTGCACACACGCACATGTTATATATCCTACAACACTCCCCTTGTGCCGTGCGTCGAAATGTCGGATGGTGCTTACAATGTTGCCTAGTTAAAATCTTGTCAAGTAGAAAAAACCCTGTGGGAAAAACAACCTTGGTCGAAGGAAAAAGAGTACAACACACCATGCTTCTCGATCGAGAGTGTGGCTCCCCCTGATAAGTAGCTCACTTGGGGAGGCTCGATAGTCGTTGCATTCCAATGCTCTTCACATGCTTCTCGAGAGTAGACTTTGGCAAAGCTTTAGTAAATAGGTCCGCTACGTTTGTCTCTGAACTCACTTGATTAACTTGAATGTTGAGGACCTGTTGTTGCTGATTATAGAAGAACTTTGGTGAGATGTGCTTCGTATGATCACCCTTGATGTAGCCGTGCCTCATTTGTTCAATACATGCAGCATTGTCTTCATAGATACAAGTTGGCTTGTCTGTGGTGGAGCTCAATCCACTAGTCCCTCTAATGTGTTCTATAACTGATCTGAGCCAAACACATTCGCGAACAACTTCATGTAGCGCTATAATCTCTGCATGATTGGAGGATGTCGCCACTAAGGTCTGTTTCGTGGACCTCAAAGATATCGCTGTATTCCTAATGATGAAGACATAACCAGTTTGGGAGCGCCCCTTATGTGGATCTGATAAGTATCCAGCATCCTCGAAACCAACCAAGATATCATCGAAACCAACCAAGATATCATTAGGTGTTTCGTTATAAGGGCAGCAAGCGGTGCCAAGTGCATTGGGAGAGTAATGCTTCTCGGCATCTAAGTGTGCATGCATGCACAGCGCTCGGCAGTCATGTGCACAGCCCCTCTCGGCTGCTGCATCATGCTCGACAGCATGTGCACCGTGCACGTAGTGCCCGTCCGCTGCAGCGCTCGGTAGACAGCGTGCACCGCTCGGCAGGCTACAGGCAGTGCCCAGCCGGCAGTGTGCACCGCTCGGTACGCTGTCGACAGTATCCAGCATACAGCGTGCACAACTTGTCATTCAGCATGCAGTGCTCGGTAGTGTGCATCCAGTGCACAGCCGGCAGCACTGTGCTCGGCAACATGCACACAGCTCTCGGTAGCGTGCATACATCTCTCGGCAGCTGTGCATAGCGCACGGCAGCAAGGTGCACCGTACCCGGCAACTTAGTTCCTTAAGTGACCAACGCCTAGATTCTCAGGAACTCTGCACTCTTTTGCAGTCCATCTTGAATCCTTATATGGAAAGAACACGCTCATGTCTATTGACCCTTTAAGGTATCAAAATATGTTCTTGACACTGGTCCAATGACGTTGCGTTGACGCAGAGCTATGTCTAGCTAACAATTTTACTGAGAAAACAATGTCTGGCCGAGTGCACTGAGCCAAATATAGTAGCGCACCAATTGCACTAAGATATGGTACCTCGGCTCCAAGTATATCCTTGCCATCGTCTTTAGGACGGAATGGATCTCTCTTAGCATCCAAACTCCAGACTACCATGGGGGTGCTAACTTGATGCATTTTATCCACATTGAAGCGCCTGAGCATCTTGTGAACATATGCACTCTGGTGTATCAAGATTCCAGAGGCTCGGTGCTCTAGCTCAATGCCTAGGTAAAACCGAGTCTTCCCCAAGTCCTTCATCTCAAACTCGGACTTCAAATGTGGCGGTCTCATTGATCTCATCAAGAGTCCCTATGATCTTCATATCATCCACATAAACGGCGACTATCGTAAATCCGGAACTCATTTTCCTTATGAACACGCAATGACACAACTCATTGTTCTTATAACCATTCCTAATCAAGTAGTCACTAAGACGAGTATACCACATCCGCCCGGATTGTTTTAATTCGTATAGTGAGCGTTGCAACTTAATGCATTACGCACTCCGTGGTTTAGAGTCGCTTGACTTAGGCACCTGGAAACCATCAGGTAATTTCATATATATCTTTGAATCAAGATCCCCATAGAGATATGTTGTAACCACGCTCATGAGCTGCATGTCCAGTTTTTCAGATACTACCAAACTGACAAGGTAGCGGAAAGTGATTATGTCCATTATAGGAGAATATGTGTCCTCGTAGTCTATTCCAGGGTATTGTGAGAAACCTTGCGCCACAAGACGAGCTTTATACCTTAGTATCTCGTTCTTCTCATTACGCTTTCTAACAAAGACCAATTTATGTCCCACAGGCTTTTTACTTGGCGGCGTTAGCATAAGCGGTCTAAACACCTGTCGCTTTGTTAGAGAATTCAATTCCTCCTGAATAGCAACTTTTCATTTAGGCCAATCCGCTCTACGTTCACATTCATTGACGGAGCGTTTCTCGATATCATCGTGCTCAATTATTTAAAGAGCCACGACATAAGAAAATACATCATCGATATGCATGGATGATCGGTCTAGCAATGATACTGTGTTCTCATAACACATCGAGATTTCCATGTTCTCGATTACCGATTCGGGTCCCGGGGCATCCCCCAAGCACACCGATATTGTTTCTAAGACATAGGTGTAATCAGAGACAATCTCGTAAGAAGGAGACAGTCTCGTGAGAAGAATTCTCAGTATCGATGAGTAAGGGATTGGATTGTGTCATAAGAGCCCTTTTGTTCCTCGGCTGCACATCTTTCGAACCAAGTTGCCTCCCCCTCTTCTTCTGAGGAGCCACGGCCTCCACCCGTCCACTAGGGTCGGCAGCGCCCATACTGGGGGCAGCGGTGCTCGGACCCGGGGTGGTCATGCCATCTTTGGGACTTCTAGCCTTGCAGGGACATTAACAGCTGGTATGTCTGATCTTGTGACCTTAGAAATCTCAGCAAATGAATCCGGCATCGAATCCGCCACTTGCTGGAGCTCAAGTATTCGCTTCACTTCCTTCTCAGCATGAGAAGTGCGGGGATCATAATGAACAAGCGTTGGAACTGACCAAGCCAATTTCTGTCGTTCACGTCGAGCAAGCATGCTCTCATCTCCCCCTAACGACGGGAAGATGATCTCATCAAAGTGACAATCAACGAATCGAGCCTTAAAGAGATCACTTGTCAAAGGCTCTAGGTATCTGATGATATTTGAGGAATCATAGCCAACGTAGATACCCAAACATCGTTGCAGACCCATTTTCTTACGCAGTGGTGGTGTAATAGGCATATACACTCCACAACCGAATATGCGAAAGTGCAAAATGTCAGGCTCATATCCAGTAACCAACTGGTACGCACTAAACACTTAGTTGGAGGTGGGTCAGAAACGAACTAATACGGCTGCATGCAATATAACATAACCCCAAGACGCAATAGGGAGCTTTGAGCCCATGACCAGTGCTCTAGCTATCAACTGATGTCTCTTTATCATAGCTTCAGCCAAACCATCTTGTGTATGCACGTGTGGGACAGAATACTCAATCTTTATCCCAACCGACATGTAATACTTGTTAAAAGTCTTTGATGTGAACTCACCGGCATTATCCATCTTAATCGACTTGATTGGATGATCAGGGTGGTTAGCCCTCAGCTTAATAATCTGTGCCAGGAGTTTGGGGAAGGCAGCATTCCTTGTGGATAACAAGGCGACATGTGACCAGCGTGTCGATGCATCCACCAGAACCATGAAGTATCTAAACGGTCCACATTCTGGATGGATGGGTCCACAGATATCATCTTGGATACGCTGGAGAAATTGGATGTTCTCTGTGTTTGCTTTAGCATAAGAAGGTCTGGCTACCAACTTAGCCATTGCACAAGCTTTACAAAACGACTTATGAGCATCAGACAGGGTCAATGACGCGTCAGGAAGGGCCCGGATCCTCATGACCGAGTGAGGATCAGCGGAGCTGTCTTCTGGCGACCCAAGTGTTGGTCGGGAGCTCACTTTGGCGACCACTTCATCTCTACCCTCTTTGAGGAGCATGTGTCCCAAACCTTTTCGCTTTGTACGGAAGAAAGGATGTCCATACGAGTTTCGTACAATCCTTATCATCATATCTCTTCCGGGGTGACCGAGGCTGTCATGACATAGCTTGTAAGAGTCATGGTCCCAATAATCATGTTCGGCGACCGCATAGGATTCAATAACCCTTATGGTGGTGAGGTACAAACCACAAGATTGACTCATTAGCTTTTCCAAGATGTGCTTAGAGCCGCACTCATTGGAGTTTACATAGAGGAACTCATCCATTCTCACAATGCATCTCCAAGTGGTTCCGGGGTGACCGAGGCGGTCATGCCATAGCTTGTAAGAGTCATGGTCCCAATAATCATGTTCGGCGACCGTATAGGATTCAATAACCCTTATGGTGGTGAGGTACAAACCACAAGATTTACTCATTAGCTTTTCCAAGATGCGCTTAGAGCCGCACTCATTGGAGGTTACATAGAGGAACTCATCCATTCTGACAATGCATCTCCAAGTGGAAACCATTAGCGCGGATTTCCTTGAAACTCAGTAGTGTTCGAAGACCCTTAGGCGCATACAAGGCATCGAAAACAATGATCAAGGTTCCATTCGGCAGCAGGAACCTAGCAGGTCCGCGCCCTTGAATGACAGGGGATGAACCGATCTAATTCTTCACGGAAGTTTGACATGGCGTCAGCTCTGTAAAGAGCAGCCGATTCCTCAGGATCGTGTGGGTCGTCCCACTGTCTACAAGACACTCGGTTTCTCCACGTGAAATAACTATCAAATAAGATAGATACGTGAAAAAAGATATATTAAATCGAAGGCAACAACCGAAGGCAACAATGTGCATTGCAGAATTCCTGGCAGCCTGACCTTTGCTCACTAAAACAGTCATAACTCCTTCGTCATGATGGATATGAACGAACCGCGAAAACTGTTGGAAACTAGACAGACGTAGCTTTCCAGTGATATATGATTTACATTCTAATTCATCCGGATCTGTTCACAAAGTTCTTCGGAAGTTACTGTACCGAAAGTGGCAGATTCACTGTTTTCATTTTTGAATGCCCTGAATTGCAGCTTGCTCGTATGCCAATGCCCTAGGCCCTTAGCAACGTTTGGCAGCACATTGCATCTACATATATGCCATTGCACTAAGCATTTGGCAACTTGATAGTGCATGAGGAGCCACACACATGCCGCTGCACAGAGCACTCGGCAACATTCGTTGGCTGCACACTCTTTGGCGCTCATGGCGCACGGTATGGGCAATTAGGATGGGGCTCGGTAGCTCATCACTAGTGCACAAAGCTTCGACAAATGCTACCCAGAGTTTGGCCCTGGTGCCCGGTGCTCGGCAATCGGTGTCCTATGCACGTCCTCGAGTGTTCTTTGCTATGTAGCTCACTTAATGCTTGTCCTTGATGTAAGTGCACATCAATTGGTGATCAGTGCACATGCCCTTATGTTCAATGCTAATATCTAGTGCTTAGTGCTCAACACCTAATGTACAGTACACGACAGTTCATGTGTAGAGCACAAAGCAACATACACATAACTTGTCAACATCTGACACAAAAGTGTTGGCATTCCTCACACAATATGAAACAATTGACATACAGAGGCGGCAATTGACACACAATTGGAGTAAAAACAATCTAGGGGCAGTAGGTAGCGTACAGGGTTAGTAACAAGCACGTTGGGCGAAAATAGGCGCGTGACTGTCGCCAGCCGGCAGCCAGATGCACGTGGGCTCGGCAGTAGTGCACAGCAGCTCAGCAACCATGCCGGCAGCTTGTGTAGCGCACGCAGCTCCTAGGTAGCGCTCAATAGCTGCTTGTCTTAGGCTTAAAACAACGTTGTCTAGCTTCTAAACTCCATTGGAGAGTCTTAGAGCGGCATACAATGGTCAAGTGCATCGGATATTGTCAAGTGTTTATATAAACATATCGAACACAATAGTTAAGAACATCGAAATTTTATTACACGCATAATGGTTTACAACCAAAGGTCTCAAGAACAATTCAACTTAACATGGCATAAACATGCCTTATTACATATGCTTGAAAGGAAAAACAACAACTCATAGAGGTAAAAACAAACAAGAGCATAACAACTCAAAAGTCAGGTGCATCTAAGTCTGTTTGTTCTCGAAATCCTCAACCGTAGCGTTGGTATTCGACTCTTTGTCAACTTCCATAGTGACATGACTCTCCACAATTTCCTTATACTTCTTGTACGCAGCTATTATGTCGGCAGGTGCTCGGCATTGCCTCATCTAGTGGTCCTGTGACCCACATCGATAGCATATATTTGCCTTAGCATTTTTCTTTGCGAATTTATGAACCAGCTTGGGAGCTCGGCCCCTAGGGACGGGTGCATCATCCTTCTTCTGGGTATTAGGTCGGCCCTTAGAGTGTTTAAAACCTCTAGTGCCTCTCCTAGTCCGGGTGCCTTGACCAAAGCTTTGCTCACGGTGATATGGTTCATAATGATCTCGTGCTCTCTGTTTCATGACTTTTCTGCCTCTGGCACTATTGTAATTAGTCTCTGGAACAACAAGGGTCCTAACCGCCCGAGCAGTATTCTTAGTCAAGATCTTACAATCCTTTTCCTCAGTTAGCAACAACGTCATAAGAGAGTCAAATGTCGGAGTAAGACCGCGCTTATAGTTATGCCTACACTGTTTCATCAGAGTAGCTGATGACCTGGGGAAGGTGAGCAACATTTTCTCTATAAGATCATCCTCGGACTTCTCAACTCCACAAAAATGCAGACGAGCACGTAGTGCAAGCATGTCTGTCTGGTACTCCTCTACAGATTTGTAATCTATTAGCCTGTTGGAAGCACATTCAGCCTGCAGCTCCGGTAGAAGCGCAACATGAACATTACCAAATCTTGTCGCGAGCTTGTTCCACAGCTCAAGTGGATCGGCTACTTGTTGGTATTGCCACCTTAATGTGGAGTCCAGGTGCCGGCAGATAATCATAAGTGCCTTGGACTTTGTTCTTTCGTCTGGTTGCTCTACACCCTCTTCTAGAGGTTCCGTGGAAGGATCGATGGTCAAGATATAGTCCTTCCGAATAAAAGTCTGCCTCATATCGAGGACCCAGCGGTGATACTCACGGCCTTGGGCGTCCAGGGGATCAAACTGCAAGTGTTTGTCCAGTGACTCTGCATACAAGAATTCAAGCAGTTAGTTCGAGACCAATTGGATTCGATGCTTAATTCTTAAATCAAAACAGCCATGGATACCACACCATGTTGACCTAGAGAGGATATACGGTGCATATGTACATGTTGGCAGCCGCATGCTCGTGCCAAGGCCGAGCCTCGGCAGCAGTGCTCGGCATGTGCACAGTAGGTGAACGTGTGTGCCCGGCAGCAGTGTGCGGCATCAGCCTAGCCGGTGCACGTATGGTGCCTGACAGCCGTGCACGTACACAAGGCCAATCCCCGGTAGCAGCGCACGTCAGTGCACAGAAGGTGCGCATGCGCGCCGGCAGCAGAGTGCACCCTCGCACAGGGGCAGACCCCGGTAGCGGTGCTCGGCAGTGCACAATGGCAGCATGGCAGGCATATACAATCACTCATCTAGCGTTTTATTCAACAAATTGTACCTGCAAAGATAAACGTCTCAAGTATAGAAGGGAGGAAAAGACTTTACCCCCCCCGAGTTTAGTGAACTTTGAACGAGCTTAAGGTTTCAAAGTACATACCGTTTTAGATAAATTCTCTAAAGAAGCTTGAATTTCAGCTTTTTATGCTCGGGGCAGCGGTTGTGCGCAGTAAAAAAGGCAGCGGCATCTGGGTGTGAGCGGTAGTGCGCAACGGTGCGCGTTGGTGTTCGGTGAGTGCGCAGAGGTGCGGCGGTGCACAAGGGGTGCACGTCGGTGCTCGCGACAGTGCGCAGGCAGGGGCTGTCGAAAAAAACTTTTTGGGTTTTGGGGTTTTTTTTTTCAGTGGTGGGCGGCCGATAGTAGCTAGGGTTTTCTAGAGGAAAAACGTGCAGATAACGTCTTGTAGAATATGTGTGTAGAGAATGAATGAAATCAATCTATCTTATTATGAATAAGGAGGAGCTTTTTATATAGAGACTCACTCTAAGTACAATTGGCCAATCCTACATGAATTGAGTTAAGTCCATAATGTAAATATATTACAATTAGGGCACACGCATAAGACTCATTAGACTAAGCTCATATACACGGCATAAGACCAAGTGCACACACGCATATGTTATATATCCTACGAGATGGTAATGATTTTTTCTAGGTCTATTACGATTCCTCGTGTTTAGAAAAAGGAAAAATTAGCACTATATTGAGGCATTGGCTCTGTTATTGTCATCAAATTCTTAGTTTAGCTATTAGTTCTATGATTTTGCTCAACTATGCACAATCATCGGCAAGTTGAGAGCATTAATATATGATCCCGATATCGTTTTACTTAAAGGGAATCGATTGTCCTATAAGTTCATAGGGAACATCTCTTCTAAGGAAGGGTTCCATAATTTTGGGGTCTTCGGTAAATACAGTTTAAAACTGTATGGAAATATATTGTCGCTGAGAATTTGTTTCAAAATACGGCAAGTCCGACAGGTTGTTTTTAAATCTTCCATATGTTTGTTTGCCGGAGAATACCAATTTTGGAATCGTAGCTTGGAAGAGATGCTTCTGGTAAACTCATACGACATTCGAGTCTCGATGAGGAAAACAATAAAATGCTTCATCATGCCGAGGGTTGGGTTGGGTTGATCATAAATATCGTTCTATTGTCTTATTCCCTCCATTGCATTTGGGTTTTGTAATCCCTTTGGGGAATAGCCCATTGGGCCTGCTATTTTCAATCAAAGGTTCCTCTAGAAATATACGGACAGAAACACTCATCATCATCCATCATTACAAACGCAATTTTCGGGGCATGAACATCAAGTATGAGTTTGACACAAAAAAACATCATGTGCAAGATGCAAACATGACTCATACACTTAGAACAAAAATCATGTATAAAGGAACAAAAAGTTGTACCCATTATTGGGGTCTAAACTTTATCCTAAAACTAAAAGAGCTTCTTGGTCACTTAGCCATGTGAAAAAAAGGTACCTTTTCTCTCCTGAGCTTCTTCAACCTTTCTCGTAATGTATAGGTCCCCTTCCTCATTTCATTCTCCTCTCATTTTCATAATGTTGACACAACAAGACTAGGTGCAGGCAAAAACAAGCAACCTATAACTTATAACTGGCCTTTCCCTCAACTGAGATGTTCTGCTTAGCATGAACTTCAAAATCTGGGGACTATTGTCTAATCACATATCATTTTCAGAGAAAATTAGACAACAATCCATCTTCTCCAACTTAATAGCTTGGCTGGTGGTTTTTGGGAAATTTGAGGTGGATGGATTATTGATACTCAAGGCTTTGGGACCATAGATGTGAATTGGGACCATCATGGAGTAGAATTGGTTTGCATTTGGGCTAAAGACAATACTACCCCAAAGAAAGTATGTACCTCACTGTTGACCACTTGATCTGTTCATCAAACAAAATCATTTACTGTAATTTCATATTCGAGAGTACTCTCTCTTTTCCTTAAGAACTCTTAATTCACCGTATGCAGTTCCTCGGGCTCGGATAAACAGCCATATGTCTGACAAGTTTCATGCATGTCACTCATCGACTCTCAATAATCTCTAATACTATTTGTTGCCCACAAGTTTGAGATCTCCTTGCATTGTATCGATATCAATCATTTCTTACTTAACTATCATGAGAAATAAAACAAGTTCGGAGTAAAACATAAAACGTCTCAGTACATTTTAAAGAAAACATGCAATTAAGTTACACCTTGACCAAACAAGTGGGATTACTAACTCATAATTCTTGTTATTGCAATGCGAATTTTCTTGTATCAGTTCAATTCTACATGCTATTCCAAACAGGCAATGAATGGTAACTTAATTTGTAAGTATATAAAAATGTAAAAATATACATTGTTAGTTTTTAAGAGAATGATGAATTGTGATGAAACTGAATTAATTGATTTACGTTAAGTACAAGGCTACATATATAGCTTCTTTTGATGTTTCAATACTCCCCCTCAAGTTAGAATGTATGTTAATTACGCCTAACTTGCTCAACAAATCGGTAAACTGTGTAGATGTGAGTGGTTTGGTAAATAGGTCTGCTGGTTGATCTTGTGTTCAAATGTAGGTAGTCTTGATCAGACCTCTCTGAATTTTCTCACGAACGACATGACAGTCAATCTCTATGTGTTTAGTTCGTTCATGAAAAACTGGATTGGATGCAATATGTAGAGCAGCTTGATTGTCACAGAAAAGTAATGCTGGCTGCGTACTTATGACATTGAGGTCTTTCAATATATTTTGCAACCAAGTAATCTCACAACAAGTAGAAACCATGGAACGATATTCTGCTTCTGCACTCGATCTAGAGACTGTTCTTTACTTCTTTGTTTTCCAAGAGATAGGTGAATTACCAATAAAAATGCAATAGCTAGTAATTGACCTTCTAGTGTCATTACAACATGCCCAATCTGCATCACAAAAGGCACGTAATTGAAGCGTTCCTTGAGATGACAATAGCAAACCTTGTCCCAGCGTTTGCTTTAGATAACGCAACACCTTGTGCGCTGCTTCAAGATGAGGTATTCTTGGCTTGTCCATGAACTGAGAAAGGATGTGTACCGCATAGACAATGTCAGGTCTTGTAATGGTGAGATAAATAAGCCTTCTCACCAATCTTCGATATTGAGATGGATCAGTAAGTAGTTCTCCATCGTTTTGTGTCAAAGCAATGTTGCACTCTACAGGGAATGTTGTCGGTCTTGCTCCAAGGAATCCGGAGTCCTCCAATATCTCCAATGTGTACTTACGCTGGCTTAACACGATACCTTGCTTTGATCTAGCCACTTCTATGCCAAGAAAATATTTCAATACTCCCATATCTCTTAACTTGAACTTGCTGGATAAGAAGCACTTCACAGCTTTGATATCATCAAGATTGTTTCCTGCCAAAATAATATCATCGACATACACTAGTAGCACAGTGAATGTCTCTTTGCAGTTTCAAACAAATAGTGAGTAATCAGACCAGCTTTGACGAAAACCAGCCTTCTTGAGTTCATTTGACAACTTGATGAACCATTGTCTTGAAGCTTGTCTGAGCCCATATAAGGATTTGTGTAGCTTGCAGACACGATTCTCTCCCTTTCCTCCAAAACCGGGAGGAAGCTGCATATAAACATCTTCAGATAAATCACCATTCAAGAAGGCATTACTTACATCAAGTTGGTGAAGATGTCAACCACGCAAAGATGATAAACTGAGTAGGACGCGGACTGTGGTGAGTTTAGCAACTGGGGCAAAGGTCTCCCTATAATCAATTCATTCCACTTGACTATATCATTTGGCAACAAGACGAGCTTTATATCGTTCAATGCTACCATCCGGGTTGTACTTGATCTTATACACCCATTTACATCCGATAGGACGTTTGTGAGCAGGGGGTGATACAAGGCTCCAAGTTTTGTTTGTTTGCAGCGCATCAATTTCATGTCTTATGGCCTCACGCCATTTTGGATCTTTAACAGCCTGAGAGTAAGACATAGGTTCTCTGTCCAAGGTTAGAGCAACAGCAAATGCTCGATGGTTATCAGATAATCGATCATAAGACAGCACATGTGATATAGAGTGTGTTGTACCTGGGACCGTGGTCGATGAAGATGATGGAGTGTGTCGTGAGGGGAGAGCTGCCTCGATGTGAAAGTCTTGCAGGAGGTTTGATGTTCGTGTTGGCCTTGTTGAGCGACGCAAATTATGAGGACTAGACACAAGATTTGTGTTTGTGGCAGACTGTGTATTTGGAATAACAGGTGAGGACGAGATTTGAAAAGGTATCGAAGACTCGAGATTGGATGCATCAAGATTAGGAAGAGCTGTAGTTGTGGACATTGTGTTAGGAGAGGAAACTATATCATGTGACGGAGATATAGGGGGATTATCAATAACTAGAATAGGATTCTAATTAATAGGATTCCTAATAGGACCAGGAGAATATGTGTGAACATGATTTCTGTTTTGAGGTGTAGAATGATCATGCACTGTTCCCCCATAATTGAAAGAAATAACATCAAAATGTAAATTAGGGAGTGATGGAGATGGAGGTGATGTTTTGTAATGGAAATCGGTTTCATGAAATATTACATCACGTGAGCACAAGATTTTCTTTGCTTTGAAATCATAGACCATATATCCCTTTTTACCTTGAGAATAACCTAAGAAAATACACTTAATTGATCGAGGATCAAACTTACTGGGCTTGGATGGATAAGTAGATACAAAATATCGACAACCAAAAACTCGGAGATGATCATAGGATGGTTCTTTGGAATGGAGTTGTTCGAAAGGTGTTTTACCCCTTAAAAGTGGAGTTGGTGTAAGATTAATGAGGTAACTTGCAGTTAAAATAGCCTCACCCCAAAAACGTTTTGAAAGATCAGCCTGGAAAAAAAGAGCAGGAGCCACATTTAAGAGGTGACGATGCTTTCTTTCGGCAACACCATTTTGTTGGGGATTATTAACACATGTTGTCTGGTGTTCAATGCCTTTGGATGCATAAAACTCAGGCATGTTAAATTCCGGACCATTGTCACTTCTGACGATTTTGACATGTTTTTCAAATCGATTTTTGACCAAATTGACAAAACTGACAAGAAGTGAACGAGTTTCAGATTTACATTTCATGAGAAAAACCCAAGTACCTCGTGAATAATCATCAACGATGGTTAAGAAAAATTTTGCACCGGTGAGTGAGGAAACATGATAACCACCCCAAATGTCAACATAAATTAATTCAAAACATTCTTTACTGAAAGTAGTACTTAAAGGAAATGGTTTTCTGGTTTGTTTTGCCAAAGGACAAATGACACAACTATTTGGTGCATAATAGTTCATGGAAAAGGGAAATAACGATGTTACTCTTTGTGAAGGATGTCTTAATCTTTGATGCTAGATGCTTGATTTCTGAACATGAGCCACATTGCATGTTCCTTTCTGGTGGATATCGAGGCAGTACACTCCCTCCCTCTCATGGCCCATCCCAATCATCTTTCCCGATCGTAGATCCTGCATAATACATAGTTGTTTCAGAAATATGGTCACATAAAATGATTTACGAGCTAGTTTGCTGACTGATATCAAGTTCAGATAGAATGAAGGTACACATAACACATTCAGTTTCAATTGAGATAAAAATATAACAGTCCCAAAATGTGTGACCTGAGCGGATGATCCAGATGGTAACCTTACTGTATAACTCATGACAACTTGTTTGGAGTTAAGAAGTTTTGCATCACACACAATATGATCACTGGCACCACTTTCTATGAGCCATGTTGGTGTGTGACAACAAGTATTGGCTAGGGAAGTGGCCTTACCAGCAAGATCTTCATAGTTGGTAATGTTACCGGCTTGTGGTTATTTTTCTTTGAGAAGTTCTCTCAACCGTGCACACTCAGCCTGAGAAAATGGGATTGACTCAGTTGTGCTGCCTTGATTATCATGGAATGCCGAGATGTGGTTTACTTGGCTTAAGCTTACACCAGACTGCATCTTCTTCTTCTGCCTGCATTCGTCAACTGTATGGCCTTTAAAATTACAAAAGGTGCATCGCAGGTGGACACGACATTGCAGTATGGCCTCTATAGTTGCAAATGCTACAACGCAGGTGAGCCTTACAATTCTCAGTTGAGTGATTGGAGCGATCACATTTGGTACAACGTGGTTTCATGTTACTGCCGCCAGAATTACGTTGTTTCTTGCCCACGATGCCTGCAAACGGTTCATGCAGGAACTCGTTGCTTTGCCCTTTCATGTCTGTCTTCTGTACGCAGAATGCAGCATGTTTCTCATGCCTTAGTGCCATTGAATAGATCTTGTTCAGATTTGGTAAGGGATCCATGCCAATGATATTGCTCCGAACCACAGCAAATTCTTTTGTTAAACCCATCAAGAACTTCATGATCTTTTGTGTTTCAACATACGATTTTATCTCCTCTCCTGCTGCACATACACATGTAGGAATATTGCAAAGAAATTCCTTCTCGTCCTAGAGGCTTTTAAGTTAGGTAAAGTAGGTTGTAACAGATGAAGATCCCTGTGTACAATCATGAATAAAATTTTCAATATTGAAAAGTTGAACAGTGTTGGTTTGTCCAAACCTCTCATGTAACTCAAGCCAAACAGTTCTTGCATCCTTGCAGTGAGAAAAACTTTTGGCAATTGATGGTGACATTGATCCTAGCAGCCATGTCTTGACGAGAATATTGCAACGGTTCCATTGCAGCTGTGCATCTGGATTCTTGACGGATTTGGTTAGGGTTCCATTCAGTAACCCTATTTTGTTCTTGATTTGAAGTGTCATGTCCATACTCTCAATCCAAGAGTTGAAGTTGTCCTCCACTAGTTGTTGAGGAACGAGTATCATTCCTGGTTGATCAGAATGATGGATGTATAGTGCGTAATTTGAATTCTCTCATGCAGGGGTTTCTGATGCTGTTTCTGGTTTTTGATCATCTCCTACCATTGTTTGCAACAGGGAAGGTTTAGGGTTTTGTGTTTGGAAATTGGCTTAGAAACTTATGGCTCTGATACCATAAGAGAATGAGGAATTGTGATGAGACTGAATTAATTGATTTACGTTAAGTACAAGGCTACATATATAGGACTTCTAGCTAACTTCTAAGACTAGAAAAGGAATCTTTCTGATTACAGAAGAATTACATAAAGATTACACAAAGATATTGATACTAATCCCTAACTGTTTGAGATAGCTTCCTTTGATGTTTCAATAGTTTTCACTTGTTAAAGATCATTAGTCCTGTTTGGTTTTGCTCCTTCCAAACTGTCGCACAACGTTGTCGACAGATCGGTTTACATTTAACACACAACCATTAGAATAACTGAAGCAACCTCATACAATAATTGGAAGCTGCTTGTTCTCTTGCCTTTGGCATGTTTCACCACCCCTACAGAGTAGAACTGCACAAGAGAGACGGTTCATACGCCACACCAGACGTACTCTGTTGTTTCCTACGTGGGTCTCATTCGAACTCAAACAACCTACCTAGATTTTGATTAGACAATCAGAATAGTAAGATATAATGCCGACAGCTTTAGGGTTCATCCATTTCTATGAAAAAAAGCCATGATCCAGCTAGCTAGCTGGTGCATGCAGGAGATCGATTATTGTCTTCCTCCTCCTCGTCTAGTTCGTAAAGCTGTAGATTGAAGATTCAGTAAGATCAGTAAGGTATGAATTTCCAGAACAGTGCTATGATAATTGGCCAGTTTGTTTTCCTTTTGTTTGACATGATTAATCGGTCTGGTAAAATATCTCAGATCATCCATCACAGTAGAGCTAGCTAGTCATGTTTTAAAACCTTCCGTTGAACGAGTACATGAACGTCTTAAAAAACAAGTACATGAACGTCTTAATCTCATTGACAAAATAGCTAGGGATGGATCTCAAACAAAAACATGTCGGTAATCCAATCGATTTATCAAAATGACTATAGAAAACACTAAACAAGTATGAGTTGAAATCCGACTGAGAGATATTTGATACCCAAATATCTTAAACTATGTTTGATGATACTATCGTTAAAACGTCCCATTTATAGGAAGTAGACCAAAGACAAAAATGTCCAATATGTATTATATATAGTATGAAATAATTTGTCTCGAACATTCAATATCATTTGCTCCCAAATAAACACATGGTGCGATTTTGATCATGTCTTTTGTAAATTCATATTATATATATATCAAAGGTAGGGTTTGTGTGTGATGCCATAGGCTCTTGTTGTTTACTTTGTTGGATGTGATGCCTAAGTTAGGTATATATGACTTTTTGTTTTCTCCCTTGTTTAATCTTCTTAGGTAATTAGTTGTATAATAATGGAGAGATCGACATTAAATATTATGTTAGAAAATTCAGATATGTATTTAGTGTTATTTAGGATTTCACTGTATTTTCACTTTACAAGACTTGAATATATAGAGATACAGTACAAAAGTTGTTTATGTAATTGAAGTCTTTACCATACCTATTGGGCTTTCCTCATACGACCAAAAAAGTTTGATTAATGCCATTTCTGTTTTTCTAAATGTTCTTTTTCTTTCCAATAACAGAAGATTATTGGTAACCAATAAATGAAATACCACCCACGGAAGGAAAGAAAATAGACTAAACACACTACAGTGATTTGCGCTTAACAAGTTGCTAGTTAAATTGTTAGGTAGTACTCATGAGAAATAGTTGTCATTTTTAATAATGTTTAAACATTTGATATGGCACATTTCACATCTCTAATCAATCCAATTTATGTATGTCCCTTTTTTTTCTCGGTCAATTGAGAGTGCAAATTTCAGTTTTCAATATTAACCTTACACATCTGTCTCTATTCTCAAATTGTAGATACAAACTTAAAAGTTAGATCCCTAGTATTATGAAACCCTCCATCTCTTTCTATGGGCTCTCTCTTCACCTAGATGATTATCCCTATGTTCTTGTTTAAAGTAAGCAAACCATTAGCTTTAGAGTCAAGCTTAGGATTAGGAAGAGGAGAGTTCCTTTATAGATGATCAACATTTAATATAAAGTTAAAACTTTATTACAGTTGTTTGGTGTAACCGGTAACATTCAATGAAGCCTATATTCCATATTAGGAATTGGGTACCTAATTTCAGATATAGAATTGAAGCTTTTGTAAAATATAGTAAATTTTGGGATCTAATAACTTAAATCCCAAATTGGAATGCAACCACACTTTAGGAACTTGTGGTTGGCAATGGGTATCTTATTAGTTTTGTCATGGACATAATGGTTATTACCGTGAAAAGCTAACAAAAGGAGATGATGATAATAATAATAATATGGTTTTTATTTCTTTTGTGGAACAAATTCGCACCTGGAAATGAAGATTTCTTGCACATAAACTAACTATATTTTGAGGAAATGAAGATCACTTGCACAATAAATTTGTTTACATCCTACTCTTCAACGATGAGTTAGTTTATTATTTAATTCTGGTCATTTACGTTTTTTATTGAGAAAAATACAGAGATCTTTTCCTTTCAAAAAAAATATAAAGATCTTTTTAGGTCCCATATCGTGTAATATCAACACACGTCTACCACCCAATTTTGCAAAATTAAAGTTTATGATTAGATAGTGGTAATAATCAAGTAAGGAATATAATGTCGCAGACATCCAACGGTACATGTTGCGATTAGGATAAGGATAATAAAAGATTGTGGGCCTAAGAGAGTGAAAGGTGGGCCTGGGCCAATATAATTGAATGGGAGTGGTAGACCCGGGTTGAAGGAACTGTTTCCACTTGGGGAAAATAACCTCTTCAACAAAAGCCTAGTCGCGCTTCCATTATTGGAAGGTTTGTATTTTGCAACATGAAATGAAATGAAAAATTGAATGAGGCATGATAAGATGTTTCAGGATTAGACGTGCTGGGGCTTTTGGGTATTTTGTGTCGTGCTTTGAGACGTGGCCACCCTTTTTTAACCCTTTCTCCCTAGACCGTTTGTTTCCCACTTCACAACATACAACTCTCCCACCTCTGTTGGAATTTTCACTTTGCATTGGTAACTTTTGTTTTTACCTACCCTTCATTCTTTTTTAATTAAACACCTCATCTTCAAAATTACTACAATTTTTCTGAAGATTCTCTCTTATTTACGACATCTGAAAATTTCACTAGCAAATTCTAATGCCTTTTGTTTTATGTATCATCTACTATTATGTATGCAGTAATCAAATGTTATCACATTTTTGATGATCTTTCAGGCCTCAATTTAGCATTAATCTTTTGCTGGTCATGTTTAGGTTTATGTCAGACGATTGATTAGTAGTCTTGTGCACGCCATACAGATTCGTTAGTGTTACTCCGCTAGCTTTTTTGTGTGATCTTAAGCCAACTTAATGAAACCCGGGGTTCGAGTCTCCTGGCCAAATAGTTTGGTTTCTTGCTGATTTTGAGCCGGTCTCCACTTACTATTGTGCGGGCCGGAGTGCATCGGTTGTTGGTTGGTCTATATTTCTCTAAAAGATTTATAAAAGGTTACATGATCTCAAGATGTGTTTGTGTTTCCGTTTACATGATCAAGTGAAAGTGCTTAGTGTTCGACAAGAGGGTCGTTATCCCTAGTATGAGTAATATCTCTATACCTGAACACTTGTGATGTTCTAACCATTACTCCATTTGTGAAGAGAAATGGCTTTCCATCATATTGTCTATATATTAGTCTATAAAATCTATCTCACTTATCTTAGTTGGCTTCCACAGTAAGTAATTAATATAAACTCATATACTCATCTGAGTTTAAAGCAGTTCAGATGTTCAGGATCTAATTATTGTTCTCGTAAAATATTTGTTATGTGATGAATAAATTATGTAATTTATTTGTTAATTACAGAAGCATAACAAAACTAAGTCGTCTGCCCAAATAGAATCTGCATTAGAGGCAATACAATTTTTGTCAAGAACAATAATTTTTAGTTTCGAACACTAGTTTTTATTTTTGCTTATGATATTGGTTTTTCCTGTTAACAAACGTATTGTTACACATTTAGAAGCCGCCCTTCATGCCAAACCCGAGCATGTGTCATACCTCGGGTTTTCGGGTAGACCTATAGACTTGAGGAACCACATAAATATATAAGCTCTTATAGGAAATAACATCGGACCAATATGTATTTACTTAAATTCCTAGGTTGTCACAATGGGATCAACGACTTCAACTGTTGAACCTTGGAGGCAAGCCGTCAGCCTCAACCTCCATGCAAAACCCTAGCAACTCCTCTGAAACCTCGTCCATTGACGTGGTCACCAGATCCTTTGCTGCTTCGCTCGCTCTTGCGAGTACCAAGGTGATAGATCTCTCTGATCGCATCTCAGGACATCGCCGGCTTGCGCAACAATCGTGCTTGGTGTCCAAATCTCTGAACTCTGTCCCGCCAAACTTGACAGATATGAAGAAATTATGAGGCCGAGTTTGGCGACTGGAGAGAAACTTTTATGTCCAAGAGCAGCCAAACAACTTGTTTGTCATTGGCTTCGATCTGATCAAGGACCGAAACAAAGTCCTTCTCGGTGGTCTATGGTGGTATCAACAAGCTCCAATAGTGGTGCGTCCCTATGGTAGTGTTCGTTCAATCTAGAGCCTGGCTATGGACTCTGTTCTTTTGGGTACGTATACATAACACCCCTCCAAAGTATAAAAACTTTCCTACTATTGGATCGGTTGCTGGTCGTTATATAAATTATGATGATAAATTGTGGAAAAATTTCAAGAAACTTAAGGTTCGTGTGTGGAAAGAAGCTCTCTGATCCGATCTTTTCCACAAAAAACTGTTAAACTATTCCGGTTCTATGAAGAGGAACTCAGTTTTCTAATTTGAAAATTGCATGTGTTTGCCCAACTTGTGACTTGGTATTTCATGAAAATGCCTCAAACAAAATTGCAAGTGCTCAAGCCGAAAGCAGTAGTTCTAAACCTACTCCAACCCTTCACTTTGCGTCTGGAGGTTTGGGTATGTCTAGTTTGTAGGTTAGTGGTGGTCGTTGTGACTTTTTGAGAGTGTTATGTGGTGAAAAATTCCTGGTTTTAAGGGGAAACATGTGGGGCCCACGCACAGCCCTTGAGGTGTCATGTGGCGGTGCGTCTAACCTTTTTTGGGGTGGTAGATTGTCCTAGTATCACGTACTCGTCAATACAAGTGTTTTGATATATAATTTGTCAATTTTAGTTATTGGTTGAGCATGTTAGTGTTTAGTTCGAATTATTGTTACGTTTGTATTGGAATTAGAGGGAATCAGATTTTTTTTTGAAATGAAAAGAAAATTCCATTAGAAGGCAAACGCCCAAAAAACCTAGCTCAAACCGAGTGAAGACCCAATACAAGATAAGTAATAAAGGCTACCCAACATCTAAACCCGATAAGGAATAGAAGAAGTTGATTAGCCTTAAAACTTTGAACATATCGAAAACTCTCTAACTCATGTCTCTGTTGTCTAAAACAGCAGAATCGCTGTGAGGACACGGTAACCCATCATTACAAAGAACACGAATCAAACAGAATGGTGGCATCTCTGCCCATTTGTGAAGGCCCACCTTGGAATTGGCAAGCGACGTCGCCATGTGGGCAGCCTTGTTCGCTTCACGGGGACACCACTCCCAGGTAAACCGATTGATGCCCAAAGAGGGAATCAAAATATTGAAGCAATGTTTTTGAGTGGTTAAGTGTCTGATGGCCTATGAAGGTCTCGAAGGAAGGATTGTCCTCTTTGGGCAACCTTCGGCTTGAGAGTTAGTTTAAGTGTGCTTTCATATCTTTTTGTTCGACTAACACTAAGGAAAATGATTGTGTTATTTAGATGACTCGTGGAGTTGGTTGTGAGCTCAACGTTTGTTTTTGTGAAGACGCAGCGGGATTTAAGGTGAATAAATCTCACTGAGGTTCCTGTTGAGTTTATATAATTTATTGGTCATGATTATATTCGTGGGGTGCCAGATTTCATTATATTTAGTTGGCCAAAAATTATGTTGTTAGATATTGAGTTCATTTAATTATTGTGTAGAAATTATATTGCCTCAGATATGTGATTTCCTTATAATTAATTAATCGTGGCTATATCTTTTGGATGTGGATAGAATATTCAGGTGTGAATATTCCATGAGAATGTGAATATGTATGTATATATAAAATGGGCAGTCTTGGGGTGTAAACTCACACATGTTCGATCTCCGCTACCAACAATCTTTCATTAATGAGTAATCTGTAAAATGTTATTGGGTCGTTGGGTGAGGGTGTGGTCTCCTGGGAGCATGCCTCTGGACCTTCAAGAAAGCTGTCACATCTCTTCAAACGTAGGTGAAATTTCTCTTCCGGTCAGAAATCCGAAAGTCTTTGGGCCTAGGTCTCAGGGTTTGCCCTGACCCTAATAGTGTAAGAAAACCTCTCTTTTATCTAAATTTTTATGTACACAAAAATTTCCACAATTCAAATCATAAATATCTAAACAAAATTAGATAATCGTATAATTTTCTACTTTTATTTGTCATACATTGGAAATAGAATTCAATTTGAGGATGATTAATGTACACCATACATCATTGGTCCCCTAGCATTTTCTTTTTACAAAACTAAAAAGAAAATCCACAATATAAAGTGACAAGGAAGTGCCGCACACGCGTCGGGATTTGAGAGTGGTGGGGGATAAATAAGAGTGCGAGAGATTAAAAATACGAGGTACAGCAAATAGGGAAGGAGCCAATGGTCCGCTGGAAGAACGAAAGAGGCAGAAGGTAGCCCTCTTCCCGTACTCTTGGATTGGACTTTTTTGGAAACCCCTTCCTTTTCCTACCATTATTCCCGTTTTCCTTTTTCTGATACCATACCAAACCAAACCCGGTAATAAGTTAACCCCCCTTCCCATTTCTCTCTCTCCGAGTCACAACATGTCCCCTTTCTTCCCGAACTGCCCCTGGTAAAAAAAGAAACCCAGGTGAAAAAACAGAGATACGTGGCGCGTTGAATAATCAAAGTTGCTAAGAAAGGGAATTGAGTAATTAGCCATCTATTTTAGTCTTTCCGCTGTCTATTTCCATTAGCGGGTAAAATACACGGAGGGTAGGAAATATAGAGAGAGTGGGAATGGGAATGCTTTTCGATTTGGTTAACGTGGGAAAGTTGTGTAAGAAAGAGATGGTTCTTTCTTTTCTTTATTTTAATTTTTCTTTTTAATTTTTCTTCATCTGATTATTGTCCTTCGATGAGAACCCACCATTGAATAAAGAATCATAATGAGGAGGAGAGAAGAGCCAAACAGTAAACATGTACAGAAATGGGTTTAGTTTGTGTGGGTTGATGCCAAAAATACACACTTGGAGAGTAATAATAATAATAATTATTGAGTGTGCGTAAATTAGAAAATAAATAATAATGGAAAAATAGGGGGTATTATGAGTCATTGAAAGGAAAAGGAGGTGGAAGGGAAGGGGGCAAGTGGTTTAGAAAGAGAGAGAGGAGAGGTATTAAGGGTGGGTTTGGACGTTTGAGCACAAGCTGTGCTGAAACTGGCCTCCTCTATGCTGTCTTGGGCAGATTCCCATACCTCAACTAGATCTTCATAGCTTCTCTCAGCTCCTCTATCTCTCTCTTGTTCTTTGCTCTCTCTCGTAGTCTTACGTTTTACTGCCTTGTTTGGTTCGGACAGTTTTGTTGCGACGAGGAAATCTGAGTTTCATGTTCAAAACCTGAGTTTGTTTAGGACTTAAGCAAGTTTAGAGAGACTAGTGAGGGAAAAAAATGTGGGATCTCAATGACTGTCCTGATCAGCGACCAGTGGACGATGAATCCGAAGGCTGTTCTTCCCAGAAGACCAACTCCGGCGACGACGACAAAGGCAAGAGGGTCGGATCCGTTTCCAACTCCAGCTCCTCCGCCGTGGTCATCGAGGACGGATCAGACGTTGACGAAGACGCCAACCCCAGCAGGAAGCGCGGCGGCAAGATATTCGGGTTCTCCGTCACCGACGACAACGTCGACGGCGCTGATCCTCATCCCGTCACCCATCAGTTCTTCCCGGTCGACGGCTCCTCCGAAACCGGAGCTGCTTCGTCATCTTCTGCTTTCCCGAGGGCCCACTGGGTCGGAGTAAAGTTCCACCAGGCGGACTCGGCCGGTCCGGCAAAACCGTCGGAGCCGTCGTTGCCGCAGACTCAGCAGCAGCCTTTGAAGAAGAGCCGGCGTGGGCCCCGGTCGAGGAGCTCTCAGTACAGAGGGGTGACGTTTTACCGGAGGACCGGCCGTTGGGAATCCCATATTTGGTTAGTTTATTACTAAACCAAAATAGTAACTCTTACCCTATTCTTCCTTAATATAATTCAAGTGCACACCATTTTTCATGTTTTTGAGGGCCGCTCCAATCATACTTATCTTCTTCTTTCTTCTTCTTCGATTCAGGGATTGCGGGAAGCAAGTTTATCTTGGTAAGACTTATGGACCACCTATTTTTATCATTGCAAATAAAATTTCCATCGTGGTATTTCTGATGGGTTTTTTGGGCACGCTATAGGTGGATTCGACACAGCACATGCAGCTGCTCGGTGAGTACTATTTGTTGGCCGTAAAAATCTTACATTTTCTGGGGAAACAAACAAAAATATATCTCCTAGAAAATGTGAGCTAAGAAGATGAAAAAACTGAGATCGTTTGCTTACTCATTTTATTTATATTCTGCAGAGCTTATGATAGAGCCGCGATCAAGTTCAGGGGAGTAGAGGCTGACATCAATTTTAACATTGAAGATTATGAAGAAGACTTGAAACAGGTGAGTCCTGACATGAGCTATATTGGTCTTCTCTGCACTGGAACAGTTTTAAAACTTATCTAAAACAGTAAAACCAGCTTTACACTTTTTGTGTGTGGAAATTTTGTGGATACGGGGAAGATTGATTATTCTTTTGTGATATGTTGCGGAACAGATGAGCAATTTAACGAAGGAGGAATTTGTGCATGTACTTCGCCGACAAAGTACCGGGTTCCCTAGGGGTAGCTCAAAATACAGAGGAGTGACTTTGCACAAGTGTGGGAGATGGGAAGCTCGGATGGGCCAATTCTTGGGCAAAAAGTAAGTAAACGCTTGTTCTTAATCATCACTCATTTTGTTATCCGGTTTGTTTAGATGGCATAGTGTTCAAGATTATGGGGCTAAATTGACGGTCGTATAGAAACCGGTAGGAAAATTTCTTTGCCCCATTTCTAATCGCTTAGTGTTTGATTTTGCAGATATGTCTATTTGGGATTGTTTGATACTGAGATTGATGCTGCAAGGTAAGTGTTTGTAGTGTTGATTTTTATTGATTTCTGGCAGAAGAGAAACCATTTGTTGAATATTAGAGTGAGAATTTTTGTATATTTTTTTGTAGGGCCTATGACAAAGCTGCAATCAAGTGTAATGGGAAAGAGGCTGTCACTAACTTTGATCCCAGCATCTATGAGAGTGAGCTGAACTCAACTGGTAATTAAGTAATTTAAATTTTATTATTTCATCTTAATTTTTCCAAATATTTATTTAGATATGTATGTGCAGTGCCTGCTGGTAATAATGCTGCAGATCATAATCTGGATTTAAGTTTGGGACATTCAAACCGGAAGAACAACCCTGCATTTGGGACTGCTCAAAATCACACACATCAAAGTACTGCAATAGAACAACAGCAGCAGCAACAACAAACTGCCTCTATGCAATTTGAATCCAACTGGAGAAACAATCAAGTATTTCGGCCCAAGGTATAACTGACTTTAGTTTCCTTAATTCCAAGCTACCAGTAGCTAATCGAGTTATTTTCATTAATTAGCCTAGAGAGGATGATGACATCAGTAGAAGAGATAGGTACTCGGAGAATGAAGCCATGCAGCTTTTGCTCCGCACAAACCTCCAATCTCCGTCCCCGACTCAAATGCATAGGCAGTTTACTCAGTTCCGAAGCCCTGCTGGAGAGACGCCGGCACAAATGCCTGCCCATTTCCCTCCACACAGTTTCAACCCGCCAAATTTTCCGGTGAGGTTAATTCTTAATTAGTTAACTAATTAATTTTCTCAAACTAGTGTGAGTTGGGTCTAACTTGCTTTGTCATGTAGGTTCAGTTTCCGAGCAGCAGCGAGGTTGGAGTGCGGATTGGGAGTGACCTCACGCTGTCGATGTGTGATCCACAACAATGGCAATCAGGCCATCATCCCTCCGAATTATTCACAAGTGCTGCAGCATCATCAGGATTCCCACAGCAAATTATACCACACCCATCACAAAACGGCTGGCTGCAGAAGAATAATGGCTTCCACTCCCTCGCTAGGCGCAGTTGAGATCGATATTTGGACTAGGGAGATCACCCTCTAACAATTTTCTCTGCCGGAAATCATCAACATTGTACTTTATTATGTAAGCTAAATCTCCCAAAAACGATGTCGTCTTGGTAGCATGAATGAAGAGAGAAAAAAAAATCGGAAAAGGTAATTCCATTTTCATGGGGAATAATTGGTGATTGGTCAAACTAACCAAAATGGAAGAAAATCTTGAACTAGATATTCCGAGTGTTCTGTTCTACATACCCCCTGTGTTACTGACTTACTCAATTAGTTTAAGAATTAATTACAAAAGACCTCCCGAATTATGGGGTCACTTTCATTTTGGTACCCAACTATCAAAATCTTACATTTTCATACCTAAACTTTTCTTCGTTTAACAATTTGGTACCTCCATCAGTCAACCCGTCAGTCTCCTCCGTTTTCTGCTGACGTGGCATGAGTGGGGCCCACAGTTGTCAGTTTTTAAATATACTTCAGAGATATTTTTGTCAATACACACAGCCTTCTTCTCTCTTCAAATCAACCCAAACCGCGACCTATATCTCAATTGATCAATCCAAATGTTCCACAATCTGATTGCAAAGCAAAATGTTCCACAATATGATTGCAAAGCAAGCAGAGCTATAAAAACTTGCTCCTACATTAATAAGTCGGATACTAAAATCCATACTACCTCCAGATAACAGCCTACTTATTCTTCACCGTTATCCCCATCTCCCCTGCAACAATCACAGTCGTCGCCATATCCAGAAACATCCCATGCTCCACAACACCAGCAAGCTGCAAAATCGCATCGCTCGCCGCCTTCAAATCCCCAATGTCCTCCTTGAAATACAAATCCACATTGTAGTTCCCATTGTCAGTCACATACGCCTCCCCCTTGGATCCACTAGTCCTCAGCTTCGCAACACATCCTGCCTCCTCAAACAAGCTCTGCAGCCTCCTGGCCGTAAACTTCCAGCAAAACGGCACAACCTCCACCGGCATAGCCAGCCCGCTGCCCCCCAAATGCTTCACAAGCTTCGACTCATCCACAATCACCACAAACTTCCGGCACGCTCCCTCCACCATCTTCTCCCTCAGCAGCGATCCGCCTCGGCCCTTGACCAGGTTCAAATCGGGGTCCACTTCATCGGCGTCGTCGATGGCGAGATTGATCACCGGATGGGAATCCAAATCAGCGAGAGGGATTCCGACGGAGACGGCTTGCTCGTGGGTCTTTCTGGAAGTGGGTATGCCGATAATGTCGTGGAGTTTGCCCTGACGGAGGAGGTCGCCGATTCGGTCGACGGCGTGCTTGGCGGTGGAGCCGGTGCCGAGGCCGAGAACCATGCCGGATGTTTCTCGATGAACCTGGACGTAATCGCCTTCGAAACCAAAACCTGCGCCGCCGCCACGTCCCTCCCTGCACTCCACGACGACAATCAGCGGCTCGAATCTGAAAACGACGTTGTCGGTTGTCACGGAGCTCCTGCTCGGAGCGGCGGAAGACGAGGTCGAGGACCGAGTCGGGATCGGCCAGGTCGTGGGAGATGTGGAGCCACGCGCCGCCGGAGGCTTTCTTCTTAGAGATGCGGCTGCAGGTGGGCTGAGAGAGGATGGAGATGCGGCCGGAGCAGGATCTGGTGGCCGGTGAAGTAGTCGCGGTGGCGGTTGATGATGTCGAGGAGAGGTATGATCGGAGTGTCCACCGTGCCTTTAGGGGACTTGTCCGTCACCTCCGAGCGTCGCCGCTTTTCGTTTCTCTGAATCCTTTTTGGATTGATCAATTGAGATATAGGTCGCGGGTTTGGGTTGATCAGAAGAGAGAAGAAGGCTGTGTGTATTTACAAAAATATCCTTGAAGTATATTTAAAAACTGACAGCTGTGGGCCCCACTCATGCCACGTCAGCAAAAAACGGAGGAGACTGACGGGTTGACTGACGGAGGTACTAAATTGTTAAATGGAGAAAAGTTTAGGTATGAAAATGTAAGATTTTGATAGTTGGGTACCAAAATGAAAGTGACCCCATAATTCGGGAGGTCTTTTGTAATTAATTCTTAGTTTAACTTATCCTCTATATTTTCTCAAAGGATTGTCATCTTTTTACTATTTTTAATAGTTTCTGTTCCTCCCATCAAGTGGTTGAATGTTCTGATTCCTTAGTTCCCTAATAGGGTAATTTCCATTCACATCATTTTAGTTCTTCAGCTTTGCTATAAACTAATTCCTTAGCTGGGGGATCTAGTAAAAACGTCCTCGTCTTGGAACTATCAACTGGGATGGTGATGAATAGTCATTGTCATTTGCGGCCTTTGAATCAGTTCTCTCATCCGTCTCATGGCGAAAAAAAAAAAACAGTCAGACTCTGGCCGGCACTGGCCTCTATTATGACGAGAGCGACCCTTCATTGTAGATTCCGGGACAGAAACGAAACCAGACATCTGTGAATGCAAACAACTCAGATTAATGTCCAAAAGGGTATAAGCGTTTAGGGTTCACTCCCGGTTTAATCTGATCACCAGAAACACAGAGAGGCCAACCAGATCACTGAGATCAGAGCTCCGGGTCGTCAGGTCAAACGGGTCCGGATAATATCCATGATCCCCATCTGGGTTCGTTCTTAGTCGACCGAAGACTTATGTAACATGCGACAACACGAAGAACCTTTTGGAAAGATGAAGATCTTATAGTGTTATGGTACTATTGTTTGTTGTTGGATTAAGATTATATTAAATCATCCACCATACTCATTTGCAGATACTATTCTAAGTTGTTGGGTAGCTGTGGAGGAGTATAATACAAGAGCTTGCATCACCTCGCGCGTCATCGTTACCCCCCGGAGATATTTTTTTATCTTTCTCTCTCTACAGATATATTCTCTCCTCGACTGATCCGCACCATTCTTGAAGTCTATGCAACATTATAATAGCAATGACTAAGGTGGATGATTTAAGAACTTAGTATATGAATTTTCTGGTGAAAGCTTAGGTAGCTATATGGTGGATGATGTACATTCTTGTGCACAAAACGAAGAGATGAATAGATGAACAAAGAACAACGTAAAAACAATGAGTAATTAAAGTAGTGGTAAAAACGAAGAAGGGACAAAGGGAGAGGGTTGTTCTTTCTCTGTGCTTTTTTTTATTCTAAAAGACTTAAATTACAAAGAAAAATCTCTAGAACAACCAGCTCTAAAGAGGTCGAAATTTAAAACAGTAACAACTGATCGAGGGAAATTCAATTCTCAAGATTGAGGGTGATCATAGGTGTGACCAAGGTTGGCAACATCTGCCACAAAAATTACTTCTTGAAATGATTGAGAAAAAGATATATGATTAAATCTTGCAACAATGTGAATAATGTCCTTCATGATCAATCTTAGCTTCCAAGGACTGCTGGTAGTGCCTTTGATGGAATTGATGGCAAATTGAAAGTCTCCTTCTGCAATTACTTTTAAGATGTTGAGATATCGAGTATAGAGATCGAAGACCATCCCTAAGAGCAACAACCTCGGTTATAGGGACATTAGTTTTCCCTATTCTTCTAGTATATGCAATGAGAGGACATCCAGAATCATCTCGTAAACAAATCCTGAAGCAGCATTTGAGTTGTGTCGCAAGATAGACCCATCGAAGTTTAGTTTAACATAACCTGAAAGGGGAAGAGACCACTTGAGCTGCCACACAAGAAAAAGTGTTGGTTTGGGAGTTCAATCTTCTTGTGAAAGTAGCTGCAGCTGCTACTTCTGCATGTTGAGAGAAAGTTTCATTCCAGAAAATGACATTGTTTATTTTTGTCAAATCTACCAGCACAGAAGAATAATTTTCGAGAGCTTATTAACATCATAAGGCTTGTGAATGCAAATATCATTTAGGGATTCGACCATATCATTGGCATTTCAAATATCATAACATTCAGTAAGATTCTAAACCACAAGACTAGACAGAAAATTGCAAAATAAATGGTCCATGGTCTCTTCCTCAACAATACAACGAGGGCAAATATTATGGTTGAGTAACCCAAACCTGTGAAGTCAATCTGTAGTTTTTGCCTCCCAGGTAGCAAAAGTTAACTAAAGATTTTAACGTTTGATGGCAAATTAAGCTTCCACAACTTTTTTAAAAGAGAAGAATATTCATGAGATTAAGCATTTGTTTTTTGCATCAAAGTAGTAGATTTAATCATAAAACTTCCATTTGGAGAAGTACTCCAAACAAAAAATCATTATGAGGAGTCTCCCGAATAGAAATACTACAAATCTGGTCCATAATATCTATAATAAAAAAATTGAAGATTATGTATGTTTTAACAGTGTCATTGGTTAATAATATTATGCCGAGAGACATCAACAAAACTTAAGGAAAAAAAAAGAAAAAGGCCCAATTAAAAAGCCAAGACGAGATAAAATTGCGATCACGAACGATCCATCTCATTCCTGCATGAATGAGATTTTTAGAATCAAGAATGCATTTCCAAGTTAAGGAGGAAGATGCCCTTTCTCTGTGCTGTGCATGTGAAGATTGGCAGGAAAATTATGGCTACCTCTGAAGCAAGGAATCGTACTACACTGTTCTCAGATTTTTACTGCAACTTTCCTTGATTAGTCTTTTGACCCGAGAAACCCTATACTTCTTTTGTTCGTTTGTTTTTCTTGTTGGACAGACTAGGGTTTTTGCTTTTCTTTATTTATATATAATTTCAGATGATTAGACAGGTAAAATAAGGTCATTTTGTTACGTAAATTATCGATATTTTTTTAAAATAGAAGTTGATTACTATTATTATCAATAACTAAATAACTGAGTTTATCAAATTTATAAAGTACATAAAAAAATTAAATTACATTAAAAAATATAACATACTACTAAAGAATATGGTACACTCGTAATTAAGCAAGCCTCTAATCGAAACCTATTTCCAATTATCTATGTATCAACATCAACTTGTCAAGCATGCAATTGTGATATAAGCAGCCTGAATATCTTCATAACAAACGTATATATAGATCGAATGACATCTCTTAGAGACTTAACCTCAAACTTAGAACAAATAACAGTCTAGGGTATCACAACTTAGACCAAGATCCAAAGGTCTAGGTTCAAATCCGACCCACTAAGTCATACACACAAACCTAGTGCTTTGCCTCCTCTGTTATGCATCTTAATTGACTTCGTCGGATCTGACGGCCGCCACTTCCACATCCTCCGGCACCGCTCGTAAGACCAAGGCCGACTCGACCTCCACTTCCTCATGGATTCTTGTCCTGATGCTTCCTTAGCTTGACCACGCTTCAACAACACTCAAAAGTTAAACACTTGCCGCTGCAGAAGAACATGGTGAGATCGACCTAAACGTTATTCCTTCGACCAAACATAGAAAAACCCAGATTAGGATCCACCGAGCCCTGACTACCACCTTTGTGGAGCACAAAACCCTTTGACTACCTTTGTACCGTCTCATGATAATAACTGGCCTCTAGGTTTGACGAAGGCAAACCGTCATCATACCCCTGTTCTCGCTGCCTCAAACCATAGAGAGAGAGAGAGCGACGCTTAGAAAACTATATCACTAAATTTCAATATCGTCAAGCTATTTCACATTAGTATGTATATTATCGATATGTTAATTATGCGATGAAACTAATCATTTGCATATTATTGAAAAACAAAAACGTATATGTACGTACAATCCATTTCCTAATTAGGTATGTTTCGATTCGATGTGTTACGTTATAGGCTTATAGTAATATGAGTGCTGACTTGTTCCACTTGCATATATGTGATGGAATACAACAATGATTGAGTAATATTTAGAATTTAAAATTCACGATGTGAAGCTAGTACTAGAAAACTTTTTGGTTTATCATAACATATTATTATAAAAGCTATTTTGTTTACAAATTGGTAGTTAAATAATCAAAATAGATATTTTATATTACAGAAGACTCTTGAATGTGTCGGTATACTTTTCAGAAGAGGATCGCCAATTATATTGAAATTAATCGACCATGAGCTAATATCGCCTATTTTCTATTCATTTGAGCAAATTGTTGTAAGGTTTGAAGCATCATTTGATTAGAGACAAAGCTAGCTTGTACATGGAGCATGGTTTTCTTTATAAGTGATGTATGAAGTGGTCCAAAGCACTAAGGCAGCCACGAGGCTTTATGTAATTTTTAGGGTTTGTGGAATTGAATGGAGGAAAATAAATCCAAATTTTCCCAAAAGGGGAACAAAGCGACATAGTCCTCGAGTTTGGCTTTAAGATCCTTCTCTCCCCTTTTTTCCATCACGATCTCGGATCTATGAACTAAGCAAATCTCTCTGCCGAAAATCTCAGATCGGAGTTATCTCCGTCATCTTTATATGTATGCTTTGCTTTTACCGGTTGCTAAAAAAGATGAAAAAGAAAGAGAAAGCTTTGCTAGTTTAACTGGTAACATGGCCATGGTTGGTCTAGCTTTGCTTTCATGCAGTGTTACAGACTAGCCTGCAGGTACGTACTAGGAGCATTCTTGGGTGCGAGGGGTCCAATAGCAAATTCAATTTTCACAGGAAGATCGATGATGAGAAAAACGAGGTATATATGAAAATGCATTCTCGATTTTATTTGTCGTGTTAGGTGGGTTCTTTTTAGGTGCATGAATGTTTGATCGGTTTCATATATGTAGTCGACAAAGCTTCAACCACCAACTTACTAGGTTTATAACAAACTAACTCGTCTGAGTTATTATTTTACCGACAAAGCTGCTTAGTATATATAGAACCCCTTTGTTAAGAGTTTAAGTCTAACTCCTATTAGCTTGTGACAATCAGGTCTGAGAGACATTCAGTTTCACGTGAATGTTACAGGAGATTAGTCTCGCTTTAATGAGATACTGGGTGGTATTGGGTGAATGTGTTACTTGCTAATCTCACTCTCAATATAAGAAAAATGTTTGTGGACTCAAAATCATAGAACAAGTTAAATCTAGCGTCTAATGATTGTCCAACTCAAATGAATAATTGAACATCATTTTAGCTAGCTAGATATTTTGATCAAGAAAGAAAGAACGACCAAAAAAAAGAAAGAAAGAGAAAGGGTAAAGACAAACAAAGGTTGTGCCTTGGGTTTCAACTTTGTATGCTTTTTTAAGAAGAATAAGGGTTTCCATAAATGTGATTACTTGAATGGTTTTGCGCTCTCTTTCTCTCACTCATTATTGGAGAAGAATGGTGGGTGTTTTGTTTGTCTTTTCACTATTGTTTGTGCCCTGCACTCCCTAGCTAAGCTAACACTTCTCCCTCCTCTTTCTTATTTTCTTCTCTGTTTGATGATGAATGTGCATGACTGTAACTGTGCGTGAGATGAGAAAGAGGGTACGTAAAATACAGGGAGACTGGGACTTGACTATGGAGGTGGGCATTTCTACATTACATTTCAGTCATTGCTGCATCCGCATTGGGTCCTCATGTAAACATTACCAGTGATGAGTGAGAGAGCAGCAGTACTCTTGGTTCTGTGTTAGATCGCTTTCATCATTCAACTCAGACAAACTACTTCTTTGGTTTCCCTTTCCAGGACGGACGCGCCCAACCCTTTCTTTCACTCTTCTTTAAAAACCCACCACCACCCATCAATTCGATTTCAAGCTTTTTTGTGTCTCACTGCTCCATCTCTGGCATCCAAGTCTTTCTATTTTTGGCAATTTTTTTTCTGGTGTCCACTAAAATTTAACAACAATCTGTTGCTTTGCCACCTTCTTCTTGCACGGACATCTTCAATAATGTTAAGAACATTAAACCACTCTTGACCCACCATTCAAGTTTTCCTTGTCAAGTAGCTCTTCCGATCCATCTTGTTTTGTTTTATGTTTGATTCGATATCAACCCTAAACCCTAAGAGCTAATGGATTCAATATTTTCCTTTGATTTATAATCGACTTTAGATGGGTGAATAATTGACCTCGATCGAACTCTTCATGACCTCTTGTTTCTACAACAAACAAGTGATGTCACTAACTAAAATTCTGGAGTGCACCAAGGTATATGCACCATAGGTAATTTTTTTATATATATTTTTTATTTTCATTTGGTTTGGTTTCGTTACCGTTTATCCAAACTCGGTTCTCATTTCTTGTCGCTTTTTAAAACTTGTAACCTTGTTAAAAAAACGGTAGATAACCCGATGCATATGCACCGGGTCATACCCCAGATGCTCCCTCGTACTAAATTACTAAATGTGTATGTATATAGATGAACTTCATAATAAATAACATTTTCATTGTAGTGCTTGCTGAACTAACAGCTCATTATATGAATCTATGGACCTTACTTATTTGTTATTCCTAACCATAAACCCAGCTGAGTTCTTCATCAGATTAAGTACGGTCTCTAGCACCAAGCACAAGCCACATTAGTAGAAAAACACTCTTAAACGGCGAAAGTACGCTTAAAACCGATTTTTCGTCGCTTAGGTGCTTAACCATTAGAATGTCCATCGTCTAAGACTCGTCGTTTAAGGTTGGTTGCTTAAGGCATAAGCGACAGAAAAAGGTAAAATTCGTCGTTTAACTCATGTTGTTATGCGACGGAATATATTTGTCACACAAGCACTAATGCGACAAAACGAATGGACTTAAGTGACGGATAGTGTTCGTCGCATATGCTGACACTTTTTTCGCCTTAATTTTTAAAGTCTTCTGTTTTGTTGTCGTCGGGAGAATGAGTCTTGAGCGACGGAATTGGGGCGACAAATTTTTTTCGTCACGTAGGATGTTCTAAGACGACAAACTCTGAAGATAAAGCGACAATAGAGTTTTCCGTCGCTTGAGACGCAGTTAAGCAACGGACTGTGGTTTGCTTTGAAAAGTTCCGTTAATTTAAGAGCGTTTTTTATAGTAGTGGTACTTAAATAAATGAGATTGAACTCGGGCTACCTTTTGTGCTGGCTGTTATATATACACAACAACAATGGAAGATATATCGATAAGAATAAGTAATTAACATCAAACTCTTGGACAAGGCACGTTTTAGCAGGCAAAGCAAAAGTTAACCTAGCTAGAATTCTCAGTAGCAAAATGGATGAGAAGCCAGTTGGGTAGAATATGGGGAAAATTAAAGGTGTTTTAAAACAATGGTTTAGACTTTAAAGTGCTATCATTCAGAAACTAAATTGATTTAGACATTGATGAACATTTTGCTTGCTCATTTGAGAGAAGACAACCAAGTTATGCTACACATGCAATGATGAAAACCTAATTTAATTTCGATTTATGTGAGTAGCAATGATTTATTATTTACCTGTAACTAGCTGTGCCCTAGGTCATGTTTTTCTGGGTTTGGTTGGTATATATCATGGGAATTCAGCGAGACAGTTGGGAAGGGGAATAAGTTTCCTATAATGATCCAACAAGTTTTTAGTTGAAAACGAAAACGATAGTGAAAGTTGTTGCTTAGGAATCTAACAACAGTTGAGTAGATATATACCTCAGATATCAAAATTATCTCATCCGTAGATTCATATAATGAGCTGTTATGAATTTCTTTCCTTTGGTTACATGAAGCAGATTAATGGACCACCCAGAAGAAAACTCTGAGGAATCGATGGAACCTAGAGATAGAAAAGTCGGTCGTTCATGGTCCCGAATTCGAAAAGAGTTGGATGCTCTTAAAAAGTTGACCATGGATGCAGCAATATAGTCATGCAATTGTTTTTACCTTTCGTAATTGTAATGCCGTATGATGAACGACTATACCAAAAATCTGACATGCTTGCTATTCTTTTACGACTTTTATCTTTGTATCTTCTAAAATTAATCTCTAAATTCAAGCACAAACAATTATGTTTCATATGATCAAGTAACATTACATTATACATGCAAATTGTGTTTTAGGTATTTTTCAACACTGGTTTAATGAACTGATAACGTTTTAATTATAACCTAATCTAATATAGAAATCTCGATATCTTAATCAATTTACAAATTAAACGAATTAGAGACCACTCGACCTTGCTAATATATATGGCTCACGTACGATTAATATAATTTGTACCAACCAGACTTAATTAGAAAACACATAGGATCGATTATGAATGCCGTTTGTCCTTTGGTTCATGCATATGCTACAATCGTTGTCCTAGCTATAATATTCGACCTAACTTTAAGAAACGAGATTACAAGAAGAAGAAAGCTACAATGTACAATTGCTTGGATTCCCAATATTCAAGCCAACCATATTAAAACAAAGCAGGTAGCTGAAATCATCAAATTATGAGCATGCCAATACAGAACGAATATAGAACGCAAAGTTTCACATTTGAATATTGGTTCTCTTCGTGCTTGCTTTATATATTGTAGCAAGGGAATCAGGTCGATGCAATCGATCACGGATATATATATATATATATATATATATATATATATATATATATATATAATGTCCTTATCATAAATTTAGTGCAGATTTTCTTAATTTGATCTACTTTTCGATCAAATTTTCTCATTTTAACTGTTCATAATCTAGATATATATGTATGAATCATCTAAGCAAAATTTCAGTTGATTTGGTAATTATCGTTAAGGCCTTGAAAACGTACAAATACAATGAACGAACTGAATCTGTTCAACCAGAACCGATCGTGTTCTTCTCTACAAATCACAGTTTTAAATGTCCTAACGATCACCAAATGAGCTGAAAATTTACAGAGATGATCTGCTCATATATATATATACACATATACATACGACAATTTCACGAATCACAAATCACAACTTATGAAATACATACGACAATTTGGCAAAACATCATACCATGGAGAGTTGCAGATCGACAAGAGTCTGGAGAAATCGATTGTGTTGAGACGTGGAGTCATGAGATAGTGACAGGGACGGAAAAACAGAGAGATTGAAATTATTCAGTAGGCTAATTAGCAAATCTAGTGAGGTAAATCGCTTTGAGGAGCCAAATCTTTAGAGTTCCAGGTAGGGATGCGCGTTTTGCATCGAAAATACAGTTATCGACCTGAACCACACCAAAAAACATGATTCGGTAACCATACCTATCTAAAACGATATCGTTTTATGGTCATACCACACCGAACTCCATAAAAACGGTTTGGTTGCGGTTTGAGGTTATAATTCAACCGAACCGCACTGAATTCCACTTTTTCTTATTTTTTTAATTTTTCATTGATGGATCATGATTTTTAATATATAAGTAATATATAAATAAATTATTTATGTTTAAATTTGTAGTTTGTACGATACTGTGTTTGCATGATAGTTGATTTATTAAGTTATCAAATATGATGTTTTTGTTAGTTAACGTTAATTGATATTTTGATGTCATTTGTAGACTTGTATGGACTTGAAATGTATTCAAAATTTGTTTATGCCGTATAGGAATTGTTAGAAAAAAAATTTAGACATACTTTATTTGTTGAAATAAATAAATTGGTTCACACCGAAACCGACCCGCACTACACCGAAAAATTGTTTAACCGAAAAACGGTTTGGTTACGGTTTAAAATATTATAAAAATGAGAGAAACGGTTCGGTTACGATTTGAGCCTCAAATTGATGTTAACCGAACCATGTCCACCCTTAATTCCACGACATATTGCTTCAATTATTGCGTTTACCAATGAAAATTCAGAGATTCCCTAATTTTTGTGAACCGTGATATTTGACGATTGAGTGCACAAGAAATCAGAATTGACGAAAGGTGAGGAGTTATATGTTAATAATATTTTATGCAATTCAGTTTATATATTCCAATGAAAATTGGTGCTCCAAATTTGTTGGGCCCTGAGGCGACTGCTTGGGCCTCGCCTTAGATCCAGGTCTGGATTTAAATAATCAAGAAACAGAGAAGCACATATATAGACTAATGTAGTGTGGACGTACTATATTACCTAGCGAAGCAGTGGTATAGGATTGAAAGCTACAGAGCAACGCTTTGAAACCATAGTTACCTAGTACGATAGCTACAACAGTTTTCCATTTCTTTTGACGTTGTTATTTTAAGAGGTTTAACGCGATTGTATATATTTGCGTCAGTGACGGAGCAATAAATTACGAATGAGTAAGATACATTAATAAAAATAAAAATAAAAATATTTAAAATTATTTTCAAGATGTGACTCCTTTAAGGTATTTGAATTACTATCATTCTTTTTTTTAGTGGACGTGGTGATTTCTTTAAGGTATCTGAAACTGACGATTCTTCTTCAATAAGTTTGTCTATTTTTTTAAAGTATTTCAACATTTTGAATGCGATGAGATAAAGATTTGAAACTCTCTTCAATATAAGTTGTAGTAATCCATCGTTCTTGACTATATATATGCATTATATTTGCTATGGATTTTTTTTGCTACAAGGAATTGTATTAAATATGTAAATCTATTACTAAAAAGAAATGGAAACTTAATTTAATATTAATAAAACAAAAAATGATAGAGGTTCAATCCTATGCTAATTAACCATGTACTAATAGACCTTGTAAAGAAAAAAAACTCATGTTACAGGATATGAGGCCATGTAAACTGTTGCGCATGTTATACACACAGAAACTTTGCTTGATCGGATACACTAATTAGGTGGGTTCTAAATGGTTTCTAAGTGGTATTCACTTAGCATTATTCATGTAACTAGCACAATCCAAACATTCATTCGTTATGAAACTAGCACAATCCACACTCTACCTGTGTGAAGAGAAGTAAACCGAGGCTGGCGAGACATCAACGGAACATTTTAATTTGTCGGCCGACGTCGGAAACGAAACTTAGATTCAGACGGAGGAAAATGGCCCATTTCATTAACATCTTCACATGCACGTACTATTCTTCACATACAATGAAATCGACCTCTCATACAACATGTTTCCACGCGCGCCCTCCGCAAATGAGTGTAAGAATTAGTACTGGTACGTGTTACCTTAAGACACACACCTACAAACCTTTAACGCAATTCGTAATAAACCCAGATTTGGGTCGAGATCGATATGAGCTGTGTGATGAGGAAAGCTCAACTAGCTAGACATGCATGAAGGTAATGAGGGAGGGGCCTAGATCCCTCTCTCTCTCTTTCTGTATACCTTAATTTGACATGAAAGTTGATAATGAAGGATTTTCCAAGAATGGAAAGTTTCTCAGCAGAAACTTCAAACTTGCATTGGTGAGGGTTTTAAAGCTAGTGGCCATAAGAAAAGGAGGAGACGTTCATCTCTGGCCATTCGTTCCCACTGAGGAGGTACCAATTATGTGAAAGGAAATTATAGTTGCCTGTTAGGTACGCAATCACCCTTTCTTCTCCTCTTAGAAAAAGAATCCGCGCTGTGGGGTAAAAAAAGAAGAAGCTGGCAATAGTTTGTTTTAAACTCATGAATTGCCACTTTCGCGCTTTCTTCTCTTTAATTTGCTTTGTATATGTGTCTATCTTTCCGGTTCCGGCGATTTAGGATATTGATCATGATCATGTTAAATTTCAGGTTTTCAGTAAGGACTATATTAGACCAGTTTAGAACCAGAACGATCGAACTTACTGAAATGAGTGATTAGTGATCACGTCGCGGTGTTTTAACGAAAATTAACAGTGTGTTAACAGAATAACAGTTAAGAACTTAAGATACATGCTAGATGTGAGTAAAAGAAGATTACTACCTCTCTAAAGAGCTATTGATACCAAGTCTTTAGTAAAAACAAATACATATGAAGGATACATCTAGGTGGATATGAGCAAAACACAGAAAAATTGCAGACATTTGAGATGGGACGTCAAATTCTGATCATGGGGTTGCATAGTGATCGATGGAAGCACTATGTTGTGTCTGAAAGATGTGATACTAAAGCGTTCTTTTAATTTTTCCTATGAATTTTTACTCTCAAACCCTAAATTTCTGACTAGAAACCAATAATACATGTCACATAAACCAGGATCATCAGCCTAACTAAACCCAGGTATCTATAATTTTTTGATATTGAAAAACACTGATCATCAGTAGTACCAAGGCCAGGTGCATGAAAATGATACTCAAATTTCTCATCGCAAAACAATGACATATATCTTCCTTAAATTTTCAGATAAGATTTCGATGTCACTTGATACACTACTATAAAGTGTGTATGCATGAACCTGTCAACAGAGAGAGTATGAAATGCATTAGGCATCAGCAACAAGAATCTGAGTTATTCAACTGTTTCCATTTTCAGGTCAGAAAAACTGGTACGAGTTTCCATTTTGGAGAGGACGACTCTGTCCTGATGATGCAGCAGTAACTTTGGCGAGCACCCTAAACTAGCAAATGTGCTATACACAGCTTTGATAAAATTAAGATATCTCATTCATTCCCATTACGGTATCTTCTTTTGTGTTGATTCTCTGAGCAAGGTCGTTTCAGATAGAAAATATTTGTGTCCGATCTAGGTCGGATATGTGTGTCCGAAATCTCTCTTGTTTACGTATTTTTAACAATGTCAGTCATAATCTTTACAGTTCAATAGTTTAATTAACTAATAAAGATAATCTCTATAAAAATTCAATGTAATAAGAGATTGTTTGCTCAGCCGAATGTATCAAATAAATAGACAATTCTTGTTTAAGTTAAGACTCTAATGATCATCCGTTCATTTGATTGATGCATCTGAAGATTGCTTAATTAACTAATAAAGATAAACTCTATAAAAAATCAATATAATAAGAGATTGTTTGCTCAGCCGAATGCATCAAATAAATAGACAGTTTTTGTTTAAGTTAAGACCCTAATGATCATCCGTTTATTTGATTGATGCATCTGGTTGGACTAACAATTTTTTTACATTGATTTTTTACAAAGGTAATTTTAATTGATTAATTAAATTATTAAAAGGTTAAAATTACTATTAATATCAATAAAAATATATAAATAAAAAAGAGATCGGACACACGTGCCAAGGTTCCTTGTTAGAGATGGGTTTACATATATGGAAGCTTCTTGGATTTCAAAGCAAGGTTTTTCTTTGTCAGTTGTCAGCTAACTGGCCTCCATATTGAGGATGTTTCATTTTCTAAGCCAAACGTATAAAATATGTAAATAAAAGATAGATTGGACGCACGTGTCCAATTTAAATCGGACACAAATATTTTCCGAAAGACTTCTTTGTCAGAAATGGGTTTACATATATGGAAGTTTATTGGATTTCAAAGTAAGGTTTTTCTTTGTCAGTTGTCAGTTACCTGGCCTCCATATTGAGGATGTTCCATTTTCTAAGCCAAGCGTATAAAACGAATGCTGCAAGTGACGTTTGTGTGGTTTTGCTTGGAGGTTTGAAGGACTGGATGTTGCTATAAGAGGAATTTGAATGAGACTGGAAATGGCTACGTTGAGGAAAATGATGTACGCATGCGTACATACATCTTTATCTTTCAATTTTGGAGTTTGAAAATAACTCTCACGAATTTCCTAGAGTTTTGCCACTGGGTTCTTGTTCATACCAAATCTGTCTTATGGGGCATGAAACTCTGTATTCCGGCTATAGAAGAGAAATGCTTTAGGATAATTAATCAAAACCCAAATTCTAAAATTTGGAAAAAATAAAAAAATAAAACTAAGACATATATCGCATCATTTCGTCTAATAACAGAGGAGATCGACAGTATTATAACACAATTATTGATTTTTTTTGGTAATGAAACACAATTATAGATTTGATCAAACAAAAAGAGGACGGAGGAGCAGCTAATTAGTTGCTCGATTGTCGAATGCCCGCGAATTTTTAATAATATTACGTCAGCGTGGTCTGACCGCTCTTACGTAATAATTGAAGTTAGACCTAGATATTGATTAGATATTAATTAGTGTTTCATTATGTTCTGAATTAGAGTGTCTAAATTCCAATGGAAAAATAAAAGTGTAGCCAGTAGGATAGCCCAGATTTTAGCCTGGAGTCTGGCGAGGCCTTGTGGTTTTATCAGGACTAGCTAGGCCGCCTAGAAAGTGGATGGTCAATATATTGGGTAATTGGTGTAGTTAGCTTTGGAAGCTGTCTAGCATGAAAGCAAATAATAGACTTGTAGTGTCAATTTGAGAGGTCAGCTACACCTAGATACATTGCTCCTGCTTTCTTCATGAATAATGGCCTCTGAACTGTGATCATGGATTCATTGCTACTCATAATAGAGGAGCGCAATTATGATAAAACCTACACTTATTTAGGCCTTTAGGGTATGTTCCAAACTGAGGGGTGCAAAGTGAAAACATCCTATTGTGTGTTGGGTTTGCCAATGTTTACCAAAAAAAGAAGGAAAAATTTGCTACCATACACCAACTTTTGTTCACTATCAATTTGTGTACACAAAATTTTAAATTATAAATTTTAACACATCAATTTTCAGTTTCAAAATATAGTATAGATACATCATGTCATTCACGACGTTAGTTTGTTATATTTTGCAAGGTACAACGCTCATTCTCTCCTTATTTCATCTTTTTTTGTCTTTCTAATCTCTCTGCTCATAACCAACACACCACCACTCTCGATGTTTTTAGCCCAACCTCTGCACCATTCTTTATCACACCAATTTTGCCGACCAGGGACATCAAACACTCACCCTTCCTCAACCACCAAAACGGATGGATTATCAGGCGGAGGTTGATTTGGCGACTTGAGCCAAGTTCTACAAAAGATTTTTTGTGACTAATACAGGTTCTTTTGGATGGATATATATATATATATATATATATATATATATATATATATATATATAACCCCATTTCAATGATGGATTTTTTTAACTATTTCTAGGGATAAGTTATTACACAAACTTCCCGATAAAATTTCGGCATCTCCACCATTCAGTTTGTTGGGCTATATGAGTAGATCATCTCTATAAAATTTCAAATGATTTGGTGATCGTTAAGGCATCCAAAGTTTCGATTTATTTTTAATGATCTTGAACGGTGCAGGTTTGACATAAGTGTTAAGTTTTTTGTTTCAATCTCAACCATCCAAACAAACTGAACGGTGGAGATGCCGAAATTTAATCGGGAAGTTTGTGTAATAACTTATCTCTAGAAATAGTTAAAAAATGAATCCCTCATTAGAAGGGCCTATATATATAAGTGCCTATGACAAAATCCAAAGTACAATGAATGGAAACTAGTGCTAGAGAAGTTCACCCTCACACTCATCAGTCTTTTTTTAGATAAGACTTGCGTTTTGCTGGGTGTAGATTTGAAAGGTGAAGATATATATTGTTGTCGGGGAGGAGGAAGAGGTTTTTTTTACAAAGAGGAAGAAGGTTTGAGAGAGAGAGAGTGAGAAATAGAAGAATGTAAGTACCGAATTATCTTTTTACAAATGAATAATTACATGAGTTAACGACGTTATTAACGTCGTTTATCTATATTAGGCCATGTTTGAAAATTTATGTATGAAAGTTTATGTTTTAAAACTTAGTGAACTTAAATTCATTCATAGTGGAGTTAACTTCGTGATCCTGAAATTTTTTCAAAAAGGCAAGTAGAATAATAGGGTATTTCAATTTGTGATTACATTAAAGAAAACAATGGTTTTGGGATGGAATGTTCCTTGGTTACATTAAAGTATGGGCTTTATGATTTTTATCGTATGGGCCTTATGAATAATTGGTCAAATAAGGTCTATTTATTAGAACCCAAACAAGGTTACGGCTTGGGGGAAGGTATGGACCTAATGACTTGTTTAACTGGTAGAATTGGTCACCATAGGGTTTGATTAGACGCTTACAATTCCACTAACTTTGGGCTCGATGAATAAATTCATTATCTGCAAGTTCATTTTTATGAGAATTTTTCATTGGCAAATCATCACTGACATTTTCTTTCCCTAGCGATCATATCATCATATACAGAAGCTCGGATTTGTCAATGAATTATACGATATGATCTGAGCTTTTGGTATGGTGGTCGATCTGTGAACGAAATCGTTTTGGGTTTAAGGTATTTACCTTGATCTCCTCTTAGATGACATTTTACCGTGAACATATCACCATATCAAAAGCTTGGATAAACAAATCTTCACTTGAGAATTGCGTATGATTTCTTCATAGGTAAATCTTCCAATATTTTTTTGTAGGGGGACTTTCGTTAAAGAATCATTTGTCACTAAAGATACGGGTCACAAACGAAAATGCGTGCCTCTAACCTCAATCACTGAAAAATTAAATCTTCACCCTCCTTCACTGCTTGATCGAGCAAACTTTCTGAGGTTTTGAAAATTGAGGTCGACTTACGTTTCATCAGCCTTCAAGGATTGGACCATTACGTACTGATTGAGATCAATTAAGCTAAAGTTGAAAGCATCCGAAGCTATAGATCGAATCCATCATCTAGATATAGTTCCCTTTCACTAGATCCATCTTCATTTTCACGTCTGCAGGTAAGCTCAGGTATTAAATACAGTCGAGTCTTCAAAATTATTGTGTCCTTTTGATGTTCAATGTCTTTACAAGGAGAAGAAGCCAAATGGGGACCTTGAGAACTTATTCAAATCGATCAAGATGTAAAAAAAGAAACCGAACCATGTAGCCTGGAAATGTGAAGAACACAACATACACTGTCGACTCAGATTACGACTGCTCTTTTCTCTCAGGTGGCAAAGCGGGGCTTCTAGGGTTTTGAAAGTTGGAGATCTTTCACAGAAGTTGGTGGTGTGTGATTAGAATATGGAAAAATGACAAAGCTGAAGATGCCGGACCAGTGAGAAAGAGCATTCAATATAACAGCTGTAGTAGATAGTGGTTTTTGTTGTTAGGTATGGCGGTATGGGATGTGACTTTGCTTTTCTTCAGCTATTCTATGATGAGTAGCGAAGTAGATCACACGCTTAGTTTAAGCAAACCATAAGGTATGTATTGACATTGAAATTAATGATTGAATGCATATCAACTTAACCATGAACTAACTGTTTTGAGAAAGTGGCTCAGAAGTAAGCAGTCATTCAATTGTATAACAGTAATTTTGTGTTTATTCAATGCAATTTTACCAGTTTAATGTACTTCAATACTATACTTCACAAATTTAGGACATAAACTTCCACCTTGTGGTGGATATATTTTGTTTGATTGAGATCACACGGCTTCTTTAAAGACTCTATAAACTCAGTTACTAATTCATGCTTGAAAATTTTGTCAGAAGACTTCCTTCTCTTTAACTGTTGAGAATAAACTGTGATTTTATTTCATTCAACATTGACAGAATTCGAACATGGTATGTGATTTCCACACCAGACTATTACCAAGTGACCACATATTGTGGTTATCTTACTCTTTTTGTGCGAAGAAAACGGCTAAACTTGTAGTAACATCAACATATGTAGTAGTATTATGCATATGCTTTGAAATCTCATTCGGTACAGTAATTCATTTATTGGATTATAAGCATTTAAGCAACAATTAATGTCACAAATCTAATGTGAGGATTTTCATGTACACCCAATTTTCAAGAGTAGTTTTAAATAAAACCCAACATAATATTTCTTTCCGATTGAAAAGTGGTTTTAATTATAATACATATTATGTATTATGTTTTTCTAAATTTTACACAATTACCACTATTCAATTATAACATATAAACATAATAATTTTTCTAAATTGATGTTGTTTTAAATAAGTTGATTGATTAACGAGTCGGTCTCGACTCCGTAAAAGCAGGAGGAGAAAAGTTAGGGTTTAGAGGTTGTGGCTTGTCCGGCGGCGCCTTCACTCCGGCGTTGACCTTCGGCCTCGTTAGTGGGGGTGTTGGTCGCTTGCCGAACGGGCGTTGGGTGATGTCTCTCACTCAGTTGATGGTGATACGCGGTGGATCAAAAGTAAGGTTGTTTTCAGCCGGGGCTGGGTTAGAAAAAACGAAACTCGAACTCGAAATTTTTGGGTCGGTCCGGGTCGGGTTTTTTTTCAAGCGAAACCCGCGGGTTTTTGAGCCGGTCCGGGCCGGGTTTTCGGGTCAAAAAAATTTCAAAGTTCAAATCTAAGTTCATTAATGAATAAAGTTTGTGGAACACGTTTTTTTATATTATAAAACGGGTTTAATTGGATGTTTTTATGGTGAAGAAGTGAGCATGAGTTGGATGTTTAATTTGACGACATCTAAGCTATTTATTAGCTAGTAGTAACCCAATAGAAATACAACACCTAAGCTAGCAATACATACATTTCGGGTTTTCAGGCCGGTCCGGGTTTTAAGATATGAAACCTGACCCGCCCGGTAGTTTTTAATTCGATCCGGGTTTAACCCGACTTGGAATATTTACTTTTAAGACCTGACCCGATCGGGCCGCACCGGTCTGGGTTTCCGTCCAAAAAAACAGCCTTAATCAAAAATGTTTGCTTCCACATAAACAGATCGGAACTTGTGTGCTGGTTTATTTTTCTGGCCAAATCGAGTCTCTAGGTCTATCTTTTCTCCTTCTACACATCCTAGGCCATCCAACAACACTAAGAACACGAGAAAATGTCTAGTTTTTATACCTTGAAGTTTCTCCCTGGTTTTCCGGCAGACCTCCTCCATCGGAGATCCTCCTTCCTCCTCCTTGCTCCTAGGCAACTTCTGGTGACGCCTGGAGGCTTCCTAGCTCTCTAAAAGGTCTGAATCGGTTGGATCCCCACTGCACAGTGGCCTATCTACTTCTCCTTGCTGCTGGGCGGCGCTGGCGTCGCTGGTGGTCTGTGTTGGGTAACCGAGGCAGGGCGAGGCCACAGGTGGTGGCGGTAAGCGTCGACGCGCATGGATGAGGGAGCGGCCGAGCTACTGTGTCGAGGAGAGTGAGAGCTGTCTCTCGAAAAGGAAGGGAGACAGAAGAGGAAAGAGGGAGAAAAGAGAAAGAAGAAAAAGGACAGGTGGAGAGAAAATGGGAAGGGATAAGAGGATATAGGAGAGAAAGTGGGTTTATAAATTCGACGATCGAATCAACGACCACAATTCAACTACATTTTCAAAATAATTTTTAAACCAAACTCATTTTCGAAAATTCATTGAAAAACAATCGAATGTCAAATTAAATCGTAAAAGTTGTACGGAAAATACGTGAAGTGCCGGAAAGTATTCCGTAAATACTTTCACGCATGTGGCGACGTGTGTTCTAACGTAAAAGCGTTAGACAAAATTTACGACGTACCGAAAAGTAACCGGAATTAAACCCTCAATGTGTCAGAAAATTAAATAAAATTATCGGGGTCTCACACTTATCAAGTAGGGCATGATATGTTAATATACCTAAAAAGAAGAAACTCAAATTAGGATTTAGGGTATATAGTTAAGGAGGGTGTATAGGGTTTAGGTTTTAGAATTTCTTCATTTTACTATGATAATTAGATATCTTATTTATATTATATTTTACCTTGTGTATAGATCAAAGAATGAAGAACTGCATCATTTGACCTAGATATTTTTCTTAAAAAAATTGCATAATTCTTGCAAATTGATTGAACATGTTAGTGTTAGAAAGTAAAACACATAATCATCTATTTTTAGAGCAAACAATAGAGAGTGTCATTAACAGGAATAGAGGAGGGATAACAAAACTAGGCTAAAAAACCTAAAAAAAACAAAACCAAAAGACCTAGGCCCAAAAGGACCTAAGGCCAACCAACCCATAAGATCTCAAAGGTATGCCCACATAAGGAACCAGCCTGGAGCACTATTGTGCCCTGGCTTCACCCACCACCGCCGTCGAAACCGGTCGTCTTCTGAAAAGTAGTAATATTCGCAACCACCATGAAAAAGTATATGTCCACCCATCATGTTACATCGTTGCTAGATCAAAGCGCAGTAGCCATACCCAGATCTGAAAAGCATCTGGAAAGCCGTGGTGTACCGTTCTCTCCTTCGCGCCACCCCACTACCCCTACTACCCTCATCACCTTGAGACTCGAACCTCCACCCCTCAACGAACAACCGACCGCCATCGAGACAGCCCCGCCAGATCCGCTCTGTTTTCTTATAACCCTTCCTAATCAAGTAGTCACTAAGACGGGTATACCACATCCGCTCGGATTGCTTCAATCCGTATAGTGAGCGTTGCAACTTAATGCAGTACGCACTCCGTGGTTTAGAGCCACTTGACTTAGGCACCTGGAAACCATCAAGTAATTTCATATATATCTCTGAATCAAGATCCATATAGAGATATGCTGTAACTGACAGGACCCACCCCGGGTTAAACCCCTTTAACCCGAAGTAAATCCTGCGGGGACCACCTCAAGAGAACTTCTTACCGAAACCCCCTTGAAATGGCCAACCCTTCCTACAAAACTAACTAAACCGGGTTAGTCAGAGCAGTCTACAGAGATGATTACCCCAAAGAATTTCGAGCAGCAACGGAATGATCGACTATGCCTCGACTCTCGTACGCGCTCGACCTCCTCTCACGAACCCTGCATCACTGGGCATTTAAAAACGAAAGGCCCAGGGGAGAAACATTTAAAAACTGTTAGAGTGAGTGGACGAAAATCAAATATAAAAGCTCCATTTCCTGTAATGCTCTCCCAAAAGTATATCAATTTAAAAATCATTTATGCATGCCCACAATGACTAAATTTCCGCAAATGCATGATAAGATAAACCAGCAAGGAATATGGGAAGAGAAATGTTCACCAAACATAATAAGTCTGACCTTTCAGACTAGGGTCGGAGCTAAGAGCTCTAGTAGCGCCCTCACGCTACTCTAGCTAGCATATTTATTGGTCAACCCTTAAAATAAACATTCATAACAATACATTAATCAAATTCTCTTCCCAAAACAATTAATTAAAACAATTCCTTGTCATATATGCATAAAACCAATTTCCAACGAAGTCTCGGGTTCAAATCCATTCGAAGGACGGCCATCACCGTCTATAGCCATTTTCGGGAGAAATAGAAAATTGAGTAATAATGTAAATACTTCACGCATAAGTGTCAAAATCTCAAACCCTAGTAAAAATCTTTAACCGAGGCTCCCGCTAAACTTTAACCAAATAAAATCGTTCAAGAACCCGAGAAAGATATAACTCTCGAAAACCATCATAAAACCATGCAATTAACTCAATAATTAAAGCATGCATTTATTTAAAATAATAAGTCCACTCACAGTACTATTGCGACCTTCTCGCTCGGAAAGCTCCTCGAGCGAAACCCTCGACTACCGCGTAGTCGAACCCGTCTCACGTCCGACCAGAGACTGTTCGGCATTCTACCGGTTTACGGTATCACCGGAATCTTCGCCGGATTCCGGTAACTTGCCGGAATTTTGCCATAACCTCCTCGTTTCTCCGATTACCAAGTTACGACAACACATGCGTAGGGAAACAACAAACAACATCATCAGCAACAGATTAACATCACACGTTCAACAACACAGTGACAAAGACACAGCAGCTCAAAACCAGGAGACTGCCCCTCACCTCCAAAATTGATCCAACATCAGCTTCTCTTCTTCCTTCACCTTCCTTCCTTCTTCTCTAACTCCAGAGCCTCACTGACGCTCGAAAAACAGCTTGCCGGAGGCCAAGAACCCGAACCCAGAAAAAGCCGAACACTTCAATTCGTCGAACCTCCGCCGGAGGCGCCTGATTTCCGGCGAACACAGTCGCCGGCCTCGTCCTCCGATCTCCGTCGACGGTTGAAGGATCTTGGATTGGGTGGCTGGGTTTTGTAGAGGAGAGTGAGAGGGTCAATTTGGCAGGGGTGCGCCGGCGTGGGTTGGCCGGACGCGGCGGAGATGGAGGTGGCAAGGCTGCAGACCGAGAGCGGAGAGGGAGAGTGGTTGGCTCGGGTCAACGCCGAGTTGGGTGTTTGACTCGGGTCAAACCTCTCTACCCTTTTTATAGAAAGATCAACGGCTCAGATCAGATCTTGGAAAGATCTGACGGTCCAGATTAAAAGAAGGTAAAAAGTAAAAGGGTAAATGGTAAAACTGATTTACCGGATTAATAATTTAAAAGTTACCGAAACCTTCAAAAATCCGTAGAAAATGAACCGAAGCTCCGAAAAATAATCCGAAAATACCGGGAGACTCGTGTCGACACGTACTACAACATCGAGTCGTCAATTCAGGTATTTGGAGTACTTTTAAAAACTCGAAAATTAACTCGAGCGATAACTTATCGAATTACCGATCGCAATTAAAAATCCTCGGTAACTCATGAATTTCTGTGAAAGGTAACTTTTATTAACTTCACAAGATTCGGGGTGTGACAGTAACCACGTCCATGAGCTGTATGTCCAGTTTTTCAGATACTACCAAACTGACAAGGTAGCGGAAAGAGATTATGTCCATTACGAGAGAATATGTGTCCTCGTAGTCTATTCCAGGACGTTGTGAGAAACCTTGAAACCTTGAAACCTTGCGCCACAAGGTGAGCTTTATACCTTAGTATCTCGTTCTTCTCATTACGCTTTCTAACAAAAACCCATTTATGTCCCACAGGCTTTACACTTGGTGGCGTTAACATAACTGGTCCAAACACCTGTCGCTTTGTTAAGGAATTCAATTCCTCCTGGATAGCAACTTTCCTTTTAGGCCAATCCGCTCTACGTTCACATTCATTGACGGAGCGTGGTTCGATATCATCGTGCTCAATTATCTCAAGAGCCACGGCATAAGCAAATACATCATCGATATGCATGGATGATCGGTCCAGCAATGATACTGTGTTCTCATAACACATCGAGATTTCCATGTTCTCGATTACCGATTCGGGTCTCGGGGCGTCCCCCAAGCACACCGACATCATTTCTAGGACATAGGTGTAATCAGAGACAATCTCGTGAGAAAGATTCTCAGTATCGATGAGTAAAGGATTGGATTGTGCCAGATGAGCCCATTTCTTCCTAGGCTGCACATCTTTCGAACCAAGTGGCCTCCCCCTCTTCTTTTGAGGAGCCACGGCCTCCGCCGTCCATTAGGGTCGGCAGCGCCAATACTAGGGGTAGCGGTGCTCGGACCCGGGGTGTCCATGCCCATCTTTGGGACTTCTAGCCTTGTAGGGACATTAGCAGCTGGTATGTACGATCTCGTGACCTTAGCAATCTCAGCAAATGAGTCGGGTATCGAATCCGCCACTTGCTGGAGCTCAAGGATTCGCCTCACTTCCTTCTCGACATGAGAAGTGCGGGGATCATAATGAGCAAGCGTTGGAACCGACCAGGCCAATTCCTGTCGTTCACGCCGAGCATGCATGCTCTCATCTCCCCCTAACGACGGGAAGACGGCCTCATTAAAGTGACAATCAGCGAATCAGGCCTTAAAGAGATCACCTGTCAAAGACTCTAGGTATCTGATGATAATTGGGGAATTATAGCAAACATAGATACCCAAACGTCGTTGCGGACCCATTTTCTTACGCAGTGGTGGCGTAATAGGCACATACACTCCACAACCGAATATGCGTAAGTGCGAAATGTCAGACTCATATCCAGTAACCAACTGGTATGCACTAAACGCTTGGTTGGAGGAAGGTCGGAAACGAACTAACACGGCTGCATGCAATATAGCATAACCCCAAGACGTAATAGGGAGCTTTGATCCCATGACCAGTGCTCTAGCTATCAACTGAAGTCTCTTTATCATAGCTTCAGCCAAACAATTTTGCGTATGCACGTGTGGAACAGAATACTTAAAATCTCTATTCCAACCGACATGCAATAGTCGTCAAAAGTCTTTGACGTGAACTCACCGGCATTATCCATCCTAATCGACTTGATTGGATGATCAGGGTGGTTAGCCTTCAGCTTAATAATCTGTGCCAAGAGTTTGGGGAAAGCAGCATTCCGTGTGGACAATAAGGCGACATGCGACCAGCGTGTCGATGTATCCACCAGAACCATGAAGTATCTAAACGGTCCACATTCTAGATGGATGGGTCCACAAATATCACCTTGGATACACTGGAGAAATGGGATGTTCTCTGTGTTTGCTTTAGCATAAGAAGGTCTGGCCACCAACTTAGCCATTGCACAAGCTTTACAAAACAACTTATGAGCATCAGACAGAGTTAGTGACGCATCAGGAAGGGTCCGGATCCTCATGACCGAGTGAGGATCGGCGGAGCTATCCTCTGGCGACCCATGTGTCGGCCGGGAGCTCACTTTGGCGACCAGTGCATCTCTACCCTCTATGGGGAGCACGTGTCCCAAACCTTTTCGCTTTGTACGGAAGAAAGGATGTCCATACGAGTTTCTTAGAATACTTATCTTCATATCTCTTTCGGGGTGACCGAGGCGGTCATGCCATAGCTTGTACGAGTCATGGTCCTAATAATCATGTTCGACGACCGCATAGGATTAAATAACCTTTATGGTGGTGAGGTACAAACCACAAGATTGACTCATTAGCTTCTCCAAGATGCGCTTAGAGCCACACTCATTGGAGGTTACACAGAGGAACTCACGTCCATTCTCACAATGCGTCTCCAAGTGGAAACCATTGGCGCGGATGTCCTTGAAACTCAGTAGTGTTCGAAGGCCCTTAGGCGCATACAAGGCATTGGAAACAATGATCAAGGTTCCATTCGGCAGCAGGAACCTAGCAGGTCCGCACCCTTGAATGACAGGAGATGAACCGATCAAAGTCTTCACGGAAGTTTGACAAGGCGTCAGCTCTGTAAAGAGTAGCCGATTCCTCACGATCATGTGGGTCGTCCCACTATCTGCAAGGCACTCGATTTCTCCACGTGACATACCTATCAAACAAGATAGATACGTGAGAAAAAGATATAAATTCGAAGGCAACAACCGAAGGCAACAATCGAAGGCAACGATGTGCTTTGCAGAATTCCTGGCAGCCTGACATTTGCTCACTAATATGGTCATAACTCCTTCGTTACGATGGATATGAACCAACCGCGAAAACAGTTGGAAACTAGACAGATGTAGCTTTCCAGTTATATGTGGTTTTCGTTCTAGTTCATCCGGAGCTGTTCACAAAGCTCTTCGGAATTACTGTATCGAAAGTGACAGATTCACTGTTTTCGTTTTTGAATGCCCTGAATTGCAGCTTGCTCGTATGCCAATGTCATAAGCCCTTGGCAACATTTGGCAGTGCATTGCATCTACAAATATTCTATTACACTAAGCATTTGGCAACTTGGTAGTGCAAGAGGAGCCACACACATGCCGGTGCACAGAGCACTCGGCAACAATCGTTGACAGCACACTCTTTGGCGCCCATGGCACACGATATGGGGCATTTAAGAGCGGGCTCGGCAGCTCATCACTAGTGCACGGTATGAGATGCACAGAGCTTTGGCAAATGCCACCTAAAGCTCGGCCCTGGAGCCCGGTGCTCGGCAGTCGGTGCCTTATGCACGTCCTCGAGTGTTCTGTGCTATGTAGCTCACTTAATACCTATCCTTGATGTAAGTGCACATCAATTGGTGATCAGTGCTCAGGCCCTTGTGTTCAATGTTAACATCTAGTGCTTAGTGCTCAACACTTAATACACAGTGCACGACAGTTCATGTGTAGGGCACACAAAACTTGTCAACATCTGGCACAAAAGTGGTGACATTCTTCACACAAAAATGAAGCAATTGACATACATGGGCGGCAATTGACACACAATTGGGGCAAAAAACAATCTAGGGGCAGTATGTAGCGTACAGAGTAGCAACAGGCACGTTGGGCGGTAACAGGCGCGTGACTGTCGGCAGCCGGCAGCCAGGTGCACTTGTGCTCGGCAGCAGTGCACAGCAGCTCGGCAACCATGCTGGCAGCATGTGTAGAGCACGCAGCTCCTAGGAAGCGCTCAATAGCTGCTTGCCTTAGGCTTAAAACAGTGTTGCCTAGCTTCTAAACTCCATTGGAGAGTCTTAGAGCAGCATACAATGGTCAAATGCATCGGATATTGTCAAGAGTTTGTATAAACATATCTAACACAATAGTTAAGAACATCGAATTTATTACACGCATAATGGTTTACAACCAAAGGTCTCAAGAACAATCGAACTAATCATGGTATAAACATGCCTTATTACATATGCTTGAAAGGAAAAACAACTCATGGAGATAAAAAAAACAAGAGCTCAACAACTTAAAAGTCAGGTGCATCTAAGTCGGTTTGGTCCCGAAAATCCTCAACCATAAGGTTGGCATTCAGCACTTTGTCCACTTCCACAGTGATATGACTCTCCACAGTTTCCTTATATTTCTTGTACGCAGATATTATGTCGGTAGGTGCTCGGCATTGCCTCATCCAGTGGTCCTGTGACCCACAACGATAGCATATATTTGTCTTAGCATTTTTCTTGGTGAATTTCTGAACCGGCTTGGGAGCTCGGCCCCTAGGGGCGGGTGCATCATCCTTCTTCCGGATATTAGGACGACCCTTAGAATGTTTAAAACCTCTAGTGCCTCTTCTAGTCCGGATGCCTTGACCAGAGCATTGCTCACGGTGATATGGTTCATAATGATCTCGTGCTCTCTGTTTCATGACTTTCTCGCATCTGGCACTGTTGTAATTAGTCTCTGGAACAACGAGGGTCCCAACAGGCCGAGCAGTGTTCTTAGTCAAGATCTTACAATCCTTTTCCTCAGTTAGCAATAACGTCATAAGAGAGTCAAACGTTGGAGTAAGACCACTCTTATAGTCATGCCTATACTGTTTCATCAAAGTAGATGATGACCTGGGGAAAGTAAGCAATGTTTTCTCTATGAGATCATCCTCGGACTTCTCAACTCCACAAAAATGCAGACGAGCACATAGTGCAAGCATGTCTGTCTGGTACTCCTTTACAGATTTGTAATCCATTAGCCTGATGGAAGCCCATCCAGCCTGCAGCTCCGGTAGAAGCGCAACATGAACATTACCAAATCTTGTCGCGAGCTTGTTCCACAGCTCAGCGGATTGGCTACTTGCTGGTATTGCCACCTCAATGTGGAATCCAGGTGTCGACGGATAAACATATGCGCCTTGGTCTTTGTTTTTTCGTCCGGTAGCTCTACACCCTCTGCAAGGGGTTCCGTGGGAGGATCGATGGTGGAGATATAGTCTTTGCCAATAAAAGTCTGCCTCATGTCGAGGACCCAGCGGTGATACTCACGGCCTTGGGCATCCAGGGGATCAAATTGTAATTGTTTGTCCATTGACTCTGTATACAAGAATTCAAGCAGTTAGTTCGAGACCAATTGGATTCGATGCTTAATTCTTAAATCAAACAGTCATGGATACCACATCATGCTGACCTAGAGAGGATATACAGTGCATATGTACATGTTTGCAGCTGCGTGCACGTGCCAAGGCCCAGCCTCGGAAGCAGTGCTCGGCAGGTGCACAGTAGGTGCACGTGTGGTGCTCGGTGGCAGCGTGCGCGTGCACAGGGCCAATCCCTGGCAACAGCGCTTGGCATCAGCCTATCCGGTGCACTTATGGTGCCTGACAGTAGTGCACGTGCACAGGGCCAATCCCCGGCAGCAGTGCACGTCAGTGCACAGAAGGTGCGCATGCGGGCCGGCAGCAGCGTGCACCCGCGCACAGGGGTAATTCCCGGCAACGGTGCTCGGCAGTGCACAGCGACAGCATGGCAAACATATGCAATCACTCCTCTAGGGTTTTATTAAACACATGGTACCTGTAAAGACAAACGTCCCAAACATAGAAGGGAGATGGAGAAGGGAGGAAAAGACTTTATCCCCCCCGAGTTTAGTGAATTTTGAACGAGTTTAGGGTTTCAAAATACATACCTTTTTCGACAAATCCTCCAAATAAGCTTGAGATTTGTGTTTTTGATTCTTGGGCAGCGGTTGTGCGCAGTAAAAAAAAAGCGGTGCGCGGTAGTGCGCGTTGGTGTGCGCTGGTGTCCGGTGGGTGCGCAACGGTGCACAAGAGGGTGCACGTCGGTGCTCGCGGCAGTGCGCAGGCAGGGGCTGCCGAAAAAAACTTTTGGATTTTGGGGTTTTTTCGGTGGTGGGTGGCCGATATTAGGTAGGGTTTTCTAGAGCAAAACGTGACTGATAACGTCTTGTAGAATATGTGCTGATAGAGAATGAATGGAATCAATCTTCTTATTATGAATAGGAATGAGCTCTTTATATAGAGACTCACTCTAAGTACAATAGACCAATCCTACTGGGATTGGGTTAAGTCCATAATGTAAACCTATTACAACTAGGGCACACGCATAAGGCCCATTGGGCTAAACCCATATACACGACATAAGACCAAGTACACACACGCATATGTTATATGTCCTACAATACTTGCTAATTCTAAAAATTCACGAGACCAATATTACATTCTTAAAAAAACGAGACCTGTACAAAGCGTGTGATATGTCAATCATTCTTACCGAAGTTGAAGACCGAAATTACTTTTAAAGGAACGAAAGAAATTAGCTATTCTTGATTTTATAACCAATACTACGAAAAAACAAACCAGTCAATGATAAAGCTGGTTCTATAATTAATCCTGCTTTGATCATGTAGAATTATGTTGAAAAATGGACTAGTGCTCAGTCTAAGCTTAAGAGTGATAACATGTTCAATTACACTTTTTTATCTTGGTTAAGATCTCCTGTTAATTGTTTAAAGCTCAATATTGATTGGGACTAGAGTTACTTCTTCTGAAAAAATAGGTGTTGGTGGTGTGTCAAGAGACAATTTGGTAATTGGATTTTTGGCTATCAGATGAATCTAGGAGTCTGAGAATTTTTAGATGCTGAAGCATGAGGTTTGCTTTTTGGTCTTAAATTTGTTGCAAAGTATCACTATTGTGATGTGAAAGTTGAGACTGACTCTTCTATTCTATTTCAGTTTATGCACAAAGATAAGTCTAATCATTCTCTTAGATCCCTCCTTGTTGCTTATTATTTTTTAATATCTAAAATATAAAATGTGAAGCTTTCTCATATTTTCAGAGAATACAACGTGATAACTGATTTTCTAGCCAAGAATAGTATCTTCAATAAGATTGGCTTGATCACTTTTGAGTAACCTTCTGCTCATGCTATCCAAACTTACCTTGATGACCTTTCTGATGCTGTTAGAACTAGGAATGCCAATTCCAACATTTAATTTTTTCTGTTTCTGTATTTGGAGCTTTTAGGTCCCTCTTGTAACCAAACAAAAAAAAGCTGGCTCTATAAAGATCGCAAATGAAAACGGGATACTATTTGAGACAATCTGTTGAGGTCAAGTTTTCGGTTAAAATGACCATCTTCACCAAAAACCTGACCTCAGAACCAAAAATCCAGAAAACATATTTTTGTTTTCAGGCATGTGAGGAAGACTGTTGTTGTCTCAAACTGTCACAGACTTCCACTCTTCTCCCCTGTTTCCGTTTATTTTCACATGAAGACCGTGAAAAACGCAGCAAACCCATAAACGACTCACAATCTCAAACGCTTCTAACTCCTCTTACATCGTGTCGGATCCCAAATCCAAGCCCTTTCTCAGTCACTGACCTAACTCTCTCACTTTTTTTTATCTTCATCCGCATTTTGCTTCCCCTCGCCTTCATTTCACTTTTCTCTGTACCAATCTCTGCTTTCTCCTATCTCTCTCTCGCTGCTTCTAAAAAGCTTAAAGCTTTGTGGGTCCGGTGGTTTCTGCTTCGTTATCAAATCAAGGTCTTTTTGAGTCCTCTCTCTTTAAAGTGTCGGTGGGATCCGAGTCCCACACTCTTCTCATGATAGCGATCATTGACTCTAGTTAAGGCTGTCTCTCTTCGCATTGTAGCAAGTTTCCATCCAATGTATTTAGTGCTCTTTTTTCAGTTTTAAGTGTTTGGTTTTGGTTATGATGATTGTGGGGTTAACTTGTTTGCATTTTCAATGATTGTTTTTTGGTTTAGAGAATCGAGCTTTGTTGGTGAATGAAGCATGGACAAGGCGTGGCTATGGAGGAAGAAATCCACAGAGAAGCGGCCCATTGTTGCTGACAAAGTCAACGGTTCGTCAAGAGGAAATGAAGAAGAGGTAAGCTTTATAAATTTTTACAGAGATTTTCCTTTTTTGTATTAGTCTGTGTAGCTTTTGTTTACTGTGTTGTTGCTATTTTGATGCAAGAACATGTGTTTGTAATGTTTATAGCTTGGTGAAATCCAGATACATTCCAGACTTCGAGTTTCACCCTTTTAATCCTAGATATAAATCTTGATGAAGAGAGCTGCTATTTTGTTTTATGAAGAGTACTGGTTATGTTGATCTGGAAGAGTTAATAATCACTCGTATCATATTTTGGGATCATGAATCACTTAAACTTGATAAGCTCTTCTGAATTGTATAAAAAACAATTTCTAACACTGACTAGTGGTTATACCAAGATGGCGGTTCAGAATTTGGAAAAATGATCTCTCACAACTTCAGTTCAAAATTTGAAGTCAGTTTCATATTTTGATAGAATGCCAAAGCTTAGTTGCTTTACATTCTCAGATTTTCTTATTATTTGGAGATCAACATAAGCTAGAGAAACTAAAATTATCTGGTTTATTTATCTACATATCAATGTTTGACTTGGTCTACGACTCTGCGGTAATACAAATTTTATTTTAAACTGCATACTGCATTGTGAAGCTACCTAGGTAGCAGATATGCAACCCTTATGTAGCTGTATAGAATATCCTGGAACTCAGAGCTTTGAGCTCCTAATGATATTATGTCCAATGTATTCTGTTTCTTATTTAGATGGAGGCAATGCTTACTGAGAAGGCAGAGCTGGAGAAAGATCTGAAAGCTTTAAGTGATAAGCTGGTTTCTGCTCTCTCTGATTGTAAGAATAAAGATGAACTTGTGAAGAAACATGCCAACATGGCACAGGAAGCTGTTCACGGTAATTGTTTGTGTTGGTAACAGTAATGATCTCCTATACATTGTGTTAATATATAGTATTATATTTTATGTATTAGGTTGGGAGAAGGTAGAAGCAGAAGCAGGGTTTCTAAAGCAAGAATTGGATAAATCTTTGCAACTCAGAGACGCTGCCGAAGAAAGAATAGCTCAATTGGATGGAGCCCTCAAGGAGTGCATGCAGCAGTTACGATATGTTCAAGATGAACAAGAGCAAGGGGTTCATGATGCTGTGATGAAGACAACAAGGGAATTCGAGAGATCACAGATGGTGTTGGAAGAGAAGCTAACAGAGACCACTGAAGGGCTTTCTAAAATAGGTGCTGAAAACACCCATCTTAGTAAGGCTCTTTCAGTGAAGGAAAAGTTGACTGAAGATTTAAGAAGACAACTGAGTCAGATGGAATCTGATTTGAATGCACTAATGGGTAGAATAGAGTCCAGAGAGAAAGATAATGCTTCTTTGACATATGAGGTTCGAGTGCTTGAGAAAGAACTTGAGATCAGGAATGAGGAGAGAGAATTTAATCGTCGGACTGCTGATGCAGCGCATAAGCAACACCTTGAGGGTGCGAAAAAAATCGCAAAGTTAGAATCAGAATGTCAGCGGTTGCGTCTCCTGGTCAGGAAGCGATTGCCAGGTCCTGCTGCTTTGGCTAAAATGAAAAATGAAGTTGAAATGCTTGGAAGGGATTCAATTAACATGAGAAGAAGTTTGAGCCCAAATGGTTTAAGGTATGACTCTACTGCTGACAAGTTTCCTGAGGCTCCCACTAAAAAGATCAATTTTCTAACTGAGCAGTTATGTGCTATGGAAGAAGAAAATGCGATTCTCAAGGAAGCACTCAATAAGAAGATGAACGAGTTACAGTTTTCCAAAAACATGTATAACCGTGCAGCCTCCAAATTATCACAAGTTGAAACAGTGGTTGGAAAATCCCCACGAGGCACAATTATGCCACATGAACTCTCTGTAGCATCTATGTCTGATATTGGTAGCGATGATAAGGCTAGCTGTGCAGAATCATGGGCTTCTGCTTTGATTACAGAACTAGAGCATTTTAGAAATGAAAAGCAAAAAGGCTTGCCGACATGCAACACTGTTGGAGCTTCGGGTATAAATCTGATGGATGATTTTGTTGAAATGGAAAAACTAGCAGTGGTCTCTGCTGATAAAGTAAGTGTTGGTTCTTATGCTTCCTCACCAACTAATACAATTGGTGGCCATTTGGAAAATCAGTATTCCTTGGAACTAGGGGGTAGCGATATAGTTCCTGTATCTGACAGTGAGTCAGGCTTCAGTTTGTCAAACAGGGAGTCCGGCCATATTCTGGATGGCAAGGCTCCTCATTGGCTCCAGGATATAGTGAAATTGGTGTTAGAGCACAGCAGTGTTGCAGGAAGAAGCCCTGAACAAATACTAGTGGATATAAGAATAGCTTTGGCAACTACAACTAATCCTCCTGCTAAAAGCTGCATCTCATGGAAAGACTCAAATCAGTGTGCAGTAACTGATTCACCCAATGGAGCAAGTGATGAGCAGTTACAACCAGATCTTAGGAAATCAATATGCAAATTAATTGAGCTTATTGAAGGAATCAGTGTGCCATCTCCTGATTATAACACAGACACCAGACACAAGAATTCAGAAACACAGGCAGGCTACATGGTTCGTGTTTTCCAATGGAAAACTTCTGAACTTGGCACTCTTCTACAACAATTTGTTCATGCTTGTTATAATCTATTAAATGGGAAGGCTGGCCTTGATAGATTTGCCGAAGAGCTAACTACGGCCCTGGACTGGATTTTGAACCACTGCTTTTCACTGCAAGATGTTTCAAGCATGAAGGATGCAATTAAGAAGCAATTTGATTGGGATGATACACGAAGTGAAAGCGAAGCAGAAGTTTTTGGAATGGTTGGTCACTATTCAGATACAGATAAATTTCGAGTTCCAAGAGAACACACATCATTAAGGCTTATGGCTGCTTCTTCGAATGGCTATAGCAGCCAAATAGAAGAGCTGCAGTCCAATTGGGTCCAAGAAAACAGAAAGTTAAAGGTTGATCTTGTGAATACAGAATCTGGCAAAAAAGAGTTGGAAGGCAGACTTCAATCGACCAATGATAAGAGTGAATCCCTGATCAATCAGCTTAAGGAATCCGAGAAAATTATTGCCAGCTTGCAAGAAGAGTTACAAGGTTTAAGAGAGTCGAAGAGTATGATTGAGAATCAACTCAAAACTCAAAAGACTATGAACGAGGATCTTGACACGCAGCTCAGATTGGCCAGAGTTGAATTGAGTGAGGCTCATCAAAAGTTATCATCTCTTGAAAATGAGCTTGAGAACAAATACAACTGCTGTGAAGAATTGGAAGCTTCATGCGTTGACCTGCAGCTTCAGCTTAAAAGGTAACTACACAAACACGTTAAAACAAGGATGTATGACATAGTTAACTATTGTTCCAAGTAATACATAATTGCACAACTACTAATGCATCTTTTCATGCGTGTATTAGCAGTCTGAAGAAGAAAAGCCCTGGCTCCGATCATAATCAAGAGGAAAGGCAAGACAAAACTGTAAGTAATATCCTCTACATTTGCATTACTAATTTGTTAAAAGGAGAAAAAAGAATGACGTTTGCAGCATTTAATATTGAACTTTAATTATATTTCTAGATTAGATGTCTGATTTAACTAATAGGACCAAAAATTTACTGTTTCATATCAGACACAGTGAAAACTTTGAAAGAAGAAATGATCCACTCAGGATGCAACATCTTCTCTTTCCTTTCATTGTGCTTTGGTATCATTCAATTGTGATATTACACTATAATTCAAAGTTATATATACCTTGTGTGTTTGCAGGAATGGGGGATAACAGCTGCTTCAGAAAAATTGGCAGAATGCCAAGAGACTATACTTAATCTCGGGAAGCAGTTGAAGGCAATGGCTGCACCAAGAGAAGCAGCTCTTTTTGACAAGGTCATCACTGATCCTGCGAATGTGAATACCACAACAACCATAGCCACAGTCTCTACTTCAAACAAGACCATGAGCCACAGGTCCTCTCTACTTGATAAAATGCTTGCAGAAGATAGCACTATGACCAAAGATTCTACATCACCAATGCTAAAAGAAGTTGACGATAATTCCACTTCCACATTCGGTCCCAAGAAGGTAGTAGAGCCCCTCGAGAATATCCTCAATTTAAAAGTTAAACACCAGGATGAGGATGCTACTGCTGGTTCGTTTGCTGTGGTGCCTAGCAAGAAACGAAATGGGAGTTTATGGAGAAAGCTAATCTGGAGAAGGAAGAAAAGTAGCAAGAAAGCACCCCTTCCGATCGCCTCATGATAGATCACTAACATATGATCAAAGCACTGTTGGAGCTCCGGGCTCTATTTTTTGGTAGTTTGGTTTGTTACTCCTGGAAATATGGAATGGAAAATAACAAGGCTATAAGTTCTGTTGGTCAATTGGGAGAAATTGGAGAGAGCTGGAGAGTGATTTTCTTCTGGTTGACATACTTTGTGGATCACTCCTGTGTATACATATACATAATATCAATGCCTAGCTAACTAGGATTTTGTACCATCTTGTATTTTCAGTTTTGTACCGCCATTTCCAACTCAATAAAGTAACTTTTCTTTTCTGAAAATGAATATTATGTAGACATGTTTTGTCACACTGGTTGGAAATATTAAACTCCATACAATTTTAACATTATCCATGCATAAACACAACTGTATTGTATTTTGAGAAAAAATCACCATTAGTCCTTCAACTTTTATGACAAGACCAATGTGATACCCAAACTCTAAACTCTATCAATGTGATACTTGATCATTTGTTATGATATCAATGAGATGTCTCCGTCTAGTTTTTGTAACGACACCGTCAAATTAGTGATATGACAAACAATTGTGGATAACCATTAGTGCCTCAACTCTTGTGGCAATGTCAATATGATACCTAACTTCTAAAACCTATCATATGATACACATACTTAATTTTCGCTATTAATGTGAGACCAGAGGCCATATTCCGTCACACTGCCCTTTTTGGTTAAGGAATTAAAATCTTAGATCTGGACTACAATCCCTTAATTGGTTGAGGAATTAAATATGAGAAAGTTAGTTGATCTTGTGTGTATAAGTCTGTGAGGCGAAATAGCATACTGTCTTTTTTTGGGCCACGTGCACATAGACCTGTAAATGGAACGGATCTGGACCGGATCGACCTAGATCAGGATCCGTAATAGAAACTTTAGATCCGGATCGGACCCGTTAACCGTCGGATCTTTAATAGCTCGATCCAAATCTGGATCCAGCGGGTTAACAGATACCCGACCCGTTAATCTGATCGGTTTATAATAATAAATATTTAAAATTTTAATAATAATTTCATAGTTTATTCATAAAGCATTTATTTTATTTTATAAGAAAATAAAGGTTTACATCAAAAGTTGAATTGCATGCCTAAAATACTCATAATGGTACACTAATATAATTAAAATATTTGATCTCCAATGTTTATTAACATAGGTACATAGGCATTAACAACCTTCAACTTCATCAAATCATACTTTAGAGACAATTTAGATATGAATGTTTAGATTATCTAGATAATTATCTTATTATTTAATATTTATTAATAATATTATATTTATAAAAATATTATTTAATTCTTTTTAAACGGATCCGGGTCCTAAACGGATCGAATCAACCAAGATCCAGATCCGATCCGTTTAGTAAACGGGTTAACGGATCAACGGATCAAATTTTCGATCAAAACCTGTTTAAAAACCATGGATTCGGAGCAGGTTTAGATAAGATCCGGTCTATTTACAGGTCAACGTGTTTGTCACTTGACTAAATTGACGGCGACGTAACGCCTCTGACCTCACATTGATAACAAAATTAAATATGGGTATCACATTGACATGTTTGAAAATTTAGGTATCACATTGGTATTGGCATTAGAGTTAAGAGACTGATGGTTACCCACAGTTGTTTACCACGTCACTAATTTGACAGTAGCGTTACGAAAAGTGGACAGAGACATCTCATTGATGTCATAACAAAAGATCAAGTATCACATTGATAGAGTTTAAAGTTTAGATATCACATTGGCCTTGCAACAAGAGTTGAGAGCCTGATGATGAATTTACCTCTTTTATTAATAAAAAAGAAGCATTAGTCGCATTACAGCAGATGAGCAATGTTTACTTGTTACCAGCTTTCTCAACAAGAATAAAATTATAATGATGCCATAAACCATGTCCGGAACACCATGTGGCACTACCATTTGGTGTTCCCAGGCAATCATATCATTCAGATTCATGTGAGAACCAACATGAGGTGAAAAAAAATATGTAAAAATAATTAAATACACCAATCAGATATAAAGACGAAACAGTTAGACCAATGAAATTAAAGAGGACAATATACCACGTGGTGTTCCGGGTACAAAAAATAATTTCCCCCAGAAAAATGCAATAGATAAATTCAGGACCAGTCACAAATTAATCCTCAACGAAGTAACCTCATCTCCGGTCATGAAGCCAGTTTCATGACGCTGTACATTCAGTTTGACTTAGATCCCTTTTATCTTTACTGTCAATCTCTGTATAGAACAAATTTTGCAATATCCGGGAGACCACCCTCTTTATAACAATTTGCAACCTGCTCCACATATTCATCCCAACTTTCTTCAACAGAAGCTAAATCCAATAAAAATGCTGCTTCATCCAATGAAACCTGAAAAATGATGGAACTGTGAGGATAAGAAATTGTCTTACCAACTATTGTTTCCTCCTTTGAAGTTCATTAGGGGAATTTAGAAACCTGTGCAGGGGCTTTCCCCTTCTTCAGATCTGCTTGCCTTCCCTCCTCGCTCACCCTCTCCTTAATGTACTCAATTTGCTCATCCTCCCATTGTGCTATATCAGCAACTTCCTGAATCATATGTCACAAAAGAATTTTAGCAGAGGATAGGGGGCTAAAACAATGTGATAATGATTAAACAAAGTTGACACCTGGTATTTGCACCCCAAAGTCCACCAGGGTGATTTTAAAGCGCCCCTAGCAGCATCCTTAGCTTCAACTGTATGACCGACCCTATAAGTATACATAGGGCTCCTTAGATGATGAAACCTAAGTGTTTCAGTAAACTAATCCACAACAATGTATAGGAGAAAGTAACTGGTGAAGTTTCCTACGAACTTCAGCAAAACCTCAGCATTGAATACAAAAGGCCAAGCAAATCCAGGAAAATGCTCCTTCTTTGTATAGAATTCTCCCGTTACCAAAGCCGAGACCTTTCAAAAGCACAAAGAAATTAGGTCACCCAGTTACTAATCAAATTTTACAGAGGCAGCAGCAAAAATCAGGTGCTTACTTGGTCCCCTTCGTCAAAATGTGATTTCACTTTGCGCTCCAAGACATCTGGAAATAAACCAACCTAACAATGAACAATGTCTTAGAAAATCTACTTTTAATAATAGGAAACAAAGAAACAGCAAAAAAAATTACAATAGAAATCTTCCGTACATTTCTTAAAATATAGATATCTAGCTTTGAAATCTGTGACTTGGCAAAGTCACCCTTTCTATAAAGTTTCTCCCCAACATCACCAGATGCGTGAAATATCTCTTCATTTCTTTCCCCAGAGTGTTTAGCATCTTCTTCAACTAGAATTCTATGGATAAGTTGGTCCACCTGTGGACGAAATATATAAGCTTTCCCTGATGAGAGTTCCATAGTAGAAAAATTCTATTCACATTTAAAGATTAGCATAAAGGGGTGCAGTGCTCTACTTACATTTTTAGCTAAAAGACACACTCCATGCTTCTTGACCTCAACCACCGGCATATCCATTCTGCAGGAATCAGACTAGATGAATAAAATATTCCAAAAAAGGATCAAAATCATTCCTGACAAACACTCACCCTGGCGGAGCTGTAGGCCAACGGAGCAATGCAGTTACAGCACCTGGTTCACAAGGAATAACTCAAAATGACAAAGCTTTAACAACAAGACAACTCTTGGGTTACTAATAAACTAGATAAAGATAGTCCTTTTACACACCTGAGCTATTTTTTGAAAGTGGTACGGCAAGGGGGATTAAACCGTGCTTTGCTCCTGGAGAAATAATAGAATCACCTGTTTCATAGTAATGCATATATGAACTTATTTAGAAACTACATAATTTACCAAATGAACACACAAAATACTAATTTTAATGCATACATTGTTTTATAATGCCATAAACTCAGCACAAGATTGTCTTTTAAAGATGATATTTTCACATAGTGCTCAGAAAAATCAATCTTTTGATGCAGAACATGTCAACATTGAAGGAACCAACCAACATATGCAAACCCATAACAAATAAAATGAGTGACACCCAACAAAGTATGATGATGTTGAGCATGAAAAATTGAATCTTGAAGAGACTAACAAAGCCAAAGCAATGATGACCCACCTCTGGTCATGAGCATTTTCATCAACTGACTCAAATGCTGAGGAGGTTGAGTTCCTGCCACCTCCTTAATGAAAGAGACATGGTCTGCAAATCAATACCCCATAAGCAAACTTAGAAAAACACAACAAACTAACAAGCACTTGCAGCAGAATTAAAAACCAAACAGGGCCTTAGCTCACCAGAACTGGCAGAGGAATAAGAACAGCAAGGAGTAGCACTGCCATGGCCAAGAAGCCCAGTGGGAAAGGCAGTGGCTCGAGGACGTCCGTACACTACTCCGCCGCCAACTTTCATTTTTGTGCAACTGACCGGGGGTCTGGTGTTGTTCTCTGTCTTTGTTTATCTTGATGTTTTGCTCCAAAAACCTCAGCCACATTAGATTCAATTCAAGCAAGGTTCTAAATTGACTACCCAACCCAAAGGCCTCACACAGTCAGGCCCAGATGATCTTTCGACTAGAAATGAACCACATGCTTCGCTAATATTAAATTTTACACCGAAAATACGGTTATCGATTTGAACCGTATTGAAAATATGATTCAGTAACCGTATCGAACTATTACAGTGTCATTTTATGGTCACATCGCACTGAATTGCGTAAAAACGGTTCTGTTGCAGTTTGAGGTTATAATTTAACCGAACCGTACCGAATTACAATTTTTTCTTATTTTTTTTAATTTTTCATTGATGGATCATGATTTGTAATATATAAGTAATAAATAAAAAAATTATTTATGTTCAAGTTTGTAGTTTGCAAGTTGATGTGTTTGCATGATAGTTGATATATATTGATTTATTAAGTTATAAAATATGGTGTTTTTGTCAGTTAATTGATATTTTGATAATATTTATAGACTTGTATGGCCTATAAATGCATTTAAAATTTGTTCATACCTTTTAGAAATTGTTAGACACAAATTTAGACATTTCTTATTTGTTGAAATAAATCGGTTCACATCAAAACCGACCTGCACCGCACCGAAAAATTGTGTAACCGAATTAGTCGAAAACCGAAAAAAACATTTTGGTTACGGTTTGAAATATTGTAAAACCGAAAGAAACAGTTCAGCTGCGATTTGAGCCTCAAACCGATCCGAACCGAACCGCGTCCACCCCTAACTAATATATGGCGATTGATTTAAAGGGGTAGAATTTACACACAATTCTATTAGGTTGGATTCACTCTCATAATTTATTTTATTCACCCCACATTCTCTTTACACTACAAAGATAGGAAAATATTTGATATCCATTCTTATGATGTTCTGACATGAGTGTTTTAGGAAAACTGTTTCACGACTTTAGGGTTGTAAAATGGGAATATATTTGTTAGACCAAAAGAGGAATAGATATGACGACTTAAGGTTATGTTCATCAGAATTCACAATAAGAATCAATAGTGAGTAAAGTTATGCATATTACTTAGAACCCTCACATAATAATAGTACATGGCTAAGAAAACAACTATTAAGAAATTTTTAATTTTTCCATATGATAATGTGTCGATGTCATGTTCGGGGGGTTACATGAAAATGTGGAAATTTTTTTGAAGTGCGGTTGTCAGTTGTCACACACAAGAAGTGTGATCATCATATCCTTCTTCTACAACAGATCATATCCTTCTTCAACACAAAAATTGAAAATTGCTTTCCTGCATTCTTCTTCACACACTCGAGAGGTGGCCATCCATATCATCGAGGTTTGAGGCAATTGCTTGACAAGTTGGCCATCAAGCAATTATAATTCACTGCAAGGCAGCAACGTACACCACTTGTTGCCCCTTCCTGCCATCACAAATTTCTCAATTATTGGACATCCCTATGAATACAGAGGCTCAATAATTCATCTGTGCGAATATAACCCACGGTCGACAACACCACATTCTATCTACAGCCACAAAAGCTTGTGCTTTGGTTTCCATGGAGAACATCCGCTTCATCTCCACAACTTATGTTCAACCCACAAACCAAGTTGATCACCAGTTTACTAAACTAGAATTAACTCCCTGTGATGTTCAATTACTGCTGGTGGACACAATCCAAAAAGGCCTCCTCTTCCACAAACCAGAGAAGCAGAGCTTGAAGCTGATTGAGCACCTGGAAGTCTCCTTCTCACGCACATTGGACATCTTCTATCCACTTGCTGGCCGGCTAGCCGTCACGGAAAACGAGGACGACAACACCACCTCATTCTCCCTGGACTGCAATGGGGCCGGAGCCGAATTTGTCCATGCAGCCGCAGATGGTGTCACCGTGGCCGATATCCTCGACCCTGTTTTTGTTCCGGACAACGTCATCTACTCTCTCTTTTTGATGAATGGGGTTCTAAACTACGAAGGCAAATCCAAACCCTTGCTTGCAGTGCAAGTAACCGAGCTCGTTGATGGCATTTTCATTGGTATGACTATGAACCACTCTGTTGGTGATGGTACATGCTTCTGGAACTTCTTCAACACTTGGTCCGAAATCTCTCGTTCCGGAACTTCCACCATGGCGAAGCCCATTTTTGGCCGTGAATTTCTTGACGGAATCATCCACCTCCCAATCCGAATTCCCTTCTTCCAATATCCAAACCCGGAAGAGAAAGTTGCGCTACCGATGCAACCACTACAGCAGAGAGTTTTCCATTTCCGAAAGGAAAAAATTGCAATGCTTAAATCCAAAGCCAATGCGCAGATGGGAACTTGCAAGATCTCTTCCCTCCAAGCACTCATGGGCCATCTTTGGGTATCCATAACCCGAGCCCGACGTCTCATTACTAGTGCTACTGAAGATGAAGCAAGTCAAGAAATAACCAAGTACACAGTAATAGTTGGCATGAGGCAGAGACTACATGTCCCATTGTCCGATCAATACCTTGGAAATGCGGTATTATTAGGCACCGCAAGATCCACTGTAGGCGAACTGCTTCAGGGTGGACTAGGCTGCGCCGCTATGGAACTAAACAAAGTGATAGCGTTACAGACGGAGCAAGAAGTGAAGAAGTTCTTGAATGGCTTTGTTGAAAATCCTTGTCTATCAAAAGAAAGTGAGGTGACGAACAGGAATTCCTTGCTTACAGGAAGCTCGCCGCGGTTTGATGTGTACGGTAATGACTTTGGTTGGGGGAGGCCAGCGACGGTTCGAAGCGGCTCCGGTAACAAATTTGATGGCAAGTTGACTGTGTTTGCTGGGGCTGAAGAAGGTAGTATTGATTTTGAGGCTTGTCTATCGCCTCAAACTCTGCAAGCTTTGGCGGAGGATGAAGAGTTCATGCACGGTGTGGCTGCGTGAAATATTGTTGTTATTTGTTATGACTTAGGTCAATTTGTTGTTATTTCTAGTAGTATAATTGATTCAAGAGTTAATTACCACCAACTACATAAACAACCTTATATCACTAACTACACAAACAGTAATGACCCATCAGCCCGTTCGAAACCCAAATGACAAAAATAACCCTACATCTTTCTCTACCCACTCATCTCGGCATGTTCTATTTTAGTTTTCAATTCAAGAGTGGTGGCAAAGCGAACCGACGAAGGAAGGCGGCGCGGTGCCGAAACAAGGCATCGCGGCTGCGGAGCTAGAGCTCGAATCCAGATATTTGTTTCTAAAGTTCAGTAGATTTAGTTAGTTCTGAGATGTGTTTGTTTATTTGATTTGATCTACTAAACCGTAGTAGATCGATTCAATTGATGTGAACTCCTCTTTTCGAATCTATTATTGTTTGTAGATCTTTGTTTGCATGCAAAATCTAATCTGGTGTGAGCATGTTTGATCTGGTTTTACTTGATTGTTCATGTTAGATATATCTATCTTAAGTTATTAATTCTACCATGGTGAGAAAACTGTGCCAGATGTTGATTTACAGGTTCTCTATGTTTGTTTAATGGTTTGGTACTAAATCATGGTACATAATGTTATTTGTGTCTAGTTGCTGCTGAATCTCATTAACGTTACAGGCTATTGAGCCTCAATAGCATTGTTTTGCTATGCAGACTGAAAATGTGATCATTATGTATCACTATTTGCTACTGAATTTCAGTAGTGTTAGATGTTATTGAGCCTTCGTAGCCTCCGTATCACTATTTGCCAATAATGAATTTGCTATGACGTGCTATATTGTCTTCAATGAATTGTATAAGAAAGGTCAATGTTGAGTTGATGTTACTATTCATGCTACTATTTTTAGGAATAAGTTATTACACCAACTTTCCGATCAAATTTCGGTATCTCTACCGTTCAGTTTGTTAGGCTACATGAGTAGATTACCTCTATAAAATTTCATGTGATTTGGTGATCGTTAAGCCATCTAAAGTTTCGATTTATTTTAATGATCTTGAACGGTGTATGTTTGACATAAGTGTTAAACTTTTTGTTTCAATCTCAACCATTCAAGCTCATTAAAAAACAGATCTAATGGTGTGGACATATCCCTAGAAATGAACAAAAAAAATGATTCCTCGTTAGAAGGACCCTGATATATATATAGTACTTTTCTTATTGTGGCTAAATGACATTGATTTCGTTTGTAATTGAGGTTCAATATCCTTAGTTCTAGCTTGCAATACCGTTTCATTGACTTACATATCCTCAGTATCTTTATAAGCACTTGTTGTACATTTGCATATCCTACTGTACGTACTCAAATAAGTACTCATATATTTGTATCCTACTATATACCTCAATACTCATATTTGCATATCCTACTGTAACTCATTAGCATTTGTTTGATTACTTGCCTGTTGAAAGTGTACTCAATAAACAAATGTAATCTGGTGTAATTAGAACTTATTCCAAATCTCCAAATGTTCTTATATAGTATGATAAGATCAACTGATTTCATGATTTATTACTTAAGTGGTTAGAAACCAAAATGGAAGAGTTCATTTACTTACTTTACTGTGTCGGTAGTGTTAGAAATACTCTTAGATTTGCATGTTGTATACAGACTGAATACATAATTGTTAAAGAGGAAAGCAGATGTAGAAGTGCCAGAATGGGCAAAGAATGCAGCAACAGATGTCAAGAAAGAAGTGTGAAAACATGAAGAAGAAGAAGAGATCAAACAGACCAGATTACGTACAGTACAAATTGTAACATCGAAACCCACAAGCATCTGGAAATAAAAGGCTTGGGCTTAAACTAAAAACCTCATTTGGGGATTTATCAAGCCATTGGAAAATATTTCTAAGGGTAGGCATTGGAAAAAGAAAAAAGAAAAAAAGAAGATATTCGTAAGGGAAGCATGTCCAACGCATAAGATTTCCTCATAATTGAAAGTTAGAAACAATTAAAATAAGGAAGGTTAATTTTGTAAAAGCACAACTAATAGAAACGTTAAACAAATGGGAGGCCCTTGACGTGGAGGAATTTTTCAGTGTTACCGTAGCACCACGTGGCAATGTCTAATGGTGCTGCATTCCAATCAAAATAAGACATGTGGTTTTATTACAATTAAACTTAAATATATGAATTTTAGTTATATTGTTAAAGACCATTTTGAGTTTCTTATTGGTTTTTAAATACTGAACCCTAAACCATATACCATAAACTTAAACCCTAAATCCTAGTATGAACTCATTAAATACCTTTGAATGTCATTTCATAAAATATAAAAATCAATACTTTTTATTTTAATTGTAATAAACCCACATGTATTGTTTTGATTAAAATGTAATACTACTAGACATTGTCACATGACGCGCTGATGGGAAAAGCGGAGACGCGGCCTGCTTGTGGTAATTGTATAGGCTGAAGTGTATGAGATGGTAATTATGTATTGATTCAGTAAGGACGATTCAGTATTTGATTACAAAAGGGCCGGGTAATTCTGGATTATCCTAACCTACATCAGATTACTCCATTCCATCCGGGGTTAATTAGGATATCGACTAGTGTTTACTCTACGTCTTTGGATTTCTATTTCTACGACATATCTTGTCAATGTGTCTAGTGCTATTGATTCCCTTTTGAAACGGCGCTGCTCATCTTTACCGGCACGTTTAATTCAATGTTCTAACAAAATGTTAGGTGCTGAATTTAATATTTTAAAATATGATAGGCGCTAGTCAGATATATAGTCAGCATCTAGTGTCAAGAGGTTTAATCGAGCCCCTAGACGGCAAGCGGTTTTTATTATATATATAATTATTTATTAAATAATAAAAATTATATAAATGAATTTATAAGAAAAAACATTTTTATGCTTTTCATAATAGTAAAAATAGATAAAATGTTCAACAACAATGTTTTTAGAAAAAAAATTAGAAATAAACAAATTAGATTCTTGCTAGCCTAGCTGTGCCTCAAATTATTCTTCTTCATATACTTCTTGTACTTCTTCCGTGTCAGACTCAAACTCAAAGTCCATTTCATCTTCTTCTCTTTCATCCGATACAAAATCATCCTCATGAAGCTCTCTAATTTTTTGAAGTCTAGAACTTCACCGAGGCTCTAAGCCACTATCCACACCTAAATCGTCTCTAACTATTTCACTAGTAAGATCTGAAGTTATGTAATTTAAAAAAAAAACGCCTAATCGAGCCGCCCAGCCTGCCTAAGCGACTGTTTTTCTCGCTAGCGCCCAGCTTGGACGATTAGATTAGAGTAAAATCAGAATGGCCCATGCGCTTAGGCGGTCATAGGCGGCGTTTTTTAGAACATTGATTTAATTTTAAGAGAAATTCGTTCAAATGGTATACTAACTTTCAGTCATTATAAATAATGGTACACAAACTTTCTGAAACATCATAATGGTGATCTTTTCAGCCAACTTAATATTGATACTTTTGATCGTCACCTTCGTTATGTAGTAATTTAAAATTTAAAAATATGGGGGTATTATGGTAATTGTATATGCAACAATGTTTTTATTTATTTTAATTTTTTTAAGAATTATGCGGCAGCTTTTTTTTAAAACGATCTTGGAGACCAATTTCAAGAACAAAAATGATTCTAGGCAGTATTAAGGCATAATATTTATGGTCTTAATTCTAGGTAACATCACATGTCACATAGACACATCATTAATTCAAAAACTCATATTATATCATTCTTAAGTAATTGTATAATTTTATCCTTCTCAAATTCAATGGTCTAGAGTATTTTGTTTTTTTTCATTTCTATAAAATTATTTTCGAAGTCATTTATTTCATATGTTCATGCTTATATTTATACACCAAATATATTGTGAAATATATATATTTTTGAAAATATACTTGTTTGAAAATATGAATTCATTTGAATGTGTGTGTGTATATATATCTACCAAAAAAAAGTAGTATAGTCGACGAAAAAAATAGACCGACGACGAAAATTTTCGTCGGCTAAAGTATCCATTAGCCGACGAAAAAATCCTTTGTCAGCTATAGTTGACTTTAGCCGATGAAGCTCTAATTCGTTGGCTAAAGTCCATAATTCCGTAGGTATAAGTTCTTAAAATTAGCCGACGAAGTGACGTTAGCCGACGAAAAAGAAATTTCGTCGGCTTAAGTTTTTTTCATCGGCTTTAGTGTTTATATTTTAGCCAACGAAAAAGAAATTTATCGTTGGCTATGATATAATAAATAAAATAAAAAAATAAAAATTAAATAGCATAGCCGATAATGACGTAATAAATTCGCCGGCTATGGTATAATAAGGGTTTAGGGTTTAGCTATGATATAATAAATAAAATATAAAATAAAAATATTTAAATACCATAGCCGATAATGATGCAATAAATTCGTCAGCTTTGGTATAATAAATATAAAAAAATTAAATACCATAGTCGACAATAAAACATTAAATTCGTCGGCTATAGTCTCGGTGCCGATAGTTCCCTATGGATAGTCCTATCTTCAGGGGTTATTTTTGTCACACCCCGAATCTCTTGAAGTTAATAAAAGTTACCTTTCACAGAGGTTCATGAGTTACCGAGGACTTTTAATGGCGATCGGTAATTCGTTAAGTTATCGCTCGAGTTAATTTTCGAGTTTTTCTAAGTTCTCCAAATACCTGAATTGATGACTCGATGTTGTAGTACGTGTCAACACGAGTCTCCCGGTATTTTCAGAATATTTTTCGGAGCTTCCGGTTAATTTCTGTGAATTTCTGAAGTTTATGGTAATTTTCAATTACTATTCTAGTAATAAGTTTTTACCATTTAACTAATTACTTTTACCTTATTTTAATTCGGACCGTCAGATCAATTAGGGGTTTGATCTGGGCCGTTGATTCGAGTATAAATAATTGGGGAAGGCGTTGACTCGGTCTGACACGCCCCCCGTCTCTCTCTCTCTTCACCGATCTCTCTCCCTCTCCTCTCGGCCCTTTACTTCGCCACCTCCATCGCCGGCGCGTCAGGCCGTCGGTGGCTGATCCAAGACCACCGCCAGACTCGCCTCTGTCTCTTCTCTCTACCTCTGGCCTCTATTTCGACATGTATCCGTTCCCTCTCAAGATCGAAACCTAACATCTAAATCCCCCAAATCGTGTTCATGGTGTTGTTGATTCGAATCAGGTATCAAACATGTCTACTCGTCAAGCTCTTCCTTTCTGTGTGATTGAATTTCATTTTGCCTAAGTTTGATTAATTGGGATTTTGGCAGGGGAGGACCGCCGTGCGTGCTGCTGTGCACGGCGGCGGTGATGGTTGCTTGTGGTAGTTCTGGCTTATATTTTAGCATATGGATTTATTGGAGGGATTAGGGATGCTCAAATTCGATTTTGGTTGAGAGATGATAATCTGGGTGTTAGGCTGTGTTGACCACCGTTTGTGGCACTTTGCTCGGCGGCGGACGTGACGACGATAGCTTGTAATTCATTGGTTCAGAATGTAGTTTCTGTTTTAGATGGGAGAGAAGATGAGTTGAGAATTCGAAGGAGAATGTATTTGTGGAATTGGGGCAGTGTGTGCTGCTCTGCGGTGTTTGATGGAGTCCATGTACTCGAGACAGTGATGAGCAGGGGTGAAGGAGAAGGAATGGAGGTAAAGGCAGAGTTCCGGTGTTTCTGCCTCGGATTGATTTTGGAGGTAAATTACTATTCCCTAGGGCTGCTGTGTTGTGGTTGGTGTAGTTGATATGTTGAATTGTTGTTGATCATGTTTTGATGTGTGTTTGTTACATGTTGTCGTAACTTGGTGAATCGGAGGAAACAGAGACGTTATGGCGAAATTCCGGCACGTTACCGGAATTCGGCGAAACGTAATAGTTCCGGCAGAAAGCCGAAGAGGTAGAAATCGAATCCCTGTTAAGCTTTTAGTCAAGAGTACGGTTAACTCCTAAGTGGAGCATTTACGGAGAAATTAGACTTAATTAGGAAGTTTCCATTTTGGAAAACTTCCCATTTTAAGGAAGACTTACCAATTTAGGAAACTTTCCATTTTGGGAAACTTTCCCTTTTTGGAAGGTTTCCATTTATGAGAAGATGTTAAATCGGGTTGAAAAGGTTAAAGAAAAGATAGAATTCAAGTTAAAGGTTTTGAAGTTAAATTAGTGAAGTATGAGAATTATAATATGTTGACCACTCTAGTGGTTGAGGGAGATGTTGACTCCTATTAACGGAATTGTTAAGTTAATCGTGGAAAAACAATCGGATAATTTCATTATCGACGTATCGACTCACAATAAGTAAAGAGAAAAATACTTATGCTAAAGTGGCGTAAACGGAAACCAAACTTCGAGTCGATAATCGGAAATAAGTGTGATGTTTGAAAAGCTGTTAAAAAGAAAGGAATTTGGTCAACACGTGGTCAAATAGGATTTCCTGGTCAAACTAGGAAAAGACCAAGTCAACGATGAAATGACTAATGTATTGGGTTGTTTGTACAGTCTCTGGTTGAACGTGAGACGGGCTCGAATACGCGGTTAGTTCGAGGGTTTTGCTCGAGGAGCTTTCCGAGCGGGAAGGTCGCAATAGTACTGTGAGTGGACATATTATTTATAAACAAATGCATGCCTTAATTATTGATTTAATTGCAGGGTTTTTATGATTGTTTCGAGAATTATATTTTCCTCAGGTTCTTGAATGTTTTATTTGGATTTATGCATATATGACGAGGATTGGTTTTACTTATTTGTTTTGGGAAGAGTATTTGAGTAAAGTGTTGTTATGAATTTTTATTAAGGGTTGTCCAATGAATATGCTAGCTAGAGTAGCGTGAGGGCGCTACTAGAGCTCTTAGCTCCGACCCTAGCCTAAGAGGTCAGGCAAACTATGTAGTGCACTATGATGGTTGACCGTTATCATTTTATCTAGAGCTCTTAGCTCCGACCCTGGTCTGAGAGGACAGACAAGCCTGAGAGGTCAGGTTGATATTATAAGGGTTGACCGTATCATTTTATCTAGAGCTCTTAACTCCGACCCTGGTCTGAGAGGACAGACAAGCCTGAGAGGTCAAGTTGATATTATAAGGGTTGACCGTATTATTTTATATGGCTAGCATAGCGTGATGGCGCTACTAGAGCTCTTAGCTCCGACCCTAGTCTGAGAGGTCAGACTTATTATTTTTGTGAACTTTTCTCTTCCCATATTCTTTATTTGTTTACCTTATCAAGCAATTGTGGAAAATTTAGTATTTGTGGGCATGCATAAATGATATTTAAATCAATAAATTTTTGGGAGAGCATTAGAGGAAAGTAGAGTTTTTATATTGGATTTTCGTCCACTCACGCTAACAGTTTTCAATGTTTCTCCTCTGGGCCCTTCGTTTTTAAATGCCCAGTGATGCAGGGTTCTTGAGAGGAGGTCGAGCGCGTACGAGAGTCGAGGCATAGTCGATCAATCTGTTGCTGCCGCAATTTCTTAGGGTAATCATCTTTGTAGACTGCTCTGACTAACCCAGTTTAGCTAGTTACGTAGGTTAGGGAGCAGGATGCCTTCATGAGTTAGGGTTTGTTGTTAGATACTCATGGAAGTGCTGAGTTGGTATGTAGGAAGGGTTGGCCATTTCAAGGGGGTTTCGGTAAGAAGTTCCCTTGAGGTGGTCCCCGCAGGATTTACTTCGGGTTATAGGGGTTAACCCGGGGTGGGTCCTGACAATTTTTCAGTAAATTTTTTATACCACCGGTTACGTCTCATTGATTTAAAACTATTTTGTGTTGAAGGTCCAGCCAATATATGTAATTTAGATGGTCAAATGACCGTTTTCGTGCTTTTAGAAATTTAACTTATGAGATTGACCGTCTGAATTGAGCTTTTAATTTTATCGGATCAAGTTAAATTTTTTTCCCATACATGTATTTTATCATGCATGATGGTCATATCAGATGGTCTAATTTTCGTTTCTCAATTTTGATCATCTGAATCATCTAAATAAATGTTCCATTTCAAAAACAAACTCTACGTAGAACCTTCAAACTCAAAAACGTCGTGAAATAAGATATGACTGGAATGATGAAATTCGTCTACGGTTGAATCATGTAATTAGGGTAATGTCTCGGTGCTGATAGTAGCAAGCAACGTAATTCTAGACAAAGGATACTCAGCTGACTACATATTTGGGATACGTTAAGACGATACTAGGAAAGTTCAGGTTCTTCAACGTAAAACAAATCGCAAAGGCAGAGAATACAAAGTCAGACTCCCTAGCAAGGGTGGCGACATCCCAACCCTACCAGCGCAAAGAAGATACAAGGGTCAAAATTCTAGAGAAGCCATTCATCAATAAGACTCTTGCAGAGATCTTTCATATTGAGTACCTTCCTGGATGGATGAGATCATCGCATATAAGCTGGAGGGAACGCTACCAGAAAATAAAGTGGAGGCACATACAATTGTCAGAAGTGCGACAATGTACAGTTTGATGCATGACAAGCTATATCGGAGAGGGTTAAAGTTTGCCTACATGAAGTGTGCGGCACCAGAAGAAGGTAAACGAGTGTTGGAAGAACTCTATAGCGGAGAAAGCGGGAACCACTCAGGATGCCGCTCTATATCCAACAATGCAATGCGCTATGGGTATTACTGTCCCATAATGGTCGGAGATGTAAAGGAAATAGCCAAAACCTGCTTCAAGTGTCACCAATTCACTACAATGCCAAGGGCACCGGTAGAGCCGCTATATGTGATAATAGAATCATGGCTAGGGCCTACCTAGAAATTGGATCTGGTAGGACCGCTACCTATAACAAAAAGTCAGTACAGATACATCATAGTAGGGTTCGACTACACTACCCAGTGGATAGTAGCAGCGCCACTTGTCAAGATTACCACTAGTAGGTGAATCACTTTATATATGGAAGAACATTTATTGCATATTTGGAGTTCCGGTTACAATCATCACCAACAATGGAGTACAATTCAACAATGACAAACTGATCTAGTGGGCAGCGATAGAGGACCTTCAAATTAAATTTACATCGGTTGCGCACCCTCAGACGAATGGCCATGTGAAAGCAGCCAACAAGAAAATTAAGACGCTTCTTAAAAAGAAGCTAGACGACCACAAAGGGATGTGGGCATAAAAGCTACCTGAAGTGCTCTAGGCGCTAAGAACAACTCCAACCAAAGCAACAAGAGAGACGCCATTCTTCCTAGCTTATGGCACGTAGATCATCCTTCCAGTTGAGATCATGTGTCCAACTACCAGAGTAGCATTGTTTGATAGCGCCACCAACAATAAAGGACTCATCCTCGATAAGGACTTGGTGGAGGAAAAGCGCATAAAGGCGCACCTCCATAACCTACAGAACAAACGAAGGGAGGCAAACTACTACAACAAGCGAGTCAGAAATAGAAGATTTCAGGTGGGAGAATGAGTGATGAAAGAGGTCACCCCAAAGGCAAAGGGATTAGGTTCAACTTGGGAAAGACCATATCAGATTGTAGAAGTGGTTGGCCCAGGTGCATTCTACATCAAAGATAAGAGCGAGAAAGTCTCTACTCACCCACGGAATACACAACACTTAAGGTGATGTTAATCGAAGTATGCTTAGACTGCTACTTTCGTTAAGTCTTTTAAGCCGTTATTTACAACACTCTATATATTTGTAAAGCTGACACAACGTCACTTTTGAATGAAATAGGTATTAACCAAGTTATTGTTATGACACAGTGTTTAACCTAGCTAAACTCGCTTACACACTTAAGAATAAAATAATACCCCTAAGAGATTTTATTCCGCACACAAAACAATAGACAAATGCAAACCATAAAGAAAAATGCAATGACAAATCAAGAAGCGAAAACAATTGTCATTGATATTTTGAGCAAAATAATAACACAAGTTTCCTAATTATGCTACTAATGTGCATTATAAAAATGAGGATTTACGTAGCGTTGTCTGACTCCTCAAACATCTACCACCTCCCCACACCCATTTATCTCATCACCTATCACCTTTTTCACCATCTCTCTAAGAAGCGCTTCATTTTTATGGACCTCTTTCTCCGTTGATAACGCCTCTTACTGATCTCTTTCTGTGGAGTGGGAGAAAGATTTTCAGGGTAATAATCAGACCTATCGGTATCATCAGAAAGAATAGATGAAGTAGAGTAATCTTTATTTAAATCTGCGGGGATCCCGCTGCTTGGAAGAGTCGTGGACCCTAACGGACCCTCTTCTTGAGCCTTGGCCGTAAGTGCACTGCATATTTCTCAAAGTCAATACAGCCCAGGTCAGCCAAGTAGTTCATATTGGTAGCAGTTGCCTCCTCTCTTGCTTTGCCTACCAACGCTTCCTTCTCTTCCTCAAATGTGGTCTTCATCTCTTCGGCCTCTTTGTCCTTGGTGGCGAGAGTGCACTGCATGGATTCTAGTCTCCTCCTTCACAAAAAGACCATGTTGAAGTGATTCCACCTCGTGGCGGTGGGAGACCAGAAGCTGAGTCACCCGCTCTACCTCTGATTGCATTGACTCCATTTTGGATTCGTCCTCGAGGGACATGGTGGCGACATTCAATAGCTTGGCATCCTGATCACCCAGGTCGGCTGTCACATGGTCATAACGAACCTGAAGAGCTCTCAACTTCCTATTCGCCAACGCCCAACCTTCCTTGGCTTCCTTCGACTGTTGGTGGAGGGCGGAGTCCGCTCTGCTAGTGTCGTGAACATTTTTGAAGGCTTGAGCCAAGACCTCCATCAAGTCCTTGTCAGAGGCGACAAAAGCATGATCTCGCTGTTCAGGGCGTTCCAAGCCTTGTCAGAAGGATTGCATAAGCAGTTGCTCATACGGAGATGCTCACAGAAGCACATCGATCACCCAGATGGAAGAACCCTCAGGCAAAGACCCTACCACATCTGGAGAAACGGGATCCCCAGCTTTACCGGCACCCTTGATCGCACCATCTTTCCACTGCTTCCTCTTCTCAAGCATCAGAATATCAAAATCTTGTGCCTTGCGCTTATTACGTTTTGCTTGATCAACCGCCTCGGATACGAGTTCTTAATCCGTAGAATCGTCGCCTACTGAATGGACTGCTGGAGAGTGAGGAGAGAGAACCTTGCCATCATGAATGGGAACAAGGGGCGGCCTCACGGGCTCCGAGGACTTCTCAACAGCACCGTTCTTCGTCACTACAACCCCTGCTAGCCGAATGCGCTCTCTCAACAAATGCTCAGCGACCACCTTCATCGCTTCATCAAACGCAATCTTGTCAACGCTCGGTACTTTCCTGGCAATGTGAAACTGTTGGAGAATCTTTAGGAGCGCTGGCTTCGCAGTACCACCAAACTGACCACCACTAACTAAAAAAATCAACAGTAAGAATAAAGAAGAAGCGTAAAAGCTAATGCCACAAAAAAATGAAAAATGAGCCTGGAGCTCATGACAACTTGCAGTCGTTAAGATAAGGCCAGGAAATGATGATAAGTTGATCAGTGGTACTCCGCTCCAACCAAAGAATGCTCACTCTTTCAAGGCGTTGTTTCTCAATGGCGAGAAGCGGAAATCATATGTACTCTGCCAAATGAAATAGGGAAAATGGGTTAGCCAACGACATACATCATCGGAATAAAATGCAAGACAAGCAAACACAAAGAAAGAAAGCCCCACCCTCAATCGGTTGGAAGACGAACTTTATTCTATAGGGCGACGAGCAGACGACGCCACCAAATTTCCTAAACTCCCAACCCTTGGTGGAGACACAAGCATTCGTGTACCACTCATTTTCAGACTCATGCAGACCCTCTATATAGGGTTTAGCATGCAGTTTCCTATAGTCTGCACGAAGAGACAGTGTTGTTGTACCATGCTTCTCTTTGTGGGATGAATATCACAGATAGTAGAAGTGTGTGATCTTCGCCACCGAAGGCCGTTGACACTCACACAAGTCCTAAATAGCGGCCATCTTCATCAGAATCTTGAACAGTTTCAAGCTCATCTAGCCAACAATAAGGCCAAACTCCAAGAGCACATAGTGAAGCCAAGGACCGAGAGGAAGTTTCAAACCATGCAGCAAGACAATGTCGTAAATCAACGCCTCGCCCTCTGATAGTTGAGACCCCAGTTCATTCTCCCTCAAAGGGCGCAGCTTCACTGAACTAGGAAGCTTATAAATAGCGCGGTTCTTGTTAATCTTCTTCTAATCAAGTTGGACAACGGGCTCATCAACAAGGATTTCTTCTGTCAGTTTCCAACGCAACGGAACCGCCTCTTGACCTTCATCAGACTCCTTCGATGCCGCACGCCCAGGCGAGCTAGCAGCGCCGCTACCTGATACGCGCTTACTAACCTTACTCTCTTGTCGCCGCTTGTGGCGTTCATGACCGTCAGGGTGCTCTAAGTAGCTTTTCATTGGAGGAGCAACTTTTAAGGGTGCTTGCTCTTCAAACACTGCCACGCTTCGCCAACTCTTCACGAACAAAGAGCTCCAATCCCTCCTAAAACGTGCTAGCAGCGGCAGATGGTTCAAAGTTAGCAATAAACTCCATCACTAAATTGGAAGGCATACAAGATACAGTTTGGACATTGAAAGACACCGCGTTCCGCTCTTTAGACATTTACCACAAACACCCTAACCTAAAAAGTTAACTACAGTTAGATCTAACTCCTCGCTCTTTCCAACCCTCACCAAGAACACTCAATAACAGACAAACCCAGAAACCTAGCAGAACAGCAAAATCCTCCAAACCCAAAAATTACCAAAACATGATCCAAAGGAAAAAGAGAGCCAAAACAGAGGGAGAAAAGACATAAAAACCTGAAGATTCGAGCAAAGACAGAAGATGCAGAAGGCAAGCGCATAAGAATCAAACTGGTGGACTCAGAGGATGAAGATGGACGAGAGAATTTGCAAATATGAAATGGGGGAAAACAAAACAGAACTTTCGCCATAGACGCTTCATTATATAATGATCATCGAGGAACGACAGCTGTTCCGTGTTTTCAAAACTACCTTCGGATACGGCCACGTGTCCAACCTTTCGCCATTATTGATGCAGAAATCGAGGGGGCGTATCGGTTACCACAACCATCATCATGAAATAACAGATGCGTGCATCAGTAAAGCTGCCAACCGCCCAATTTCCCACTGCATGCACGCCACATGGCAAAGGGAAGACCAAGGGAACAAGATCAAGTAACCAATGTCATACCGTTACTTGAGACCAACGTTCTCTCGTAGCAGTAAGAAAACGATAAATGCCATACCGCTACTTGAGACTAGAGCTCTCTCGTAGAAGTAAGAGAAAGACAATGACTTATCGCTACTTGAGACCACTGCTCTCCTGATCATCGCTTTTCACCATCAGAGTGGGAACGACTAAAGAGATCCCAGCATTGCCTAAAATTAACAACAACAAACACTAGGGGACTTCTTGTTAAGAGAGTTAGGGGACTCCGAGAGGACCCGTAAGTGGGTCCGTGATTTACGGCCAGCTCTAAGTAGATAACTCCCCAACCAAGAAGCCCATTTTAGACTGGGGACGTAGGGGACTTGTTGTAATACATACCCAGCTGACGCACTTTGGCAGCACTTAGGCTGACCGTAACTATCGAACCCTCCACAGCTAGGACGTACGGCTATAAGACAGCAACATCAGCTACAGAAGGCTGCAAGCCGCTACTTGAATGGAGTTGGGACGCACTCACTCTTGCGGCCCCAGTATCGCCTCTTGGAACAACGTTGTGGAAACCCGAACCATGTTAGTCCCACATCAAACGGCAATAGGAAGCTTTCTCATCAACAACCTATAAATGATAACTAACTCTTATCTCATTAATTACGCATTAACCCGAACCATACGCTACTACTATGTCAATATTCGTACTAACTCATGCATCGGAGAGTCGAAGACCGCCCTTTGGTGGTCTTTGACATACGAGTAACTTTTTGTGTTGTTATTAACAGCGTAGCGGGGGCATACGAATTCCGCTACATAGATGCCACGTATACACTTGCACAAATAAGCAGCTTAATTGTTGTGCTCCAAGAATTTCTATGTTGAGAAACTTGTTGCCTTGTCCATTAGCTTATGAACCTTTTGTTTGAGATATTTCATCGAACACTTTTCAGAACCAAATCTTTGAACATTACTTCTGAGCTGATCTTTAGACCTGATGCTAACATGATATGTATCATGATCAAGGAATGCAAAATTGAAAATATTGGCGATAGCCGATATTTCTATGGCTGTGAGAAGCGGAGCTGCGAACAAGAACCTTGGGAAGTTAACGGTGATTCCTGGTGCAGAAGAGGGAAGTGGTGACTTTGAAGTTTGCCTTTTGCCGGGGACTCTTGAAGCAATGGGGGATGATGCAGAGTTCATGGAAGCTGTGCAGCCCGTGCTCACATAAATAGTAATCTTGTTTTGTGGATTTATCTGATGCTTAATGTATTCATGTATTCGGACAAATGGAATATGCAGATCTGCATGTTATGCAGACAACATTTTGTGGCTGTAATAATTAGTTGCGAGAGTTAGCTAACTGAACCGCAATTACCCTTTGCTCAGCACCCTCATGTGGACACAATAGCAGATCGGCATATGCTGCGCCTCACTAGTAGGCTAGTAGTATTTTCGGTAGTGAAATAGTTCAAATATTGTGAATCACAAAAATCACAACCAGCTATGGAGTTATTGTATGTGGAGTATACATAAGCATCTGAGCAACATTAACCAAATTGATCGTAAGATAAAAAGAGAATCAACCTAATTGGCTATACCAATGACAACCAACAGAACAAAAGGTAACTACATAATGCAGCTTATACTAATTAGATATACCTGAGGATAATCTTTGAATGACCATCACACCAACTTCCTCAAATGCTTCAGCGGCCTAATCTTTGTGCTCCAAGAATTTTCTCTACGTTCGAGCCTTGGAGGGGATTGCTGCTTTCTCCCTTAATTAGCTTACCAACATTTTCTATCAGGCATTTTATCGAACACCTTGATTCAATAAAATAGGAATTTTCTCTACGTTCGAGCCTTGGAGGGGATTGCTGCTTTCTCCCTTAATTAGCTTACCAACATTTTCTATCAGGCATTTTATCGAACACCTTGATTCAATAAAATAGGAAAAGCAGTTCAAAGAAATAATACACATACATAAGCCATCTGAGCTTTTCTTTTCGGTTTTTGAGATTTTGATTACTAATAGAATCGAAAAGCATGAATTGGAGTGTGAAGAGAATTGAGAAAGATGGCGAAAGACCAGCTGTTGATGGCCAGTATCTCGGTCTTTGAATACCACCAATGAGAGACTCATCTGAGTAGGCCTCATCATTTGGTCCTAACCCGTCCTACCCTGCCCTCTGTTAGGACGGGCCGGTCCTAACTCTTTTCAATTAAAATAGAGTAAGGGTCGAGCAAATGAAACTCGACCTTACCCTACGGTTTTATCCTATTGAGCCTTTTAGAGCCAAGTCTGACCCGACCCTAAAACCAACATTTTTAAGCTTTAATAATTACTTTTTTTTATTATTTTTAATATGTATCTTATTTTTTTATACAATATAACTAATCTTTTAATTTGTTTTGTTAAACAACAACTAATTTTTAGTGATGGAGAGAGATAATTAATGAGATCCATATGGCTATAAATGCTTAGATTAATAATTCTACATGTCTTAAGTCGTGTCGCACTGTCGCTGTGCTAGAGTCGGTGTCGGTGCAATCCCAGTATTGAGTTTTCCTTGAATTATGGGCTATATATGGAGCTGAGAGCCTTGTTAATCGTCAGACTACTTGCCCGCCACCAAACTATAGACATCAATATTACTCGGTGAAAACTTGAAATATGCCTCTGATCCGGCGTATCTCCACCGACAGTGTCTGTCCAACTCGGTATAACGATGATTCAACTCATCGAATCGAGTTAACTCCATGGGATCTTCAGCTCCTAAGAATTGAATACAACCAAAAGGGGCTCCTCTTCCACAAACCAGCAGACAAAGAAGAAAACCAGAACTTGATACAAAACCTAAAAGCCTCCCTTTCATGCACGTTGAACATCTTCTACCCGCTTGCTGGCCGCTTATCCCTCGTCAAAAACCAAGACGACACCGCTTGTTTCTTCATCAACTGTAACGGAGCCGGAGCACACTTTGTTCATGCTGCTGCGGATGGTGTCAGGGTAGCCGATATTCTTGATCCCGTCTACATTCCTGATGAAATTGTGGACAACTTGTTTTCCATGAACTTGGTTCCAAGCTATGACGGTCTTTCAAAACCATTGCTTGTAACTCAAGTCACTGAGCTTGTTGATGGCATCTTTATCGGCTGCAGCGTAAACCACATGGTTATAGACGGTACCTCTTTGTGGCATTTCATCAATACTTGGTCTGAGATCTCTCGTTCTGGCTCTGCTCATGATAAAGCAGCTGCTCAAATTAGTACTAGTAACTCTCCTGTTTTCAGTCGTCATTTTGTTGATGACCTAATTGATCTCCCAGTCCGAATACCCTTGTTTATATGTGGAACCTAATATTTCTCCTTTACCGGGTTACAATTCAAGAAATAACACCAAGTGTGGTCAATTATTAAATATGCATCGTTTATTATGCTTGAAGTACTGTTTACAGGGCCAAAGGCCAGTCAGACTTGAGAAGCCACTCTGGGTCCTTTGTCAGGGCCCAGTTCATTGTAAGTTTGAGGCAAAGCAAGGGAGTTCATTCCCACATTGGAAAAAGACAAAGTGCAGCCTTTAATGCTACTATAAATACCGGTGAGGACCTCCCGGTAAGAGGACGGACAATTCCTTAACTACTCGAGTTTTCTGCTTATCTGACAGTGTCTGACTTAAGCATCGGAGTGGCTTCCCTCGGTAAACCCGGGGACGCCCTTTGACGTGTTTGTTCTTTACACAGGAAAACTCGTGAGTACAAGGAAGTTCGCTATTTCTGGAACCGTGCAACCCGCTAAAGGGGCCACGAGCATCACCGGAAACAATTGGTGCTCTCGTTGAGAGTTGAACTCAAGACCTCCCAAATACGTATTTCGAAGAACGATGGAAATGGCAGGAGAACAAGATCCAACTAGAAGGCTTAATTTCTCAGGGGATGATAACCCAGGGACCTCCGGGACCCAGTTTGGCCAAACAGATTTAGCAGCAGCATTCGAGCTCTTGAAAAAGGACTTTCTCGCTCAAAAGGAGCAATCTACTCGAGAACATGCCGAGTTGATAACGGTAAGGGAGCAGTTAGCGACTATCCAGGCCGAGCATGGGCTTCTTCAAGCAACCTTAACTCAAAGAGCGAATGCCATGGGGGCGTCAGCCAGACTTGCTGATATCATCACCCCAGAAGGGAATCCTCCGGGTTGTGGAAACCCGCGAACTTTTGACGGTGCATACATACCACCCGCTATTCTCCCAACCACTGCCCACCCTAACCCTAACCCAAATCCACAAATGATCCATCTCTCCAATCCTTTGTTTAATCACAATCTTACAGGACCTCCTCCACCCCCAGAGCCGTTGTTAAATCAACCACTTCCCCCAGCAGATGCCCAGACCCAGCTGCTGTTACAGTTGACACAAACTGTGACCCAACTTGAGCAGCGGCTAAACTCGGGAACGGGACCACAACAATATCAACCCTTTATTACCCGTGCAAGCCCATTCTCCGCACGGGTTCAAGCAGACAAAAAGCCACCAGAAGCAAAGCCATTTAAGATTAAGAGATATGCCGGAATGGGGTGCCCGTATGCACACCTTGAGTTGTTCCAGTCTCAGTTGGATTCAACCCGGTTCACAGACGCCCAAGCATGCCATGCTTTCCAGGAAACACTCAGTGAGGAGGCATTGAGTTGGTTCCTCAAGTTACCGGCTTTGTCAATAGAGACCTATGGTCAGTTGACACAGAGGTTCCTGTCCCGGTTTATCCTGCTGTCAAGTGCCAACCGAAGCACCACTTCGTTATTCAAAGTCCAGCAAAGGGATGATGAAAGCTTGAAAATTTTTGTAACCCGTTGGCTGTCCACGACTTCCAAGTGTGGGCACTTGGACGAGTCAGTAGCATCAGAGGCGTTCTTACAGGCGCTCAAACCAACCCGCTTTGTGGTGGAGCTCAGGAAGCAGCGGTTCAGGTGCTACGACGATCTAATTAATGAAGTAACTCGGCAAGCTCAAGCCGAGTACGACACCTTCGGGGAACGCCGGACGAACACCGGGTTCACAAGCCAGCGAGCTGATGGATGGAAAAAGGAAGGGCAGCATAAGAGTGGCCAGGGATACTACGGCAAAAGTTCAAACAGACCAAGGGAGAAACCAAGAGAGGCTCCATACCTTCGTCATCCAACCCGGGAGGAAAAGAACACTTACATCCCTCGATATGAAGTGTTAACCAACTTGACTGCCTCCTATGAAGAAATTTGGAACCGCCATAGGAATGAAGTTCCCCCGGCTCCAAAAAGAAAGTTTCCCAAAAGGACAGGGCCGGACAACGGGCAACATTGTGCCTATCACAACGAGTCTGGCCACACAACCGACCGGTGCTTTTCTCTTCGGAACACCATTGAGTACATGATCCAGAACGGCAAGTTACAGCAGTATAAGTCACCCGCCACAGGTGTCAACCTCATTGAAGTATATGGGGAGATAATGACGATCCACGGGGGTGGCACCCAAGGGGTGTCCGGTCACCGGGCCAAAAGACTCTGCCCAAGAGGCCCGGAGTTTGAGATAATGCAGCTTCGTCAGGAATGCCGCAAGGAGCTGGTTCCTTGGGATACCGTGTCATTTTCTCAGTCTGAAGACACGCTGAAAGTGCATCACAATGATCCTTTCATTATCACTCTTCAGATTGACCACTGGAGAACTCGGAGGGTTCTAATAGACACGGGAGCCGCTGTCAGCGTCATGTTCAGCAGTTGCTATAAGGGGTTCAAACGAGGACGAGATAAGCTCTATAGGAACCACGAGCCATTGATCAGTTTTTCAGGAGAGACGACTCAACCGTTGGGGTCTGATCAACTAACGGTTACAGTTGGAACCGGCCACCAGTCCACAAGAATTGTAGTTCCCTTCATAATTGTGGACTGCCCATCCTCCTACAATGCCATACTCGGGAGAGATGCACTCTGGGGCCTACAAAGTTTTATAGCGGGTCACATGCTGCTTATGAAGGTGCCTACACCCGGGGGTTGGGTTACAATTCGCGGAGACCAAGAAGCCGCTGTCAGATGCAACGCGATAGCAACTCAGTCCCAGCACGAGATGTTTTCGGCCGGTTTTTCCTTGTCTCCATTTGACAAACCCGATGACCCCAGGGATGACCCGGATTCTTTGCCCATCAGCAAGACGGCACAAAAGAAGAGCCAGAAGTATCCTGCCAAGTTCCCCCGGCCAGCCCCAATTGAAGCAACAGAATGGATTCATATTTCAGAAGAATACCCGGAGAGGAAGATTTGCATTGGCACAGGCCTTGACCCCGAGGTCAGAAACCGAATGGTTGAGCTGCTAACCCGGAAACAGAAGGTGTTCGCATGGTCATATGCAGACATGCCCGGGATTTCTCCAGACGTTATGACACATTCCCTCAATATTATCCCAGGTGTTAAACCGGTAAGACAGAAGCGTCGTGCATTTTGCGCAGAGAAGTACAAGGCCATTCAAGCAGAAGTTAAACGTCTTAAAGACATCGGGTTCATTGGAGATGCAACATACCCGGATTGGTTGGCCAATGTGGTGATGGTCAAGAAGGCAAACGGAAAGTGGAGGATGTGCGTCGACTACACAGATCTGAATAAGGCTTGCCCGAAGGATAGTTTTCCCCTTCCAAAGATTGATCAACTGGTGGATTCAACCGCGGGCCACCCCCAATTGAGCTTTATAGATGCATACTCGGGATTTAACCAAGTTCCGATGAATCCCGCGGATCAACAGCACACATCTTTTACAACAGACAAGGGGATGTATTATTACAGAGTGATGCCTTTTGGACTCCGGAATGCAGGAGCCACGTTCCAGCGCCTCGTAGTGGGCATGTTTGCAAACCAACTCGGGGATACTATGGAGGTTTATATAGACGATATGCTGGTCAAAAGCCGGGAAACAAGCAAACACCCGGATGACTTGGAGACCGTCATCGACATTGCCTTGAGCAAGGGGATGAGGTTAAACCCGGAGAAGTGTGTGTTCGGTGTTTCAGGAGGAAAGTTTCTCGGGTTCATGGTCAGCGCTCGGGGAATTGAGGCAAACCCCGACAAAATTCAAGCCGTCTTGGCCATGCAACCGCCGAAAACCAGGAATGAAGTTCAGCAACTTACTGGCAGGCTGGTAGCCTTATCCCGGTTTATATCCAGGTTAACAGATAAATGTGCCCCCTTCTTCAAAATCCTCAAGAGTCAACACCGCGAGCGGATTACATGGCAGGAAGAGCACAATCAAGCTTTTGAAAAGTTGAAGGAATACTTGGCGTCAGTCCCTTCTTTATCCAGACCAAACCCTGGGGAAATACTCTATCTGTACCTGGCGGTGTCTCAAACAGCTGTCAGTTGTGCCTTGATAAGAAAGCCAGACTCTGAAGAACTGCCGGTCTACTATACTGGGAAAGGATTCAATGATCCTGAAACTCGTTATCCAGATATTGAAAAACTGGCCCTGGCCTTGGTTGTAGCAGCAAGGAAGTTAAGACCCTATTTTCAAGCACATTCCATCCATGTACTCACCAACCAACCGTTACGGCAGGTTCTGCAAAACCCGGCGACTTCGGGCAGACTGGTCAAATGGGCAATTGAGTTGGGGGAGCATGATTTGCACTTTAAACCGCGAACGGCAATCAAAGGGCAAGCAGCAGCAGACTTCATTGCCGAGTTAATCCCAGCAGATTCAACAGTTGCTGAAACTCTTCCAACACAAGCTGAACCGGAGAGTTGGCAAATATTTGTAGATGGATCAGTCAATAAGAGGCAATGTGGAGCAGGCATTACGTTGGTAGACCCGGAGGGTAATATGTTTGACTATGCCTTACGCTTTAACTTCAAAGCATCAAACAACACGGCTGAGTACGAAGCCCTAATCAAAGGGCTCCAACTCGCTAAAGATATGGGCGCCCGGCATCTCCGCATACTAAGTGATTCACAGCTGGTTGTGCAGCAGGTTAACGGCGGATTTCAGGCAAATGAAGCACATCTTTCGTCCTATCAAAAGTTAGCGGCTTTCTTGCTGGAGAAATTTGATAGCTTTGAGGTTACTCAGATACCGAGGCAGCAGAATGTGAGAGCAGATACCCTGGCTAGGATTGCAACAGGGGACGATTCCAATACCGAGTTTAAAAGCTTACTGGTCGAGACATTGGAGAAACCAAGCATCTCACTCTCCTTTTCTGAGATTTTCGCGGTAGAGGCAAACCCGCCACCGTCTTGGATGGATGAGTTCATCAACTTCATCCAACATGGAACCCTACCTGAGGACCCGGTAGCGGCCAAACGACTACGGGTTCGAGCGGCTCGGTATAGTATCCGTGATGGGAAACTGTACAGACGAGGACAAACTTTTCCTGATTTGAAGTGTATTACACCCGAGGAAGGAGACCGGGTTTTGCAGTCGCTTCATAGCGGGGTATGTGGAAATCACTTTGGAGCCCGTAACCTGGCTTTCAAAACCCTGAGAATGGGATATTACTGGCCTTCTTTGGAACACGATGCCAGAATTGTCGTAGATTCCTGCCTTCAATGTCACCGATTTGCAAGCTTTCCACGTGCACCATCAGTCCCACTATCAGTAATAATTTCTCCATATCCATTTTGCATGTGGGGGATTGATTTCATCGGGCCTCTACCCACAGCTCCGGGACAGCTCAAACACGCCATTGTCTCAGTGGACTATAATTCCAAGTGGATAGAAGCTCAACCCCTGGCACGGATCACGACCGCAAATGTTAAGAAATTCCTTTGGAACAATGTCTTTTGCCGGTTTGGAATCCCGGAGACGTTTATCACAGATAATGGGACGCAGTTTGACAACGATGAGTTCCGGGAATTCTTACACTCTAATGGGACAAAGGTCCTATATGCCTCCCCTGCACACCCGCAGACTAATGGACAAACTGAAGCCGTTAACAAGCTCATCAAGCAAGTTCTGAAGAAGAAGCTGGAGGACGCAAAGGGTTTATGGGCTGAGAAACTTCCAGAGGTTTTGTGGGCACTAAGGACAACTCCAACAGAAGCCAATGGGGAGAGCCCATTTCTTATGACTTTTGGATCTGAAGCAGTGATCCCGGTAGAGATGGAAGTCCCGAGTGACCGGGTACAACTGTTTGACAGGGAAACCAACGATGAAGGCATCCGCCTTAACATGGACCTCCTGGAGGAACGCCGGGAGCGTGCACATCTCCGAAATATCAACAAGAAGCAAAAGGTGGCTAAACACTACAATTCCCGGGTTATCAACCGCCCACTCAAACTCGGGGATTGGGTAATGAAGGAAGTTATCCCTAAGCCAACGGGGTTTAAAGCTCCATGGGAGGGTCCATATGAAATCGTTGAAGCCGTGGGCCCGGCAACGTTTTACATCCGGGGTACAGATGGAGTTACGCTTCCACGACCATGGAACGCCCAACATCTGCATCTCTTCCCCAAATAGGTACCGAGTTATCTATGAATGTCCAATTTTATTGTTTATGATGTTGTATATAAAGCCTTTCAGGCCCACAATGCATGAATTCCCCTACCGGGTTATGTTTTATTAAAGAGTTTGTTGAAGTGAATGCAGCCTTTAGCGGCCCTACTTGTATGCCTTAATCGTCAAGCTCCGATAATCTCCGATAATCTCCATGACATGAAATATTGCAAGCCTTTCACGGCCTTATTTCATGGTCAAAACTCGCCAAGCTCCGATAATCTCCGATAATCTCCATGACATGAAATATTGCAAGCCTTTCACGGCCTTATTTCATGGTCAAAACTCGCCAAGCTCCGATAATCTCCGATAATCTCCATGACATGAAATATTGCAAGCCTTTCACGGCCTTATTTCATGGTCAAAACTCGCCAAGCTCCGATAATCTCCGATAATCTCCATGACATGAAATATTGCAAGTCTTTCACGGCCTTATTTCATGGTCAAAACTCGCCAAGCTCCGATAATCTCCGATAATCTCCATGACATGAAATATTGCAAGCCTTTCACGGCCTTATTTCATGGTCAAAACTCGCCAAGCTCCGATAGATCTCTAATAATCTCTGGTAATCTCCATAACTTGAAATATTGCAAGCCTATCACGGCCTTGTTTCAGTCTTTGAAAGTCTTAACGAACCCATACAGCCCTAGCGGCATTATTTTTACTTACATGCTAAACCGGCATTATATGTGTAAATTATCACACTTGCATATTTTGCATCAGATTACCGTGTTGTTTGGCAAAGACGCCCTTGGAAGTCCTAACGGACCCGTAAAGCCTTACTGGCCCTATTTTCACTTTATAATGTTAACATGCCAACCCGGCACTCTGTATGAATTGTCAACACTTGCAGGTTATGCATCGGGTTAGAAGTCCTTATGAACCCATAAAGCCCTAGCGGGACTATTTTTATTTCCCATAAACCGGCATTATATGTGAATTTTCTCAACACTTACAGGTTATGCATCGGGTTGGAATTCCTAACGGATCCATAAAGCCCTAGCGACCTTTAAAGCCTTAGCGACACTATCTTTATTCACACAGAAAACCGGCGTTATATGTACATTTTTGTACTTATCAGGTTACCGTGTTTTGGCACAGGAAGGATTGCGAGAAGGAAAAATTTTATTACTTCAAAAATATCGATTACAAAAAAGTAGCAAACCGCTACAGGTAGACTAATCTTACAGAAATGAAAAACATCCTAAGGCTCCGTTGACGACCCCCTACCCCGGCCAGTGCTAGAACCGCCACGACCTCCCCGGGGCTGTATGATGAACTGACCCCTACGCAGAGGTGGCCGGTTCCTAGGACCACCCACAATCCCACCACGGGAAGCACCTCTCCCGGCTGCTGAAGAACGAACTGGGGGACTCCGAGCCGGGTTCGCAGGAGCCCTAGGGTTCGCAGCCACGGCAGGAGTCGACCGGGAGGTGCCTGCAGCCTCGTCGGGTCTAACATGACCTTGATGACCGTCATAACCCGCCTTGTCCAGCCAGCCTTGGCGAATACCAGCGCTCACTATTTCAGCACGAGCCTCGGCCCTGGCCGACCGCAGCTTCAGGTCAAACTCTGCGCTCGCCAGAAACTCGGAGACCGCTAAGTCCTTGGCCCGGGAAACTGCCTGGAGCAAGTCTCCTTTTTGTTGCTCCAGGGAGGTGACCTGTTGCTGCAGCCCTTGGTTTTGCTCGGTCAGCTGGGCTATCGCGGCGTCTTGAGCACACCGGTCCTCCCGGTGACCCTCGATAACATTCTCCAGTTCAGAGTTCTTGGCCACCAGGTCTGTTATGTGTTCTTCCGCCTCGGCCAACTTCGCACTCGACGCGATCGCTGATGCGCTTGCGAATTCCCGGACCCGAGCCAGGTTCTCTTCGCTTGCCGTCACCTGGTCCCGGGCGGCCCGGAGATCATCCCTGAGGACTCTCTCTCGCTCGGGGATGCCTTCGGATATGAGCCGGTCAGTCGCCAAGTACGACAACCTGACAGCCTACACAAATAAAACAACGGGTTAGTACAAGGAACCAAAAACAAAAAGATAACGAGTTACAGCAGAAGACTAACTTACCCGCATCAGCTTCTCCTGCGCCCTCCGGGCTACAGTCAACGGGTCCTCGTGCTCCAGGACATAGGAGTCAGCGGCGCAATTCTTCAAATCCGCTACCATCCTTTGGATGGCCGCGTCCGCCATTCCTGCACTCGCCAACTCCTCCATTATTTCAGTAGTGTCCCGCTGCTGCTTTCTCTCCCTCCTCTCCTTCCTCTCCTTCCTTCTCTTCCTCCTCTCGGACCTCCCCGAGCTGGATGCCTCCCGGGTACGCTTGCGAGAAGGCACGGGCTCCACTTCAAGAACCTCGTCACTCCCCTCACTCCCCTCAGGGTTCTCACTACCTATTTCCCTTTCCAACCCTCCAACCTCTTCACCCCCTTCGTCATCCTCCTCGGTAAATTCCTCCTCGCCCGGGAACACGGACGAGGGAACCGCGCTCATCACCGGTTCTTCAGTCTCATCGGCAAACGGTTCTGCAAATACCGGGTTGTCGTCCGCCTCCGAGGGATTCCCTTCAACCTCCTCTCCTTCTGGGTAGACTTCCGGCCCGAGAATCTCAGCCAAGTACGCGGGAACCTCGTTGTAGTAAGAGACGTCAACGTGGAACTGCCGAGTTTCCCCTTGCTCGGCGTCTGGGCGCAGAAAAGCCGCCTTCGATGTCAGGTTGATATCGTACGCCAGCCCCTCCGTGCCTTGCGCCCGGATCCCGGCCCATACAGCCTTGTCCTCGAACCCGTCGTATATTCCCGGGTTCTTTCGCTTCGTGAACTCCATCGGGAGAAGAGCTGCAACAAAAGATATAACCTGTTAGACCGGAGCATGTAAACAAAAATTGTAAAGGAAACGAGACAAACCTGGAAGCTCCATCAATCGGCAACGACTGTACACATACAGCCTGCAAAGCCGGTACGAGCTCCGGTCATCTTGACCTCTGAAGGCCCATAGCATCCTCCGGATCCTCTTCTCCATCACCGGCTCCAGAGGAATGTCGGGAACATCTGCAAAACATACAATATAATTATAACCCGGGAAAGATAAAAGAAAGAAAAATCCGGAGAGAAAGGACTTACTCATCAGTGGCTGGAAGTCACCCGGTACTTGAAACGCGTGTCCCGGGTCTTGAAAGTTTCTTATCAAGAAACTTTTTTCCCTCCAGGTCCGGCTCACGGAGGTAGGCAGGTCCTCCACGATCTTCTTGAAGACCCCTTTGGACTTCAGTTGGATGGTCCCACTGAAACCCGCCTTCCGGGAGTACTCGGCCCGGTACATGGCGTGTAACTCGTGGTAACTCGGCATCTGCTGCTTCAACACCTTGTACATCACGCACAATCCTAGCAGCTGCCTCCACATATTCGGGCCAACTTGCCCGATGGCGAAGTTGCTCGCAGCCAGGAGATACTGCACCTCCACCTTTAGCGGGAGTGACAGACCGCAACGTAGCTGGTACTCGTGGCATAGCGTCCACCCATCCCCGGGAGCGAAGAACTGATCCTCGGGTTCTAAAGTCCGAATTTCAACAGACTCGGGAATCTTCCAATTGCTCCTTAGCTCCACAATCTCCTCCGCGGTCAGCGAGTACCCGGGAGGGTCAAGAGCGGTACCATCAGTGAAGGTAACTGAGGCAAACTCGGGGACGTGAGCATCCATTGCGGGGTTTGTCATCTGCAAAACAAGAAACACGGGGACATCGTCAAAAACCCAGATAACCCCGGCGACCACAACGATAAACGCACACACTAACGCAGCAACCCAGTTTGGATCCCAGAAAACAGTACACAATATCGACCCAAAACATTCAAAAACATCGGAACAGAGAACAGTACCTTACTTCTAAGGGTTTCAAAGGATTTGGATGTCGATTTACGTTTGGAAATCCAACAAGCACAGCGACAACAGAGGACGAGAGCAAAAGCACGAAAAAGTTTTCGATTTCGAAGGTACGACAAAACTGTCACCCTCAACCCCTATTTATACAGTTAAGAGACGTACACTGAAGGGACGTTTGAGAGACGTACACTGAAAGGACGTTTCGGTTTTTCGAGAAAATCGACACGTGTCGCGCATGCCGCGTCCCAAAACCGAAAAACTTTTCTGTTTCCCCCACTTTAAAACTGAAAACTTTTCGTTTTCCCCCACTTCAAACCGAAAACTTTTCATATTCCCCCACTACAATACGGAGATGTCATTTTCAGTTCCCATAGTCAACGTGTCTGCGGGGCACCCTTGCGTACAGACTTGGGGGACTGGGTACACCGGGTCTGGATGATACCCTTGTAACCCGGTAAAGAAATGGTTTCAAGTCCCCACCCAAGCGTACCCCTTGACTGAGGACTTGGGGGACTTGTTTATATGTGGAACCTAATATTTCTCCTTTACCGGGTTACAATTCAAGAAATAACACCAAGTGTGGTCAATTATTAAATATGCATCGTTTATTATGCTTGAAGTACTGTTTACAGGGCCAAAGGCCAGTCAGACTTGAGAAGCCACTCTGGGTCCTTTGTCAGGGCCCAGTTCATTGTAAGTTTGAGGCAAAGCAAGGGAGTTCATTCCCACATTGGAAAAAGACAAAGTGCAGCCTTTAATGCTACTATAAATACCGGTGAGGACCTCCCGGTAAGAGGACGGACAATTCCTTAACTACTCGAGTTTTCTGCTTATCTGACAGTGTCTGACTTAAGCATCGGAGTGGCTTCCCTCGGTAAACCCGGGGACGCCCTTTGACGTGTTTGTTCTTTACACAGGAAAACTCGTGAGTACAAGGAAGTTCGCTATTTCTGGAACCGTGCAACCCGCTAAAGGGGCCACGAGCATCACCGGAAACAACCCTTCTCCCAGATTCAAATCCCTGAGAAGCTAGTTCCACATATCACCTCTTCTTCCAATTACATTCAGAGGATGTTTCATTTTCCCAAAGAAAAAGTCTCCGCGTTAAAAGCAAAAGCTAATGCTGCGATGAGTAGCAATCGCATCACCTCCCTTCAGGCAGTTATGGCTCATCTGTGGTGCGCCATCGCACGTTGCACTAGGCATGATTTGACTACCGATCAAGAGATCATTATATACACAGTTGTAGTAGGAATGAGGGAGAGAATTAATCCACCACTGCCGAAACAATACGCTGGGAACGCTCTTCTTGGAGTCCCTGTGAAGTCCACTATAGCTGATCTGCAACACCAGGGACTAGGCTGGGCGGCACTGCAGATAAATAAGGCTATTGCTTTCATTACAACTGAAGAAACCAAGAAGTCCCTGGAAAATTATGTGAAAAGTCCTACATTTATCCCAAATAGGAGGGATGGTTCAGCTGCAAACTTGGCTCGTCATAGTTTGCTGACAGGGAGCTCGCCGCGGTTCAATGTGTATGGCAATGATTTCGGGTGGGGGAGACCGCTGGCTGTGCGAAGCGGAGCTGGGGAAAAGACGAGTGGGATGTTAACCGTGTTTCCTGGCGCCGAAGAAGGAAGTGTTGACTTTGAAGTTTGCCTTTTGCCAGAGGCTCTAGAAGCTCTGGGGGATGATGCGGAGTTCATGGAAGCCGTGCTCATCACTTGAACTAGATATGTATGTTACTTTGCTTAAGGTATCTATAGTAATTTCATTCCCATGGAAGTCGTGTTTCTCCTGTGCAATTTCGTTCTACTCATATGTTTCCTCAAGGATTAAGTCTTTCGAGTAATGGCAAATAAACTGGGAACTTTGTTGGATCACTTGGATGTGTTTTCTTGCATCCTTACCATGGGCGGATACATTCAAGCCTGAGAGAATTTTGTGCCAAAAACCGTAAGTATGGGTATATAAACTCCAAGTTCTGGAAAATTCTTTAGCAATGTCTGTAAACAAGGAATCATTCTATATATAAACTCAACTGCTATATCTATCTCAGCAATAAAAGACAACAAAAAATGGTAATTATTTCAACAAAGTAAGCTAGGGTGCTCATTTGAGATCTAAACTCTTTAATTTCTATATTTGTGCTTATGTTGGATGTCATCTATTTTCAAAGCTCAGTACTTTTTTTAGAAAAAGAAAGAAGAAGAAGAAAATGTGAACATAGAAAATTAGTTTAGATAACTATTAGATCCTAGGGGTGGCAAGTTGACCCCAATCAAAACCACCAATGTAACCGACTACCAATCATATCAAAAAAGTTGGTAACCAACAAAGTCGCTTACCATGTAGTTGGTACGGTAACACCGTACTGGTTTGTGGAACATAGTTGGTAAGCGGTATTAGTTTCATCAAAATACGATAGTACCGTACCATATTTTGTATTAAATACATATAATATAAAAATAATAATTACAACTATGAATCACAGCCTTTGATTTCATATATGTTTAATCAAGTTGAATCTACACCGTCGGTTGGTTAAACCTAACCCTAAGTCCTTTGGAATGAGACTCATTCTCACTTAGTCACTCATAGCCTCCCTCTTTCTCTCACGGTCTCTCTTTCTCGACCTCTAGCCGGATTTGTACTTCCCGTCTTCTTTCTCGATCTCTCCTCGTCTCACGCTCTCTCTCTCTCTTTCTTGACCTCTTCCTCTTTCTCTCACGCTCTCTGTTTCTCTTTCTCGATCTCTCGTCAGATCGTCATTGCCGGTAAGATGACGATCTCGTCTTCTTTATCAGGAAATTGGTGTTGGAAGTATAAGATTCAAACACCGAAAAACTCACAGTAAGGAAGTTCGGAACTGAATGATTTTATTCAACTGATGAACTACAGCTTTATACAAGCTTTCGAAACAGAAAAAACCCAGAAAATAGGCGATATCAACTACATCACCTACAAACTAGTTCAACTTCGTTATTTGACTAAAACAAACCTAATCTATATCCCTACAAGCCAGGGAATTGCTAACTGAAACAGAAACAGTAAACGCAGACTTGTTCTTGAAGACTTGTCTGCCAAGCAACCAACGGTCTTCAACAATTCCTCCCTTAAACTGATTAACAACCTGCATCAGTTTACTTCTGGTGCCACACAAACTCCAAGTAGATCTCTCAATCTCAAGAATACTTCCAGTTTCACAGGCTTAGTCATAATGTCAGCAATTTGATCCCTCGAACCACAGTGTACTAATTCGACAACTCCATCTCTTGTTAAATCACGAAGAAAGTGAAATCTGATATCGATGTGTTTACTTCTACCATGCAGCACAAGATTCTTTGAAAGTTTGATGGTTGAACTGTTGTCACAATAAATCACAGTACACTTACCTTGTTCATGTCCAAGTTTTTCAAGAATTTGGCGCATCCACACACCCTGACATGCACATGCTGCAGCAGCTATGTATTCTGCTTCAGTGGTGGAGAGTGATACCACCGGTTGTTTCTTTGAAGACCAAGCCACAGCACCTGAACTGATTAAGAAAGCATACCCTGATGTGCTTTTTCGATCCTCAACGTCTCCTGCATAATCACTGTCCGAATAAGCTATCAGACTTTCTTCCCCTCCTCTTTTGTACAGAATTCCTAACTCAACAGTGCCCTTTAAGTATCTAAGAATTCTTTTTACTGCTTGCTGATGTAACTCTGTTGGTCTCTCCATGAATCGACTGATTGAACTCACCACATATGCCAAATCAGGCCTGGTGGCAGTCAAATACATGAGACTGCCCACCATTTGCTTATAAGCAGTAGCATCAACACTGGCGCCTTCCACATCCTTTACAAGTTTAAACCCTGGTATCATTGGATTCTTCACAGCATTGCAGTGTTCCATTCCAAATCTTTCAAGCACTTCTTTAGCATATTTCTTCTGACCTATAAAAATTCCCTCAGAACTTTGAATCACTTCCACTCCGAGAAAATATTTCATCTTTCCAAGATCAGACATATCAAACTCTTGTTTCATAGAATCCTTGAATCTCTTAAACAAAGCTTCATCATTCCCTGTGAAAATGAGATCATCTACATATAGACTGACCACAAGGAGTCTTCCCTTTTCTTCTGTTTTAATAAACAAGGTATGCTCACAGAAGCATCTTTCAAAACCTTCCTTAGTAAAATAAGACTCAATCCTGCTGTACCAAGCTCGAGGAGCTTGTTTAAGTCCATATAGGGCTTTCTTGAGCCTATACACCTTGTCTTCTGCACCCTTCTTCTCATAGCCTCGAGGTTGCTCAATAAACACTGCCTCATTCAATTCACCATGCAGAAATGCGCTTTTTACATCGAGCTGGTATACACTCCATCCTTTGTGGGCTGCAATGGCAAGAATCATCCTAATGGTTTCCCAACGAGCTACAGGAGCAAAAACCTCAGTGTAGTCTATCCCAAACTGTTGTGAGTATCCCTTGGCCACCAGTCTAGCCTTGAATTTATCAACCTCCCCTTTCTCATTCAGTTTGGTTTTAAATATCCATTTTACTCCTATCTTTTTGGCTCCATCTGGTAATGTGGTCAATTCCCAAGTTCCATTTCTTTCAATGGAAGATATTTCCAAATCCATGGCTTCTCTCCATTTTGCACTTTTGACTGCTTCTTCAACTGTGACAGGATCTCCAGCTGAACTGAACATTACAAGATTATTCCCTTCCTCTTCAGACAAGCCTTCACCGGTTACATAATCTTCCATCCAGGTTGGTTCTCTTCTTATCCTCCCTTGAACTGGACTTAAAGAATTATCTTCACTTGATCTAATTGATGAAGAGCTATCAATTACTCCTTCCACCTGCTCTTCTTCTTCAACTACAGCTTCTGTCTCATTTTCTTCCATATTATCTTCATCTCCCCACTCAAGAACATCACAGTTGGTTTCTTCACCAGCCTTTTCCCAATTCCATTTCTCATCTTCTTCAAACACCACGTCTCTGCTTATCATAATTTTCTTTGACACAGGATCATACAATCTATAGGCTTTAGATTCTTCACTCAATCCTAAGAGCACACATCTGAAGCTCTTATCATCGAGCTTTTGCCTTTTGTTGTCTGGTATGTGCACATGACCAATGCAGCCGAACACTCTGAAATAGTTCACAGAAGGTTTAATCCCACTCCATGCTTCCTCAGGAGTCATATCCTTTACTGATAGTGTAGGACATCGATTAAGTACATGAACTGTCCAGTTGACTGCTTCTGGCCAGAATTCTTTTGGAATTTGTTTTTCTGACAGAATGCAACGTACCATATTCATGATTGTTCGATTCTTCCGCTCTGCAACTCCATTTTGTTGTGGAGTGTAGGCTGCAGTGAGCTGTCTACCAATGCCATTTGAACTACAAAACTCGTTAAACTCTAATGAGGTGAATTCCCCTCCTCTGTCAGTACGAAGACAACAAATAGAATTCCCAGTTTCCTTTTCCACCAAGTTCTTGTATTTTTTAAACACAACAAAAGCTTCTGACTTGACATTCAAGAAATAAGACCACACTTTCCTACTATAATCATCGATGAAGGTGATTAGGTACCTCTTCTGGCTGTTGGACTCAGGTGAAATTGGTCCACAGATGTCAGCGTGCACAAGCTGGAGTCTCCGAGAAGCCCTCCACAAACTTTTCTTTGGGATGAATTCTCGATGTTGTTTGCCTATCATGCAGTCAGTACACAGTTTTGAAGGCACTTGGAGAGGAGGCAAACCTTTCACCATTTTCTTGTAGAACAAGGTTCTCAAGCCTTTGAAGTTCAGATGCCCAAGTCTTCGATGCCACAGGTATGTCTTGTCTTCAGATGTGGTTTGTAAGCATGTAGAGGTTGATTCTGAACCTTGTGTTGGCATGGCAGAGAAAAGAGCAAACATCCTGTTAGCAGACATTTGAGTCTGCATGATTAATCCTTTTATAGGATGATACACTTTACACACTCCTTGTTGAATAAGAATGACCAAATCCTTTTCTTGTAATTGACCTATACTTAACAAGTTATTTTTGAGTTCAGGAATGTAAAATACTTCATTGATCACCTGAGTTGCTCCATTGATTTGCAATCTGACGCTTCCTTTCCCCATTACTGCCATCTTTGAATTGTTGCCAAGCTTCACAACTTGTCTGAACGTTTCATCTAGAATGAAGAAACATTGTTTATCACCACTCATGTGATTGCTGCAACCGGAGTCAAGGAACCAGACTTCCTCTCTTCTGTAATTGTGATGCCCTACATAAGCCATTAGCAACATTTCTTCTTCTTCATTAAGTTCAGCATAATTAGCTTCCTTTTCCCAACTGGGACATTCATATTGAAAATGTCCCAGCTTGTGGCATTTGTAGCACTCTATAATCGCTTTGTTGAATGACTGCCTCCCTCTGCCAATACCTCGACCTCGAATTGTGCTTCTACCTCTTCCTCTTCCTCTTCCTCCAAACTTTGCTTCATGAGAGATCTTCAGGGCATGCTCATCACCTCCACCATGGCTGTTCATCCTCTGCTCATGTACCAGTAAACTGCTTTGTAACTCATCAATAGTCAGCTCATCCAAGTCATTTGACTCTTCTATAGAACATACAACATAATCAAATCTGGAGGTCATAGATCTCAAAATTTTCTCCACAATTGCAATCTGTCCCATCTTCTCTCCATGAGCTTTCATTTTGTTCGCAATTGTCAATGTCCTAGCAAAGTACTCGTCCACTTTCTCTCCTTCTCTCATCTGAAGGATTTCAAATTCTCTCCTGAGTGCTTGCAGCTGAGCTCTCTTCACCCTTGTTGTCCCCTGATACTTTTGCGCCATTGAGTCCCATATGTTCTTTGAACTCTCCTTATCCAGAATTGTTTCCATGATGGTCCTGTCTATGGCTTGAAATAGGTAATTTTTTACCTTTAGATCTTTCAGCCGTTGATCTTCAATCATCTTCCTTTGTGCCTCTGTTGATTCAGCATGTTCTGCTATTGTGGGAATCCCTGTTTCAACCAGGGACCAATATTCCTTTGATCGAAGGAAATTCTCCATGAGCATGGCCCAATGATCATAATGACCATCAAATCTAGGTATTGCAGGCTGGACAAAGCTGCCTCCTTCAGTTGTCATCTTGCTTTCACTCGTTCTCTCTTACCTCTGTTTCCTCTCTATTTTCTTTCGTTAGAAACTGCAGTTCCTAACTACGCTCGATCAGGCCCTTTAGTGGGCTCTGATACCACTTGTTGGAAGTATAAGATTCAAACACCGAAAAACTCACAGTAAGGAAGTTCGGAACTGAATGATTTTATTCAACTGATGAACTACAGCTTTATACAAGCTTTCGAAACAGAAAAAACCCAGAAAATAGGCGATATCAACTACATCACCTACAAACTAGTTCAACTTCGTTATTTGACTAAAACAAACCTAATCTATATCCCTACAAGCCAGGGAATTGCTAACTGAAACAGAAACAGTAAACGCAGACTTGTTCTTGAAGACTTGTCTGCCAAGCAACCAACGGTCTTCAACAATTGGTACGTACACTCTTTCTCTCAACGTCTAAACTTGTTTAATTTCTTTACTTAGTTTTCAGTTTGCACGTGTTTTGAATCACATTGTAATTGATTTGCAGAGCTCTCACTCCTCGCAGGGCTTCAACGACGACAATTTGCCTTACTTGACCACCTTATTATTCAAGTAAGTGGATGTGTTTGTATATAGGGAGCAGCTAGATTATATTGAATAATACGAAGCTTGATGGTATCAGCATCAGAGCTTATAGTGCTCGGTGTAGATGTAGTGCATGTGATAATCTGATATGCCATATGTTTTTGAACTTTTGATGCTTTGTGAACTTTGCTATTGATGTTTTGGCTATTAGACAGTGATTGGCTTACTAGTTTTAGTTTTTACCCAACACAAAAACCTCAAGCTGCTAGTTATGAGTGCACTATGTTGTTAATTTGCTGCATTAGGCAAAATAATGAGAATATTTGGATCATATAACTGATTAAGTACAAATAAAATACAATGTTTCGGATCATAAAACTAGATCAACATTGCTCTTCATTTGTTGTTTCTTCATATTTACATAATTGAACTTTCTTGTATTTCACTTTGTCATTTTAGCCGACAACCTAGCTAGCTGCTTTTGCTCTCTCTTTTCAGCCATTTGAATTTGGTTGTTGGCTATAAAATCAATTGAACTTTGTTATTGTGTTCAGATGTGATGTAACTGATGCTATAATGTTGAATACTTGAATGTTGAATCAGTTGAATAGATGTTTGAATAGATGGTCATTATCAACCATTACCATACCAACCAATACTGAGAAGTCTGTATATAAATTTTGATGGTCAGTAATAATAGTGAATTTTTTATATCAACCCTGATTTGGTTGGTAGGCGATATGGATTAAAAAAGTTAGCAGTTGTACTGAATCCATCCCTACTGGATCCGTCACTGATCCTTACTCAATTATGATCATTTCTTTTTTGGCTATAAAAAAGGCCATGGAGAATCCGTTGCGTGTTTCAAGTCACTGTGTTCAAATGCGGCGGGTACACCCTCGGACTGGATGCCACAGTTCTTCAACGCCATGGCGGAGTTGGCTCCTGGGTCGGGTCAAATTTCGCTTCACCCGATATGGGAAAGGTCTGGCCTGCTCCGACCCAGAGACTCCCCGAGTCGGGGCTCCGGTGCTGCATGATTTCCTGAGTTTAGACCCGAAATTCTCACCGTATGAGCGCTGAGGAGTTGATATGGTATGTCTGTCTATCATACAGTAGGGGGTTGCCATGTAGTAGGGGGTTGGATGCACGTGATTTGCAGCGGCCGGTGTTTTGCTTTACAATGCACAGCATGCTTTGCAAGACCAAAAATCTCAAATCAAAACACCCGCACCTGCAAATCACGTGCACCCAACCCCCTCTCTGTTACATAGCATACTTCACTGTACGATAGACATACCATATCCCTGACTGATAGGTCAATGTGGAAAGTTGGGAAAGGGTAGTAGTGGACGAGCACGGGGGAGATGACGTGGAAATGGTCGGAGGAAGAGGAGGTGGTGACGTAAGCACGGACGTAACAGAGGTTGACATCGTTTTTTTTCTTTAAAAAAGTTTAGGTAAAAGGGGGCTTCCTACTTATCAGGGTCAGAATAAACCCTGCGACTTAGGTCTGGAGTCTTTCGAATTTGTTGACTGGGAGGAGTTTCACCCACGTTTGAGAGAGGTGACACTCTCCTCAAAGGCACGGAGACATTCTCTAAGGAGACCACATCCTCATCCAGTGGCCTAAGGACTTTTTACAGCTTAAGGATCCAAAAACATTTTACAGATTACAGCCTAAGTTGAATAAGTTTACCCCTCAAGTCCGTCCATAACCAATTGAACCAACCATCATTAGTTCAGAGGTTGGCATCGTTGTCGAGGTTAGTAAGTGGGAGGACTTGGTCGTCGGAAAACGAGGGTGTGGAGGGAACGACGATGGTCGTGTCGGAGATATGTACTTGCATTTTACGGATTTTCGGGTCGGGTTATCGGGTATGGTGGGTGATTTTGGTTGTTTTGAAAGTTTCAAATATATAAATCGGGGATGATGTGATTGGTTGGTGAGAATTGGCAAGAAAGGGGCGACGTGGAGCATGCCGCAACGTTTGCTTAATTCGACCATGCCTTTTTCTCATTGGGACACTTCCAACAACCCCATGCTACCCAAAAAAATAGTATCGGTTTGACTTGGTTTGGTACGGTGGTTTGAAAACTATTTCTTTTTAAAATTCAGTTTTAAATAAGTAATCTTTAAATTATTTTTAAAATTATGATTATTTAAACTAAAAATATTTAAATAAGCAAACCGTTATTAAGATTTTACTAAAAAAATTACACAAACAGTATATCAATTTTCCTCAACTGATAATTAAGGTGTGAACTTTGTTAAATAACACATTAATACATGAACTAACAAGTTAACACCGTTAAAAGTTATTATTCATTTTTTTAGATTTTTTCTTTTTTCTTTTAAAGAGGATCAAAGAATTTCACTCAAACCTCCATGGTAACTCGAACTTATGACTTCGTCAATAGGTAATGGATGCGCTTGAGATCTCTTTCTAATAAATTCTCTAATTAACCAATCTTGCTCTCGTACTAGCAAGAAACTATCCATAATTATTTCTCCCTCATATACCAGCAAGTAGCAATCGACAAATCGGAGGTTAAATTGTAACCAAAATAATTGTTCTTTTAGGTGTCAAATCGGTTAACCTATTTGATCGTTAACACCTTAATTAGAAAAAAATGTCCTCTTTAAAATAAAGAAAATAAATGTGTGGATTTGACACCTAGAAGAAAAAAAATCTTGTTTAAAAGAAAGAGAAAAAAAGAGAACAAAAAATCTTAGAAAAAAAGATGTAAGAAAAAAACATTAACTTTTAATGGTGTTATAACGGCATGTACGAAAATTATGTCTAACTTGTTAGTTCATGTACTAATGTGTTATTTAACAAAGTTCAGATACCTGAATTATTATTGGAGCAAAGTTGGTATACTTTTATGTAATTTCCCCTTTTACTAAATAAAAATTATATCCATAATGGTAATTAAAAGTGATTATAATCTTCAAAACTCAATATCAATTATTGAACCTTCATCTATTTACCGTTGCCAAAATAAAATTCATCTAAACAGTATACCAACTTTCAGTCTTACAAACTTTGATAGACAAACTTTCCGAAACATCGGAACATTATCTTTTCAGCCCGATCTATTATTGATACTTTTGACCGCAGGGTTAGTCCTAAGGGATTTAAGGCCCAGTACGAGAAAAAAATTGTGCCCCTTGCATTTTTTTTCATAAGATCGAAGTCAGAAATATATCGAGAAAGAAATACTCATGCACCCCCTATGTATCATTTCAAACAATATGAATTACAAAACTATGATTCGAGAAAGAAATATGCTTGTGTCCTTTTCCAAAGTTTTTGAAATTAAACAATAACAAAACATGCACATGCATGTAAACAAAACTACCAAATCTTAGAAATGGAGGAGCTCCAAGACTTCATCATTTAAAATGAAAACTGATGGAATCCTCTTATTGATTAGATTGCACGCATCAATTTTAAATTTGAAATACTAAGAATTTTCATGGCTATTAATTAATATTTGTTAATGGCTAGATTTAATTAAAAATAAAGTAATGTGATTGTGTTTGATCAATATCTCCCTCACTGTTGTAATGTGTTACAATGGAAGTAAAGCTGAGCTACAACTAAGATGAGTGTTGTAAACAGCAAAAAACATATAATTAGATGAAAAAGAAAGCAACTCTTTCATTGCCAACCTCTATTAGAAAAAAAATACCATCGAAGTCTAATAACAAAAATTATATTATTGCAGCACTAATGTGTTAATTTATTACTCTTGGAATAACAACTAAACCGCGTGTTCAAAATAGTGTTTTTGTGAATTCTCATAGCATCCATAGCACAATGTGGGATAGTCGAGTATATCTCTGATTTCTGATATACCTATATCAAAGAAGAAGAGCAAATTGTGTGCCCCCCTCTCCCCCCAGGCCCTTGCAGTCGCACGGACTGCTCTGAGGGTAAGGTCGGGCCTGTTTCACCGTCACCTATGTGGCTCAGGCTGCTGGACTTCCTCCCTCTCGCCTTGTGGGGCCTCTTCTCAGCTCACCACCTGGTGTACTTCCATCCTTGGCTTCTCATGCCCCATTTCAAAGACCCGCTCAGTTTAGGTGGCCTTTTCATCTCCCTGACCCTCATCAATGTCTTGGGTTCCAAGGCCCAACAACTGCCATTGGCTGAGGCATATACGAGTATTCCTCATCTCCCAGCTTTAACTTCATGAAATCATCAAGCTATTCCTCCTGTTCCTGCCACTTTCCCCCAACAAGAAAACACTTCTTTCTCCGATCATTAAAAGTTGATGTTGACAAGTCATCGATCATCACTTTAAACTTCCCCCGGGACTTCAACGTCACGCATCCTTTGCTTCTTTTCTTCGTGCAGTAGGTCATGTGCCACAAGGCATTGAATTCGTTCAAGCAAAGGTACTTCATCTTTAATAATCGGTACAGTACCCCTAATTCTCAGAATCTGCTTCAGCATATTCGGAGTACATTGGCCTAGGGTCATCTGCAAACACGCCAACGTATACTGCACGTACAAGGGTAGCGGGACCCTCAACCCACAACGTAGCTGGTATTCGTACACTGAAGTGAAGTTCCTTGGGAAGATTTCGAAAGTCTGCATCTCTTAGGGACCGCAAGAGTACCTCTTTCAAGATGCTCTAATTTTGTCTAAGAGCCACGAGCTCACGGGCCGTCATGCCCTCGCCGGACGGATCAAACACCACTTCTTCCCTTTGTTTCGATCTCGTCATTAATAAATCATCCACCTCCTGCAATAGTGGGTTAGATGAGGATACATGAGAACAGGTGTCCTTAGGAGGACGCCCATTTCCTAAGTCAATCCATATATCAGCCAAAATCTTGTCCACCTCTTCGTTCGTCCGGTGTGAGGTGTCGGAGTCTAATCTGTAGAACTGGATAAAATAATGATTTCCTCGTTTGAAACTCGCACCGGATTCGACATACCCCTACATCCCAAACAATGTTAGACTCTCGCTATCTAAAGCCCTATTTCTTTCAAGTTACAGAAAAACTTGTAACTCAATCAAATCCTCTCGAAATACACAGAGCCACCTAGAAACATGCAATCTACCCAGAACCCAGCAAAACCCTATTAATCAAGCAAAACACTGAATACAAAAGAAAAGTGTAAGATCTTACCTTTTATGGTCTGGATGAAAGTGGATGAACGATGATGCTGATTACAAACAACGGAGCTCTCACACCGTACAAATAGAGGGAAAGATTGACTGACCCCCAAATTCGGTTTTTGTGCTCACCTCTTGATTGGATTCTACAACACTCGGTTTCTTTGATTCTTCCACTCCCTTTTCCTCGGTTTTCAAACAACAACAAAACTCCCTCCTCTTTTACACCACCACTCTATTTATAGAGGGGTGAATTAATATCGATCGTTGAAGGCAAAACAATGAAACGACTAGATTTGTGCCACGTCAGTCACGAATACTGTGCGCATTAACCCACGACGCGTATGGGGCACACCTACGTTAAATACGTGTAGAACAAGCGCTTTTACTGCACGCGGTGGACCGTTACCGACTCTACTCATCCCATACATGACCATGTGTCCTCCATAAACTAGCCATCTATGAGGCGCGAGTGATATAGGACCAATGTCGATAACGAGGTCTCGTTGCAACACATCCCAGGTCGTTTTACGCGCAATAGATGTGGATTTGGGAACCCGTTGCAACGCCTCCAAACAGGCACGCCCAACAGCGGCAGCACGCTACTCCCCTACCGTAGTAAGCATACACAAATAGGGACATGAATAGACTCTTTGCGGAGACCTAAAACGTGTACAAGATGGAATAGCTTAGTAGATCAAAGCATATAGCAATAACAACAAACGACCCTTGTGCCCACGACATGTCGACACTCGTTAGCTACTCACACGACATACCCTCCGGAAATAACTTGGAAACGAGTACACTCCACACTTTGACTCCTGATAGCCAATACATAAAACAACCCCAGTCACCCTACGAACTCACACTTGAGGACTCACTACTATGTCTTCATACTCCCGGACAGTCCATACTCCCGACACTCATCCAAATTAATGAAACTCCTCATCTGAGAGTCCTCGTCGACTGGGGACCTGTTAACATAAGGTACAAACCCTTCTCTCATGCCTGAAAACAGACTTCGTCCTTTGTCGTTGGAAGTCATTCTGACCTCAACACCAGCTCCGACGCAAGCCAAACACCGAAGTGCATGTTTGTTAGACAATACTAGCTAGGGCAGTGTTAAATAAGGAGCCAAAAAAGGCTAGTTTCATGTTTGGGATGAGAAGTTACTATAATAAATGGTCTTAAACTGGACCTGTTTGTCAATTAGTCCTCCCTATCTGGTGCCAGCATGGGTAGTCCATTTTGACACCCCTACCTAGGACCACCTCTCGCTCCTTCCTCACTTCGCCAGTCGATTCTCACTTCCTCTCTTAAATCTTCTGATCCTCCTCTTCCTCCTCATCGATGTCACTCTCCAATATCAATTTAGGGCTTTTCAGATTTTATAGAATTCGTCTCCTTCAAACCCTCCTCTCGCCTCAGATCTGCCACCATCAACTGAACCTTACAGTTCAGTCTCAATCCCGGCTGAACCACACCCTCCGGTCGAACCATCTCCGGGCGACAAATTTCCAATCGAGCCACATTCTAATTCGATTTTAGTTTAGTGAGTCCTCTCCGTCGTTGTCTACCCCCTCCCAACCTGATCATTCTATGCAATTGAACTCCAAAGGACTTGAAATTTTGGCAGATTGTAGTTTTACATGTCCATTTATGTTCTGGATATTTTCAGTTGAAAATATTGAAAACTCAATTGTTGGTGAATTTTCCCTTCTTACTACCTGTTTTCTGAAAATTTCTCAGCTTTGCAGCTAAATGTTACAAAACAATGAATTTAGGATTCTTTACAATTTTCTTTTACACATTGATCTTTGACAAGTCTATTATGTAATTTAAACTTAACTGGCACGAAAGGTTTCATTCTTGTAAGCAAGGTTTCATTTTTGATGTGCATTGCACAAGTATCATGAAGATATAAAAATAGTCCAGGCCAGTGTACCACCAAACATGAAACATCCTTATTTTTAAGATCCCTGTTTCAGTCCCAGGCAACACCAAACATAGTTCAGTACTAGTACAATTTAAGGCAGTCCACATGAGTGCAGGATAGTCTTAATAATTAAGGAGGTCTAATACAATCCTGGGCACCAAACATGCACTAAATTTCTAGAGTTGGGATCAAATGTGCCCGTCTTAGCCCTACATCAATCGGTTCCAAACCCCTCAAAGGGAGATACTGGGAAGGAGCATGAACCTAGTCTGATATCCGGGAAAAAGGGTGTGTTCCCCAATGCAATTCTATAAGGGAAGGAGACAAACCTCACTACAAGCAAGTTTTCCTAATCCAGAGCTTGTCAAGTCACTTACCCACAGCGATCCTAACTTAGACATCAAAGAGTCGAAGACTGGGCCACTCCAGTCTCGACTCCTGACACTTGTTGTATATGTGCAGGGCACCTCAGACTAAGGAAACAGTGTACTATTCGGTATCAAGCCCCCGTGATACGGTAGTGACACTAATCATGTATGGATCCTAATGAGTTAAAGTCAAGTAAAGTCAACCTATCTCATATAATTCTTGCTTGATGAGTAGAATGACTAGCGACTAAGTTTGTCTTCAGAGATAGAACTAAATGCAGTCTTCAAAATGTCTAATAAATTGATTGAACATATCATATCTCTGAAAAAAAATCTCCTACGAAGAACTTTTCATAAGACGCGCATAGCGCCGCTTGGAAGTATATAACGAGCAGCGTTTGTGAATAATGTTAAGGTAATCATGTATAACCCAAATTATGGATTCTACCAAGTTCTTGGATTTTGGCGGTTTATATGTTATTGCAGTGACTTTGCTAAACTTTCTTAGACAATCAGATCATGCAGCACCTGGGAGGCAGGAAATCGTTTATAAGATAAGATATCCTGATTGGCATAGAAAAGATTGGAGGTTTCACCCTGCAAGAGTTTTAAATCGTAGTCTGCACTCAAAAACAAGTGTGTAACACAGTTTCTTGGAGCTTTTAAAAAAAACACAGTTTCTTGGAGAGGAGCCGTCTCAGCCCGGAACCAAAGGATGAACGTCGCCTAGCTTCATTGGAAAGCTCAAGTCTCCTTGGTTCCAATAACCGATGCCAAGTCATGAAGAGGCATCGATTGTCTTTGTCATGTCTGACCAACCAGTAATAATACCTCGATAATGAGCATTGTTTCTTTGAACCATTTGCTTTGGTCATCATTCCAAGCATCATTTGGCAAACCACACCAATACCCAACATGACGCGACTCCATGCACAAATCCTGAAAAAAAAAACGAAATAGAGACTCCAAGTTCTTTATTTTGAGAACCATTTATGGTTTTCCTCCCTTCAATATCAGTATGAACCTCACAAGATATATAGTTATTTGAGTACTAAGATAAGCTACATATTATGCTACAATCCCCAATTTTGTTTCGGGCTGAGGTGGCTTATTTATTGGAATGCTAATGAATCATTGAAAAAAATAAGACATGTATTTAGATATTTCTCTTCAACTTTACAAAAATATATATTATATATTTTTGACACTAGTAGTTGAAGCGAATTATCCGAAGGTAATTTTTTTAGAGCAAACAATAGAGAGTTTCATTAATGAGAATACAAATTACAACCATAAGAAGCATTGGTGGTGGAAATAAATTCCACACTCTCCCCTATCTACCCGAAAACCCTACAATTACAGTGGACAATAACCGGAATAGGTTCAACCGTAACCTAACCTAATCCAGAAGTATCGATACATCCTTACAGTCAACCTCAAGAAGAACACAACCCTTTCAAACACTACATGTCAAACGTACCAACATATATGCACATGTAACCTACACATTACATTGACAACAAGAACTAACCGACATCAAAATAATCCATGAAAACGACACCATAACCATGACTCCTCCAGCAACACGACCGACACTACCCTACCAAAACCTCAAACCCTTGCCCAAAAGAGGAGGGACGATCAACACCAACCTACCGAAGATAAAATGGATTATGGGAGTGTGTGGATTTTGCTCCGCTACAATCCACTACATTATTTAATATGAATCATTAGAGATTAAATCTAGGTTGGATGACATTTCTTAATAAGCATTTTGTCATATTTTTAACCAACGAAACAAAGAATGGAAGTATGGCAAGTGCCCATGTGCCATTATACTACCATTTTGTTAGGATTTGTTTGTCAGATCTTTATATTGGAATGTAATTTTTTTTATTGTATTAAATGACTGACATTGACTTAGTCCTCCAGTTTTTTGTACTTTTTTTTATTTATCAATAAATTTTTGTGGGGAGACAGCAAGTTAGTCCTTTTACGCTTATCATCCCTTTACGCTTGCTTAAAAAAGAAGAAGATGAGAGACAAGAATGAACTCATTTCCAAAATCAAATTTCACATTCAAGGAGAGGGAGAGGACAATTGTATATATTGATCACCCATTTCCTGTCTCTTCAATCATGCACGAATAACTTCATTCCCTCTTTCAAAGAGCTAGAGCTGCATGCACACCTTAGAACAAAGGGCACGTTTACATAATGCCAATCAAAATCAATCCGTAGGGATTGACTCTTTTTTCAGATGGTTTTGGATGTTTACCAACAAGTGGGGAATCAAAAAGATGAAGGGCCCACCTGATTCATCAGAATTAAATTCTCTAGTTTCTTTCCGGTAGTCTGAGTTGGTATTGATTCCTCTTTATATGGGGTAATCAACCTTTTATTCTAAAATTATCCATATACCTTACATTTATTTTATAGCTTTTAAAATTATATTAAGGGTATTTTGTAATTAGCTATATTCTGATTTCAATTTCTATATTTTAGTAAACACTCTAGTTTCTTTCCGGTAGTCTGAGTTGGTATTGATTCCTCCTTATATGGGGTAATCAACATTTTATTCTAAAATTATCCATATACCTTACATTTATTTTATAGCTTTTAAAATTATATTAAGGGTATTTTGTAATTAGCTATATTCTGATTTCAATTTCTATATTTTAGTAAACACATGAATTATAATCAATCATGGTATTACATTTGATTCCTGATAACAAGTAAACACAAGAATCGTAATCACTCCTCATCTCTCCCATTCTCCTATTCCCTCTCTCTCTCTCTCATTCCTTCTCAATCCCTTTATGGGTTAGTAAAGCCATAAAAACCTGAGACCAAGCCTGAAGACCTAATCCCATGCCTGCATACTAGATTAGTTTTACTCAACTATGTTGATCTGTTATATGTGTGTGTGTGTGTGTGTGTGTATATATTTATGATGAAATAGATGTTACTCCAACAAACATAATTCATATATTAAATCGACTAATAGGACGAGCGAGAGTTAAACTCCAATACAAGCCCAATGGTTGGTCAATTGGGAGTAGAGCTCTGATACAACTCGAAGAACCTACAAAAGCTTCAAAGAAATACTAACTTAAAAACTAATGTCCACAAAAAGATTTTATTTTGGTCTAAAAGGCAATAACCTACATGACTAAATCAAAAGTATCATAGCTCAAAGTACCTAGAGACCATTTTCAGTGTATCTTTCCATCAAAGAGGAGGATAAACTATTCAATTTGGATATGTAGGGATCTTGTTATGCAGTCTAAACAATGAAACCTAGATCACAGCTCAACAAAGCCCAAAAAGAAAAAAGAGATTGCAATAAGCTAAAGCCAAAGGCCCAGCCCACATTAATCCCTCCACTATCAGTCCCAATTGTACTAGATCAGGCTTTGTTGCCAGACTTGTAGCTGCTGCCGATTCAATATGGCGGCCTCCCTGACGTTTCCATCTCTTCTAGAATCCGTTAAGAACCCTTGCGACCTAAGAGTAGGGTCGAAAAACCTCCTCCTAAGTCTTTGTTTTTACCACCACTGTTGCACTTACGAAACTCAACATCGACCTTCAAAACTCACGCCGCCTTGTATCTCCTCTAGCAATTAGCAAACTCTGATCCCTTCTCGCCTAACAAGATGGTCTTTGAAAGGTCACCGATGAAAACCGAACCCAGAAGCACCGCCACCAAGCTTTAGATTCATGCCCCTCACACACCGCAACCGAAAAGGACCATATTAAGGAGAACCAGGAGCCTCCTTCCCTCTCCTCTTAGATCGCGACGCCTGACGACGTCCCTAGTGGCTGGAAGCATAGCAGAACTGTGCCTTGCTCTCAAAACCCTAGAGGTTTTGGTCTCGATGAAACATTATGCAAGATGTGATGTATTAAGAAAACAAAATCAGTTGTACCTAATGGCTGGAAGCATAGCAGAACGATTGCAGTTGCCTTGCTCTCAAAACCCTAGAGGTTTTGGTCTGGATGAAACCTTATGCAAGATGTGATGTATTAAGAAAACAAAATCAGTTGAACATAAGAAGAAGAAGAAGAAGAAGAAGAAGAAACGATAAATAAATAAATCCAAGGTTGAAGAATATTAAATAGTTGGAATAATGTAGTACGTTGAAATACGTTTATTTAAATTACCATTTGAGTTAGATACTAATGATAATTAAGCACAACTGAATAACGATTAACGAATTACAAGTTAAAAATCGATTTGATAACTTAAATCAAACACAAGTGTGTGATTCAAGATATATAGTTTAATCAAACAAAATTTAGATATCTTGTAAGTATGAACCTAATAGGATATATAGTTATTTGAGTACCCAAAAACAAAAGCTATTTGATAAAGGAAATTCATCCAAATGGTACATCAACTTTCAGTCCTTATAAACTTTAGTATACCAACTTTCTAAAACATCAGAACGGTACACAATCTTTTCAGCCCGACCTAGTATTGGTCTTTTTAACTGTCAACTCCTTTAACTCCGTTACTAAAGTTACTAATAGGTTATTTTCATATGTATTTTGGTCATTTCACATTCACTATTTTATTTTAGTCATGAACCTAGTCCCAAAGAAAGCCCTATGCCCATAGTCAAGTGCTAAGGACACCCAAATTGGGCGCCCATCCATCAACATAGTCCTTTCACCTGCCGTTGCCGATAGTCGCCTCCGGTTTTGTAGGCCATGCTCCCACAACATCAACACCATTTCTCTTGCAAAACCTCAATTCAAAGTCCAACAATCCTTACACAACAAAAGTCCAACAATTCTTACACAAACTAGATTTAAAACTTTGGTAAGAACACACCAAGACGATTGCACCTAGAATCACAAACCCAGATCTGAAAACAGAGATTAGAACGAGATCCTCTCTTGCTCGATCAGGAACTGATACCTTCAAGCCTGACCATAGCATCAAGGACTTTGCTGGCCACCAACTCCTTAATTCTTTGCTCCAAACAATTCTTGTAGTGATCTTTGGTCATCTTCACCACCGTGTCCAGAAACTCAGTGGGAATCCCATGATTCACAAGCGGCGACATTTGAGAAAAAATCTAGAAAGATAAGATCATTGTGTGAACTAGAAAGCAATTAAGAAGCTAAACATATGATGAACATAGACATGGATATTTACCTCAAAGAAAACCCAGTTCTCACAAGCATCTTTGATGATTTCCATGGTTGCTTTCCTCTCTTCATCGTTGAGCTTCTCCATGTTGATGACTGGAAAGTTCTTCATCTTTTTCGGCTTCAGTTTCTCTCTTTCTATGGCTTTTTTTTCTCTCTCTCAAGTGTTGGCTCAATTCTATAATGGAGAGTAGAGTTTGGTGTGTGGGATATTTATAGGGGTTTTAGATATGACATTATGGACTACAATTAAGTTAATTGAAAACAGTGATTAGAATGAGATCCTCTCTTGCAAGAGAATGGTGTTGTGGGAGCGTGGCTGACCATCAGAGGCGACCTTCGGCAACGACAGGTGACGGGAGCATGTTGATGGTTGGGTGTCCTTAGCACTTGACTATGGGCATATGGCTTTCTTTGTGAATGGGTTCATGACTAAAATACATAGTGAATGTGAAATAACCAAAATACCTATGAAAATGACATGTTAGTAACTTTGGTAACAGAGTTGACGGCTAAAAGTACCAATATTAGGTCGAGCTAAAAAAATGGTGTACCGTTTTAATGTTTTAGAAAGTTAGTATACTAAAGTTTATAAATACTAAAAGTTGGTGTACCATTTGGATGAATTTCTCATTTTATAACTTAAATCAAACACAAGTGTGTGATTCAAACTAGATGATGCCAAAAGTTACTCCAAACCCCATTTTCTAAAAAAAAAAGAAAAAGAAAAAAAGATAGAAAAACCAGAATCCGCTCTAATACACGTATTGCACATCCTCTCACCAAACAAAACACCTTATGTTTTTAAATAATAATAAAATCTAAAGACGTAATGCCTTTTCTTTAAAAGAGAAAATTTATAAATAGTACAACAAATAAGAGGTACTAATAATTTCTATACACCAAGTTCTAAATCGATCATTTTGATACACAAAATATGAAGCTTGACCTAATTTTTGTGTATGAGGTTAATGACCGGTTAACGCTCATTTAATTATTCATTTGTTAAAGGGTATATTAGTACTTTCATTTCATATATATATTTTTTGCAAAAATAAAATCTATCACTTTTTTTTCTCTCTAATCTTCTTCCTTTCTCTTTCCACATGTATACCTAAACCCAGAAATTCACCTTAAAAAAACCCAGAAACCGACGAACACAGCACCTTCCAACCTTCCAAATCCAAAGAACCACAACCACATCTAATATCTCTAAACCCAATCCTATATGACAACGACGATCGAAGTGATGAAATAGCAGAGGCTAGGTGCCTAGGTTCGTCAGATTGAAGAAGGCTATTTCGTTGACCTTATTCACACTCTTGGCTCTTCTTTTGGTCTCTGACCATGCTTCTTGGACTTTTCGTCAGAAGGAATGATGCATCCCAATCTGCCAGGAGTGTGAAGAAGAGAGAGGGTGGGGTGCTTAATCAAGTGCTTGGGGTTTGGTCAGCTTGTGATTTTGAAGACTGGAAATCCAATGATTTTGAAGATTGGGAATCCATCAATTCGTGGGTGGAGATAGTGATGATCAGGAGGTGGGGGAGAAGAGAGAGGGTGTGGTTCCCATAAATAGAAGAGATAAATATGTGTGTTTAGAGTAAAAAAACATGAAGGAACCAATCTACCCTTTAAATTATGACACCTTTCAGTAAACTAACACGGTTAGTTATGTTGTGTATGTTTAATGAGTCGAAGTTGAAAATTAATGTATCAAAATTTATGTTTTAAAATTTGGTATATTAAAATTCATAATGGTCCAAAATTCATGTACACTTACCAAAATGTTCTAACTAACATTAAAATGCAATGAGAACCTTTCTTTACAATCTGTCTAGAAAATAATCATTATGTCTTTTCCTAAAATACCAAGGTACCTACCTTCAAATGTAAATTCCAACCAATGTTAAAACACAATGAGAACCATTGTTACAGTTTGTCTAGGAAACAAATTTTCACCAAAAGAGAGAAAAAATCAAGGGGTTCAAAGAACCAAAAAGATGCATAGGTGGAAGCTAAAAAGTCCTCATCACCAATGAAGCGTGCTAAAGCTTCGAAGAAGACGGTAAGTGATGTGCTAGCACTTCTAATTAGAAATATCTCGTAATTGTTTAATTTGTTAATCATTATGTAAAAATTTATAATTTTATTATACATCAATTACGCGTTAAACACGCGTAGAATAAACCGAAATAGATTGTCTCTCACATACTGTGTTAATGTTTTACCAAACTAATAAGAGTACAAAATTGTACTTGTAAAGTAGTCGGAATTTGTCAGAGTTCAATCATGTGTTAAGATGTTAAATTGTCTGAATTTGTTTTTGAAAAATAAAAAATCTGGAAAATCCCCAAAATGAAAAAAAGATAGATTAAAGTTGAAGGGCGGCCCCTCCCCCCAAATTGAGACGTGACTAGGGTTTCAAGTCCAACCCGCCAAATTCCTCTTCCAAATCCCATCCCACAATTTCTCTCTCTCTCTTATCTGCATGAATCGGATCCCGATCCGAACCCGCAATTCCAGTTTCGGGTCCCAATAGTTTCGCCTGCAACAATGGCGTCGAAGGCTTCGCCTTCCACCTCTGCCAACAGATCGGAGCCTCACCATGATCCTCCGGTATCGGCCTTCGCTTCTTTCAATTCATCTGTATTTACATGGATAACAAGATCTTAAATTTCTAAATCGGGTTTGATAATGCTCGTGTCTGATCATAATAAGGTTCTGTATTTATGTATCTATATCCAAATTTGTGATAATTGTCTGGATTTTGGTGTATCTATGAATGAGTTTAGAGAATGTGGGTTGATATGGAGGGAGAGAGAATGTAGCTTTATTTGGTTTCTACTTCAGCTTGGATTTGAGGGCCGATTTTCGACAATGTTAGTTGAAATTTTGGTTGCATTGCCGTCTATAGAACATCTACCAGATGTGGAATAGAGTTTAGTTAATGCAAAAGTTGTTTCGGTGATTCTGGGTTGAGAATTTTGAGTTTCTCATGTTGATAGTGAGTGCTTATTCTGTGTTCATTTGATTCCAGTGTGATTTCTATAAGATTATATAACTATCTACCTTTTGCTGGTTTTGTCATTACTGTAACAAGGCACAAACTGATTGGCAGTTTTTTTTTGCAGATGAAGGAAACAGAAGAAACTGCTCTGAGCACGGACCAAAAGGAGATTTCATTGATTATAGATTCTCTGCAGAAGCAAGTTATTTCTAACCGCGGTGTTTCTATAAAGGTGCATTTATATGTATCTTATTGGTTATTGCCTTGTTGGTGGTAGATAGTCGTGGAGCTCTTACTATATCCAGGATTATCCTCATAACTGTTTTTCTTTTGTTTGTTTACATTTTTCTTTGCAGAAAAGAATGGAAGAAAACAGTCAGAAATTGGCTGCTGTCACTAACAATTTTTATAACTTGTCATTGGAAAGAAGAAACAGTAGTGTATTAAATCCTGGTAAAAGTGTTGACCTATTGACAAAGAGGCAACAAGATGCGTTTAAGCTGCAAAATGGTGATGAAAGTAATGGGAGCAATGATAGCTCTCAAGAAGATGGGCATGGTTCCACAGCAGTTCTTCTGGAATCTAATGTTGCCGTAAAGAATGCTGTTCGCCCTATCAAGCTTCCGGAAGTAAAAAGACTACCTCCTTATACTACATGGGTATTTTTGGACAGGTTTGTTGAGTTCTATATATATCTCACTCTGTACAATGTGTGTGTGTGTGGGGGGGTATTTATCATAAAGTGTATCATCTTTTATCATGCAATATGTTCAATTTAAATATTACCTGAGTTCCTAGATTTTTTCTAATAAATATTTGACCTTTACTAATTTAGTTTTTTTTAATATGTTCAGAAATCAAAGAATGACTGAGGATCAGTCGATTGTGGGTCGAAGAAGAATTTATTATGATCAAAATGGAGGTGAAGCTCTTATATGTAGTGATAGTGAGGAGGAAGCAATTGATGAAGAAGAGGAAAAGAGGGAGTTTATTGAATCTGAAGACTATATACTTAGGTTAGTACACGTATATTAATGAGCCTTACAAACTATGATTTTGTTCCTTTATTTTAATGTCCTGAAATTGATTTTCTGAAATATTCTATGGATTCTTGAGTGCACATGAAATCATTACATCATCATAAACTTAACAGCTTCATAATCAGTACACTCGCATGAATTCTTTTCTATTTATTGGAGGCCTGCACTGCAGGATTGTCAGTAGTCAGGGCGAGGGTGCTATCAGTTTTCTTAGAAAAAAATGTCCTCTTTAGTAGGGCTCCCTATTATAAGATAAATACTTTTTTTTCCACACCAATCAAAAGAACCTTTTCCGCCTATTGAAATATAAGTGTCTTGGGAAAAATGATCTCTCAAACTATAAGATAACATTAATGAACTAGGATGTTTACAGTAAGAGAAAAGGTGGGAAACCCGTCGTGTGTGATGTCCTGCTAGCATGCAAGTGTGTGTTCAATGTCTGGTCAAAATCTAATTCTAGATATCTGATCTTGCCCAATAAACTGAAAAAGGAACCCATCTCAAGTGGTTCTCACTAATCTATTATGTAGTTGGTAGTATTGAGTTAATTGCATCATTCTGTATCTCATTTAGTAAGGGACAAACTGCTAATTTGGAATTTTCTAGAGTTCACTTGCCCGACATATAGTTAGACCCAGATTCTCATCTTTAATCCATCATTTTAGCATGATACTTTCTTTTAGACAAATGGAGAATCTGAATGTGAAAGTGCATTTGCTTTTGTACCGCATACTTTTCTCTGATCAATTGGTATTGAAAATCAGCATGACTATAAAAGAAGCTGGTGTCTCTGATCCTGTGCTGGAGTCATTGGCACATTATCTCTCCAGAAGCCCTGCTGAAATCAAGGTATATAATTTTTTCTTTTACTCTTTCATGGGACCACTTTTCCGATCTAACATGCTTCTCTGTCCGATTTATAATGTTATAAATTCTGGTCAGTGTAAGATTTGGTCCAGCCGTTTCCCATTTTCTTTTTGCTGACTTTACAGAGATATGAAACACCATCAAACATCTTATACAGGCAAGATATGAAGCTCTTATAAAAGAAGAGGAGTCTGTGGGGATTTCTAAGAACACGGATAACGAAGACCTTTCAAAAATTGACAATTCTTTTCTTGATAAAGATCTGGATGCAGCTCTTGATTCATTTGATAACCTATTTTGTCGACGATGCCTTGTAAGTATTCTACATGCAGTTTCACTTGTGTGCTGTTTTGTCCTAACCCTTTTGTAATCTAATTCTGCCACTGTTGTTTCTTTTTTTTGCAGGTATTTGATTGCAGATTGCATGGATGTTCACAGGATCTTGTCTTTCCTGTAAGCAAATGTTTAATAGCTGTCTGATTGACATTGAATTTTATATCCTATACTGATACAAAACATTGGCAGGCCGAGAAACAAGCTCTTCGGAGTCCACCAGATGATGAAAATTTGCCATGTGGTCCAAATTGTTATAGATCAGTATGTGTTGCATCACCTTGCCTGTAAAGAATTTGTGTAGCGAGGGATTATCTAAAGTATTTGCAAATAATTGTTTATGTAGTTTCAAACTGTCCCTTTTTTAGGTAGGGAAGTCTGAAGGAATTGCTAAAATAAGCTCTTTGATGAATGACGATCTGGAAGAAAAAGATGGCAAGAGATCTTCAGGTTTATCTAGAAAGAAGGGAAAGTCCTTTCAGAGTGAAAGTGCTTCATCAAATGCAAAAAACATATCAGAAAGCAGTGATTCGGAGAATGAAACCAGGCAGGATGATACTTGTAGCCATGATCCAATATTCTCAAAGACTAAAGTAGCAGGGAAAAGTGGAACTCCTAAGAGGAATAGCAAGAGAGTTGCAGAGCGTGTTCTGGTTTGTATGCAGAAAAGGCAGAAGAAAACAATGGCTTCTGATTCTGATTCAATAGTTGATGGTCTTTGTGCAAGTGATATGAAGCATAGATCTAGTTCGTGCAAAGATAATGAAGACACTAGTTCGTCTTCACAAAAGAATCTAAAATCTTCTACTAGTGGAAGGTCTAAGAGGGAATCACCTTTGAAGGACGGCAACAAAGTAGTTCAGGGTGAAGTTCTTGATGGCTCATTAAATGAGATGATGACTGATCCACCTGCCACTAGTAGTGATGACAATTTGAGGAAAGAAGAGTATGTAGATGAAAACATATACAAGCAAGAATGCACTGATGACAAAACTTGGAGAACTATTGAAATAAGTCTTTTCGAGAAAGGCATAGAGATATTTGGCAAGAACAGGTTAGTGTACTTTTGTTGAGTTACTTAACCGTGTTGAAAATTATCATGTCCTTTTGAAATTGTTTAAGCATATTAGACGCTGAACTCGATAAAGGATTACAAATAGTACACATCTTAAAAAAACATGGAGCGTTTATGTGGTGGATAGGTTTTAGCCACTTGTTTTGCACCAATCTCTATTCATCAATATCGTTTTGTATTTTAAATTACTTAAGATAATTATCTGTCTCCATCTTACATTTGGTTTTACGTCCTTCATTACAGCTGTTTAATAGCAAGGAACATGCTAAATGGTATGAAAACTTGTTGGGAGGTCTTTCAGTATATGAATTACTCGGACAGTAAGCTTTCCTGCCAAGCAGGTGATGCTGCAAACTCCCTTGTTGAAGGGTATTCCAAGGTTAATTCTAGTGATTTTTGTTCAGTAATTTTAGTTGGTCTGCTTATCTACTTATTAAGCAGGACGCCACACCCTAACAACTGATTGTATAACGTCTGTTGAAATGAACTATAGGGTAATATTGAAGCAAGAAGAAGATCAAAGTTTTTACGTAGGAAGGGTAGAGTTCGTCGCTTGAAGTATACTTGGAAGTCTGCTGCTTACCATTCGATCAGGAAACGAATTACTGACAAAAAAGATCAACCATGCAGGCAGTATAATCCATGTACATGCCAAACAGCTTGTGGAAAGCAGTGTAGTTGTCTTCTAAATGGGACATGTTGTGAGAAGTACTGTGGGTGAGTTTTTACTATCTTATAAGTTTTCCTTTGTCTGCATCATCTTTATCAATTTGGCCATCATGTGCTTTCATATCAATTTGGCCATCACATGGTTTATTTTCTGATAGTTTTCTGTTTCTTAATATATTGCAGTAAATGAATAAATCTAACTGTTCTTCTATTTCCTTAACTAATTTTTCTAGGTGTCCTAAGAGTTGCAAGAATAGATTTAGAGGCTGTCATTGTGCTAAAAGTCAATGCCGAAGTCGTCAATGCCCATGCTTTGCTGCCGATAGGGAATGTGATCCAGATGTTTGTAGGAATTGCTGGGTCAGGTAAGCGTATAACTAATTTTCTTAAGTTCGTGTTTTTTGGCAAAAATTTCTTATGGAAGCTCAAGTCGGTTTGTGTTTTCTTAATATTGTATGCGTGGATAAGCAGCACATTTTGATTTGCTATGCCTAATTTATGGCTCTTTACCTCTTCCTCGTATTAAAATCAGGTAGTCATATTTACGTAATGATAGACATATTTGGTCTGAACATATTTAAGATTAATGATTTGATGAATTCCTATGAGTGGGATTTGTACATATTTTGTCATCTGAGTGGCAATGGCCATAATGAGGCTGCAATATTGCATTGCACGCACAGTTTGGACTATTTAGCTTGTTCTTGCTTGTTTTATTCATGTGTATGTATGCATTTATATTTTGTCGCTGCTCTTATATCTCTGTTAAGCTTTCTATTGAAATTGTGATCCATTTGCAGTTGTGGTGATGGTAGTCTTGGGACTCCAAACCAAAGAGGCGATAATTATGAATGCAGAAATATGAAGCTTCTTCTGAAACAACAACAAAGGGTAATCACATGTCACTTCTGCATTTCAGTTCTTTTCCTTAACTGGCCCCTTTTGTCCTGTTAAAGTAGTGAGCAGTAATACTATATACACTGCAGTGCTGTAGTAATGACTGCTTATATTCTCATTTATGTACAGGTCTTACTTGGAAGATCTGATGTATCTGGCTGGGGTGCTTTCTTAAAGGTGATAGATATCCTGTGATCATGTTATATCGGTTTCCTATTGATGCTTGCTAACTTTCCTAGTCACCTTTCAGAATAGCGTCAGCAAGCATGAATATCTTGGTGAGTATACTGGGGAGTTGATCTCACATCGTGAAGCGGATAAGCGTGGAAAAATATATGACCGTGAAAATTCTTCATTTCTCTTCAATCTAAATGATCAGGCATGTGCTATACTACCTTTGGATATGTCAGAGTGTTTTCTTTTCTTTTGGATGGATGAATAAGCCTGTGATTTTGTACAGTTTGTTCTTGATGCCTATCGGAAGGGTGATAAATTGAAGTTTGCAAACCACTCTCCAGATCCAAATTGTTATGCAAAGGTACCCTTTTGTTTGCCACTGAGTTAGTCAAATGATTTTAGGTAGAACTATATGGACTAGCTAAACCTCATAGGTTAGTTAGAAGCATCTTCTTTTCTTGCAAGAAAAATGTAATGGAAATTGTCAAATTTTCAATAAACCATTCCATGACAGGTCATTATGGTTGCTGGAGATCACAGGGTGGGTATATTTGCCAAGGATCGAATTGCTTCAGGGGAGGAACTTTTCTATGATTACCGTTATGAGCCGGATAGAGCTCCTGCTTGGGCTCGGAAGCCTGAGGCATCTGGGTCAAAAAGGGATGACGCTGCCCCTTCAAGTGGTCGCGCAAAGAAGCTTGCTTAACCTAGCAATTTATTTATATCTTTTGATTCACATTCAGTTTGCCATTCGTTTACAGGTAAAAGATGCATCAAGTTTCTCTCATTGACCACAGATGTATTCTTCCTCATTTTGTAGGAGAGGCCATTGCCCTCTCAAAAGAGTTATTGAACAATTTTAGCCATTGAGTTTACTCCAAATCTGATTGTGCTTGCTGAAGCTGCAAAAGTTACTAGCATAGTGAATCAAAAGTACCACCTTGACATGAATTTTATCAAATGGAACTTTGAGGCACTTCAACATTCCCTTCATGCTTCAATGGTATCGGAATATTACAATGAAGATGTACTAATCAATTTAGTGTACTACAACTGAAGCTTACAGTTAGACATCTACTATCAGTTGTGTGATACACAGAATGTTGTTTGACGAGCTTTTAGAATTATCTATCTGATAAATTCTTCAACTACTACCAATACAATTACGTGACGAGGACACAGGAAAGGCAAAACCTACCTAACATGTGAGAGCCAACTATCGATTTTTCATGTGGAGCTCAAACCCAAAAGCTTCAGAAAACTGTTTGTTTTCATCTTTTTTTTGAACAAGAGTTTGTTTTCATCTAAAGGACAGGTTCATGGAGGTCAAGTTTTCAGACCATATGGAAAACCAGCTTCTTAAGGCAAAGCCTTGCATTTAGACAGAGCTGCTGGCAAGTGTCACCAACATAACACTTGTCGGTAATTCTGGCATACAATTTATGCTACATGCTTCGTAATTTCCTCGAATGTCTCGTTCTCATCGGTCACTCAATTAAGCTATGTGAATATATAAATTCATCTATGAAAAACAAAAATGACATTGCTACCAAAACATAATAATTTTGCACTGATCACTGTAGGAGATAATAAACAATTTATCTCAGTACTTTTGGTTTAGTAACATCAGTATCTCATATGTAAATAGAATGACTCATAATAGACTCGTGGTAACATTTATAAACGACACAGAAGGGACCGAGTGGGGACAGTTGCCCCTCGTGAAATATATTTTCGGCCTCCAGCTTTATATGTAAACCCTAGATGGCATTGACACATATATACACTCTTATTGTGTAATAATCTGCTACACCAAGTTAATTAAATAAATAAAAATATTTTAAATTTGTGTATTGTTGTTACCAAAATGGTTTAATATATATGACTTGAGTTGTTTGTCTCTATGCGTCAGCATTTGAGTTGTTTGTCTGATAAAGAAAAAACTTTTTTAACGTCCTTAATCTCAAAGAAAGACCTAATTATTCTACTCAGTAAGCTCTGATCTGAAAATAGCCAATTAGTGAATTATAATGAAGCCGTTGGCATGCACTAAAAAGTGATAAAACTATAGAAAAGGGTTGGTACCTCAAAAGATAAAGAGCAAAAATAAATAAAGCCCGCGTTCAAGACCCAACATATTTCTCTCCCCATTGTCTTTTGCTTTCACACTCTCACTGGTGAGCGGTGGTTCTGTGGAGCTTTAGCTTCATAGCACAGTAAGCAAAAGCTACCATGTTACCCTGTTCACCGCACCATCGTAGCTTACACAGAACCTCCACCACAATTGGGTACCTCTATCTCCTCCTCTTCTCTCTCTTCTCCACAACCTCCACTTCTTGCTCCAATGGAAACTGCCAGGTTTTGTTTTATTTTCTTTCAACTTCCTCCGTTAAGATCTGTCCAATTTTGCAGTTTATATATGAGTTTGAACTCTATGTTGTAATTATTTACAGCTTCTGGAAGCTTGTGCTGCGGCCACGGACTGTGGCCCGGGTCTTTACTGTGGCAACTGCCCTGTGTCCGGCAAGACTCAACCTGTTTGCACCCGAGGCCAGGCGGTCATACCCACTTCTGTTGTAAGCTTCATGATGATGGGTCTTTAGTGTTTTAGCTGAATTCGTTGAATTGGGTGATGGGTGTGAATTGGTTTTGGCATTGGTGTTGTAGGTTAATGGGTTGCCGTTCAACAAGTACACGTGGCTGGTGACTCATAACTCTTTCAGCATCGTCGACGCGCCGCCTTTGCCTGGTGTTCAGAGGCTCACATTTTACAATCAGGAGGATACAGTGACTAACCAGTTGAGGGTATATATTCTTTATGTGACTGTGTTTGGTTTGCTTAGAAGTTGAGGGGTGATATGATACTTTTGGAATGTTATTCCTTTCTTTAGTTTTGTTTGAATTTTAAATTAGTATGGAAGTATTCTCTCTGTTTGTTTCTTTTGATTATTGTTTGATAATTGGAAGCTATTGGTTTGTGTATTGCTGTTTGTAGAATGGAGTGAGGGGGTTGATGTTGGATATGTATGATTTCGAGAATGATATCTGGCTTTGCCATTCGTTTCGGGGGCAATGCTACAACTTCACTGCGTTTGTAATATTCTTTCACTTCATCCATTTAACACTTGATAATGTGAATTCATGGTATTGGAATTATATTTTTGCGAGGCTGTTTATGATGTGTCCATATATGCATTGTTTCCAGCAACCTGCAATTAATACTTTGATGGAGGTGGAAGCATTTTTGAGCGCAAACCCGACAGAGATTGTGACAATATTAATTGAGGACTATGTGCATACTACGAAAGGGTTAACAACACTGTTTACTAAGGCTGGGTTGGACAAATATTGGTTTCCTGTCTCCAAAATGCCGAGGAAGGGTGTTGACTGGCCCACTGTGTCTGAGATGGTGCAAGACAATCACCGCCTTATTGTTTTCACGTCTGATGCTACAAAAGAAGCGCAGGAGGGCGTAGCTTATCAATGGAAGTACATGGTGGAAAATGAATGTAAGTACTTATGAGTGAAAGATCATCAGTTGTGTTCGAATTTATTTAAATTATGTAGTTAATGGTCTTTCATCGACTGAATTTACAGCTGGAGATCCTGGGGTCAAACCAGGTTCTTGCCCTAAGAGGAAAGAATCAAAGGCACTGACTTCAAAAAGTGCCGCTCTTTTCTTCCAAAATTATTTCCCAACATATCCAGTTGAGACTGAAGCTTGCAAAGAGCATTCAACTCCACTTGAAATGATGGTCGGAACCTGTTACAAAGCAGCTGGGAGAATGCCAAACTTTTTGGCAGTCAACTTTTACATGGTATGCAAATTTTATCTAGGGAAGAAAAAACATAACAAACAACATCCAACTAGCCATTTGAACTAAGTGTAAACTGATACAAATGCAGAGGAGTGATGGCGGAGGTGTATTTGATGCTGTTGATATAATGAATGGACCAACACTTTGTGGGTGTAGTACTCTCGCTGCTTGCCAGGTTTGTGTATATTAGTTGTTCTGGCTTTCAGTTTTCTCCATCCAAATTAATCTGAAAAATCTTTATGGTTGATTATTAAAAAAACACCGCGCTGGAATTCTACAGGCTGGAGCACCTTTTGGATCGTGCAAGAATGTTTCTGTACCTACAAGAAGTCCAGCAATCAACAATGCCGGAAGCTTTACTGGCTCTGTTCAGTTTGCAGATTCTGCTCCAACACTTTCTTCTACGAATCGTATGATTGCGTTTTTATTTTATCTTCCACTGATGGCATTTTGGTTATGACTGCAACATCTACATACTGTGATAGGTAGTGAGTTACTTCTTGAGGTGTTTCTACTATATTATATCACACTAAAATGTAGAGCAGTGGCTGAGCACTCTGTCTAGTTTTGTGGAAGGTGAAGGTCGACTGGTAGCTAGAGTAATGACATGCCATTTTAAAAGAAGAGTGTTTGTATGATTTGGCAAAGAAAACATAACTTATGCAACAAATTATGGAGTTGCACCTGAAGATGATAGTGACCATGAAGCACCAAGACTGAGTTCAGGTATGGATGTGCTTAGTTATATAGCTGGTTATTCAAATATATAAATGTTCACAATTTCAAACTCTTCTGTTCCACAACTTACCTAGTTATCTTAAAAACTCAATGCAAATGGTCCAGTACATATCAGAATCATTTACATTTCTTTCTTTTTTTGTGTATGGTTGATTGGTCAATAGGTCACTAGGAAACTGGTTTCTTAACTAGTCATCTTTTGTGTTGGGGTGAATACTGGCTGTGGCGATCAATTTGGTCAGTATTAAACTAATAGGCATGTCCTTCCGATATGAGAAACCCCCGAAAGTAGTAACTGTATCACACAATTTTATATAGACCCCTTCCATGAGGAAGTTTATGTCGATAAAGGCATATCTAAGAATGAAAACTATGTTGCAGCTGCATTGCCTTCACCTCTGTTTCCTTTTATGTGACTTCATTTTCTTACATTGTGATTAATGTTTCCATGGTTCTTTTGTGTTTTCAGGTGTTCTATCAGGAAGTGGTGTAATGTAGAATGAATAGAGGATTGTATGACCTAGCATCTATAGAACTGCAGCTGCTCGTATTGTCAGTATTAGGTTTCCCAACGAGTTTGTATCAACATTTCACGTCGGCTACGGTGTGCATTCATTATATTTTTTTCTTTCCCACTTAAGGGAATCATTCGTAGATTGCCGTTTTAGACAAGATCAATTTAGTTTCTGCACTTGATATTATTAAGCGAATTCAAAGATCAGTTTAGTTTGTCTTCTTAACAAAGGGGTCAATCATAGATTGCGCTTTTACACATTCAATGTTTCTTACACAAATGATCTGTTATAACATATAACAATTCTTTAGCCACCTTTGGAAAGGGTAGAAGAGAGCAATGCAATAATAAAAGTAGACATGAGAGGGCTTTGGATTCTAAAGGTACATATATTTCAACCCTACAATGAACATTATTTGATTTGACTTTGAATTCCATCCCAACAATAATGACATTTGCTGTTTATTGAACTTCAGATTCATTTCAATCGTCTTCACACATTGCACAAAAGAATAATAGTTGGATGCGATTCATTTCATTATATACAGAGACAGAGCAAGAATACAAACACCAACAATTATTGAGCTGATAAAGAAACCTCAACCTCCCATGTAGGGCATTGAGCTGAAGGAAAACACATGTAGGGCAACATAATCAGAGAACTAGAAGAATGAACACATTATATCACAGGCAGCATAGAAACATCAACATTTAACGACAGTCCTTTGGGTTTTATCTGAAGAGCTGGACTGATTGTAAGCAAAGCAATGAAACATTCTACAGGAACTCTAGTCCCCCATACATTGATGGACTCGAGCTTGCGGCAACTATTTACAAGAACAAGAAGGCCGTTCTCTGTTACATGACGGCAGCTCCATAGAACAATAGTCTGAAAGAACACAATAGGTAAAAATTTGTTTAGCATCAGTAGAACAAATCGACTACAAAAAAGCATTTGGCAAATGATGAAAATCATGTGTTTGGCAATGCTCTTAGAAACTGGCGGAACTAAGTCCTCCAATAATGCTTCAATTGCTTTACGGAAACACTTAAATCATATACAAATGATTCTGTTAAAACTGTAGGCAAGAGTACTTTCAACAATAGCACTTCGAATCATTCTCTAATTACCCTGAACATCATACCTTCAAATGTGGACAGTTATTAGCAATGGCATACAGTGATTCATCTGTGATGAATGTGCCACCAATATTCAGGTGCTGCAGGGAATTAGCTCTGGAGATCTGTTGGAAATTAATATCGTCTCAGAAAGATGAAACCTTGATCTGAACAAAAGACCCAACTAAGCATAACACGTACCAAATGAACAACACCTTTATCTGTGATCCCTGTAATACCCCATAACGATATGGATGTTAAATTACTGATACACTTTGCCAAAGAGATCCTGTACAATCCGGTATCGGATATCTGACAACCCCACCGGCTTCTTGAACTGAATTTAAAATAAACAACAGCTTTTTGATCAATGAACCTAATTAGTACCTCTCAAATATCACACACATTATTAGAGACTCAAATTGATTAACATAAAAAGCATAGCACTTGATCAGCCCTGTTCAGCAATTAACAAAACTGAGATTGAAGTACTGAGTCATTGAATGATCATGGGAAATGAAAGCCAAAGAGGTTTCTTTCACTTTTAGTTTGTGTTTGACTTTAATACAAACTTGCAAATTACTTATCAAAGCTCAAAAAAATTATAACAAATATGAAAAACAGAGAGAATCCAAATTGCATACATATCTAAGTCTCTGAGGCTGTAAGCATGGCGAAGCAAACGAGCGGTGGAGTCATCATCCATCTTCCAACCAGCAAAGCTCAAACTCTCTTTGCGTCCCAGGCTCTGCTTCACCCCCTGTTTCCATTTTCTACACACACCGCTTGCTCTTCACAAATTCACAACAAAACCAAATTCAGAAACAGCAAAAACCCAGAAAAGAAAATTAACAACAGTAATCAGATGATGATGAAGAAATGAATTAGAAAACGTACTGGGCCAAATCAGTGAAGGAAGTGATGAGAAAGAAGATATTAGCCAAGAGGTCGAGAGGCAACCGATCAATCTCAGCCTCTCCCTCCATTAATCTAGCGTTATGAGCTTCTTCAAAACGATTTTAGTCCAAGAGATTATTCTGGGGTCTTTCAGATTATGTGGTAACGTTTAAAATAGTCGTGGACTTGGTAATGTAAAAGCTACAAGTAACATATGAAGGTACGTCTTCAGCGAAACCATAAATACAAGGAAAGGTAGGACAAAAGATGTGCTCAATGCTCATGTTCCTGTCATCGTTTCGAAAAATCAACTACTTGCCGCTTTCTTTAATAATCAAAGGACTAACTCGCTAAAAAAACTTAACAATTTATTTTTGAGAAAAATAAAATAAAATTGTCGATCAACTCTTGTTTACCATGTAGTAGGGGTGGACTTTTAGACACTGAAAAAAACCGAAACCGGTCAAAATTGTATCGAACAAACATCGATTAACCTAAACTGAAAGAAACCGAAGCAATCGGTTTCAGAAACCACATAAACAGAGGAGTGCAGTTTCGGTTTCTAGTTCCTTGCTTCTTAAAAACTGATTAAACCGAACCGACATATATATTTACTTATTAATACGAAATTTTACATTACGTGTCATGTTCTTATTGGTTATAAGTTAATAAATAGTAGGCATACACACACATGATTATATTCTTAAGTGTTAAGTATAACCTAATTCTCTCTCGTGTAGTATTCACTTTTACTATGTATGATAATATGAATAATGAAGGCTTCAAATAAATAATGTATAAAGTTTATCTTTTCTTTCCTTTCAATTTCAATTATGTTAGAACTTTGATATTTTTAATTTTTTAATGTTATTTGATAAGTGTGGAAAATATAATGGATAGTTGGTTTTGTAACCGAAACCGCACCGAAACCGAACCGATATTAGGTTAACCGACGAGAACAGTTTTTTATATATTTTTATCGGTTTCGATTCTAAAAAATAGAAAACCGCATCTTCGGTTCCGTTTATCTGTTAGTGCCTAAAAATCAAACCGTTTGGACCGAGTCCAACCCTACCGTGTATGCATTTTTTCTACTCTTTTACTAAATAATCTCTCATTTTGGGGCTGTCCCTGGTTCATGTCTCCATATTTGCATTGACGTCAGAATTATTAGACCACATAAAATGTTAGGAGTGTAATACAATTAGATCACTTAAATTTTTTTGTGAAAAATATATATATAAGCTCAAACCAAAGTAAACCGTTATATACCATTCCTCTATTGACTAGGGATGTATAAAGAGTTTGTGATCCAGAGATCACATCGATACATAGGAGATATGCCTAATCATTAACACATTAAGACGCTCTACTTATTGAGATTCTACAAACTAAACATGACAAAGCAAAGTTATAGGCAAGTTTAAAATAAAAAAAAACTTAAATGTTTTCCTTGCCCTTCACGCTAGGGCACGGAGGTGGAGCAACACAGAAGAGAGCATCAATTGGTGTGACCGTTTCAAACCCTTTCTTCTCAACCTTTGAAGGTCTAAATCCTTCAGCAGCCTTCTTAGCAGCTATTGTAGCCGCCCTCTTAGCAGCACTTGCAATCAGATTCTTGTTCTTAGACCTAAGCTTACGTCCTCTTTTCTTCTCATTTTCAACGTCATTTGCATGAACCAGAACACCTCCCTCAATTTCCATGAGTCTAAAAGATTGAGGACTGATCTTTGATGAGAACTCTGGTACCTTGAGTTTCTTCATAGGGAGCTCACCACAAGAGATCATTCTGAGTAATGCTGGTACATGCACCTTTGTTGGAGAGGCCTGGAATACATCACCTTGGCGCTTGAGGTTCACCCTAGGATCAGTAGCCTCACTAAGCTGTTGTTCAGCTTGCTCATTTTGTTGGTCGTGAGGGCTGCCTTCATATGGGACCAAGGCCAAGTTTTGTGCCTTGCTGCATTCACTAGTTTTCACATGGTTCAGAAAATGATCTTTAATGACAATAGGTTTGCGTACCTTTGTTTTGAGAGTAACTAGAGAGCGGCATAAAGATGGTGGAGACATGCGATCTCCCATGAAGATAAACTGACCATTGGTGAAGTGTCGACCAAACCCTAGTACAGGAACAACAAATTTGGGACTGAATTGCACAGATGCAAGCGTCGGTTTAGGGGCAGCAGGACAAGTTTTTGTGCCATGGTAAATCATAGCACATGCTTTGCACATTCCAACCAAATTTTCATAGAAAAATTACACTTCGGCTTCAAGATCCACATCAAATTTAATTTTCATCTTAATCACAAAAGGACTATCAATATGATGAGAAACACGCACCTTGAACTTACCCTCAGCCTCAAAGAGAGGTTCACCCCATTTCATAAAATCTCCAGCAACAAATGAGAGAAGGAGGAAGGCTGGGTCGACTGCCCATGTTGTTGGGGCGACTGTGGTTGTCGGATCCAGAGCTGTGACTAGCCGCGGAGATATGTCAGGGGCGACGTAAAATCCTAGTGCATCTAGGGTGGACTGACAGTGGGCCAGACCTGAAGTTTGTGGCTTGCGAGGTTGCTGGGCTAATGGTGGACTCAAGTGTTGGGCTTTGGACCTGGGATGCTGGATTAGGGCCGAGGATGAGTTATGCTGCTAGGGAGGGTGTTTTGGCACCCTTAGTTGTTTTTTAATTGATTTTATTCGCATTAGCCTACTTTTCTATGTTTAAAATAGAAATAGGTTATGCTTATTTTATATGTTTTCATACCATATGTTGTTTGTCTTTTTTTAGATGAGCTTCATATAAAACACATCATAAACAACAATATTCATATCCAGTAATTTAGTGAGTGAATACACATCATAAACAACAACATTCATATCCACCTGAATACACATCATAAGCACACACTCCTCTTCACGAATAACCTCACCGAGAGAGTCCAATCCTGACGGGACACTCCTGCTGAGTCACAAAGTCAAAACCCTCCTTCCCGGTCAACAATGATGTTGTCGGAGCTGCAACCGCGGTTGTTTCACCCCTACATCTCCAGCGCCTTCTCTTCTCTCTCCTCCTTCAGCAATGGTTCCCCAAACTCTAGCCCAATTGATTCACGCTTCAGCAACGACCCTTCTAGATCTCTTCATAACTCGTGGTTCACCCCCGGCATCTTCGTTCACAATGCTAGAATCGCCGTCACGCTCGTCCCCTGAGCCGCCTTCCTCCTCGACCTCGGCGGCACTCCCGTCGTCGCAACCCTAACCTTGGGCATCATAATCTCCTACATCATTGACGCCCTCAACTTCATGTATGGCGCCTTCTTCAGCATTTGGTTCTCCTTCATCTTCTCCCATATCGCCTTCTTCTCCCTGCTGAAGTCATTCAACTCCTCCCTGCTGAAGTCATTCAACTCATGGATTTTCACTGCGCTCGCCGCCTTCCTCTGCGCCAAGACAAATTTCTTGATCGGCGTTTAGGTGAGTCTAGTTCAGGTGGATTCAAATCGAGAATCCTTCGATTACAGCGACAAGCACCGGTGAGGAGAGAGAGAAAACAAATCTGATCAGGAATGAATGGAGAAGAGTGGTTAATTGTGTTGAGGGCTATAAATGTATTTTCTATTGCAAAAGTTGGAATATGCACATAAAATCTTTTTTAAACCTAGTGGGCATTTTTTCTGATTTTGTAGTGAATGTTCATTAGCCCTTTAAAAAGTCTACTAAAATCTTGTCGTATTCAATTTAGACTCTAAAATATCCATGAAATTCTGATGGTATTCAAATATTTACCGACTTTGAAGGATTTCAATAGAGGCACGACTTTGTAGGATTCTAAGAGGTTTGGTATAAATACCAGACTCCATCAGAAATCTGGCATCTAGAAGAGAGATTTTGAACGATTTCTTTTTCCTCTCTCTCATCGTGAAGATGGAAAAAGCTCAAGAAGACTAACAGATAGTACCCACCGAACCAGATATTGTGGAAAACGTTCTAATGATGATCAATCAGCCATCTCCTTCACAGTTGATGGTTTCGCACTCACCGTGTCCAGTTAGGGGTCAAAACCCGATGTCGTGCCGAAGAGATCTAAGTGGTGATAGTGAGCATGACGAAGCCGATCACCGTCCTCAACCAGACTCGGGCCACAGATGTTTCGAAGATAAATGTCCAAAAAATCATCGAGACATACCATTCTCAGGGGAGCCATTTTAATGAGGACCTCTAAGTTGAGGACTAGTTAAGGACTTTTCAATTAATTACTTATTAGACCAACTTTTTGATCAAAATTTGACATCTTAACCGTTGAAGTTGTAGATTTATATAAGTAGATCAATCATACAAAATTTTAGCCAAATTAGTGATCGTTAAGTACTAGTTTTAGATCAAATCAATAGACGAACCAAATCTGTTAAACATGAACCGTTCAAGTTCATAATTGGTAAATCACACTTATGAATGTCTTAACGATTTTCAATTTAGTTGAAAATTTGCAGAAATGATCTACTCATAAATATTTATAAAATGAACGGTTAAGATGTGGATATAAGATCGAAAAGCGAGATAAACCAAAAAATCTTCAACTAGTCCTTAACTTAGAGGTCCTCACTAGAAGGGCTCACCCATTCTCAGGTTTATGCCCTGAGTTAACTTGGTTATTTAAAGAATTTTTGTTTGATTTGGTGAATTGATTTTGGAGTCGAGCATCTATTATGCATATACAAACATGCATGGGATTAATAAATACACGTACAGACTACCCAAGGTAGCAAAAGGAAGCAATAATCACTACTCTTATGATGGCTAAAAGATCAAAACAGGCTGAAAACAGGCTCATTCTCTTTTTCCTTAATTCACTACTAGCACTATCTCTTTGAGCTAAAATATTATCTTTCAACGAATACTTAAGAAGAGAGCTCAGTGGACCGATTCTTACGGGCTACGTTATTATGAATGTGTTTTCTATCGATTGGAAGTCATGATTGGTAAAGATTTGTGGTTGCTTAAGAAATCCTTTGAAGATCCAAGAAGATTTGATATGCCTTGATCCGCAAAAAAGAACAAACCCTAGTGTTCGCTATATAAGAGGTCAAGTTACAGAGATAGAGACATCTCAACGATTCAACACAACTTTTGCACACTGCAAAACAAGCCTCTCCGGAGCACCTCTACCAAAAAGATTCCTCGAGTCTTTTTGTCCACCAAAGCCCTATCCGTAGGCATTCCCCGTTGCTACTCATCAAAGCCCAACCCGTCGGCATTATCCGCTTCTACCACACCAAAGCCTCATCCGTGAGCACTACCCGCTGCTACTCAACAACCTCATCCGTGAGCAAACAGTTCACCACCGCTTCATAAAGCCCTATCCGTAGACGAATACCTGCAAAAACAATTGTTGGAGTGAGAACTCTAGCAAATATCCAGAGTTTGTCAGAGATCCTTTGGCGAATGCACCTGCTCCCGTGATTTTTAGCTTTGCTCAACCACATCGGTCTGAGTAGGAACGTCCGCTTCGCAAGAGGAGGAGAAAAATCCTAGTTGCTCTTCAGCTAGGTCTAAAAAGAACCTGAATGCAGGCCTAACCAACGTCTGTACAACAATTGTTTGATGAGAAGTCAGAAGACGAACGCGCATCAAGATCAAGGTTGTATCTGACCCATAGGTACTGACACGCCCTCAAGCTTGGTTGTTCAAAGAAACACATTTTCACGCCGAACACCATCATATAATAAGCAACTCAGATTGTAGTGCCTGTAGCTATGGAGTATTAGTACACTGTTAATCATGGTCAATCTTACCACCATCAATACAACTTGCGATGGCCTGTTGATGATTCAAATCCCAGGTTTTGCTTATATCTTGATAACAATATGCTATGGTATTAGTATGTGTCATTGACTTCATTATGCTGCTGAATAAATGAAGGACTAGCATACATATTTGCTCTAGTTTATGTTCCTATAACTTCATAATGGAAGTGATAGTTGGACTTTATAAATAAATTACACAATGAACACATAGCAGTTCAAATAGTATGTATTTGCTAGATTGTTAAGCTAGGCAACTAATATCATTAGTCTCAGAAACTGTTCAATTCAAGCATATTGTGGTATTCAGAGTGGACAATGTCCTTCCAAAGAGTGAATGAATCAAAGATCAAGTTATGTAAGTTAATATGACTACATTCCTCGTAGAGTTTCCTATTTATTTATGTGGATATATTAAAGTTTTAGAGATTAAATTTAGAGTGATCACACGCCCTTAGGCTATTTGATGTCAGATTACGTATATGCACCAACTCTCCCCAAGTACTAGAAGTACATTGCAAGATTACAAGATGATGGCAAAAATGTGCAGACTGATATTGGGCCTTCTTCCTTTCCATGCTAATCTTTATGCTTTCCCAATGTTCCATGATAACCGTTGATAAATGGATACTGTGTATGAATACTGAATAGCAAGAAAGTGCTATAGTTTCATATTATGGCTACATTCTTTATACTCTAATATATCTAGACGTTCAGTTTTGTAGCAGAAAAGACACAATATAACACAGGCTTCAAATGACAAATCTGGACCTCAGTAGGAGATCGGTTGTGGAAGTCTGACTTTGACGATGGAAGATCTGATTATTCTAGTGTTGCCAATAACTTGGAGGCTAGAATTGTATCCATTGCAAAATTAAACATGATAAGTGTATTGCTGGTGTCTCAGTGAGGTGAGTAATGTTTGTTCTTGGTTTCATTGATGCCACTAGTGAAGTGAGTAATGTACAGAAAACTAAACATACAAAAACATCTACTAGAGAACCTACGTGTAATAGGTTTTTTCATGTTTTTATACTAATATGAATTTGAAATAGAAGAAGAGAGTATTTATAGTTTTGTACCAGAATTAGTATACTTTTATGCAATATTGGGTTATTTCAATTGTCTCGTACTCTCGTTACTGAATGATCTTGTGTTTTTATTGGCCATCTACCATCAGGGTTCCCTCATGTCAACATCCTATTTCATCTTGTTTGATACAAAAATAGTTCTAAAAGGATGCAAAAAATAGTTGCCTATGACACTAAGAACGTAAGAACATTTGTTTCAAAGGCTTGTTTCAACTCTTTCAATTCCTAAGTACTTTTATCAGTAGTTTGGTCTTTTTATTTTTCTCATCAGTGTAATTACAACAATATATGGACTCATACAATTGAAGAGAATACTAATAAATCAATCCAATAAAATATGTTAAACTCCATCTGAAATTAAAACAATCTATGAAGTTATCAGAATCTAAAGTATTGAAAATCTAGGACAATCTTTTAAAATCTAGATTGAATACACCCTCTAAATGTGAAAACCATCACCCCCAAACAATTACATTGGAGCCGCTGTCATGGCCGGTTCAATCTGGTGGGCGCCCTCTCCAACCCATGGTCACTCTTCGAGACCTCCTCCCTTTAAACCTCAGCCTAATCTCCTCTTAAGTTGAGCTTCCTTCCCTTCAAGAAATCAAAACTATCTGATAGAAGCTAGTTATGGTATGAACCAGCCGCTCCTCCTCCCGTCGTCGCAAGAAGAAACACATACCGCGTGGTATACGATTACCACCAACTCAGATCGAAAAACAAATTTTTAACTCTTGAGGAACTCAGCACTCGGTCGTGCACAACGTATGAAAAACAAAAGATGCTGCCCTCGACTCAAATTCGAAAACCGCTACACACTCGATTACTCGCATGAGGAATAGATGTCGCGAGATGCCCTACTGGCAAAACGAGGACAAAATCCACCATTGTGGCTGCTGCACGAAACCTAGGGTTCTAGTATTAAGTTTCTATTATGTCCCTAGTAGAATTAAGTGCTTATGGGATGAATTTATTTATTTTTCGTTGCATAAGTATGAACTCATGTGACAAAAACAAATTTCGTCGCATTAGTGTGAATTGATGCGACGTAAAAAAATTTGTCACATAGTGGTGACTCATGCGATGAAATAAAAAAAATTTGTCGCATCAATTCACACTCATGCGGCAAAATTTTTTATTTCGTCGCATCAGTTCTTGCCAAAAATTTGAATTTTACTCATGCGACGATTTTTTTTTATTTCATCGCATCAGTTCTAGACAAAAAATTTCGTCGTATCAGTTCTAGCCAAAACATTTCGTCGTATCAGTTCACACTTATACATTTATCAATAAATTTATTTCGATTTATTGAAAACTCTTAAGCGACAAAATATTTTTCCTCGCATAAGTCGATGCGACAATAATTTTCGTCGCATAACTTTATGCGACGACTTCGTTTTCCTAGCATAAATCTATGCGACGAATCTTATTTTGTCGCTTACAGGGCACTTATGCGACGCAATTTTGAGTTTTCGTCGCATGAACCTAATCTGACGAAAATAATGCGACGAATTTTTAATCGCTTAAGATTTTATGCGACGAAAATTACCTCTTTTGCGACAAATTGAATTCGTCGTATGAGACTTTTCCTCTACTAGTGTGTTTGTTACATGTTTTCTCAAATAAATTGCCTTGCCTTCCCTTTCACCTGGATGGATTGAGCATTCAGTTTATATTTTAGAAGCTCACGGTTGTAACGTGCTTAAATTGAAGATGAAATGCCATGACTGAAAAGCGACCAAGTCGAGACCGTCTCAAAAGTCAAAACCCCACCCCATCAACGACAACAGATAAGCCATCACTGCCCTGCTTCCATAACCACAAAAAGCCACCCACAACAGAGAAAGATAAAGCTCATTGCAGATCAAGACTGTGAGAAGTAAAAATGATAGACCTGACCCAATAGAAATTCCATGCTGTGGGAGATGATACCAGAAACGACGACCCAATATGGTCGTTGCTCTAAAGTTAAGTTCAAATTAAGAAATTGAGATGAAACAAATCCTAACAAAAAGATATACAAAAAAATCAATTTACACATAAATGAATTGAGCATATGCATATAATAAATATATGATGTAATCATATTTGTTCGTATAATCAGACAACTCTACTATAAATGTATTGTTAAATTTATTAATATTTAGACGATCAACAGTAATATTTAAGTTTTTTTTGTTTTAACAACATTGCTAAATATTTAGTATTAACTACGTTTTAATTAATTATCTCTTTAAAAATAATAAATTTATCAATTTTTACTATTAACTATTAATTTTAACAGTTTTTAAGTATTTTGTTAAAATATTTAAAAATTGACAAATTTTGAGTTTCCCCATGACTTCACTGTTCGATCACTAATCAAACAGCAGTCTCCAACTCTGCAGATGCACATCCGACCTCTTTAAGTCTAATTGATAATCCACTTTACCTCGAAGACTCAAGACAATCGTTTATCATCATCATCCTCTTATCCTCAACACGTCTCGTCCTAGTTGGAGTGTGATCCCGATCCATCTCCGATCTCCGATCTCCGATCCGACGTGCATGACGTCTGGCGACACCGATACTCCGGTGGTCCCTTGCGTAGGGTATAGTCAAGAGCGGTGGGATACGGTATCGTCCTGATCAATGAAAGGTCGACAAGTCAGCTTAGGGCAAAGCCAAAAGCATAAAAGATATTGAAAAATATTACGGGACATAATTGTGTGTCTGGTTAAGGTGACGTTGGTATCGGACATGACAGCGACAACGGAAGTGAGTGGTCTGATCCGCTTCTTTACGAAGAACACAATTTCGACGTCTAAATAAACCATGAAAAATTGCTTGCTTTCCTTTTGTTGTTGGTTAAAGTATTTTGTGCTTGGTCTTTGGTTAGATGCGGAGAAAATTAGGTGTTAAATGCATGTGATGGTAATGATCAAGTTGAAGAAAATACACTCGTAAAAGACGAATGCACCGATCATTTTTTAAATTCAGTTGAGTCAAGACTGTAATGATATTAAAAAAATAAAATTTTTTGTATACACGTGTATATAGATAATATAATTTTAACTATTTATAACAAGACATATGTTTGACCACTTATGTATTAATATTATATTATTTAAACTCATCCGTTCACATGTGTCGTGTAAATACACGACCATATATTGAAGATACTTTTATTAAAAAAGGGTGAAATTCGATTTACACCCAAATTTTTATAGTTGTTTTAAATTAAATCCATCAAATGTACATTTTCAATGTGTACCTGATTTTATAGAGAAATTAATAATATAGTGTCTTTCATTTTAACAGAAATTACATGTTGTAACTATTTAAATTGGATTAGTTAACTATTTGAATTTAATTATCTTTCAAAAGCTTTGAAATATGTTTTTTATGATTAAGACAAATTTTCTTTAAATAGGAATTATTGCTAGAATTAAGATATTCTTTTTTTTTTTAATTTTATTTTTTATTTTTTTTTCATTTAATTTAGTTTTGTTATTCCCGATCCAAATTCAGTTTCTCTTCTTTACCATTTTCTAAAATTTATAACTTTGTTAAAAAAATGATGGATCACCCAGTGATCCAGACTCTCGCATGTACCTTCATCCTCTTTCATCATAGGCCAAAAACATCACTGACATGGCGTGTTCTGTCTTGGTTTGTACTTATGCAAATTTGCCTGCGACTTCTCACTTTTCAAACTGCTACACACAAATTTACAAATTTAAACCATACTCATAACACAGCTTTATGCATTTTTTTACATTGCACAAGAAAATGATATTTTGATTATGGAGGGCAGTCAGAAAAACTGAGACCTCTGCAACATTGGTTACAATGGCAGGAAAATCGCTTAGTCGGCCTCACGTGCGTTGTTGAGTGGTACTTTCTCTCAGTCTTCTCCCCCAATCAAAACTATCTAAGAGTTCACACTTCACACCCTCACACCATTACCACCGAAACTAACTTCCGAGAGTGTTCTATAGTGTTCGAAAGTACTGAACTTCCAAAGCAATAGGGATTACTGTGTTATATATGGGATATGGTACATTGTAGGTGGTGATTAATATATCTGTTGTGTATTATGTACGAGATACTGTAAATAGTGACTAACGTAATCTTTTGAGACTCATTTAGGGTAACTGTTCGACGAACTAAACGAAGTTACAGAGTTTTAATACTCTGAAAGTCTGAAACACTTTCACATTTTTTTTCATTAATGTTGATACAGTGTAATCTTGTTAATTAATGCAAACCAACTAGCTAGCTAGCCCATTCTGTGAAAAAGTGAAAACCCCCAGACGCAACAAACACAGAAACCAAAAGCTCAAAACACATAGCAAACAGAAAACTCTGTTTCAGAAACAGAGTAACGGGAATGGGGGATACATTCGAGTACAATTACGAAAACAACTCTTGTTCATCTTCAGCTCCTGCTTCTTCTGTCTCAGTTGCTCAGAGTCATTCGTCCACGGACGAAATCTCTCTTTTTCTGCAGCAAATTTTGGTGCGGTCTTCGTCTTTGAGGGGACAGCAGTTCTTGTTTTCGTCTTCGCCGGCTGGTTATGCTCTGCCGGAAAATCTCGGCCGCCCGAGCAATGGTAGATTCGTAGGAGGAGGGATCAGGGGAGTTGATGGTTCTACGGCGGTTTTAACGGCGAGTGGTCCGAATGTATCTTCGTCTTCTGTCGGAGCTAGTGAGAATGAGATCGACGAGTATGATTGTGAAAGCGAGGTAGTTTGGAATTTTCAAAGTTTGAATCTTTTCCAAGGAAAGTGAAATGTGAACGCTTAAGCTTTGTTAAAGTTTCAGTTCCTTTGAAGATCAGAGATTTTTGTTTTTCTGTTTGTTCTGGTTGGTGGTTTGTTTGGTTTGTGTTTTTCTAAGAAGATGAAGGAAAAAAGAGAACGCGTTTTGACTGGTTTCTTCAAGAACATAGTAACATGTACCGAGAAAATAAGTAGGATAAAGTGACTAAAAAAGGAGTCTTTGATTGGAAACAATAGTTCATTTTATGTTTGTTTTGTAAGCGATGTTGAGGAATCTTAAATGCAGGAGGGTCTTGAAGCACTGGTAGAAGAGGCCGCAATGAAATCAGGTGCCCGAAGTTCTTCAAAGAGAAGCAGAGCTGCAGAAGTTCATAATTTGTCTGAAAAGGTTGGTTTTTTAGTTTGAATGTGAATATGTGATTGCAAGTTTCTAGTTTTCTTGTTTCTTCTTTTTCTGTTCTTGAGAAAGTATGTTCTTTTGTTTGGTTTTCATGTACATTGTGGTTTGTTGAGCAGAGGAGGAGAAGTAGAATTAATGAGAAAATGAAGGCATTGCAAACTCTCATCCCAAATTCTAATAAGGTAAATCTACATAATCAATATACTTGATGAGTTCCTCTTATGAGTGATTTAGATTACATATGGATTGGTTTGTTTTGTCGATGGCAGACAGACAAGGCTTCAATGCTTGATGAAGCCATTGAGTATCTCAAACAGCTCCAGCTTCAAGTACAGGTTCGTTACCTTGTTTTTCAAAGCTTGAGATTTTATGAAGTTCAATGATGTAGTTACTAGTCAGACTAAAAGATTGAAAAGGTGATATGAAGTGATTGAAGTCCTGCCTACTTGAATATATTTTCAAGGTCTAAAATTCCATTGTGATTAAATTTTGCCATGGAGTCCAAAACTAGATAGACTGATGAATGATATTTCTGGTGTCATCAATGATGAATCAATGATCAGTGTTGATTACAAGAGAGTTTGGTTTTTATTGATTTCATTTCAGATGTTATCAATGAGAAATGGCATGAATTTGTATCCCATGTGCCTACCTGGAGTGTCGCAATTCTCTCAGATTAGAATGGACTTTGGTGATGAGGAAAATAGGCCTGTGCATTTGAACATGTCAGGCATACTGAATATGAACCAGGAACCCTCAACACAAAATTTGTACAATCCAAACCAGTCCTATGTACCAGATTTGTCAAATGTAGTCAATTCAGAAGATGCATTTGGGTTGGAAGCATCTATTCAGGCTCACTTGGGACCCTTTCAGCTCCCAAACTCATCCAAGGTAAAATTATTGCCTACCAAATTATGCATATGGGACCAAGTGATGGATTTTACCGTAGTTTTACCTTTGTTGTCATATAAAGGGAATCTGCAGGGATAAACTGTTGCAGCATCAACCAATTAGTGTACATCATTCAGAGACTAGTCCTCTAGGTGAGTCTATTCAGAGTTCCTTCCATTTTCCAGTTACTCTTGATAGCTTGTACATTAAGTTCCTTGTCTTTTGGTGTAACATGCATGTGTATTTCTTTGTGAAAGAATTTGACTTGGGAGCCACGGCTATAGTTTCACTTCCTTTTAATGCTCAAGTATCTGACCTGAAGGGTAATGGTTCCCTGGAAACATGCGGCATAGGAAGAGACCGCAAAGATTTCCGGCCTTTAAAGTTTATAGAACAACATCATCTGGACAGGTAATTTAACTTTCAAATTAGCGAGATGCTTGTTTACCCTTATAACTACAACACCTATGGTGATGAATATGAGTTGCAATGCACAGGAAGAAGGGTACGCAATAATAAGACTAGGACTGCAGAAGGATGCCATGGTTATGTAAGCTTGGCTACTGTAACATTTTGGATTTGGTGTAGCCATGAGTACTTAGTGACGGCTTCGGGTATTTTTGAATCCAAAGACTCGAATTTCATTCACTCGGCAAGGCTAGTTACCTAGTAGAAATGGTAGAAAGTGGGGATGAGGTTTGTAAAACTCTATTTTGTTCCTTTTAGTCTGGTTCTCATACTGAGAAAATGGGCATTGTTCTTCACTGTATGACAGTGTTGTCTACAATTATCAATGCCGTCTCTTCGTAGCACCCGCTGCCTAATATTAGTTTCACTTTGATTTCAACTTAAAAGTCCAATTCTTTTTCTGCAAGTTCAATCAAAGATTCATACCAGAATTATTATTTTTTGGTCTTTCAACAACCTAAATGCACATGTTACATTGATGCTCAAAGAACAAAAAGAAAGAAACTAAACCATGTTCCTTCTAAAAATGTGTCGTGTGGGCACAGAGCTAGATTTGGGTTTGAGGTACTAGTACCATCCAAAGCAACATGCTGGTTCTTTGTGGTGCTTTGTCTCCAACATAGTCCCATAGTGAGAGGACTGGTCCAAGAACGAGAATTCAATGCTTTGGCATCTATGGTTCTGTTGAATGATTCGTTCGTCAAATTGTTCGTATACTATACCAAATTCGGTGTTATCTTTTCCTGGTCCAACGATTCTAATACAGTAGTCATCATTGAAGCTAGACTTTTTGGAATGGAGAAATATGCCTCAATGAACATCTTTTTACAATTTACTTCGTCACTAATCGATTTCAATTCTCGTAAATAATGCTTCAACATTCTCGAGCTTTGAGATTTAAAGAAAATAACCTTAAAATAAAGGCAACACATTCTAAGTATTCTCATTTTATGATCATGGAACAAAATATATTTCGGAATTCCGAATTGCATTTGGAGTAATAGCCTTCTTTTAGCAACATCGTCTATGAGATGTTTTTATATTTCAAAAAAAAATATAGGCCGATCTGATATCTGCCCCAGTCGAGCGTGACTCAAGAAAATGAAGAAACATGGTGATCTGATATCTGTCGTAGCTTGGTGATCGATAAGATGGACGACGGTGACCAGAATTGCTGAAGTAGTGAATCCCGGCGGCAGATCTGTCGGTGAGAGTGCAAACCCGAATCTTGGAAAAATCATGTTTGGATCAATGTTGGCTGTGGCTTCCTTTTGGTAGTTTCATGGCCCAACCTCAACTTAAGGCCCAATTCAGGTTGGGTGTCCAATTCCATGTCGGCTTTAAAGCCCGATGAAGATTTGGCTCCAAAATGATGGGATTTAATGGGGAGGCGCCGTGAAGTATTGATTTGGATTATGAGTTACATTGATGAGCCGTGCATGCAATAAAATATTTATTAAAAATATGACCTATCTTGTTTGTTTTTCTTTTATTGAGTTGATGGGCTGGGAAGACGGGTTGCTCATCTTTCGTAATATCTTATGTTTATGTCGGCTAGAATTTAAGTTATATTTACGTTTATTAAGAAATCATTGATTAAGACCATTTTTATTAAGACGGTCAGGAACCGTACTTGATGCATGATTTTGTATTGGGAGAAGAGTTTTTGTGACTTTTCGAATTTATTTGGTTTTCTTCATCATGAAAGGTCGTTAATATATATATATATATATATATATATATATATATATATATTATAGATGATGACCCCATCTAAATTGTAACGCTCCGTACCTAAAATTTACCTTTTTACGAAGTTCATCACGGTTATTCAAAGTGTTAACCGTGCACGGTAACTTAACAAGTTAACGTTCAAGTTAATTTTTGTGTTTTTCTGAAATTCTCAAATTACTCTTTTGGAACCTTGAAGTCGAAGTACGCATCGACACGAGTTCACTGGTGTACGAAATAATTTTCGGAGAGTCGACCTATTTTTTGTGGATTTTCAAAGTTCATGGTAATATTAATTACCAATTTACATTGTTACATTTACCATTTCAATAAAAGAATTTCTATCCATTAAAATCCGGACCATCAGATCAATTAGGGATTTGATCTGGGCCGTCGTTTTATATATAAAAGGAAGGGAGAAGTTGACCGTGTCAAAAGCCCTCAACTCGGTCAACCCGAGTTCCTCCTCCCTCTCTCACCTTCTCCGGAATCTCTACGGCAGAGCACCGCCGTCTGGCCGCCTCTAGCGGGTAAACCACCAACAAATGCTCCTTTAGTTCACATCTACCAAGCCCAGTCACTTATTTCGACATACAACCATTGACGACGGAGATTGAAGGAGGACGGCAGTTGTCCTCAAGGTTTTTCTTACGATCTGGGCGGCGAATTGGTAACTTGAGGTCATATTCTTGCTCCTCTCGTCCATCTTATTCTTCCTATGCTTCTACATGGCGAATCTGAGCCCTAATTTCAAAATTTCAAAATTTCCCTTTTCTGTTTTTTTTTTCTTGGGTGAACTACGGGATCTTTCATGTCGAGTTCGTGGCATCTTCGGTGATCTCGTCGAGTCTTGGGAAGTCCTTTTATGCCCTGTTGGGGATCAGGTGCATGTTGGTGGAGTTTGGAGCAGTGGTAGCTAGTTTGGGTTTGTGTAGCAATCCTGCCTGTTCGAGCAGGAAGGCCCCCGACGCGGATTGAATTCTGGCGACCTTAGTGGTACATCGAGGAGGTCCGTGGTGGAGTTCCCGGTTGATTTAGGGGTGAAGTAGGGAGCTACATGTCTTAATCCGACTAGGAGAAGCCTCTAGTTCGTTTTTGGGATGAATAGAGGGTGAGATACGATTTTGTTGAAGTTGATGTGGTTTTGATTGATACTGTGTTTTTGTAGTGTTGAAGTGTGTGTTTTGATTTGGTGTTGTGTTATTGTTGCATGAATGTCGATAAGTTGGTGTTGGAGGAAACGGGGAGACTATGACCATCTTCTGGCGAGTTGCCAGAACCCAGCAGAAAATTCCGGCATGTCACCATAATCCGTGAAGGTTCCGGTCAGACAAAAAATTTTCGGCAGAGAGCCGAAGAGGTAGAAATTGACTCTTTCGATATTATCCGAGTTGTTGAATTTCGGTAAAAATCGTAAAACGATTAATTACAGAAAAGCCGTAAAAAAGAAGTTTTCATTTGGAGAAACTTTACATTTCTGGAAAATTTACCTGTAAAAAGAAAAGTCGATCGTGAACAACTAGGTAAATTAAGTCAATCGGACATTTAATTAGAAATTTGGACAACTCAGGAATCTTGGTCAAAATCGATAAAAAGATTGGCTGGAGAAATCTTAATTGATATATTTTGGAAAAAAGTAATATTTGAGGTTTGGCAATTGCAGTTTATTGAAGGGTTAATTATGCCAATCAAGTTATAATATGAGCTTGACGTTCATATTAATTTCCTGAATGATTATACGATAACTCAACACTTAATAAGTTGATTAAAAGAAGTCTAAATACCAAGTATGGCTATCGATATCTAAACGTTAGATCAATAATCAGGAAGAATATTAATTAAGGGAAATCGATGTGTTAAGGTTGTGGAATCGGAAACTAAACTTCGAGTCGATAATCGGAATTAAATCTATTTGTTGATAAGTTGTTAAAGGGATTGAGTTTGGTCAACTCCTGGTCAAACTAGAATTTCCTAGTCGAATTAGGGAAAAGTCGATTCTATATTTATTGTGGAGTCTGGTTTGACTGCTCTGTTTTAATGTATATCGTCAGACACGGATTGCCTCGAAGATATTATGAGGCGGCGCTCGAGGAGTATTCCGAGTAATAAGGAGATCACATTATGTATTGTGAGTGAACATTTGTTTTGAATTAATGCATGCAGTGTTTTTATTCTAAATTTCATGATTTAATCTTCGAGAATTTTTAAATGATGAAATTGATTTTCCCCTTTTATGAATTATTTTCCATTAAATTATTTTCAGAAGGATATGACCATATTTTACTGGGAAACCTCGTTATTTGGGAAATTTTCGAAAATGAGATTTTCAACGGATTTCGTATTGAAATTTTATATGGTCATATTATGTTATAGCTTTTATCGTGGACAAAAGGATCATCGTTTTTAAGTTTGAAATTTCAAGTATGAGATTTGAGAATTTTATTGAGTTTATATACGCTTTGGGCTCCTCGGAAATATGATTTGAGATGATCTCAAATTTTATTACTTTCTTTGGAAAAGGGGGCCAGGAAAGAGGTTTTTACCTTTTTCGAGAATTTTACTTAAATTTTCATAATTTATTTTCAATTATTGTTGAACATGTGGAACATGGGAGAAATTCATAATTATTTTGAGAAATTATGGTTTATGACTTTTACATTATGAGTACGTTCAGGGAACTGTACCTGATGCATGAGATGCACTATTTTATTGGCGGGGAATTGACTTTTATAGATTTTGGTTTTGTTTTGTTTTATTTCACTATAAAAAGGTTGTCATATATATTATTGCTAACTAGCCCTTATTAGTGTTGGACGCTATAGAGCCTATTAGGTGGAGTGATATGGAGGTAGTAGTAAGGTTCCGACCCTAACCTGGGAGGCTCCTCCTATGGTGAAACGTCTTCCTCCACTTTAGTCGCATTTTCTTTAACCAATGAGATTGGTTTACGACTTTGCTTCGTATTTTTCATCATTCTCTATTTATATATCGATTTTTGAGCCATGCGATTTGCTTAATTATTTATTTTAAACTATCGTTTGAAAATTGTTATACGATGCATGCATTTGAGGTTTTTAATGCTCATACTTTTGGGAAGGTATAACGATACATTTTTGATTATGTAAATCAATTAGTTTGTCCACCCACTCTAACGTGTTTTAAAATACTTTTCCCTGCACCCTTCGTTTTAAATGCCCAGTTTGCAGGTCAGCTTAAGAGATCAGACGTACTAGCAATGCTTCTCCTTCATCCTAAAAACCATCACTTTCACACAACAAAAATATAAACAAAGCACATAGTTGAGGATTCTGATGAGATTAAATACTTATGTACTTGCAGAGATGCTGCCGAGGTTGAACAAGATATCATTGACAGATTCAGAGATCTAATCAAGGTCATCATCAAAGAAATCATAGATCTAATCAAGGTTTGCATCAACCGAATTGGAGATCCAGTTGAGGGAGGAATCAAAGATCTAATCAAGGTTGTCCATGACATAATTGAAGATCCAATCGAGGTCGAAGTCAACAAAATTGTAGATTCAATCGATGCCAAGCCAGACGTTGTCGTCACCGAAGGTGAGCGTAGTTGAGGTCGAGCCGGTGTCGCAAAGAGAGAGAGAGAGTCGACAAAATCAGATCGAGAGAAGCCTTCGTCATCGACCAAATCTGGTTCTTCTTGACCATCGGTAACGAAATCAAAGGTGAGCCGAAACGAGCTGGCAGCCACATCAGTGTTGGGCTTCGGGTTGTGTGAGAAAGAATAAGCGTCGGCCTAATATATATATATATATTTGGGTTAATATTGAGAGTATGATATTAAAGTAAGCTGATGAATTTGGTTCACAAGATAGACTTATATGAAAAAAATGTTTAGATTAACTTATGAAAAATAGAATGTTGAAAAGGGGAGTGGCATTTTCTAATTTTTTCATCGGGTCCTCAAAAGCTTTCTAAACTTGAATCTTTTGTACAAATTTACAAACCCTTTTCCATTTCGGAATGCAACCACTCCTGCGGTTGCCATGATCACAAAGCCTCCCACACAAACGGGGGCCCATCACCAACATGGCCCATCACCATTAAAGGCTAATCATTTGATTTTGAGCAGTCAATCAAACTAACTAATCAATTGCTTTCCAGTAAAAGTTGAAGTTGAAGTTGAAGTTGAAGTTGAAGTTGAAGTTGGAGAGCCATCGACTCATAAGGGACTCCCCCAATTGAAATGAGGAATTGATGCATCCCAACAAATTACCTTTTCAGATATTTCTAACAAAAATAATGACGGTTTATAAGAAGTGGTCCTTTTGCCATGACGTATAGCCAAAGCTCCTTATGACCAGATATTTCAATATTTTTTTACTTGTGTTCAAAGTATATCACAATTAAAAAAGAACATCTAATATGTCGATTGAATTAACAGATTTAATTTTTATAAAATTTCAGATGTGAGACTGAGTTTTTCAGAGTAGGTTATATTTCAAATCCTGTTAAAAAGAATTCTTATAACCTGTCCATAGAAATTTCACATTAGACTCCTCTCTTAATTTTTTCTACTAAAACAATAGTTTCCCCATTTTGGCGTACATTACAAGGTCGATGAAAAAGATTAAATCACAAAAATAATACATTTGTATTAGGAACACTCTGTTTTGGCAATTACTTGTTGGATTTTGTTAACTCCAAGCCCAAAACAAGAACAATGAGGACACAGAGATATACATGGTTTACAGAGAATCGGCCCTATGCTGACAGCAACTAGACACGTCAGCTATAGCCATAGCCCATACAATCCTTCATCTTCCTCTTCTTCGTTCGTAACGGTCTCTCACTCTGTAAAATCCAACGACAACCTAATCCCCCACCATTCTCGTGCCGTATTCTCCAAGCGACGCACCGGACACGTCCGCCCCACTCCGCACTCCCACTTTCTCGTCGTATATAAAAACCAGAACCAGGAGAGAGAGAGCAGCAGCAAAGCCAAAATCGAATTCGGCTTCTTCTTCTCTCACAGCTATGGCGGCCAAATCCAACGGCCAGGTCCTCGCCGGCCCTACCAATCCTATGGTCACGCCTCTCCTCACCGATCTCTACCAGTTCACCATGGCCTACGCTTACTGGAAAGCTGGCAAGCACAACGAACGCGCCGTGTAAGTCATCTCCTCACTCACCAAAACGCACCGTTTTGTTCTTCTTCTGTTGCTCATTTTCATTTCCTGCAATTCGTATCAGGTTTGATTTGTATTTCCGGAAGAATCCGTTCGGCGGCGAGTACACTGTGTTTGCCGGACTAGAGGAATGCGTCAAATTCATTGCTAATTTCAAATTGGCCGAGGATGAAATTGATTTCGTTCGCGAATCCTTGTCTTCTAACTGTGAGGTATAGAGTACAATTCATCTTATTAAACTTGTACAGATTGTTGTTGTTGTGGTTCTTGTGTGATTTCGAAATGGTGATGATGAATTGCAGGAAGGATTCTTTGACTATCTGAGAGGAGTTGACTGTTCCGAAGTTGAAGTCTATGCTATCCAGGAGGGATCAGTTGTTTTTCCCAAGGTTCCTTTGGTTAGAGTTGAAGGACCAATCGCTGTAAGAATCGATTGCCTTTTCTTTTGTTTAAAACTGTGTTTTTTTACTGTAGTGAATTGGACTGTTTGAGGTAGTGTTAAATTTTTTTTTGTTTGTGACGCATTTCAGGTGGTTCAGTTGCTCGAGACGCCGTTCTTGAATCTCATTAACTATGCGTCGTTGGTTTCTACAAATGCAGCAAGGCATCGTTTTGTTGCTGGAGAATCTAAAATGCTACTTGAGTTTGGGCTTCGACGAGCTCAGGTATGTTTAATACGAGCCTCGGCTTTGGCAAGCTGGGGTTTTTCACATTTGAATTCCTTGTTTTAGAGTTGCAAGTGGGGTAATAATTATGAGTGAGGTGTCTTCGTTTGATATTTAGGGACCTGATGGTGGAATAACCGCATCTAGGTACTGCTACATGGGAGGATTTCATGCAACAAGGTAGCTTCTTTTTTTAAAAAAAAATTCAGCTACTGCATTTTAGGATTTTGATTTCCATTCTTACTGAGTTGTATATATGGTTTCTTTTCTCCTTGTTTTTCTCAAGTTTAGTATGATATGCATCATAAAAATAACTATCTTTGCAGTTTGCACATCTCTGTTATTGCACAATTGGATACATTTCATAAGAATTTGTCATGTTTTTGACAGTAATGTTGCCGCTGGAAAGATATTTGGGATCCCGCTTCGTGGAACACATTCACATGCTTTTGTCAGCTCATTCCTGGTTTGTAAACTATCAGGTTTTATGTGCATATTGTCATTGTGGGGTGGTTTATCCATTCACTTTTATGTTTTACTTGACCTGCTGGGGTTCAATCCCCAACTCACACAAACTGATAAATATTCTTTAAATTGGCATTATATGTTTACTTTTTATTGCTGGAGATTTCATTGATTTTGTTTAACGTCTTTTGATCTTAATACTACTTAATTTTTCTTTTAAAAATCGCATTGACTTTGGTGATCAAGGGTCATGAGCTTAATGTGGTTGAGTTCTTCTTGTTAATTATATTATAAATACGATATTTTATGCATTTTGATAGAGTTTAGTGTGAACTTCTTGTTTACTGGGGGCATATGCTGGGTCATTATCTTTTTATCATCTTTTTGTTTTATTTATTCAATGATTTGCAGAGCCCAGACGAGATTATAGATAAAACACTGCATAGCAGTGATAAAAGCAGTACTTGTGAGGATTTTGTTAGCCTGGTTCAGACTTGGTTGAACAAAATTCAGGTGTGTTGATTGTTTATTTTTAGTATAATTTTGTATGCCTTTGTTGAATGGTTTTCAATTGAGTTATTCCAATTCATCCTGGAATATGGAAGAAATTCATGCCATATGAGTTCCTTATATTATAGTAGTTCAATCTGAATCGAACTATATCTTCTTCCATGAGTTGGGAATTTGGGATGGTGACATTTTGTCAATTATGTGGCGTGTTTTTGGAACTTATTTCACAAAATGTTGTATCAGCATGCCTTCAGGTTGCAGCACATAAAAATCAGACGTGTATTCAGCTTGTTTTACTCATTTAATTCTTTTTTCTTTTCTTGTAATCTTGTTTCCTATTAGGATCTAAAATGACAGCAATAAATTCAAACAATTACTGACAATGTTTGTGTTTGCAGTGGTCAAAGTCATTAAATGGTACTTTTGGTGAGACCAATCAAAGTGAGCTTGCAGCATTCACATCTTATGCCCTGGCATTCCCTGATAACTTTCTAGCTCTTGTAGACACATATGATGTACGTAAAGATTGTTTTGCTTACTTCATAAATGACGTGGCTGAAGCTGAATATACTTTTGTCGTGTTTGTAACACTATCCCTTGCCTTCATTTTACCAGGTTATGAGGAGTGGAATCCCCAACTTCTGTGCAGTTGCTTTAGCATTAAATGATTTAGGGTAAGTATGAAAGGTTTTTGTGAGCATCAACCATTGATGAATATGCTCTGTTTATGTGGATATGAATGCTAAAGATTTTCTAAACCTAATTATGTCACACCTTCAGTTATAGTACAAAACCATTTAGTGGTATTCACGATGCTTAATATCATGTGAGTTAGGGTGGAGCTGTAGAGTTAGGTATTCTCCGCTAGTTCCGAGAAGCAACAACGTTGGCTTGGTAAATGAGGAGTTAATAATTATTTATGAACGACAATTGTGAATGTCTACTTGTAATGGAGAACATCAAAGGATTTATATCACATATCCGGTAAATTCAACATTATGGAACCTTTGTGCATTGGTTTGAAACATGAATCACCAGATGGCAACATGTCACCAGTATAGAGAGGCAAAATTTAATAACATGTCTATTACGGGGTGTCTTTAATTTTTAGTAAGGCCATTTTCCCCATCTTTGCAGGAGTGGTAATTTGTTACTCATAAACATGATATCCCTAAAAACACAGTTATAAATTGCGTTTGTACTATCAATAACCATGTGTCTGTCATCTTCATTTACCATTGCAAACATTTATTCCTGTCCTTGGACGTTATTGATGTGTTGCCTACGAATCGATTCTGAAATTTTAATAACCTAACAGTAGTTAATCCTCATAAGTATATTGTAGTTTCCGTTAATGGTTTAGGTGATGCTATGCACAGGTACAAAGCAGCTGGTATTAGGTTGGATTCAGGTGATCTAGCATATCTCTCCTCTGAGGCTCGTAAGATTTTCGGCATCATTGAGAAAGAATTTGGAGTACCTGGATTTGGAAAGACAGTTATCACAGCTAGTAATGATCTAAATGAAGAAACTTTGGATGCTTTAAATAAACAAGTAATTACCCACTCCTGTTCTCCTTGAAGTTTGAATATATTTTAGTTAGCATCAGTACATGCAGATTAAGTATTTTGTATGGTATTATGTTTATGATTTCTTATTACTGTGTTGATATATCAATTTCAAACGTTTTCTCTTTGGTGGTGGGATATTACTACAGGACAAGTTAATCTTATTGGACCTATATTGGTTAACAATGTTAGGCTATTTATTGTGTAGGGCCATGAGGTTGATGCATTTGGAATCGGGACCCATGTTGTTACTTGCTATGCTCAAGCTGCTCTGGGTTGTGTTTTCAAGCTTGTTGAGATAAATAATCAGCCTCGCATCAAACTTTCTGAAGACGTTACAAAGGTTTGATCTTACTGGTCAATATTCTCTTGGTCTTTACTTGATTTTTTTGTCGGGGTCTAATATTATAATTATTATTTTAGGTCTCTATCCCTTGTAAAAAACGATCTTACAGATTGTTTGGTAAAGAAGGTTATCCGTTGGTGGACATAATGACTGGAGAAAATGAACCATCTCCAAAGGTATGCTTGTCAACTTTTCCTCTGCAATACTCAGCTGGTTGTTATTTATTACTGTTTCTTATGGATTCTATACAAGCAACACTCCATAGGATGATCTCTAGAATGATAGAACCAGGAAGGTCTCATTTGGCAATATTAATATGCAGGTTGGAGAACGGATCCTGTGTCGTCACCCTTTTAATGAATCAAAGAGAGCATATGTCGTACCACAGCGTGTTGAGGAACTTATGAAATGCTTTTGGCATGGCCCAGGTAAGGGTCCAGATATGTCAATTTTCTATTTGAAATCATCCTTCACATTCTCTTTTTTACTATGCAACTTCTTAAGACAGCAGAATGCCACGTACACCTTAAATTGATGCTTGATATACTTATTATGTTTAAAAGTAAGATGTCTCATTAATTGAAGGTGGAGTGAGAGAAGATTTACCACCATTGAAGGACATAAGGGAGCGCTGCATCAGCCAACTCAATAAAATGCGTCCTGACCACATGAGGAGACTAAACCCCACTCCGTATAAGGTACTACTATATAACTTGGTACTAATAATATAACTTGCTTAATTATGCTCATTTTCCCGCTGTTAGTATTCTTCTAAATACAGTTTAATACTGAGCAGGTTAGTGTAAGTGCGAAATTGTACGACTTCATTCACTTCCTATGGCTCAACGAGGCACCTGTCGGGGAATTGCAGTGAGTCACACTGTCCACTTTTCGCAGCGCAAGCAACGATTAAAGGTCTAGCCGTTTAGGAGCTTCTTGAAATAGTATTATTACCACATAGTCATGAATGTCCAGTTACATAATTAGTTTAAATTGAGGAACATGGATTTTTCCTGTTAATAGTAGTTGCTTCGTATTTTTCAACAGCTGCATCCATTTTGAATGAAATATGATTATCTTTTTGTTTCATTTTGAGATTGATGCTAATAGAAACTATTCAAGCGGAAATGGAAATAGATGCAAAGAAGTTTTCTCAGCAAATGAAGTTGTGCGCCAAATTCTAAATCTAAAACTTTACCACAACTCAAAACATTGTCGGTGGCTAAAATGCCGATGAAAAGGTTATAGCTATTATTATTATTTTTTTTTCCTGTCATTTTTGCCAACAAATGACCAAGTTAGCCAACAACTATTTCGTTCTTGCTACGATCCTCAAGAGACTGAGCTTCTTTCATTTGAAATTTGTATTGACAATTTCGTATCAAGAAACTACAACCTGTGAATTCGACTGATACAATTTGATTATTTTGGACCGCTTACAAAAAATTATCATGGCAAGTGCACCGCTTGTCCATACCCACAAGGGCACATTTGTTTGTTAAAGTTTTACAGTCATATATGAAGGTAGAAGAAGAAGCGCCATGTTGGGTCTCCGACAGGCGTCTTATACTCCCTAAAAGCATCCAACTTTCCCTTGACTTCTATCAGGTACTGAATTGTTTCTACTGAACATTGCAAAGTTTTAATCAAGTTATGCTTCTACATGTACTGGGTTTTCGAGCTATTTATCATTATGATGAAGATTGGGTGTTATGATTCTTTGATGTACGGATTCATTTACTTTTTCCGAATTCGTTGGTGCTGAATTTTACAGATCATTTCATTACATGTTATCTGGGTTACACTGCCTTGCTTCCTTGATTGAAAGTTCAGTTCTTTTTCTCAAATTTTATTCATGTCCATATGGTTGGAAATATTCACTTAAAGTTTGAATGTTGCTGAAAGTGACCAGAGACAATAGTTTGAATGTTCCTGAGCTTATCAATGTAATGCCAAATTTGTGTGCCATGACTTTGGCACATGGGCCTCAATTCTATGATACTGCCAATGTTTTTCAAAGTTTGAGTATTACTGAAATTGACTGGAGATCCTATATCAATGGTGTTAAAATTCAAGGTGTCCACACATGTACTTGCCCTACACGCTTTGTTATTTGTATTAACAAACTCAAAGTAGCCGTAGAAGATAGTGAGATGTGAACTGTATCGATATAGAGGTGATTTAGCCTGATTGAAGACTATTGGAAATGCCCATGGTTGTTGAATCAAGAATTGTTGGTCTTTTAAAATTCTCCATGCTTCTTCCTCTTCCTCTTCCTCTTCAGCTTTCTTCCTGTAATTTGTGTATTGTGGTCAAGCAGAAAACTGTCCTTTTAAGAAAGTTTTACAAATGTGGTCTGATGCTATGACTAAATTTTTAAGCGTCGCTGTAGCTTTAATGGGCAGCGCTGTCTTAAGTCTTGGGCCATGCATTACTGAGTCATATGATCTCCTAGAGGGAGGCCAAGTCTTCAAATATGTTTGCCATGAATCTGAAAGCATCAGGGTCCTCATTGGTCTTTCTAAATTACCTGATCTACACTTAGTTATGTCTGTGTAGCCTAGATTCTTTAGGACTTCAGTAGCCAAGCTATCCAGAAATAGAAATATTTGAGATTGTTCTTGTGCTAAACATATTCTAGTGATGCAACTGGGTTGTGTTACCTTGTTTTTCTTATTCATCTTCAGTTTGCTTCCGTCACAGTATTCCATTGAAGTATATAACATAACTCCTTCACACCCATTAGCAGAGGGACAAACTCTAGTCTCTCCTAGCCAAATATTTGAATTAGGCTTTTCAGACCTAATAGTTCTGCTAATAAGTATGTGGGATTGTGGCACAAAAGTATATATCCTCGTAAATTGTATGGGTGGCTAACAGAGATAATCCTCTTGCAGTTACAGATACCTTGGCAACTCTGAGAATTGGCAGCAGTGGGAATCTGGAGCTTGTAGATGGGAAACAGAGTTCTGTCTGGTCAGCCAATATATCTAATTGTTCATTCGCAATTCTTTTAGATATTGGGAGTTGATTTGTGGGATAGTTTTAATAATCCTAGTGACTCACAACTGCCATACATGTTGCTGGGATATGATAGAGGTTCTGGAAAACGAAATTTGTTGACATCTTGGAGAAGGGAAAATGATCCATCACCAGGGATATTCTCAGCTGGGCTGTCAGCAGATATGCCAGCACAGTCGTTCATTTGGATCAACGGATCTACTCCCTACTGGAGAAGTGGGCCATGGGTTTAGTTCTCTTTTAGTTTTAGGTGAAGGGAAACCGATAAAATTAATTGCCAGCCTTACAGCTATTGGATTTATAAGTATCTTTGTTGCTATTGTTTTCAGATTGCTAAGGTGGCGTGCTAACCATAAGTGTAAGTGAATTCAATGAAATGGTTAATTAATTTAGCAGATCAAATGAATTGATATTGATTTCTGTTATCCAAATGTTGCTTCATGTTTTCTTCCTAAATAGCATAGATACGGGTACGTGTGTCCGTATCCGACACGATACGTGGACACGTCAAATTTTTTTTTATGGTATATGGACACGTGGTGGACACGTTATTATTTTAAATATTTAAATATTATAAATATTATTATTTAATTATTAAATATTTTTTATTATTATTTTACATTTATTACCAAGTTCATAGTGTCACAATGGTAGAATGATAAGAAAAACTATCAGAGGTTTGCATGCTGTAGAGTCTTAACCCTAAACCCTAATTGAGTTTTTTTTGCTCAATGTCCAATTTACCTCTCGTATCTTGTTTATTTTCGTGTCCTACCCAGATACTCATGTATCCAACTAAAATACGCGTGTGTCCGCAGCGTGTCCAAATAAGATACGCGTGTCTGATCGTATCTTAACGTATCCGAACGTATCGTACGCGTATCAGTATCCGATACGTGATACGGAGACAAAATGGCGTATCCGTGCTTCATAGTTTTCTTCTAACGATGTATGATAGTTTTATCTTCAAAATCAGGCGATGTCAAATCAACAACATCGCACTTGGAATCAACTAGTTTGATTAAGATTTATAGAGGCGATCTTCGAGAATATTTAGGAAAACATGATCTCTCAGAGCTAAAGATATATGATTTTGATAGCATTCTAATCGCTACAGACAACTTCAGTACCACAAAAAAACTCGGACAGGAAGGCTTTGGCCCAGTTTATAAGGTACTTTGTTTCCCAAGGATAGCATATTCGATAGGCACTAGATACATGGAATTGTTGGTTTGTGGATCTTGTGTAGGGGATGCTACCAGAAGGGAAGGAAGTAGCTGTGAAGAGACTATCTAGTAGCTCAAGACAAGGTGTTGAAGAGTTCAAGAATGAGATGCTTTTGATCTCCAATCTTCAACACAAAAATCTTGTTAGGATCATGGGCTGCTGCATTAAAGAAGATGAGAGGTTACTGATTTATGAGTTCATGCCTAACAAAAGCCTGGATACTTTTCTATTCGGTTAGTTTACTAGTTTTTATGTTTATCTGCCGTAAGTTACTCAGTTTTTTTTCTTCTTCTTTCAAAATAATCTTTCATCTCTAAATTTTTTTGTAAATTTTTTCTTTTGAAATCTTTTACATGTAGTTATGAATGAAGTCACATAAAATCATGATTTAGTTTGGCGAAGCAAGATATTTAACCTGCAAGTTTAATGCTTTCCACTATCTAACATCATCTGGTGTTTGAAAGATCCGTTCTGCATTAACTTGATACAACCCCTTTAGAAATTTAACGCTAGAATTCTAGTTTTAACCCAATGTTATGACTGAAAGTCTCATATCATCAATGTTTCACTGTGACGTTTTATGAAAAATATGAATAGAATTACTGATTTTTGGTGTCTTGCACTCTGACTGTGTGCACTGTATACCTGATTAGATCCGAGGAAGAGAGCCGTGCTTGATTGGGCTACACGTTTTAATATTATTCAGGGTGTTGCTAAAGGCCTCCTTTATCTCCACCATGATTCCTATGTGAAGGTGATTCATAGAGATCTTAAAGTCAGTAACATCCTCTTGGATGAGAAAATGAATCCAAAAATTTCAGATTTTGGATTAGCACGCATAGTTGAAGGAACACAGAGTGGAAAATACTGGGAACATGATAAGTAACAGTTTTTTTTGTTTTTGTTTTTTTTCTGTTACATAATGACATGACATTTTTATTTAAGCCAGAAACCAAAAGGAGTAACTTTGACATATACGTAGTAATATGTTTGCTGTGCAGTGGCTATTTGTCTCCGGAGTATGCCATGGGTGGGGTCTTTTCCGAAAAATCTGATGTCTACAGCTTTGGGGTCTTGGTGTTGGAGATTATTAGCGGCATGAAGAATACCAGCTTCTATTTATATGACCAACAACTAGGCTTTCTTGCTTATGTATGTTTTATGCTCTAAATTCTATTGTAATTGTTGTCTACAACTTTGGTGTCTTGATAAGTGTTAACAACAATTGATGGAATTATTTTCAGGCATGGAACTTGTGGAATGAAGGCAGAGCACTGGAGTTCGTAGATGAAGTAATGGGTGATTTGTACTCCTCATCAGAAGAAGTAATGATTTGCGTGCATGTTGGGCTTCTTTGTGTGCAAGACAATGCTGTGGATAGACCTACCATAGTTGATGTAGTTTCAATTCTAAGCAGCGACAAAGATGGTCCACAACCTAAGTTGCCTCTATTCACTATCCCAAACTCAGCTCCTCAGTAGCAGTCCGAGAATACTAATTCTTCCAAAAATGAAGCTAGCATTACTGTGATGATGGACGTTAAGCGACAGCATCGCCGTATGATACAAAATGCAACAACAATAAGCTTCTTATATGTCAGATACATTTTTGATGTGAAAATTGATTCTAATGAATAGGTTGATATAGTTCGGAGAAGTCAAATCAACCTTTAAGTTAGGTTGTAATGACTACGGATCCCAGATTGCAATAAACATCAAGTCCAAAAACTTGCTGGTTGTCCTTTGCAAATGGTTCAGAAATTTAATTGATCCAGATACATGAAGTTCGAAAATCAATGTATACTGCAGCAATGTTTCTCAAGTACTGTTACAGAAAAACTATCCCTCAGTCACAAATTATTACCGGATTGACTCGTTTGGCGAAAAAAAGAGGTAACTTTTCAGTTAAATCAGCTTTATTGGATAGCTAGAACTTGTGACATGCCTAATGCACTTGCATGATCATCATCAAGTGATGAAGATGTTTTTTTTCTTTTATTATTATTTCTTTGACCTCTGGAAAAAGCTATAGAAGGCAAAATTTCCAGGAAAAGTCCTCATTTGTTGTTAGAGGGCTTGCAACAACATTTTTCCTAACACGAGCTAGACTTACAAGTTACAACAAAGGGATATGAGGGTCTTCATGCTTATGAAGATATTGGCCATGTTATGTGTTTGTCCGGTTGCCAAAGCCATCATACCCAAAGCGCCTTTCCAGCCGACTGCTCTTATGTCTCCTATTTTTTATTTTAAGGGGTGGATGCCTAAGCAAGCCATGTCTTTAAATTCTGGAAATTTTGAGAAGCTGCTAATGGTTATTTGGAGAAATAGAAATGCTGCTTTCTGGTCACAGAAACCTCAATCTGCTGCTGATATCCTATGTATCCTATGTAACTATGGTATGGTATCATGACTATGTTGCAGCAAATCGATCACCATAACTATGGATATGGTGTTATGATTCTTTGATGTACGGATTCATTTACTTTTTCCGAAATTGTTGGTGCTGAATTTTACCTATCAGATTATTCTCAAAAAAATACCTATCAGATCATTTCTTTGCATGTTTACACTGCTTTCCTTGATTGAAAGTTCAATTATTTTCTCAAATTTTTTTCATGTCCATGGTTGGAAATATTCACTTAAAGTTTGAATGTTACTGAAAGTGACCAGAGAAGATAGTTTGAATGTTCTTGCTGAGCTTATCAATGTAATGTCAAATTTGTGTGCCATGACTTTGAAATGCATTGGCAGTATCATAGATTTTTCCCAGTTTCCTGGTATAAGCTAAGTTTTGTGAGGCCTAGGAGCCAAAGTTTGACTATTAATTACCGAAATTGACAGGAGAAGATAGTGAAATATCCCATATCAATGCTATTAAAATTCAAGGTGTCCACACATGTACTTGCCCTACTATAGAGATATAAATCTCACATCAGAAAAATGAGATCTTGCCTGAACCCCAGACTACTTTATCTTTGTTATTTGTAGTATGTTAGCAAACTGAAAGTAGCCATAGAAGTATTGATATAGAGGTGATTTAGTCTGATTGAAGTTTGGTAGAATATCAGTCGAATAAAGGAACCCAGCTTTCAAATGAATATGTATAATGTAGAGTGAACTTTGCTTCTGAAATTCTTTAAATTGTTATTGTATTGACAGACACTATTGGAGATGCCAATGGTTGTTGAACCAATTATTGTTGGTCTTTTATAATTCTCCATGCTTCTTCCTCTTCAGCTTTCTTCCTGTAATTTTGTATATTGTGGTCAAGAAGAAAACTGTCCATTTTAAGTAATTAAGTTTTACAAATATGGTCTGATGCTATGACTAAATCTGTAAGCGTCGCTGTCCGCTAGGTTTAATGGGCAGCGCTGTCGTAAGTCTTGGGCCATGCATTACTGAGTCATATGTTCTCCTAGAGGGAGGGTCAAGTCTTCAAATATGTTTGCCATGACTCTGAAAGCATCAGCACAACGATCATTGGTCTTTCTAAATTACCTGATCTACACTTAGTTCTGTCTGTGTGGCCTAGATTCTTTGGACTTCAGTAGCCAAGCTATCCAGAAATAGAAATATTTGTTCTTGTGCTAAACATATTCTAGTGATGAAAATGGGTTGTGCTACTTTGTTTTTCTTATTCATCTTCAGTTTGCTTCCATCACAGTATGCTGCTGATGTATATAACATAACTCCTTCACACCCATTAGCAGAGGAACAAACTCTAGTCTCTCGTCCTAACCAAATATTTGAATTAGGCTTTTTCAGACCTAATAGTTCTGCTAATAAGTATGTGGGATTGTGGCACAAAAATATATTTCCTCGTAAAATTATATGGGTGGCTAACAGAGATAATCCTCTTGCAGTTACAGATACCTTGGCAACTCTGAGAATTGGCAGCAGTGGGAATCTGGAGCTTGTAGATGGGAAACAGAGTTCTGTCTGGTCAGCCAATATATCTAATTGTTCATTCGCAATTCTTTTAGATATTGGGAACTTTGTTGCCAAGGATGTTATGGGAGTTGATTTGTGGGATAGTTTTAATAATCTTAGTGACTCACAACTGCCATACATGTTGCTGGGATATGATAGAGGTTCTGGAAAACGAAATTTGTTGACATCTTGGAGAAGTGAAAATGATCCATCTCCGGGGATATTCTCAGCTGGACTGTCAGAAGATTTGCCAGTACAGGCTTTCATTTGGATCAATGGATCTACTCCCTACTGGAGAAGTGGGCCATGGGATAAATCAAGGTTTATTGGTGTACCCTCATTTAATTCTCAGTATCAAAGTCCCTTTACTCTTGTTGAGAACAAGACACAGGGAACAAGCTATTTCTCCTTCAGTGCTGACAATAATGGAGTCGTTGCATATACGGACTTGTCTTCCGAAGGAAATTTGAGATTAATGTTATCAGCAAGTGGTAAAAACTGGTCTGTTGACTGGCAAGCATCGGAAAGCCCATGCGATATATATGGGGCCTGTGGACCTTTTGGGGTTTGCATACCTTCTGAATCTCCAATCTGCAAGTGTTTGAAAGGGTTTAAACCCAAGTCAAATGAAGAATGGGGCAAAAGAAACTGGACTGGAGGTTGTGTGAGACGAAAAACTTTGTCTTGTGAGAATAACACAAATAATTCAGTCTCATCGAAAGGAAACGATGGGTTTAAGAGGTTGGAAAGATTGAAAGTACCCAATTTTCATGAATTTTGGTATTCAACGTCTGAAGACAAATTTGAAGATTGCAAGATACAGTGCCTGAGTAATTGTTCTTGCCTGGCTTATGCATCTGTTAACAACCTAGGGTGTTTGCTCTGGTACAAAGACCTTATTGATATTCAGCAGTTTCCATCTCGTGGAGAAGTTCTTTATGTCCGCCTAGCAGACTCAGAACTAGGTAAATGATCATAGCTCATGCAAAATTATTCTACCGCTAATTTTCGTTTGTATTGGAAGTTGATTTTGTTTTTTTCTTTTAGGTGAAGGAAAACCAATAAAGTTAATTGTCAGCCTTACAGCTATTGGATTTATAAGTATCTTTGTTGCTATTGTCTTCAGATTGCTAAGGTGGCGTGCTAACCAAAAGCGTAAGAGAATTCAATGAAATGGTCAATTAATTTAGCAAATCAAAAGAATTAATATTGATTTTCTGTTATCCAAATGCTGCCTCTTGTTTTGTCCTAACACTGAGTTTGATAGTTTTATCTGCAAAATCAGGAGATGTCAAATCAACAACACCGCACTTGGAATCAACTAGTTTGATCGAGATTTATAGAGGCGATCTTCGAGAATATTTAGGAAAACATGATCTCTCAGAGCTAAAGATATATGATTTTGATAGCATTCTAATCGCTACAGACAACTTCAGTACCACAAACAAACTCGGACAAGGAGGCTTTGGCCCAGTTTATAAGGTACTTTGTTTCCCAAGGATAGCATATATAGTTTTTTGACAGGTACAAGATACATGGAATTGTTGATTTGTGGATCTTGTGTAGGGGATGCTACCAGAAGGGAAGGAAGTAGCTGTGAAGAGACTATCTAGTAGCTCAGGACAAGGTGTTGCAGAGTTCAAGAATGAGATGCTTTTGATCTCCAATCTTCAACACAAAAATCTTGTTAGGATCATGGGTTGCTGCATCAAAGAAGATGAGAAGTTACTGATTTATGAGTTCATGCCTAACAAAAGCCTGGATACTTTTCTATTCGGTAAGGTTACTAGTTTTTATGAGGGAATATTTCATATAAACCTAATTTTAAAGAGTGGTTTTAAATAAAACTCAACCTAATATTTCTTTCCGATATACATTTAAAATATATTAATTATGATACATATTATGTCTTATTTTTTTTGTAAATTTTACACAATTGTCATTATTCAATTATAACATATAAACATAATAATTTATCTTAATTGATGTTGTTTTGAATAAGTTGATTATGATATTTTTTTCTAACCCTAACATTCTCCAATCAATTTGCAAGAATTACAAAATTTTATTTATTTTTAGAAAAAAATTCATCTAGGTAAAAGGATGCGGTTTTTCATTTTGTGATCTATACATAATGTAGAATATAATAAAAATAAGATATCTGATTATTAGAGTAAAATGAAGAAATTTTAAATCCTAAACCTTAAACCCTAATTACCCTAACCACATACTCTAAACCCTCCTTAACCATATACCCAAAATCCTATTTTGAGCTTCTTCTTTTTAGATATATTATCATATCATGCCTTACTTAATAGACACGTTAGAAATGTAAGTAGTTGAGAGTAAAAAGTTCTCTTAATCAGGATGAGAAATGATATAATAATATACCTAAAAAGAAGAAAAATTAATCAAAGAACAAAAACGTATACCTTATAATTAGATATTTTTTATTATGTAAAGAGACACTAAATATGAGCTTAGGAATGAAAAGAATCATTCTATTATAAATGGAATTATGTATATAGCATATATATACACTCAAGATAGTAATAACATGGTGAGAAATTAAAGAATGTAATTGATTATGACAAAGTTAAATCCAACTTAATTTTAGCTCAGTATTTGAGTATCAAATTGATGTTAAAATTGAGAAATATATCAAATTTAGCTTTCTATCTAAAAGACAAATCAGAGAAACAAAAAAATGAAGAAAACTACTAATTATAGACATATGCTCTACATGAGAAAGTTTGCTTATTTTGGAGCGGGTGTAAAATAAAAGAGAAATATGTGTGGGTTTATCTTAAAAATATATTTATTTGCAGTAAGTTACTCAGTTGTATCTTCTTTTTTCAAATTAATCTTTCGTCTCTATGTTTTTTGTAAATTTCTCTTGAAATCTTTTACATGTAGTTAGGAATGAAGTCGCATGAACTTGATCACCAAGTTACAAATCATGATTTAGATATTGAGCTTGCAATTTTAATGCTTTCCACTATCTAACATCATCTGTTGTTTGAGAGATCCGTTCTGCATTAACTTGATACAACCCTTGTAGGAATTTACAGCTAGAATTCTACTTTTGACCCAATGTTATGACTGAAAGTCTTATTTCATCAATGTTTCATTGTGATGTTTTATGGAAAATATGAATTGAATTTCTGATTAGTGTGTTGCACTCTAACTGGGTACACTGTATACCTGATTAGATCCGAGGAAGAGAGCCGTGCTTGATTGGGCTACACGTTTTAATATTATTCAGGGTGTTGCTAAAGGCCTTCTTTATCTCCACCATGATTCCTATGTGAAGGTGATTCATAGAGATCTTAAAGTCAGTAACATCCTCTTGGACGAGAAAATGAATCCAAAAATTTCAGATTTTGGATTAGCACGCATAGTTGAAGGAACACAGAGTCTGGAAAATACTCAGAAGGTTGTGGGAACACGGTAAGTAACAGTTTTTTTTGTTTTTTGTTTTCTGTTACATAATGACATGATATTTTTATTTAAGCCAGAAACCAAAAGGAGCAACTTGTCATATACGTAGTAATATGTTTGCTGTGCAGTGGCTATTTGTCTCCGGAGTATGCCATGGGTGGGGTCTTTTCCGAAAAATCTGATGTCTACAGCTTTGGGGTCTTGGTGTTGGAGATTATTAGCGGCACGAAGAATACCAGCTTCTATTTATATGACCAGCAACTAGGCTTTCTTGCCTATGTATGTGTTATGCTCTAAATTCTATTGTAATTGTTGTCTACAACTTTGGAGTCTTGACAAGTGTTAACAACAATTGATGGAATTATTTTCAGGCATGGAACTTGTGGAATGAAGGCAGAGCACTGGAGTTCGTAGATGAAGTAATGGGTGATTTGTATTCCTCATCAGAAGAAGTAATGACTTGCGTGCATGTTGGGCTTCTTTGTGTACAAGACAATGCTGCGGATAGACCTACCATGGTTGATGTAGTCTCAATTCTAAGCAGCGACAAAGATGGTCCACAACCTAAGTTGCCCGTATTCACTATCCAAAACTCAGTTCCTCCGCAGCAGCAGCAGTCCGAGAATACTAATTCTTCCAAAAATGAAGCTAGCATTACTGTGATTGATGGACGTTAAGCGACAGCATAGCCGTATGATACAAGATGTTTTTTTTTCTTATTTTAAAAAAGGATCAAAATGATTTCATTCCTACTCAAACCCACCACTTAGTCAATAAAAAAGAGGTTGATGTGAATATTGATTCTAATGAATAGTTTTTTTTGGTCAACAATTTTTTTTTAAATTTATTAATAACTCACACATTCTATATATGTCAATGATGTTTGAACAAGTGATCTCAAAGTTGACAGTTAATCACCTTAACCAATCAAGTTACGGCTCACTCTGCAATTCTAATGAATATGGTTGATAAAAAACTTTAGAGAAGTCAAATCAACCTTTAATTAAGTTAGGTTGGAATGACTATGGACTGCACTGAACATCAAGTCCAAAATCTTGTTGGTTGTCCTTTGCAAATGGTTCAGGATTTAATTGATCCAGATACTAAAGTTGGAAAATAAATTTTTTCTAGCAATGTTTCTCAGGTTCTTTTTATAGAAAAATGTTTCTCAGGTTCTTTTTATAGAAAAACCATCTTTCTCAGTGACAGATTATTACCAGATCAATTCATTTTGCGAAAAAGAGGTAACTTTTCAGTTAAATCAGCTTATTGGTTAGCTAGAACTTGTGTCATGCCTAACAAGTGATGAAGATGTTTTTTTTACCTCTGTGGAAAAGCTATAGAAAGCAAAAATTTCAGGAAAAGTCCTCGTCTGTGACGCAGCGGAAAATAAAGGGATAGAAGATTTGAATCCACCAATCTGTTTTTGATCTCGAATCCACGAGAGGTTCTGGAATCCACTAGGAATTGAGATAAACTCAAAGAGTTTTTTTAATAAAATCAAAGTTAATGAATACAACTGATAGAGGCTCCTTATATAGGAGCAAACAAACCATAGGATAACTAACAATGAAACCTAAAAGCTCATGGATTAAAATAAAATAAAGTCCAAAACAAATTAATTAAAATAAAACAAAACAAAATAATATATAAAAATAAAACTAAAAAAATAATTAAAACAGTCTTCTGAAAGTCTAACGAACTTGGATGTCCGAAAATAATTTGCCACGATCAAACGGTTCTCCAATCTTTATTTTTCGTCGGAAAACGACCCCCTTTCGTTCTACATCAATCTGCTCCACTTCAAAAGAACTTGACCTCGAGTTCATCTTAAATAAAGACGAATAATTTGTAAAAATCAAACTCAATAATAAATCCAATAATTGAACATGTGGTTTAGAAGCTGGAGACTCTGTAAACTCTGAAGGCACAATCATGAATCCAACACCATAGATGAGTTTGACAAATGCAACTAGAGAGAAGTCTTCTTGATTCCCAAAATTGTCTTCTTGATTCCCAAAATTGTCTTCTTGAATGACCATTGGTTCTTATTCTGGTTCTGAAAAAGTCATATGAGGCGAGGTTTCTTTAATACTGACAACTGAGTCAACATGAGAAAATTCTTCTTTAATCTGCAAAGTGATTTCTACAACATTCTTTTCACACACTTCAAGCTTTGCGGGCTTGAATGCAATCTTGTTCAACTCATCTTCAACATTTTTTTCACATACTTCAGGCTTTGCAGGCTTGAATGTAATCTTGTTCAACTCCTTCATGAATAAATATGTTCCATCTTTACAATAACTACCTTTGAGGCTTTCATGCCATGGTTTTCCAAAAAATACATCACTATCATCCATATTAATCACATGACAAGTAACCTCATCGTTATAAAATTCTCCTATAGAGATGGGAACTTTACAAACCTCTGTCACATGTGCACGATCATCAATCCAAAATGGATTACTCAACTTCATTGTCAGTAATTGAAGGGAATGAACAACTTTGCTGGCAACAAAATTCTCATGCAAATCACTATCAATTATTGTTAACCATACCTTGTTTTTGATGAAACACGTTGTTCTGAAATAGTCGAAATCCGGTGAAGTAAATATCCAACGTTCCATGCTAACTTCATTTTTTTCTCTCTCTTCCTCTTCTTCCTCTTCTTCCTTCCTTTCTTCTTCTTCTTCTTCTTCTTCTTCTTCTTCTTTTCTGTTTTTTTTATTTTCTGTCGGGTCAGGTCGGGTCAGCTTTGGGTCGGATCGAGTCGTAGTTTGGGTCGGGTCTACGGTTAACTGGTCGGGTCAAGCTGTCGGGTCGGGTTGTTACCGGGTTAAGTCTGGTCGGGTTTTTCTGCAGAAAACCCATTTTTTTTTCTGGGTTTTCGCCGGAGACGCAGAGCTGTGGCGCCGGAGGTGGAGACGAGGCGGGCAAACCTTGGGTTGGAGAGGCGCAGAGCCGAACCTGCAGTTTGATGGAGTAGTGCAGACTTGGCTGGGGAGGAGCTGTGACGCGGCGACGTCTAGCTGGGTGGCGACGCCGGGGCGCTTCCTTGGTTGGAGAGGCGCCGGGTTGCGGTGGAGGTCCGGTCGACGGGCAGATCGACGGCGGTTGCTCTTCTGTTCTTTTGTATGTTTTTTTTTGCTTCTGAATCAAATCGATAGATCACTCACCAAGAATCCACCAAGCTTTGATACCAATTGATGCTGTGGAAAATAAAGGGATAGGAGATTGGAATCCATAAATCTGTTTTTGATCTTGAATCCACAAGAGGTTCTGGAATCCACCAGGAATTGAGATAAACTCAAAGGTTTTTTTTTATAAAATCAAAGTTAACGAATACAACTGATAGATACTCCTTATATAGGAGCAAGCAAACCCTAGGGCAACTAACAATGAAACCTAAAAGCCCATGGATTAAAATAAAATAAAGTCCAAAATAAATAAATTAAAATAATAAAAATAAAACTTAAAAAATAATTAAAACAGTCTTCTAGAAGTCCAACGAACTTGGATGTCCGAAAATAATTTGCCACGATCAAACGGTTCTCCAATCTTTATTTTTCGTCAGAAAACGACCCCATTCGTTTTACATCAGTCTATGCTAGGAGGGCTTGTACCAACATTTTTTTAACTCGAGCAAGACTTACAACAAAGGGATATGAGGGTTATGTTCAATATCATGTCCTCATGCTTATGAAGATAATGCCCATGTTATATGTGTGTCCAATTGTCAATGCCATCATACCTAAAGCGCCTTTCCATCTGACTACTCTTATGTCTCCTATTTATGATTTGGATTAATTTCAGTTTATCTACCTGAGGTTTGGAGCTAACATCATTTCATCCCCGTACTTTTAATTTTAAAAGTTTTCAATTTTCATCAATCATGCTCAATTGTTGAAATTCTGTGTAATTTGGACGTTAATTATAATTTTATAACTCACTTTAATGACAAATATAGTCATCTTATAGCAAAAATCGTATTTTAGAACCTTTTTAATAAGACTACATATTAACATTTAATGTCTAAATTGGTCAAAAATTCAACAATTGAGCATGATTGATGAAAATTGAAAACTTTAGGGGTAAACTTTCAAAATTAAAAGTACAGGGAGTGAAATGATGTTAGTCTCATACCTTAGATAGGTAAACTGAAATTAACTCTTTTGTTTTTAAGGAATGGATGCTTGAGTTGAGCATGTCATGTCTTTAAATTCTGAAAAATTTGAGAAGCTGCTAATTATGTTTATTCGGGTATTTGGAGAAATAGAAATGCGCGCTGCATTCTGGTCACAAAAACATCTGCTGCTGATATCATAGGTATCTTATGTAACTATGGTATATGGTATCATGAATATGTGTTTCTGCAAATCGATCACCTGCACTCAAAAAATCACATCAGTATGGGATCCTCCTTACACCAGGGCACTTTTAAATTAGGATTAATTTTAGTTTACATATCTGCGGTATGAGACTAACATCATTTCATTCCCGTACTTTTAATTTTGAAAGTTTACCCTCTAAAGTTTTTAATTTTTATCAATCATGTCCAATTGATGAAATTTTGACCAATTTAAACATTAAATGTTAATATGTAGTCTTATTAAAAAGGTTGTAAAAGACATTGTTGCTGTTAGATGACTATATTTGCCCTTAAAGTGTGGTATAAAGTTATAATTAACGTCCAAATTACACCGAATTTCAATAATTGAGCATGATTGATGAAAATTAAAAACTTTAGAGGTAAACTTTCAAAATTAAAAGTAAAAGGATGAAATGTTGTTAGCCCTAAATCTCGGATAAATAAACTGAAATTAGTGTTTTAAACTAAATGTTGTTGGTGCTTTTTTACAGAATGGTACTGAAAGGGGACATTGAAGGTATTCTAAAGGCACTGTTGCGTCTCATATCACAAATGTAACATCACCAAAACCAAAACATGTTGAGCTTTAATATCTTGAATTAGTGGATTAGTTAGTTAGAGACAGAAGAATATTGTTATGAAACCCACCTATAAATGACGCGCCTCCTCTCACCACTTAATAATGTAGTTGGAAGATGCCATCTGCTTATTATGTTCCTCATTTATCAATCAATTTACTAATGAATCCAAACAGGAAAACAGAAATGACTTGTCATAATGTAACATGTCAGAAATAGATTTCTTCATAACCAGGTTAGATGGGTTTGGGGAATAGTCTAAATGGGAAGGAGGGATTTTTTGTTTGTTTGAAATATGTACGTAGTCTTTGATATTGCAACGAAATAAAATAACAGTTACAACATGATTTATGAAGAAGAGGCGAAGCAGTAAGGACAACGATAGAAAAAACCATGTTAGATAGCCCGGAAGCAACCTAACGAAACTACTATAAAGTTCAACCAAAATGAAACAAACTTAGGGTTTAAGAAACTAAAGCTTAGCAAAATAAAACAGGAGTACTGGGCATGCCCTAAACCTATAAGAACCAATTAGCCTGGAACCATCATACGAAGAGGAGGTTGCCCCAGAGTCTTCTAATGGTAATGTCTCCTGAGTAGCCTGCAAAGCTGGTATCTCTTTTAGCTCAAACATCTGTTTCACTCATTGTGTTGCTTGACCTTCAGCTTCTTCACATTCACATCAATCTTGAGTTTCCAAAGAGGAATATCCTCTTCCTTCGGCTTATTCTTGGAACCAACCTTGAGTCCTACCTTACACTTCTTCATGGGAAAAACCACAAGAGTACCTGCAAAGTTAGAGAGTGATAACACCAACACAGGTCCTAAATCAGCAGTGTCAACATCTAGAGCAGGCGCGCAGAGGACCTGTAGGACATTTAGCATAAGCAGTGTTCAGCATTGAAGATGCAGGCCGTTTGGTCCATGAGATGGCCAGAACCAGCAAAGAATTTTCCTGAGTTACAGGAGCCGGCGGAGCCACCACAACCTGCGTGAACACTAAAGGCTGGACTAGAGCCACCCTGGCCTTCACTAGACGAGATCCTAAACCCTGAAAAGGGTTCAGATGTGAAACCGAAGGACTAGCCATATAGCTAGGGTTAGGGTTTCCAAAGAGTGCACCAACTTTCATCTCTGCCGACATAGCCGATAGACTAAGACAGCCGCTCACAGAATGTTTCAACAACCGACAAACATGACAAAATCCAAACATCCTCTCATATTTGAAAGTTAACCAAGCAAAGGTGAGATCATTATTTTCTCCAAATTCAAACACCATCGGAGGATACGCCTGCTAGCTTCACCGGAGAGTCAATCTGATGCTCAATTCGGATTTTGGTTATCTTCCCAAAATTCAGATTGGATGTGTCCGGCCTGAGGATTGTCCCTAGAGTAGCCCCAACCATAAAGAGCGCCTCCTTGGTCCTCAGATCAGGAGGCAAGCAGAAGATCTCCACCCAAACATGTATGGTAGTAATTGAAACCTCATCAGCCGCCGTCCTCCCCTTATAGTTTGCTATGTCAAACATAGACTTACTATAGAACCAAGTCCATCTCCCATGATCTGATCACATTCCTCCTTGTTTGTGAATCAGAGGATGTAACCATCCCCTCATGTTCGATTTGCAGCCGGTTCTTCTTCCCCTACATGGTGGCCATCGTTGCCATGAACGATTTGGGAACCACCTTCTTCTTTGATGCAAACATATGCCTTCTTTGATGCAAACATATGCCACACCGCATAGGCTTGTCCCGAGTACGCTGCAGCACCGAAGATGTCAAAAGATACCTTGCCTTTCTCTGGATTGCTAGCGTTGCCGTCAACCTGGAAACCTCGTCCACCATCTTACCAGAGACGAGAGTTTTGCCAAAAGAAACTGGGAAACCTTAGAGAGAAACCCTATGGAGAGGGAGACTTTTCTTTTCTTTTTTTAGGAAGGAGGGATTTAGAATTAGGAATTATTAAGAATATGTGTGTTTGATTGGTTAGCATATTCCTATTCTTATTAGTGGATTTTGAAAAGAAGAAAACAATTTGTACTAAATTGATCAACTAAATCTAATATAAGGAGAAGGTGGACAATGTATTTGGAGGAAAGAGTTAAAAGAGAAGAGGACAATTCATAAAAGGATACTTGTTTATGAAGATTTGGAGAACAAAATCCCTGGTCATAGATACTAAGGGTAGGTGATAAACTTCATTATCAGCAATCAACCAAGCATATATATTTGCATTATTAGAGAGATAGCCTTACTCGTCCTAAAATGTTATTATTAAAGATGCATTTTGGGACAACCTCAAACAATATCTCCTTTTATGTATAACTTCCTCTGCTATTCTTCTGATGAGAAACAATAACGAGTTAGCATATACATACTGTAGTGTATAAACTTGCTTTCACTTGCTTCATGAATCATAGACATATCCCATTCAAGTACTCTTGGATCTCCCAAGTGTTTCATAATTACTTTGGTAGTCTCGGTACGTGGAACGTGATTACATTAGAATCCCCCTTCAAAAACTGCACAGAACACTTGAATACTTGTTCTTCAGAACAAGTATTTGAGTCTTTGACTTTCCATTCTTTTTGTAGGTAAATACTTTCCATTCTCTACACTTGTTTGTTCGGCTATTTCCATTTTTGTAAACATTCACAACGACCATGGTGATGAAGAAAGTTCCAACGGCCCGACCCCGCCTCTTTTTACCTCTCTTAAAAAAAGCATCACCTTCTCGCTGCTCTCCTCCTTAGATCTTTTTCCGATTCCAAACAATCCCATCAATGCCAGCTGCCATTTCTTCCTTCGCTACTCTCTCTCCTCACTATCTTCACTCTCTCTCATTAAAGCATGTAGCTTTAGCACCACCAGAAGCCCGTAAGCTTTCACACTGATGAAACACAACACAAGCACCACAAATGTCTTCTGATACCAAAACAGAGCACATGAACGACCACCTCTCCGAACCCACCTCCATTTTTGGCCTGAGCCTTTGGGTGGTTCTCGGAGTCTGCGTCGGAACCGCCTTTGTCCTCGTTCTGGTCCTGATTTCTCTCTACTTGGCCAACAAGCGATCCAAGAACAAGTCTTTACAGACACCCTCAATCCCTGTCGTCCCCAAAGAGATCCAGGAGATCAGGGTAAACTACCCGAACCCGGAACCCGACCCGGCTCCGAGGATTGAGAGGCAGGCTTTGCTCAAGTCTGCAGAGGAGGAGAGCTCAGTTGGGTATCAGAAGGTTCACATTGATATAGGGAAGGACAACAGGATTACTTATCCATGTGGGAGATCTTCTTCTTCACATGGAAGTGGGGAGGCTCAGGTTGCTATGGTGGGCCCTGAGGTTTCTCACTTGGGTTGGGGACATTGGTATACTTTGAGAGAGCTTGAGGTGGCGACTAATGGGTTTGTGCATGAGAATGTTATAGGTGAAGGAGGGTATGGAATTGTGTACCATGGTGTTCTGGAAGACAAGACTCACATAGCTGTCAAGAACTTGCTCAACAACAAGTTAGTGATTTTAATTCTATCTGTTTTTGGTTTGTAATGTTATTTTAGGCAATTGAGTTGTTATGAAATGAGGTTTAGTTAGTAGCTTGTGATCGTGATTAGTGGATTGTGTGTCAATGAATTGATTGTTTGGATTGTAAACTTTTGTGAAGGGGGCAAGCTGAGAAGGAGTTCAAGGTTGAAGTTGAGGTAATCGGACGAGTTAGACATAAGAACTTAGTGAGACTGCTTGGTTTCTGTGCTGAAGGAGCTCATAGGTACTCTGTTTTCCCCTAATATCTCTAGCTTTGGTTCTATACGTTTAAGCATTGATGTTTTATCTTCAAGTAATTGATGTAGTGCTTGGTTGGTTCTTATGTGATAGGATGCTTGTGTATGAGTATGTCAACAATGGTAACTTAGAACAGTGGATTCATGGCAATGTAGGGCCTGTGAGTCCTCTGACTTGGGAGATTCGAATGAACATCATATTGAAAACTGCAAAAGGGTATAAGCAATCAAAATCAGTATTTCCATATGTGATTTAAATGGTTGATTTTTCTTCCTTTCCCTGCTTCTCATCCATGGCATTTGTTATCAATGTTATTTGATAATGTAGGTTGTCATACCTTCATGAAGGACTGGAACCCAAGGTTATTCATCGGGATATAAAATCGAGCAACATTTTACTTGACAAGCAGTGGAATGCCAAGGTGTCAGACTTTGGCCTCGCTAAGCTCATTGGCTCTGAGAGGAGCTACATTACAACCCGAGTCATGGGAACTTTTGGGTATGTTTGGACCATCCCTCCATGTGCATTTGTGTCTACGTTTGTGCATTTTTGGGTATGTTTGGACCATCCCTCCATGTGCATTTGTGTCTACGTTTGTGCATTTGCATTTGCTTGCATTGGATGTACTAACAATTTGTTCTGCCTTTTGAAGCTATGTAGCCCCCGAATATGCCAGCACGGGCATGTTGAATGAGAGAAGTGATGTGTATAGCTTTGGGATTCTTATCATGGAGATAATATCGGGGAGGAATCCAGTAGATTTTAGCCAGCCTCCAGGAGAGGTTTGGACAATAATTCATGGTTGTCTTTCGCGTGATTTTTCTCTTCATATTTCTTTAATCTAAAAGTTGACATTTTAGGTGAACTTGGTTGAGTGGCTTAAGAAGATGGTTGCTAACAGGGAACCAGAGAAGGTTTTGGATCGTAAGTTATCTGAGAAACCTCGTTCCAGAGCACTTAAGAGAGCTCTTCTTGTAGCTTTGAAGTGTGTGGACCCAAATGCACTGAAGCGGCCAAGAATGGGACATGTTGTTCATATGCTAGAAGCTGAAGAGGAGCAATTCAAAGATGTATGTATGCACTTCTGAATGAAAATCAGTCTAACTCTCCCTTGATTCCTTTTAGCACTTGCCGGTACAGAATAGTTTCTTGGACCTTTTCTTTGTATAAAGTAAGATCATTGCTTCGTAGTAGCACCAGAAAAATTATATAAAGCAGTTCAATTATCCATTTTCATTGATATCTGGTTGAGCCTAGTGCTTTACTCACACCTTCCATTACCATCTCCATTTACACTTCTGTTGCTATATACCATTTCTTTTTACTTAGAAGTATCCACCCTGTAGTCTCTTATTTACTTACCAAGTTGTGAACACTGATTTAGGATGGGAGATCTTTACAAGGCATTGGAGGCTCAGATGTTGACAGTGTGAAGAATGGGTTGAAGGAAAAGCAAATAACAGAATCAGGTGATAGTAGCGGACATGAAAATGGAATACGAGCTGAAAAGTTGTGAAAATTTTGCCTGAATGTTGCAGATCTCATCCTTATTCAGAAGGTGGCCATTTTTGCTGACAATTCCAGTTACCTGGTGGCTTTTACATAGGTCATTACTCTACATTGTATACAGCTTCTGTCATCATATTTAAAAGAACATCCACCATATTATTGTGTCCTGTAATTCTACTCACATTACAGCTCTCTTGTAAGTTAAATGAACTATTTCTCGTATATAGCAAATTCAAGTCAAAATGGTACTCTGAATATCTGTTGAACTCTTCCCCCATAGTTAAGAACTTAGGATTGTTGTTGGTGCAGAGAGTTGACACTTGGTAAGAAGCGGCAGAGAGGAAGTTACAGTCCTTTATTCACATTACTGGCTTGAGAACTTGGAGGCCATAGCATTACTGGCTTGAGAACTTGGAGAAATACAAATTGGAGAAACTTGGTGTTTGATCAAACACTGCTGTCTCTATTCCCCACTAGCTAGTGTCATGTTTTCTTTTAGCACTAAGTTTCAGTGGGATTTTAGAGTGGGACTTTGAAGAACTTTACAGCAGAGCCATGATTAGGATGTTTTCAATCGATCACTCTGTCCTACAGACAAAAAATTATTGCATTTGAACTTTTTAGCCTTTAGGTGGATATAGAATATGGCATTGGCTGTCGTAGTAATTAGTGATTGAAATTGTGAAAGAGTATTTTTAGTTGATGACATTTAATTTCTTTTTAGTTGCTTCGCTGCTTAACTGTATATAGTATTCGGTAGTTATCCAATGATTTCCTGTTTAACATCACAATATTTTCCCATCAAATTTGCCACCGAACTGTGTCGATGGCTACCAGATTGTATTACTATAGGTAACGAAGTGTTTAAGAACTTGGAATGTCATGATTCAACAACCAATTGTCCGCCCCCAAGGGATGATAGTTCAATGTGGTAGATTAAGACGCCTTAACCTATAGAATAGGGTGACATTAATCTTTGCAAGAATGCACGATTCTTCAATATCATTTTCTTCATATTCTGATAGGGAACAGGAGTCTGAGATCCTCCTCCAGATCTTTTTGGTATCAGATCACATTAAGGTTTTATGTAGTTTACTCAAGTACTAAACAATGTGGAAATGAGGGTTGGAAATTGTTGGCATTTGATTAACGAAACACTCTGGGAAACACAAGTCATTAAACAATTTGGGAAGCATAAAACTAAAGGAAACTAATGTAATCAGAACATGCAGGCTTGGAAAACAAACCGAATCTGTAGTATATTGAAATTACCCTTCTAAAAGTACACATGGAATATGACCAGATTGATTCTTGGGACTTCGTAAATAAGTGAAACTTAGGATTACAGAGACATAATAAGCCAACTTCACCAAACTTTTACTATCAAAATGGGAAACAATGATATCTATTTTTAATATGGCAAAATATAAAGAAAGTGAAAATTGACTGTCAAAAAAATGATAAATAATGACAATACTCTAATATATATTATTACTAGTATACCATTACAACTGAGATGTCCACCATATATACATCTCCAGAATTCTCCATACCTTTTCCTCAAGACCCAGAATGATGAATCAATTGCATCTGATATAATATTTTTCTGTGAGGTTCAAAAAATTTGAAGGGAGGTATCAATTAGCAGGGTACAGTGTGCAGCAATTATATCCACATCGAGAAAGTGGCAGCCAAAATTGTTCCACACAACCACCTCAACCGGACAGGATTGCTATTCTGAGGAGCAAAGTTACTACCAGGACCTGAAGGAGGTGAGATGCCGAGAGAAGCAGGCGGCGGTGGAGCAAGTTTTGGGACATCACATGAACCAAATGTAGCATTTCCAGTTGTAGCATTTATCTGTATGATGAAGTGTTTTAACAAACAAAAAAAAGGTTTCAATGATAAATTTCACCTACGAATAGAAGTGAAGGTACCAATTACCATACCTTGCAATATGTAATGCTGTCACAGCCACATGTCAGTTGACCATTTGATTCATCCACTGCTTCAGCAGCTCCACCACCATCACTTTTCTGCAACAACAAAATCAATAGGTTAGGCATTTGTCATTTATATACTTGATCCTGTTGCATGGATTTCCAAACAAAAGATTAGACTGCAAGTACCTGGTAATAATCAACAGCAATGAAATTTGGCCACCGTTTCCCAGCTGCATCATAACAAGTATTTAACATGCGCAGTAATGGAGCTGAATTGTCCATGCAAGTGGCTGTTGCATTGGGAACATCACGGAAATAGTTCACCAGAACTAGTGGCTTAGATGTTGTGTTCATGGGAGATGATTCAGCACGATTCGGACATGAACCAAGTACCATCCCACCATTTCCATCTGAAAAATTAGTAAGCAGACAAACTCAGGAGTTTTTTAGTCAGAAATTTAATCTTTAGAAATGCAACATTAATCATATGATGCTGAGAATTTGATTTTTAACCAAATGATATTATTCCTTTCAAATGTGCAACAAGCCCCTGAATGATATAGAGGTAGGGCAGTTAAATTATCTAACTAGTAGTTCTAACAAACATGAAACACACTAGTGAGATGCAATCAATTGTTCACATTACATCTAGTTACTACAGATCTAGACCTCCCAAAAGAAAATTCTTTATTTCAAAGAGGACTTACATTGATTTTCTACGACATAGTTCCACTCGTAAGCGATCCCGTCTGAAGCCTCCTTAGAAGACTTAGAGGTGAAGATCACCAACCTCTGATTGTTCTTAGCCATATCATCAACGGTTGGCCAATCTTTTCCATCCTTTGGCATCCGAGAAATTGGGAACATATAGGTTTTTAAGCCAGCTGCATCAAACACTTTTGACAAGCCTGATGGAGATGTTACATAGTCCTCAATAAAAATGGTGACAATCTCTGAGGGATTTGCTACCAGAAATGCTTGAATTTCTTTGAGCACATCAACAGCAGGTTTCTGCAGAGAAAATTGGGGGACAAACATGCTCGATAAATAAAAGCAGCATTGCAACAATGTAATAAATTTACTAATTTAATGCTGAACCAATAACGAAGTTGAAATTCTTACAAATGCAGTGAAATTGTAACATTGGCCCCCAGTTGAGTGACATAACCAGATGTCGTTTTGGAAATCATACATATCCAACATAAATCCTCGAACTCCATTCTGCCAAGCAACAAAAATTATAGAAAGGGGTCTTTTAGCCAGTGGATGAAATCAGTTCTAAAAAAATATTCAAATTTTAACACACCAAAAAAATTCAAAAAAGTAACTTATAATTTAATACACTTATTTACATAATTTAATATACATACAGATAAAAACAAGTGAAACCGAGGCAGGTGGTGTGGTATACTCTTTGCATAATTGCATGGACACTAGTCAAATGTTTTAGGTGGCTTACTTAGCTGGATGCATTTCCTTTAATCAAAGTATGATCAGCAAATGCTCAAATTCATGATTTTTAATATCAAGGACAGGCATTCAGGCAAAAAGAGAAAACCTACAGCTACACACTTGCATCAATCATCACAAACAGACCCACATGCTTAATCTGAAACTCCTCATTGTATAGAAACACATTTTATCAATTCCCCTTCTAAGCTTTTGCTTCAAAAACCAGTCTGCCTGAAATATTATTATGCTTTTTCAACATAGTGATTAAACAAAATTTCTGAGAATTTCTCACATGTTAAAACATCAGTTTGGACTCCTATGAGATTAAGACCTCACTGCAAGTGCCACGGGTTTGACCCCTCTGATCTCTAATTAGTTAATCTTGTGTATTAGTCTGAAGCCAATAAACCATATTCCGACTTCTATATAGGTACCTTCATATGTCAAAATCAAACACTAAATCCTAAGCTCAAAAGGGTGAACCCTTAAGCCCTTGAGCACACTTTTTGAACATAATCTGAGATCAGTCTGATTGTTCCAGACCAAAACTTCAGATGTCCCAATAGGACCATTCTATGATGCAATGCATATTGTACTGCATATGCCAATACTTTCCTTTATAGGCATGTAACACACCATACATTAAACATGAAGTGTGGCAATTTAGAAAACATAAAGGGAACACCCATCAAAACAACCAGGTGCCAAATCACTTATAAAATTTTCCATCCATTTTCATTTGGTCAAACCCTTTTAGGATTTTCATCCATTGACCCATTCTTAGACCTCTCAAAATGAGGCAAATTCTAACTATAATTAACAGTCACCTTGCATGGCAAGTAAGAAAACGAAAAACTCCCCAGAACAGAGGTAACAAGGAAAAAAACTTACTTGAAGCTGAGATGTAACGGTGTCGTTTTGGTTCATCGGAGCAATGATAATATTTCCGGTGGACGACCTCACCCCAGCTTGAGCGTACGAGTTGTGGGTCGTAAGCCATGTGTACTTATTAAAGGGAAGACCTTTCACCTAACGGAGACCAATAATCAAAACCAAACAAAACCCACATGTAGAATCGGTATCAAATACACAAACTAAATCAAAACAGATAGTCATACAAATTAAGAAAGAAAAGTCATCACATTACCTTAGATGTAGGATAGGTGGGTTGAATCCGGGTACATCTGGGTCGGGTATTACCATTTGCATCGCATGTTTGGCAGCTTAAACCGGCGTCGCAATCTTTATCTACGGAACAAGTCTCTCCGATCTGTAAGCCATTTCAGAAACGCATTGGTCAAAAATAGAACAAACCCAGAAAATAGAAATGGGGATATGAGCTAAAAGTGGTAAAAAGTTTGAACCTTGAGGCTAATAGAGGGTGAGAATAGGAAAGCTATGATGAACAGAGCTTGAAGTTTGGGACTTTCTAAAAAAGTGCCCATTTTTAATCTGAAATGAGCCAAATCGAAGAGGGTGAGGATACAATGGCAATGTAATTGAGAGGTTTAAGACTTTAAGCCTCAAGGGTTTTGCAAGAAAGGAAACAAAAATGATGATCAAAGAAGAAAGCTTTACACTAGGGTTTTTTGGTTTTTTGGTTTTTTGAGTACTATTTTCCAGGTTTGGGGTTGAGTGTAAGAGACTCTTGCAAAGTGAGATATAAATAGACGAGGAAGATGGGTGTAATATTTTGTGGGGTTTAAAGGGGTGGTTGAAGGAGTGTATGAAAGGGGAGGAGTTGGTAGGTCTCTCTCTTTCTGATGAAGGTGGGGTTGGGGTGGGTTAGCTTGGATAGACTAGAGTCCTCTCAGACCCGCTCCTGGGTTTTATTGTTTTTTTTGTTTTTGGTTTTGAAATTTACAACGGAGAAAGAAGTGGAAGAAGAAATGAGAACAGAGAAACGAATATGTCGATTCCATGGCCGGGTTCTAGATGACACGAGTCGGAAGGAAACTGCGTTGTAGTCCCCGATTGCTGCGGACCTCTTTTGTCACTTTAGCTGTTAGCGTCGTTGCTTCTCTTTTATTTATTATTTATTATTTTCTAATTTTCTTCTTGACAGCTAAAAGCTTAAAACCTCTCAAAGCCAAAAACCCTAGCAAAAAATAGCAAATTTTTGAGTAATGATCGAGTGTAGCTAGATGTTAATCTTCAAAGTGATTGAGAACTCATACAAATCATCTAGTACTATTCAAAGTTTGAACGATATAAAAGATGTTAATATTATAATAAGTTGTTGTTGTTTATACAGATATTCTCGATTTTCTGTTTAGTAACCTTGTTTTTTATTCATAAGTCGATATGCTATATAATTAAACTGAATTCTAGAAAGCTTGATCTATACGTATGCATACTACTTTCCCTTTCTAATTAAAGAACATTCATATAAAAGTTCAAGGTCATGGTTCTCATAATTGTGAAGGTTTCAAACCTGAACCTTGTTGCTGAACTAGTCTATTAATCAATTAATTAACATATCTTGCGTATGCAGGATTGTAAACACATACAGATACTCGTATCTTGCACTGCGTCAATAGCCGAACTGTACGTGTTCAAATGTCTTTGTAGAGACTTCTGGCTTGTAGAGCTAGCTAAGAAAGGCGCATCTAATTGGTGCTAGCTGCCTGCTGGCTATGGCATACCAGCATTGTTAATATTGTGCTAAATGGGCATCCTAGCTAGCTATCATCTCGACTTCAATCGGATTCCTGGTAAATGTCAAAATCGATTTCTCTTACATCCTCGTTATTATACTTGACGAAATGGAGAAAATGACGATGACCTAATCTCGTTTATGAAATTACAATTAGCACACAAATCTCTCCACCTCTAATCAAACATGATTCTCCAGAATCATCTCTCTTCATCCCTAATCAATAACTTGAGTGATTTGTGTATATTATTATCTAACATATCATTATATAACTTGATTTGTGTAATTTAGGATTTGTCAATCTCCCTGTAATTTCTTTTGCTTTATTCCTTGTCTCTCATGGCTTCCCCCTCCTCTCCTCTTCCCCCACCTCATTCCCAAAACTCACCCTTGACAATTATCTTACCTGGATTGTCCCAATTAAGTCCCATCTTCACAGTACCGAACTCTGGGGCTATGTTGATGGCTCCATTCTTGCTCCCGACAAAACAATCCTCACCCCTGCTACCTCCACCATTCCAGCCTCCTCATCTGAAAATCCTGCATATTGAAAATGGTTTGTTGTTGTAACACCCCGTCTCAAATTTACTTTTTTATCGGAATCAGACAGGTTACAGAAGGTTATAACCGAGCTGTTAGTCTTCCCCGAACAAATATTCGAGTTTAGTATCGAGATATTCTCGATTCTGAAGGAAGATAGAATTAATGTCCCGAGGTGATAGATTATGTTAATACGAGTCATTCGGTATGTCCGGAATATTTTTCGGAGCTTCCGTCTATTTTATGTAAATTTTCAAAGTTTTTGGTAATTTTTAATTACCATTCTGATAAAACAGTTTTACCATTTAACCATTTATCTTTTTACCTTCTTTAAATCTTGGTCGTTGGATCAATTTGAGATTTGATCTAGACCGTTGGTTTTAGTATAAATATAGGTGAGAGGTTTAAATCGGTCAAACCTCCCAACTCGGGTCAACGTCTTCCCGAGCTCTCTCTTCTACTCCATCGCCCTCGACGGCGTCTGACCGCCTTCGGCCACCGCTCGATGGCGGACCACCTCCATTCTCTTCCTCTCCTAAACCAACCACCAAAACCACCATGCAGCCACCACAATAGAAGATCGGGCGAGTTGCAGGTCCATCTGTGTTGGCCGGATTCCGACGATCCAGGTGGCGTTAGGGCGCGTGACCCATATCATTCTTCTCCTCTTCACTTCTTCTTCCTTCCTGGTTACCTGTTTGTTGTATTTGAGACCTTAATCGAAAAACCCCTTTTCCTGTTCTTTCCCTGTTTTCTGGGCTCTTAGCCTTCGACGACATGTTCTTCGAGTCTGAAGAGTTTATCAAGCTTAAGTGAGGCCCTGGAGATGGAGAAGAAGGAAGGAAGGTGAAGGGAAAGTCGAAAGAGCTACTGTGATTCTCTGTGGATGCAAAGATCACCCTCGGCAGAGAATTGAGACCATGAAGGGTAAGTGGTTCTTGATACATTAATTTTGTAATTCTAGCTTCTGGATTGAGAATCTAAGTTATGGAATATGTGTAATTTGAGGCAAAAGAGGAGAAGCTGCTGTTGGATCAGTTTTAGGTGCAGCCGAGCCATGTTTGGGTGATGAGAGAAATCTCAGCAAGACTTTGAGGTTGATGAAACAGAGGTGAGAATTGGTGTTTAATTCTGGTCTTGATGTTTGGATTAGTGTTGGATTGCACTGATATGGTTTTGGAATTTGGCAATGAAGTGCATAGGAGGAGCTGAGGAGCTACTCTTGGCAGCTGAATTGGTGTGTGGGTGTGAAGAGCACATTCTCGGGTGTAGAAAGTACATCTGAGTGCAGCTCATTTCTTTTGACGAAAGATGAATTTCTAGTGCTAAATAGATTGTTGGTAGAGTTATGTTGTGTGTGTGTTTGAAAATGGAAATAAGGTCCGTAAATTGTTAGTAAAGAAGTAAAACCAAAGGAATGAAATAATTGGTCAATGTGATGTTTTTGGTAAGAATTGGTTGCTGTCGGACGTTAGTAAAAGCAATTGGAGTTGTCGAGTTTTGTTAAGTTGAAGAACAAATAGTTACAGAAAAGTCGTAAAACTAAAGTTTCCATTTTGGGAAAGTTTTCATTAAGGAACAGTTTCTATTTTGGGAAAGTTCCATTTTTGGAGAAATGGTTTAGTAAAGATTTGAAGTTCAACGAAATTTGGTCAAATGTTAAATTATTATCGGAAAATGGTAACTGAAATTCCGGAAGTGTCAAGTTGACCGTTTTAAGTAAAAATAGGTGATTCACTTAAATCGTTAAATCGACTCAAGGTTAAATATTTGGTTTTAGACAAGTTGGGTGTCCATAGTAATTCAACGAATTATTATGTGACACCCTAACGTCAAATTTAAAAATGATTAAGGAAAGTTTGGAAGTTAAGTCGGACTTTTGGCAATTAAGTAAAGAGTCGATAACCGGAAAAGCAAGTCAAAATGGTTAAAGAGTTAATAAGGAATTGATTGGTCAACTTGGTCAATTTGGTCATTCCTGGTCAAACTAGGAATGTTGAGGTCAACATGACTATTATTGTTTCTTCGTTGTTAAGTTACTGTATTCTGCAGTGATATATTGGACGAGGTAGCTTACGCGGTGACCTCGGTTTAGAAGCTTAAAGCTTACGTAAGGAACGACAATTCCAGGTAGGGAAGCTAATCCCCCTTTTGATAAGTGGTTTTACCTATATATGAAAATGCATTATTTTTGTATGCTCATGGTCGATATCTCAAGAAAGTTTTGTTTATATATATGAGATGAATGAGTTCATATTTGGGATAATCCCGATAGATAGCTGGTTTATGGATACCTCAGCGGAGAGGTTAAACTCTGGATTTGCGATGGACGTATGCTATCCATAATAGTTTTTCGATCGATAAATAGAAAAGCAGGATTCGCTAGGTTAGGGCGTTAATTAAAATAAGAGTTACGTGTGGCTTGATCCCTGAGTACATGGTACGTAGGCAGCCTGACTAGGATTCGGGTGCAGTCACAAATAATATTTAGACCCTAGGTCCTCTAAAGTAGTAAGTAGGAAATCCAATTCAGTAATGGGGATAACTTCAGGTTTTGTGAGGTCTATTTTGGTGTCGTTTGGACTATTGAAAATGGTTTGAGTAAGGGTTATCCCTTCTCAAGGGAGATTACAAGGGTAATCTCTCTTGGGATGGGTCTCGCACGTCCTATCTCGGGTTTAGAGAGGTAAACTTGGGCCAGGACGTGACAGTTGTAGACCAAAAAATTGTGAGTTTACTCACCACCTCTTTGACGGAACCAGTTGCCAAAATCTGTCTTGGGCAGAAAACATTGAAGGCCATATGGGACTGTCTTACTCGGTTTTTCACTCAACGTTCCAATGCGAACACTACCAGCCTGAAGCTTCAGCTTTTTGATCTCTAAAAAGGATCTCAATCGGTCGATGCATATTTACAACAGGTGAAATCTATTGCTGACTCTTTGGAATCAATCAACCAACCTGTTTCTGATGTAGATCTTGTTATTGCAACTCTTCATGGCCTTGGTCCTGAATACATGATGCTACGCACATCACTTGCCCAGTATGAGAACCTCCCCAATTTTAGTGATTTGCATGCCCGCATCCTCTCTTATGAAGCACAGCAGCCTCGTGCCCCTGATTCTAGTTCCACTGCCACCGCTATTTTCAACCAAAGTTCTCAACCTCGCCAGCAACGTGAGTTTCAGCCACATCAATTCTATAACCGGAATTCAAACTGCGGTCGAAACCAGTTTCAGAATCGGAATTGGCGTAATTTTGGACCTCGTCCTCAATCTTATGGCCAGTCCTATATGCATCCAGTACCTTTTCCCAGTCCTCTTTGGCCTACCTGCCCTTCCTGGGCCTCTGGAGTGCTAGGCCCAGTTCCTCAGTGGTGCCCTAATTGTCATTCGAGTCATTATCCATTGTCGTAGTGTCCTCACCGCTATTCTGGCCCACCTTTTGCCGCTTCTTTTGCAGGCCCTCCAGCTCCCCTTCCTCTTGTCGGGGCTCACTTTTCCGGTGACTCCAACTTGTATCCTGATACTGGGGCCACACATCATATGACCTTACTTCCTCTCCAGAATCCCCAACCTTATGGAGGACCACAGTGTATATATGGGTAATGATGACTCAATACCAGTATCCCATACTGGTAACCTTTCACTTACTCTTGCTAATTCTAATTTTTTGTTGCCTAATGTCTTTCATATTCTGTCAATTCGTAAAAACCTCCTTTCTGTTGCTCGCTTCACTAAAGATAATTTTGTCTATTTTCTCTTTGCTCTTGATTTTTATCGTATTCATTGCTTACGAACAGTCCGTTTATTATTTCGGGGCTCATGTAAGGATGGTCTCTATCCTCTCCAATAGTCTTCCGCGTCCTCCGTTCCTCATGCATTAGCTTCCATTCAATCCACTCTTTGGCATCATCGCCTTGGTCACCCTTCCTCCTCCGTGTTATCTCATTTGGGTTCAACTCTTGGATCCATTTTGTCTTTTAAATCCTTTTGTAACACATGTGCGGTTAGTAAATCGCATAAGCTTCCGTTTCCTAAAAGTAAGGCCTCGATTACATTTCTCTTTCAAATAATTCATAGTGATGTATGAAAATCCCCTACTTTGTCTGTTAGTGGTTTCAAGTATTATGTGCTATTTTCTGATGAATTCTCTCGCTACACGTGGGTTTATCTAGGGTGGCAATTTGATCCCTGTCGAAACCAACCAACTGACTACCAACCGTACCAAATAAATTGATAACCAACAAAGTCGGTTACCATAGAGTTGGTACGGTACTACCGTACCAGTTTGTGAAACATGGTTGGTAGGCGGTACTAGATATTGCATACCATCGGTATACAGAGTCTACCGACATACATGTATTTATACGAAAATACAAGTATTTTACTCCATATAATTCATAAATAGTTATCAATTTGAAGGAGGTGAGTTTCGAAGCCCTCACCGAGGGGTTGCAAGCACTAGTCTCAAACCACCAATCCACAATCTCTTTTTAATATAGGATATACAAAAGCTAAATATAAACCATCTATACCATAGTCTTCACTTATGTAGCTAGTCCTTTTCTAAATACAAAAGTTTTCTTGCTTCTTCTTTCGCTTCCTCAGATCCAATTCATCTCCTCCTCTTCCCCGATTCTCCTCTTAACGTCTCTCAGTCTCACCCCATCAACCTCATATCTCCCTCGACAAAACCCTAGTATCCACTGGCCTCGCCGCCTCCTCTCTCCTTCGCCGCCGCTCCTCCTTTCTCGACAAAGCCCATAAATATCAGATGAGATCTTTCACTTTGATTTTTTAATTTTTATCCTAAAAGGAGAAATAAACAAATTTAAATTGTTAAAATTTGAAAAAAAAAACAAATTTCGTCGCATGAGTGTGAACTGATGCGACAAAATTTTGAATCATTCGTCGCATGAGTCAACGCTAGGGGAGAATTTTGGCAGAGTCATCCAAAACTGATGCGACTAAATAAACAATTTCTGTCGCATGAGTGTAAACTGATGCGACGAAATTTTTTATTTCGTAGCATGAGTCAGCACTATGTGACAAAATGTGTATTTTGTCGCATCAGTTCACACTAATGCGACGAAAATTGTTTTTGTCGTATGCGACGAAAAAAATAAATTCGTCGCATGAGCCTTTTATTCTACTAGTGATTCCCGTAGCAATCTAAGGGTGCCCAAAAGAAGATTGTGTCGTCGATTCCATGGACGGGTTTTACAGAAGGAAAATGCTTCTTTGCCAATCCTTTCCTTTTCTATTTTGTCTCTTCTAATTTTCTTCCTACCAACTAAATCTCTTAACTTCTAAGAAAATAAAATAAAATAAAAAACTCTTAACTTTATTCTCAATCGATACACAAAGAAATGGCTAAGTGATTGCACTTTCTCAGTATAAACGGCTAATACGCGACTTATTCATAGCTAGCTTCTTTGTCATGGGGCAATATCTGCATGATGCGTTTCTTCTACGCATCATGAGTTTCTTCAAACTCATATATATAGTTTGTTGTCGATTTATATCTTTCCTAAAAACGTTTAGGCGTTCTCCATCGAATCTCTACTAATTTAGATGCTGAGAGGAGATGAGGAGGAACCCATGCATGAAAACTGAAAAAGATCGAAAATGAGGTCAGCACTTGCTAGATCCCTACTCGCTACTATCCTTTGGTGGTCCAATGTTAATGCTTGAGATGGAGGAGTTGAACCTGTATATATATCTTTAGCTAGCCAGAATTGTTTCACAGACTTGAAGCCATGCATTTCTTATCAATGGCTGCTCTACCTCTACTTGTTCTGTGCTCAACTGTATTCACGATCACGGTTTCTGAACCATATCACACATATATAATCCACATGGATTCTTCATCCATGCCTAAAGCGTTCCTTGATCACCAGAAATGGTATTTGGCTACGCTTTCATCTCTATCGGAAGGTATAGAAGCTGATGAAGTAACGAGCAGAACTTCTGTCTCAAAGCTCATCTATACCTATACCAATGCAATTCAAGGCTTTAGTGCCACTCTCACACCTTCCGAGCTTGAATCCCTCAAAACCTCCCCTGGCTTCATTTCATACATTCGTGATCGCCCTCTTAAGCTTCTCACCACACATTCTCCTGAATTCCTTGGTCTGACACCCTTGTTTGGCGCTTGGCCAGCTTCGAATTATGGCGAGAATGTCACTATTGGTGTCATTGACACCGGGGTTTGGCCCGAGAGTGAGAGCTTCAATGATGAAGGAATGAGTCCTATCCCTTCCAAGTGGAAAGGAAAATGTGAACCAGGCTTACAATTTAACTCTTCCTTGTGCAACAAGAAACTCATTGGAGCTCGGATGTACTACAAAGGGTATATAGCAGAGCATCCCGGCAAAAATATCTCCTACTCAGTCCGCGACACAGACGGTCATGGGACTCATACTTCTTCGACTGCGGCTGGTAATTATATCAAGGGAGCGTCCTATTTCGGCTACGCCTCTGGTACAGCAAAAGGCATGGCTCCACGAGCTCGGCTAGCCATTTACAAAGTTGGTTGGCATGGAGAGGTGTCCCCATCAGATCTCCTAGCAGCCGTGGACCAAGCAATCGGAGACGGTGTTGATATATTGTCACTGTCCTTGGGTTATTACATCTCAGGCAATGAAACACATTTGGATGATGACCCGGTTGCGGTAGCAACTTTTGCAGCCATGAAAAAGGGTATTTTTGTTGCCGCTGCAGCCGGAAATATCGGTCCAGATTATTTTTCTTTAGCAAACGGAGCACCCTGGGCTACGGTAGTTGGCGCAGGAACTATGGACCGGAAGCTGGGTGGAATATTGACGTTAGGAAACGGTATGAAAATGCCTTTCATATCCTTCTATCTAGGGATGTTTTCTCGAGATACACAGTTTCCCCTGGTTTTCATTGACAGCAGCCAAGAACTCAAGGGTAAGATTGTTGTTCTTATTGGCAAAGACGATGTGAGCATGGGACTTCAACTTGGGGATGCCAAATCAGCAAAGGCTTCAGCTGCTCTTTTAATCACCAATGCCACATATTACAGCTTCGGAAGCTTCTTCCCAGCAGGGTTTGTTGGTGACCAAGATGGTAAACCACTGATAAACTACATGAAGCAGAGTCGCTTTCCTACAGGAGCTTTGGAGTTCAAAAATCATTCATTGGCACAAAGCCAGCACCACTTGTTGCTTCCTACAGCTCCAGAGGGCCATTCCCAAGCTGTCCAACAGTTTTGAAGCCTGACATTATTGCCCCCGGAACATCAATCTTGGCCTCATGGTCCCCCATTAGTTCAACATCTCCAGATCCTTTTCACCCTTTGTTTAGTAATTTCAATCTTGCGGAAGGGACTTCAATGGCGGCGCCTCATGTGGCCGGTGTGGCTGCTCTTGTGAAATCAGTGCATCCTGATTGGAGTCCTGCGGCTATTAGATCAACTCTTGTGACTACAGCAAATCCATTAGACAACACTCATAGCCCTATAAAAGACGTTATGGGAGTCCTCACTGCTAACCCTTTAGCCATTGGAGCAGGTCACATTAATCCCAACAAGGCACTTGATCCTGGACTAGTCTATGATGCAGCAGCAGATGATTACATAGAGCTTCTATGCGCAATGAATTACACAGCAAAGCAGATACAAATTATCACAGGTTCCATTTACAAATGTGCCAACAGGTCCAACATTGATCTTAATTACCCATCTTTCATTGCTTACTTTAACAGTAATGGGTCAAATTCTGATGAAAAAGTTGTACAAGAGTTCAGGAGGACGGTAACGAATGTGGCAGAGGAACAGTCAAGTTACTTTGTGAATCTGACAGCCATGGCTGGTTTGAAATTGAAGGTGGAGCCACAGAGGTTGGTGTTCACAAAGAAGTATGAGAAGCTGAGGTACAAGTTGACAATTGTAGGTCCAAAAATATTGAAAGAAGATGTGGTTCATGGGTCACTTAGTTGGATTGATGATGGTGGAAAATATGTAGTGAGAAGTCCCATAGTGGCCGCTACAGATTCTCTGTTAAGGGCTTAACTAGCTGTAGGAAGGTGACTGTCTCAATGTCTGGTACTCTGGTGTTATTACGATTGTACACTTGTACTCGTTCCTGGGCACAATGATCAAAATAAATAAAACGTTTGGTTTATTAGTGTCATCTTCTTGAGTTCTATCTTTCTTCTCCAGTCTTAAACTCTTCAAGATGTTCATTTTCATTGTATAATGGCTCACTGACTGAGTATAGTAGTTTCGTTAGACTTAGAGGCCGTTTGGTACGGCTTTTGCACCGCTTTGCTTTGAAGCAAAGCTTTAAATGGTGTTTGGTAAGCACCACATTGCTTTGAAGCACCTGCATTTTTCCTCAAAAGCCGAAAGCCGCCCCTGGGGTGCTTTTGAAAGCCCAAAGCAGCTTTGAACACTGTAGCGGAGATTTAATGAAATTTTCTCCGCCCGGTTTTGCCCCTCCTCGCACAACCTAGACATTCTTTTCTCATCAGCCGCTCTCGAGCTCCTCTCCCTCAACTCTGCGTTCTCACCTGGAAGCCATCACTCGAAGCAAGGCAGCCGGTCTCTCATCTCCTCTCCCTTAACTCTCACCTTCCGCAGCCAACTCTCTGCATACTTCTCAAAGTCCAAGGTTAGTCCTCACATCTCCCTCTTCACTAATCTGTTCACCAAACTCTAATTTCCTATTTCAGATCTGTAACATCCCACATCGACCAACAGAGAGGGTGATATACCATATATGTACATCGGTGACACCCATCTAGCACGAGGCCTTTTGGGAGCTCAGTGGCTTTGGAGGGGATGAGAACTCCGAAGTTAAGCTTGCTAAGCTTAGAGCAATCCCATGATGGGTGACCCCCTAGGAAGTTGCTCTGAGAGCTCTTGGAAACAAAACCGTGAGGGCCGGCGGGCCCAAAGCGGACAATATCGTGCTACGGCGGAGATGGTCCGGGATGTAACAGATTGGTATCAGAGCAACTCTGTCGAAGGGTGCGAGTGTGCCGACGAGGACGTCGGGCCCCTAAGGGGGTGGATGTAACATCCCACATCGACCAACGGAGAGAGTGATGTACCATATATGTACATCGGTGACACCCATCTAGCACGAGGCCTTTTGGGAGCTCAGTGGCTTTGGAGGGGATGAGAACTCCGAAGTTAAGCTTGCTAAGCTTAGAGCAATCCCATGATGGGTGACCCCCTGGGAAGTTGCTCTGAGAGCTCTTGGAAACAAAACCGTGAGGGCCGGCGGGCCCAAAGCGGACAATATCGTGCTACGGCGGAGATGGTCCGGGATGTAACAAGATCTCTTATTTTCTCAGATCTTTAGCTGTATTTTTGGTCAGTACCGACAATTTCAAGGTTTTGTTTAGGGTTTTGGAGAGTTTCTTGAATAGGTTTGGTCTTTGATTGTTCAAGTTTGAGACAGTGAGGATTGGGATAATAACTTTGTTGTATGTTAGCTGGAGTATATACAAAGATACGATTTTCTGGTTGGTTGATTCTGTTAAGAGGGTTATATATCAGACATCGTAGTTGGTTGGTTTTCACTTGGATTGGGATACAAACTTTATAGTATGTTTTCCGGAGTATATACAACTTCTCGAATTTCACTTGGTCAGTTGATTCTGTTATCAGGTTTATGCATCAGACGTAGTAGCTGAGTAGTGTGATTCTTAAATTGCAATTTGTGGATCAGTTTGTTGGATGTAATGAATGAATAAAAGGATTTATACAGTTTTAGGACAAAAGTTAGTCTATTTACACTATGATTGTTGTTTGGATCTTTCAGTTGGTTTGATTGCTGTATTTGTTTACGTTCATAGTCTCGAGACGCATTTCTTGAACGTAATACCAGGTTGGGTTGTCACTTTGTATGCACAGGCATGGGAATGCACACCTGATAAAGAACTGGCATGGAATGTCTTATCTTTGTTTACAACTTCCGGAATGTTATTTTTGGAAGTAAGCTTGCTAGCATTTTTACTTCAAGGGAATTATGCAAGTGGACTGGAAGCATTGTCACGAACATTTGTTGTCTCAGGAATCCTCGTTGGTGTGGATATACTTCTGAAGGTATCACTTTTGTTTTGCTCAATAAAGGTTTTTCACACTTCTTGGCAAGCTATGCTTTTACTGACTTCTAGAATAGTAACAGGACAGTTGAACTTCAATTGCACTCCGCTGTGGCTGCATGTACTAAAGTTCTTAGTCTCCATTTAGGGTTCATGTACCAAATGCCATCTCTTTTGCCATGTATGAAGCAATTCAAATAATGTGATACTTTCTGTGAATTGAATCACATGCTAGTTCTAATCTATTTGTATTGTTGTTGCAAAATTTTTGTTGGAAATGCATGTTGATGGAGCTTTAATTGCACTGTCCTTCCAGGCAATTTATATGTTTGGATTTGGAATTCCGCTGTTCGTCGACAACAATGATCATACACATCGGATGAAGTGGAACTTGTGGTCTGTCCATAGGCTAGTACTGACTGCAGTTTATGGTTTAATATTGTTCATGTACCATTCCAAGTGGAGAGACAGGTTACCTGGTAAGTTCCTTTCATATTTACATTTATTCTATAACCATTTAACAAAACCTAATGTCCCTTTTCTATTTGGTGCAGCAAGACCTGCATTCTACAACTATACCGTTATCATGTTTGTGATGAATGTTCTAGCATTGTTTGCTTGTGGAATTACAGGAAACAGAGCTGGATTTGGGTTTTGGTATGTATACTCTTTGAGTTGGACATTCCAATTTATGAATATTTTGTTCACATCATATATCGTCTTCTTATATTTAAAAATTCATATTTGCAGGTTATATGGGGCCACTATTGTCTGTTACCACGCCTTCTATCTTCCTCTTTTATATGTAACATTTCTGGCAGACTTCTTCCAGGTCATCATCCTTCATCAATTGATTAATGTTCTCTTTCTTTCTTTCTTTAATTCACCTATTGTTATATTTTGCAAGTATGTTTCTTTTTCTTGTAGTGTTGTCCTAATTGGTTATTGCACTTGGATGAACAGGAGGACGATTTACGTTTGGAGAATGTATATTATTCAGAAATGAAAGATGCTGGGTTCTTTGATGCTGATTGGGAGTGATGCAGTATCTTCCATATTGGAGATGGTTGTGCATTCCAGAACTGAAGTCTTCTTGGCTCTATATAGAAGTTAAATATCCTTTTTCTGATAAAAGAAGTCGGATAGTGAAATTCTTCATTTGAAGTAATTTTGTTAAGAGCTTTGTAGGATGTTATATTGTATACTGTGTTGCTTTTGCAATCCCACAAGTACATAAATATGTATTTGTAAGATTTCTGATGGCATGCAAGCTCTGCTTCAGTAAGCTAGTTCATCTTGAATGCCAGTTTTGTAGCGAGGCTCTCTCCTTCCAACTTCCGTGGATGCACTTTCTGTTAATAATATCTTGTATGATAGGAGCGGAGCGCTAACTTCTGTTGATGAAAAACCAAACATAAGTCACAAATTCAAACAAAACAGGGTTGCAGTTCCTAGCAGAATCGGGAAAGTACATAAAGGCATAATGCTCGCATGTTTTATGTTTATGGAAAATACAATTGCCTTCGTCTAATAGGAATAGAACTAGGATTTCTATGTATTGTAGAATTAGGATTCCTTGTATATAAATAGAGGCTCATATCGCAGTATGTCAAAATTCTCTCAACTCTTTCTTTTCTCTGCGTTCTTCCTTAAGCATTTTTGTAGGGTTTTGGTTCCTTGTCGTTTTTGTAGGGTTTTACTTAAGCAAGATGATGTGTCATTACCCAACCCTTTAGAACAATCGATCAAGGTATAGATGTCTATCCTATCAACATGTTATCCTAAGAATTATGAAGATCTCTGGAAGTTTGATTGAACAAGTATGTAAAACTAGTGTGGAACGCCTACCTAGCATGTAAGTCTCTTTATTTTGTTTCATCTATTGTCCATAGATTTTGCAACTTTGAACTAAGCCGTATTAACCGTTTAGGAGATTAAACAACTTAATTCTAGCCTCAGTTACAAGTTCATAATGTTGTATGTTGCACATACATGATCTTAAACAAGCAAAAGTTCTTTATAAAACAAAATCAAATAAACAATTTGAAAGACTCAATAATTCAAAACTAAGATTCAAAACAATACCTTAAACATCCTTAAGGCTCCAAACCTTGCCCTAACTAGGAGAATTTAGCCACATATGGCTGCAATATCACACAAAGATAATAGAAGATGACAAAGGAAAGAGAAACCATGGATGATGAAGAGATCGATGATATATGGCTTGACGGCTTCCTTGTGTGAGACCGCAACTATGGAGGTTCATGATAATGTGAGATAGCTCTCCTCTCTCTGATCACGTCCTCCCTTTTTTCTGATGTAATTAGGGTTAAGAAACCCTTAAAAACTCATCCATGGGCCTGCCAATGTGGTGCAGTGTTCTAAAACTCGGCCTAGTCGGCCGAGTACTCGCTACTCGGCCTCCTAACGAGGCGATTTTAGGTAAATCGTCGGACAAAATCGGCCAGGAGAAAGTCGGCCGAGTAGTCGGCCCGACTCGGAAAAACTCGGCCCAACTCGCGGCCCAAAAAAATGAAACAGACCTAACTCTCTCGCGTAGTCAGTCACTCTCGCTCAGTCAGTCATTCTCTCTCAGCCTCTCGCTCTCGGCATCTCTCTCTCGCAGCCGGCCTCTCGTTCTTCTTGCTTCGCCGTCATCACTGATCACCGGTGAGTTCGATCTCTTTGCTGGCCGGGTTTGTGTTAGGTAACTTGGGTTTGGTATTCGGGACTTCTTTGGTGACGATTTTCGGGTTTTGGGGGATTTATGACTGTGTGTGATGTTTGTTGTGTTTTTCTGTGATTCATGACTGTGGGTGATGTTTGTTGTGTTTTACTGTGATTCATGACTATGATAATGAGCTTGAACTGATTTTCAAACTCCATTCTCCCATAATTCCTCTGCCAACAGACAGCTTATGAGATGTATGAGTTATCAATGCTTTTGTGCTTCGATTTCTATAAGTTTGTTGCAGTCTGTAGGCTATAGAGGTTAGCTAGGATTGTGAATTGCCGGAAATGTAGTTCATACTATAAGTAAACGTAGGACTTCATTTCAGTATAGTTAAAGGCTGCAGTGTAGAATATTTGTTTGTAAGACTCTGTTACATGGTTAACTTGTTATTTCTCTTGCAATTTATAGAATCTTGTTATAGAATGTGGTGTTTTAAGACCTGTATGATGGGCTTCTCTATATTTGCTGGTTTCATCAGCTCCAACATGATACCTTGTATTATGCCACTCTTCTTATAGGCTCTTGAGTGCAATTTTATTGTGAGATTTTATTTTGTGGTCCTTTTCTTTTGTTGTGAAAATGGCAACTCTCGTGGTTTGCACCTAAAGATATGCTAGTTGTTTCCAGGGTCACTCTTGCTGACCAGTCCTTGCATTATTGCTGTTACTTCTTAATTCATTATACATAACATAATCAAACATGTTCCTCATGTATATCAAGGGGCTTGGTGTTTAGTGCTGGTTCTCTTTTTTTCTTTTGCGCATTGTGGGATACAGTTTTGATTTTCTGATGATGAGCCACAATTTGGTAAACAAATTGTCCCTTTTACAGATGCGGTTTCGGCTATAGGGCTAGGTGGTTTTAATCCCTTTGTTATGGGTGACTCTTGGAAAAGTTTTTTAATTGATCAGTGTTTGAAGTTTGGATTATGGTATTACAGTCCCAATTTTATCAATGTGGTTGAATTTTTATTTTCATCTGTTGTGACTAAATTCATCTACATTGTTATTGTGCTCTCTGTATTTCGTTGTTGAGTTAGATTGTTGAATTATTCTTGTATGGGATTGTTGAATTATTCTTGTATGGGATTTGTTGAATTATTCTTTATGTATTGTAATGGACTAATAGTTGTTAATATCTCATTATTGTTGAATATTGTAATGTTTTATTAACTATTTTTATTATTTTAGACATTATATTACCTTTTAATATATATATATATATTTAATTATATGTTTTAAAAATAAAAATAAATCCAAAAATTAAAAACCGAGTACTCCCCGAGTACTCCTCTACTCGCTAGTCCCCGGACGGCCGATCGACTAGCGACTAGCGAGTTTTAGAACATTGATGTGGTGTGAGCCTCGAAATAGAAGTTTTGGTCCAAATCAGAAATTCACACAGATTGACATTCGGGTACTAAAATGATCATAACGTCCTCTACAAACTATAAACAAATTATTGTGAGATGATCACAATCTTCTATCGAATTTGACCAATGATTTCTGACGGGTTTTAGGATTTCATTCCTTTCACGACATAAATTCTTTTTTCTTCAAGATTTTTCCAGTTTTGTCTCTTTTGTGCTCCTTTGATTTATATGACTTAAAAACACAAACTTAGTTAAATTGAACATTGTTAAAGGAATTACATAGCTAAATAGGGTCGGAAATATATTGAACATTATAAACATAGCACTTTATGCTCCTGTCAAATTTTTCCACACTTGGTTTTTGCTGGTCTCTTAGCAAAATCAAAGACAAAACAATACAAGACTCGAAAATAACTCTAATGATCTTAACAAATTGTGTCAGCAATCTCATACTTTCATAGCATCAAGAATAATATTCAACCAAGAATCAAACTCACATTCAAGAGTTAATAAAGGTTCATGTTCAACATAGTACAAGTAAGACTTGATTGGGGGAGAATAATGGTGATGGTTAAAGCACAACATGTTTCAAACAAGAACAATTCAATCTCACAAGATATGCACTCATATTTTATGGTTTAATCACTCAAATATTGTATGCAAGAGAAAATGTTTGGAGATATTAAAAATCTAGCATAATCATAAAACAAAACCACATTTGTTAAAAAATATGTATGAAAACCTCATAGAAGATTATGGTTGACATGCTCTTTTAATGATCGAACGGAACTTTGAAAGGTAATGTGGAGCTAGGATAGGGGTATGAAATGAAGGGAAAAGAATCACAAGAGATCCTAAAGACCTAGCAGAGCATTTTCAACACACCTTATGTCTCCATACCGAGAGCCAAATTTCATCTTGTTGGGCTCATACGTTATTCCAAACAATGTGAAAAGGAACAAAGACCATAATTTCAGTTTTGGGTCTTCAAACGTACACAAAACTCACAATTCACAAACAAGGGATTTAATCCAATTTTTTCTTTTGTCGTTTCTTTTGATTTTTTTCTTTTTCGGCTCACATTTTTCTTTTGAACAAGTCACCTTCCCCCACACTTGCTTCTTATCATCCATCTATATAATACATCACATGATCATGCTCTACTAGACCCAAATGACATGGATAGAGATATCACTACACTAAGATCAAGGTGAAGATTAAATGAGTGATGAAAGAAAGGCTTAACATAAGCTCAAAATAGTTCAAACTAAGGGGTGTGACGTGCACACAAATAAGGACCCATGAATATTTGACAATGGTGTTAATCTTAAAAAGTTCATTCTTTTCATTTCCAAAATCAAGTTATATATTGGCTATAAGTTTTGAAATCTACAAGAGTGAGTTCTAGTTAACAACTCTAGTCCATTTAAAAGCTATCGCATGCAATCACAAGAAAGAATAATGAGGATACAAAATGATATATAGCCAAGAAAATCATAGTCATATCATTATACTCTCCAATGAAAAAGACACAAAAACAGGCTCAAAACCTCACATTTAAGGGTCATATGAATTGAATCTCATCCTAACATGTTTATTATGTACCGAAGTCTCAAGTCATATCTACTATAAGTACGCATGTATCACATAAATTTCGATTAACCAAAGAATGTTAAGTTTTTTTATCTCAATTTAATGATCATCTTTTAGTCATGATTTCAGAAGATTAGTATCATCCTAGACTTGTTAAGGGCTCCTACGACTCAAAAACCAAACCAAAACAAAAACAATGTTTTTTTAAAAAAAAATTGACTCTAACAAAAACAAAACACAAAATGTATGCATTCCTTTCCCCTACACTTGCACAAAAAATTGCCCCCAATGTAAAAATATAAATCATGTAATACATAACAAATGTATAGAGGAAAGTGAATACAAATAGATTAAGTTCAGAAAAGCTCTCCCATTGTGTGCTATGTAGCCTACTTTCAGCTCTTATATCTTCTAGAAGCAATAACCAATGGCTGAGATTTCAATTGGAGATGTAAGATGGCATTCCTAGCTTTCTGTGCATATGTAGCTCCTTTTCTAACTCCAAACGATATGAAAATGGCACCCCTACAAATTTGTAGAAAAACATAATTTTGCACAGAAAAGCTGAAAAACGGACCTTTACCCATTCAAACCTGATTTTCGATGAGTTCTGGTGCCGAAATGTGAAAATACTTCAAAGTAAAGTTGAAGCTAACTCAGAAATATTTCCAGGCATATATGGCTTTACTCTACAACATGGATGGAAATATCCCCTGTGTTGGCCTTTTCAGGCTGTACTGCGTAACATTTGTTTTCTGACAGTGACATTTCTGCATTCAAAATAGATCTAGGAATGACTCGGAACTCCAAATCCACTTCTTTAAAAATCCTACTGAAACTAGACTCAGAGAGCTTTATTTTGGTATAAAACACATATTCCCAGGTCTAGTGAGCTGCAAATTGTAGCCTCCCAAAGTTGGTAGATTGTTCTGCCTAGAGAACTGTTTTGGTTAAACTTAGAGTTTTCTCAACTCTAACCTGAACACACACAAAACACATCAAAATAAAAATGAACAAAAAGAAAACAAACAAAACACATAAGATAAAGAATGTTGGGTTGCCTCCAAAATATTTTTAACATGAATAATTAGGAGGCATAGGCCGCAGTTCAATCAAATGCTTGACCCTCTTCAAAGATATTTCATGATCCTTTGACAGCAATTTGAGTAACTTGGGAGCAATGAAAATATAGGATGTAAAACTCTTCTTTTTCTTCTTTTTTCTTCTTCTTCTTCTTCTTCTTCTTCTATTGCCTCCAACTTTTTACAATCATGACAATAATCTCCTTATCCGAATTGAGACATTCCGAAATCACCATGTCCACATACTCAACAAATTCATATGATGCTTGGATAGGAAGAACATGTGTAGAGCTTGGGAGAAGGAGTGAAGAATCATGTGGTCTTTCATGCACCAGCAATAAACGCTCAATTTTAGGAGATTTGAATTATTCCGCCCAGTTGCCTCCACAAGAGCCGCTGCTACTGTCACCAGCTTTGTCGCCGTTGCGGCAGCCGCCTCTGCCGTCACCAGTGTTGTCGCCATGTCCAAAGTCGCGGATCAAACTTCGTTCTCCGACTCTCACCCTCCCATGCCCATAACTTTTTGCTCGAGATAATCAACTATGAGAAGATATATGATCATCCTGGATATGTTTGATTAGCAATCTGTGTTTTCACCAATTTCAAATTTTAGGGTGGAGAGGATGCAAGGAGAAGACGCGATGAAACATCAATCTGTGTTTTTAGAACTTTCGGAGTTTGGGGAATAGGAGAAGAAAATTTGATTATTAATCAACTTATTGTTAATTAATTATGATATAATTAATTTTAACACATTGAATCTCAGCCTTTAGACATGAATTAAGCTGATCTAATGGCTATTGATCAACTTGGTCAATATGTGATCAGGGATGTATTGACAACATAATGTTACTTACTACTAAATTTATAATGCAAATAAACAAAAATAAATTTAATATAAAATTAACATAGATTGGGTCCAGATTTAAAACTCCGCGAATGCCCACAAAATGAACCCAACCCTAAGACCATACCCAAGCCCATTGTAAGTAACCCATAAAGAAGGCAAACACACAGTCTCTGGCCAGCCCTCCTCTAGCCACCGTTAAGATCCCCCAAACTGCTCCAAACCACCAGTCTTGTAGAAAAGCAACCGTCTGTCGTCGACCAGCAAGCCAACACCTAACCCAGTGTTGTCCCAAATATAATCCAATAGAAAACAAAACCTTGGGATGACTCCGACGATGATACCATATCCACCCAAGCCGCCGCCTCCGCTCTGTAAACCCTCGTTGCCAACTTGCCTCGTTGTCCACAAAAGATCAATCCAAGGCATGGCCATCGATCTAACCTCCCTCTTCCTTGACTCCAAACTCGCCACTACGACACTAAAGTCATAAACGAGATGGTGATTAAGCATCCGACTTATATATACAGATATATCCACCAAGAATTATTAGTGGCATGTCAGACAACCGTGAAAGAGCTCATCGTCAGAGATGATGAAGGCTCCACGCTTTTCTCTCTCTAGTTAGGGTTTCCTTGTTTTTGTGTCCACTTAGACTAATCTTTAGTTTTTTACCCATTAAAAAGTTATCGATTTTTGTTGTCATTGAAGGTTCTCGTAATTTTTTCATTAATATTATTAAGACACAGTAGTGCCAACAAATTATTCATTTAGAGAGCAAACCCTAGAACTTCTTCTTCCTTGTTTGGTGACGTGCTTTCCACCGTCGTCGGACATAGATTTCTCCACCCTTTGTGAATTGATTCTTGCACTCCTTGTCTCTTTGATGAAGGACAAGCTAATAAGGCATTTTTCAGGTGCTTCCGTTCAAGCCTTGTGGATTTCGGGGAGGTTGGGTTCATCGGATTTGGGTGAAGGATGAAGAGGTTGGTGTCGGGTGCATGTGGGTTGGATCCCGGCTATTATGGATCGAAGCGGCGGTCATTTTTTTCCTTTCGTGGAGGTACATTTGACGGCGGGTTTCAGCGGATCTGACAAGATTAAGTTTGGCTTAGGGCAGTAGCTCCGGTTGTTGGTGTGATGGTCGTTTGTCTTTGGTTGGTGGGTGGGTGAAGACGGGGCTCTACCCAACTACTCGGTTGGAGGCGGTCATGACACAGCGACGGTGGCAAAGTGGCCTTTTACGACCTCGACTGGGTGCGTGGTTGCTGGTGGGCTTAGCCTTTCCTGGGCTTTTCATGATGTTAAGGATTGGGCCTAGCCTGTTTTAGTTTTTATCTAGAATAGTTGGTTCTTATGCTTATAATTAGATGATTTTGTCACGATTTATTGATCATAGTGCGTGTTTTAAAGTTTACAACATTAAGAAGACTTATGTCATATATGTTGTTTTGCATTACGCGTTTGTTGCATTTATGTTGTTCTCTTACCGTTCCTTGATTAATATAATGACTTGTTACCCTCGTTCAACAAAAACAATATATTATTCACTTATTCATATATATGGTCGATATTTGATACATATTTCTTATTTGTTCAGAATTAGATAACAAGGTTTCTCAGTTCAGTCAGCCGCCGCCAATTCTTGGTACAAGGTGCGCTGCAACATTGCCATGCTTATCCGCAAAAACCCACACACGGTTGCAACAAAAGTCCCCAATAATAACCCCCGTGCCTGGATAGACAATCTCTGCAGTAACATAGGGATTGTCCTTCTCGATTATTGATTTTGCTAACTGCACTGGCTTTCCAACTACTTCAGGCCATGCTTGTTTGTACTTGGGATCTGAAAAATCAAACAGTATTTTAACAATATGTCCACGATTAATAGTGTTCAATTTATCAGTAACTAAATAAGAGAATTATGGTTAATCATTATTGAATTTACATCAAAAGGTTAAAAACAAAACAATTCTCTTTAAATTATTGTTTTGTACTCTTAATTTTACATCTAACCCGGTGAGTGACCATGAATCGCTTAATCAATTATAGCTGACCAGCGGATCATGGCTGTGTAAAAGCATATCAACCAAAAAATACAATATATGAGAGAGAGACCTAAACTGCGACATGGATGTTGATCTCCCTTGTTACAAGGAGGGTAAGGATCAGCAGACGACATTTTTATGCGCTGGTTATGGTGAAATGGAACCACCACATATATATAGGTGCGAAACAATTGCAAGACCACAATTGTAAGGAAATAAAAGAATATATCTTTTTCTCGAAATAAGGAAAATATATCTTTTAATGGGGTAATATTAATGATAATTAATGAATTTAATGCCAATATCCGTTTAAATAATAATGATAATAATGGGAAATTAATGAAATATCATCTTTATAACAAAAATTTATGTAATTACAACATTAGTCTGGATTTGATTTTAAAATAAATCAATAATAGCATGCATCTTTCTACATGCATCACGGTGAGCCTTTTTCACTTACCATGTAGAAAGATCATTGTCTCATATACACCTCTAGTGACTCGCTACAAAATGATCTTTATGAATGACAAATTAGTAAAACGCTGAAATTGATTCAAAACAAATAGCAATTGGCGATACAAGCCGGTACATTGTTTGTGGATAACTTTTCATCTTCTTTTTTTATCACATACACAAAATATTGTGCTATAACGAGTATATTGTGAGTCAAATTCACGGTCTCTCACTTACAAAGAGATACTTATGTCACTAGACCAAACTTTGTTATTCTTGCCCATGCGCCTCACAAAGCACTTGCCTTTTCTACTTCAGTAATTTCACTTCCATCTATTTATTCTGCCACTTTGTACATCTTTAGGAAACACAATAAACCAAATCAAAGAAAATATAGGGAGCAAATTTGTATTCCTATAATTACAAACCATACTCCTACTACTTATATTTTATACTTTAATAATAGGGTATGATTTAAGGGACATCAAATTTGACACAAAATTTGATACTATTTCTTGACCAGTAGGTTTTAAAACATTCAAGGTGTAGATCAATTTTAAATTGATGTGGCAAGTGACGTGACATTGTTTAATTTCATAACAAATAAAATTAAAATTAAAAAGGAAAATCATAATTTAAAATATAAAAAAACAAAATCTGATTTACAAAAAGAAAATATTGTCAAGGAAAGAAGTCAAATAATCTTTCTATGATGACAATGTCGAGCAAATACTCAGTCAACTCATCAATTCACACATTATTGAGTTGCCTAAACCAAAACGACATAATGAAGTCAATAAGACCGATGACCCGAGATTTTGCTAATACCACTGGATCGTAACTCACCCAACAAAAGATTGTTTTGTTTTGAAGAACGTGATCTAAGACATGATCGATAACAAGAAAATTAAGGTGGAGATGTCATCAGTAAAGTGAAAACCAAATTTGTCCAAGTCTCAAAAAAGCCTATTGAACAACAAACCCACAAAGGGTCGTTCAAGAAAAATGAAGACAAAAAAAGAAAGAAAGAGGCCTATTGAACAACAACCCTACAGAGGGTCGTTCAAGAAAAATATGGCACAAAAAATAGGCTTACTGGATTGAAAAGCCGGGAGGGCGGTCCAGGTAAAAGTTAGAGTACAAATCATCCTGAACTACGACAGCTTGATCCCCTAAAAAGGGGGTATGTAGGCAGTCTAGTCTTAAAACTAAATGCAGCCACCAAATAAAAAAAATCATCATTCCTGAATCAAACAGGGGAACTACGTTCGTAACACTCCGCCCCAAAATTTACCTTTTTACCGGGATCCGGCGGGTTACAGAGGGTTGTAACCGCACTTTTAGCTTTCTCTGAATTAATATTCGAGTATAATATCGAGATATTTTACGGTTTGGGGAAAAATAGATTATATGTAACGAGGGTATAGAATATATTAATATGAGTTCTCCGATATGTACGGAATTTTTTCTGGAGCCACGAGCTGTTTATTATGGATTTATTTAGTTTACGGAAGTAATAAATGTTATTTACTTTACCGTAAAAAGTGACTTTGCGATAAGTCGAGAATTTGGAAAAACTTCCTTCGAGAAAGTTGTAGATGACGTTAATACGAACTCTGCCAATGTCCTATGAATTAATCGGAGCACGTATGCAAAAGTTATTCGGGATATTGTATAGTTACTGCGTGGTAAAAGTAAATAGTAAAATATCTATTTACCGTTCATGGTAACTTTTAATATTTAATCTGGACCGTCAAATTTTAGCAGGAACTAATCATGACCGTCCTTTTCTCTATAAATAGAGAAGAGAGGTCTGACTCGGTCAAACCTTTCCTCCCTCTCCTTCTCGATCCTCTCGTCTCCGACGAGCTCCTCAACGGCGCTCTGCCGCGTCTAGCCGGCGCACCACCTCCAAAACGTTCCTCTCACTGTCCTTTACAAAGCCCAGTCACTTAACCCTTGATACATCCATCGACAACGGAGATTTGAGAAGGAGGACGGGGGCTGTCCTCGGCCAAAAATCCGGCGACTCAGGCGACTATTTGCCACAATGAAGGTATTTTCTTGCTCCTCTCCATCACCTCTTCAATTTGTGGTGCTTGTTTGTCAAATTCAAAGTTTTGATTCTCTCTTTTCTTGTTTTTCGGTATTTTTCTGGGTTGGAGACCTAACTCCGATGAGTTGAGTTCTCAAGGTCTTGGGGAGGCTATCGAGCTATAGAGAGCCTGGAGAGGTTGGTGTAAAGCTCTGATGAGGATGAAGCAGGGGTTCCCAGTCAAAACCTGAGAGGTAATAACCTCCTCTCTGCTCTTGGCACTATCTTTTTAAGTGTTTAGGACTGTTGGGTTATTCTAGAGGCTAGGTTTGCAGGTGAGGGGAGAAATCCAGCCATGTAGGCCGAGATTTTGGCTGGAGAAGTGATCTGGAGGAGAGGGATAAAAACCTTAGGTTTTTACCACGGTGGATCTGGTAATTTATCATTTACCGTGGGTGTGAAATGTCGGAACTACCCTTGGTAGTTTGGGTTAATTACAGGGATGTCATTGAGGCTGAAATTCCAGAAATTTCCTTGGCAGCTTTGCATATTTACAAGGCTGCCATTGAGGCAAAAACGACAATACTGCCCTCGACAAATTTAGTTAATTACAGGACTGCCCTTGAGACTAAAATTCCAAAAATACCCCTAACAACTTAGCATATTTACCAAGCTGTCATTGAGGTTGATTTGGCAATACTACCCTGGCAGTTTTAGGTATTTACAAGAGTACCATTAGGGATAAATTGACTATTATATCCTTGGTGGATTTATATAATTATATGGTTGTCTTTATATTTTGTTTATGTGTATGGTTGTTATATATAAGTCTGGTGGTATGTTCGGAATAATCCCGATAGATAGTTGGTTGGTGGATACCTCATCGGAGAGGTTAAACTCCAGATATGCGATAGGCGTATGATATTCATAATAATATATCGAGCGATAAATAGAAAAATCGGATTTGCCCGGTTAGGGTGTTAATTAAAATAAGAACTATGTGTGGCTTGATCCCTGAGTACATGGTACGTAAGCAACCTGACCGGGTTTCAGGTGCAGTCACAAACAATATTTAGACCTTAGGGCCTCTTAAGTAATTAGTATGAAATCCAATTCCGTAATCGGGATAACCTCAAGTTTTATAAGGTCTATTTCAGTGTCGTTTGGATCAGTGAAAATGGTTAGGGTAAGGGTTATCCCTTTTCAAGGGGGATTACGAGGGTAATCTCTCTTGGGATGGGTCTCGCACGTCTTATCCCGGGTTTAGGACGGTAAACTCGGGCGGGGGCGTGACAACGTTGGCTTGATCCCTTAATAGGGTATGTAGGCAGTCTAGTATCAAATTCTAGATGCAACCACAAAACCATCAAAACCACATTCCTTATGAACAGGTTGCAGTCAAACAGCACAAAGCTCTGCACCTCTGAAGAACTCTTCGCATAAGTATAAACGTCATAAAGAAAAAGCAAAGTTGTCAAGCCTCGTACGCGCAAAACTATTACACGCACAACGCTTGAGGGGGCAACTGTTGAACGGAGATAAAGGTACCAAAACAAAAAATATAACAGATTCCAAGAAAACAATCAAATTTGAAGCCTTCGTCATTTCATCTCCCTTATCTTCGTGAGTTTTCCAAATTCAAACTCATCATCATCTGATTGCTTTAACGTCCTCTATATAAAGACCATAAGTCTACAAGTAAAAAGAAGGGAAAGCAGGTAGATGCAGCGAAGGAAAGGAGAACAGGTGGAGGCAACGAAGGTAGAGGCAACAAGAGTGGAAGCACAGAGAAGAGGTAGAGGTAAGAAAAGAGAGGAGCAGAAGAAGCCGAAGTCGACGTAGGAAGAAGCAAGTAGTAGAGACGAAGCAACAGTACCAGCAGAAGTCTCACACAGTAGAGAAGAAAAAGAAGAAGAAGAGCAGGACACCAACAAGAGGATCAGAAAAGTGGAACTCTCTTTGTCCAACCTTTTTGTTTTATTTGAAGACCTCTATCTTCCTATGTCATCGTCAAGTTTTGAAAGCCTCAACACCAGAAGCCTCAATAGTAAAGCTGACTAGGTCCTCCAAGATGCCTCACGTCATAGCAGCTACCTCCAACATGGCTTCAATGTCCACTTCCACCTCCCAACTACTCAAACAAGGCACCGGTGACCAGTTCAATATCTCGAAGACCACCCCATATCACCAACAAAAGGAGTTCACGAGTTGAGGCTGTTCAAATATTGAAGACCAGTTCAGGCTACCTCTAGATTTATACCAAAGAAGTTAACAGTGGTGATAAATATACTTATAAATGGACCGGATCTTATCTAAACCTATTGGAGTAGTGTGTTATGCAGCATGGCTGGTTGTGTGTACAATGTGATTGGTATAGTGTTTCAGTTCAAGGCATGGAGTTGTTGATTGCAGCAAGCTGTAGAATGGCATGGTGTTGTGATTGTTTAGGGTTATTGAAGCTACAACATGGTGCTGATTGCAGCATGGCTTAGGATTTCAGGCATGGCTCAAGCAGCATGGCTGAAAATGTTCTCTTTCTTGTAACTATAAATAATTATTGTACTTTAAATATGGATAGCAGGTTTAGTTGGTAGAGTCGATTTATTCAAACTCATGTTTCAATCCTCTATATAATCCAGTTCCTTTGTACACAAAATCACACAATTCAAATACATTGAATATAGGGAATTATTCTCCATCTTCGTGTGTTTTTCATTATGGTATCAGAGCATGAATTCTTGACTTGTAGTCTTCTTATTTCAATTCTAAAATGACTAAGGAAAGTTCTTTTGTTGTCAATGAAAACCCTTTTAGGTTTGATGCTAATCGTCTTGTGATTAGCAGCTCTGAAGTTGAGGGTAATCCAAACCAGAAACCGTGCTCAGTTCTGTTAAATGAATACAATTACCTTCTTTGGTCTAAAGCTGTTACTTTGGCTCTCGGTGGAAAATTCAAACTTGGATTTGTCAATAGAGCCATCCCAATGCCTGCTACTGATGTTGTAGACTATGAAACTTGGTTATGCAAGGACCAACTGGTTATGTTTTGGCTTTTAAATTCCATGGAGCCTAAAATTTCTTTAATATTCAACTATTCAGAATCATCTATACACTGCTGGAAGCATGTTAAGGAGATGTATGGAAATCAGAATAATGCAGCTAGGGTTTTTCAACTCAAGAATGATATTTCCTTGCTTCAACAGGAAGAAAAATCCTTTGTTCAATATCTAGGAAGCCTGACAGGTATGTGGAATGAGTTAGATTTTTATAGACCTCACACTATTGATGTTGATATACTTGCTAAGATAGCAGAAGAAGATAAAATATTTCAATTGCTTGCAAATCTGAGTTCAGATTATGAGGACTTGAGGAGTCATGTTCTCATGAACTCAGAATTACCTTCCTTCAAAAGTGTTTGTACAACAGTCTAGAGGGAAGAACTAAGAAGGAAAGTGATGAACTCAGATGTCAATAACCACTTTGTTGATTCTCAAGCCTATGTGTCAGATCACAAGTTTATGAAGGAAAAGGTCACAAGGGGAAGCGTCCTGATTTAAAATGTAGCCACAGCAAGGGAGTTCGTCACATCAGGGAAAAGTGTTGGATTTTATACCCTGAGTTGAAGCTAAAGTTTCAAAGAGAAAGGGAAAACAGGAACATGAAAAAAAACTGGAGCAACAACTCTCACAAAGCAAATCTTGCAACTGATGATGTTGCCTCTTCTTAGTCTGGAAGTATCTTAGATTTCACCACAAATTATGCTGCCTTGATCAATGAATTTACAGAATACCTACTGCAGAAGCAAGGAAAGCAATCTTCTGGTACTGATCATCACACAACCTTGCTAGGACAATTTGCAGGCTTTCTTGCTGATTTTGACACTGTGGATGATGATGACATCTCAGGTATTCTAAATGCTTTCCAAACTGCTCTTGATGTGAATATTGAGCATGATTATTGGATCATAGACTGATGCCACAGACCACATAGCAAATAACATTAACACATTGCATAATTTTGAAAAATTATCATCTCATGTGTCAGTTGCAAATGGAAAAGGAGCTCCTGTATTAGGAAAGGGAAAAATAAATTTTTTGTCAAAAAGTATCAAGTCTAAAGCTTTTTGGAGCTCTTGTCTAGTCATTTTCTCTCCTCACAATGTGATTTTTCAGGATATTGCCACCTAGAAGAAGATTGGTGAAGGTTTCTTCCTAAATGGCCTTTATTACCTGTCTAAGAATTTCAAGACCCTCCAAATTAACTCCTGTGGTATACTAGATCACCATCTCTGACACCAGCGCCTAGCTCATCCCTCAGAAAAGGTGTTGACCAAATTGTTTCTAACTATGAGTCATGAACACAAGCAATGTAAAGTCTGCCATCTCTCTAAGTTTGCTAGATTACCTTTCAACTCCTCTGTGTCTAGAACTAGTAATCCATTTGAAATCATTCATTCAGATATCTGGGGACCTGTTTTAAAATCTTTTGATGGATTTAGATACTTTGTATCTTTCATTGATGATTTTACCCGGATATATGGTTGTACCTTTTGAAACATAAGAGTGAGGTGTTTAATGTATTTAAAGATTTTCATCATCTTGTTAGTACTTAGTTTTCTTTAAAAATTCAAATTTTAAGGTCTAACAATGGCTCAGAATATATTCTAATAACATTCTTAATTCTGAACTCTAATGGCATTATTCATCAAACAAGTTGTGTGGAAACCCCTCAGCAAAATGGAATTGCAGAAAGAAAAAATAGGGACTTATTGGAGAAAACAAGAGCCATTATGTTTCATGCCAATGTTTCTAAAGAATTCTAGTCTCAAGTTGTCCTTACAGCTACTTATCTCATCAACATACTGACAAGTAGAGTTTTGAATTCTAAATCACCTTATGAAGTATTGAAGGACATGAAGATTGATATGTCACATTTGAGGGTGTTTGGCTGTGTGTGTTATGTTAAGCTCCTCATCGAGATAAGCTTGATCCAAGGGTCATTAAGTGTGTTTTTTAGGATACTCATCTACACATAAGGAGTATAAATGTTACAATCTATCCACCAGAAAGATTGTTGTCTCTAGGGATGTGAAGTTTGATGAATCAACTTTATTTTTCTCAAAAAAATTTGATGTTAGTAGACAGGGGGAGTTTTACACAGATTTGTTCCCTCAACCAACTGTTTATGTTGATGAAGGAAGCTGCATCAGCCATTTTGTACCAAATACTACCTCAGAGCAAAGTGTTGATCACGAGGTTGAAAATGAAGAAAATCATGTGCAGGTTGATCAAGGAGAATCAACTGCCTCAGAAGAACCAAGCATATATGTTCAATATGTTCCCTTTCCTGCTCCACCTAGGAGAAATCCTACTAGAATAAGAAAACCTCCTCTCAGGCTACAAGACTATGAGGCATACACCTCCAAGCATCACATCCATAAGTATGTGAGTTATAACAAAATTTCTCCTACTCATTATGCTTACCTTTCTGCTATTGACAAGTCTCATGAGCCTCAAAGTTTCCAAGAAGCAAGTCAACATGAAGTTTGGAGACAAGCAATGAAAAATGAACTAGAAGCCCTAAATGAGAATAAGACTTTGAGTATTGTTAAAAATGCAAAAGGAAAGAAAGTTGTTGGCAGTCGATGGATAAACAAAACAAAGTATTGAGAGGCATAAGGCTCGGTTAGTTGCTCGTGGATTCACTCAAACATATGGAGTGGATTACAAGGAAACGTTTTCTCCAGTTGCAAAGATGAACACAGTAAGTGTTATTATCTGTTGTTGTTAACAAAAACTGGTCTTTTACATCAAATGGATGTAAAGAATGCATTTCATCATGGAGAACTTCAAGAAGAAGTATATATGAAGTTGCCTCTTGGGCATCTTAAATTTGACAACTCTGATATGGTGTGCAGACTGCATAAAGCTATTTATGGCTTGAAACAATCCTCGAGAGCATGGTATGCCAAACTCAGTTCAGTGCTTGAGAAAGTTGGATTTTACAGAAGTAATGCAGATTCCTCTTTGTTTGTGAGAAATGGAAACAATGGAAAGCTGGTAGTTCTCATATATGTTGATGATTTGATTATTACATGTGATAATATTGATGAGATCATGTCTCTTAAACAATCCCTTCAATCAAAGTTTTCTATGAAGGACCTTAGTACCCTCAAATATTTCCTTGGAATTGAAATGACATATTCTCATAAGGGTTTGTTCCATAATCAAAGAAAATATGTCCTTGATCTTCTTACAGAAGCAAAAGTTTTAGGGTGCAAACCAGCTCGCACTCCTCTTAACAACAAACTGCAGCTTAACACTAGTGGGGACCCACTCTCAAATTTGAGTTTCTATCAGAGGTTAGTTGGAAAGCTTATTTACCTCACAATTACTCGACCATATATTTCCTATGTTGTAAGCATTGTTAGCCAATTCATGCATGCTCCAACTGTGCACCATTTGAGCATTGTGAAACGCATCTTGACATATTTAAAAGACTCAGTTGGAAGAGGAATTCTACTTAGACATAATGAAAGTACAAGTATTTTGGGATTTGTGGATGTTGACTGGGCTGGTAATGTGCTTGATAGGAAGAGCACGACTGGTTTTTGCACATTTGTTGGAGGTAACATTGTTACTTAGAGAAGTAAGAAACAAAGTGTGGTAGCAAGATCGAGTGCAGAAGCTGAATATCGTGCTATGGCCTCAGCAACTTGTGAACTAATTTGGTTAAAAGGTCTCATAATTGATCTAGGACTCCCTCATCATGCAGCTATACCTCTACACTGTGATAACCAGGTCGCAATGCACATTGCCTCAATCTAGTGTTTCATGAATGTACCAAACATATTGAAGTGGACAGTCATTATATCAGAAGCCAAGTTCAAATTCAAGTCATTGAGACGATTTATACCAGGAGTGAAGATCAGTTATCAGACATATTTACAAAGTCTCTTCCTTCTGCACAGTTTCAAAGGATTCTTGGCAAGTTTGGATCAATCAATCCTCTTGATCCAGCTTGAGGGGGAGTATTGAAGCAGTGTGTTATGCATCATAGCTGGTTGTGTGTATAGTGTGATTGGTATTGTGTTTTAGTTCAAGCCATGAAGCTGGTGATTGCAGCAAGCTGCAGAATGGCATGGTGTTGTGATTGCTTAGGGTTACTGAAGCTACAACATGGTGCTGATTGAAGCATGGCTTAGGATTTCAGGCATGGCTCAAGCAGCATGGTTGAAGATGTTCTTTTTCTTGTAACTATAAATAATTATTGTACTTTAAGTATGGATAGTAGGTTTAGTTGGTAGAGTCGATTGATTCAAACTCATGTTTCAATCCTCTATATAATCCAGCTACTTTGTACACAAAACCGCACAATTAAAATATATTGAAAAGAGGAAATTATTCTCCATCTTCTTGTGTTTTTCATTAAGACCCGCTCCGGATCCGTGATTTTTAAACGGGTTTAGATCAAAAATTTGACCCAATCGTTAAGGACCCGGATCCGTTTAAAAATAATTAAATAATATTTATATAAATATAATATTATTAAAAATATTAAATAATATGATAATTATCTAGATAATCTAAACTTTTATATCTAAATTGCCTCTAAAGTATGATTTAATGAAGTTAAAGGTTGTTATCTATGCTAAAAACATTGAAGGACAAGTATTTTAATTATATTAGTGTACCGTTAAGGAGTATTTTTGACATATAATTTAACCTTTGATATAAACATTTATTTTCTTATAAAATTTTATCAATGTTTTATAATAAAACTATGAAATTATTATTAAAATTTAAAATATTTATTATTATAAACAGATCAGATTAACGGGTCGGGTATCCTTTAACCTGCCATATCCGAATTTGGATAGAGCTATTAAAGATCCGGCGGGTAAAAGGTCTGATCCGGATCTAAAGTTTCTATTACGGATCCGAATCCGGATCTAGGTAGATCTGATCCATTTACAGGTCTAGCGATAAAGCACATGTTCTCATGCCACTTGCATGTCAAGCCACAAGAAGGCTCCAAGGATGGGCGGTCTAACAAAACAAATTCCAAGTTGACATATCAGCAATGAAAAAGCAATGAGGAGTATTTTCTATGTGCAAGCAAGAGGAGGAAGTCAAAGTCAGAAGCTGGTCTCGATGTCTTGGAGGAATCTCACATGAGATGATAAAAAGTGTCTTCTACCTGCCAACAAGAGGAGGGAGTCAGAATTGGGAGCATGTCGAGAAGTTTGGAGAGCAAATTAAATTATATGAGGCAAAACTCACCTTGATCATCAGACTACGAGAGCGGATTGACATGCCTGTTTGCAAGGTTGTGTGGAGACAATGAAGTTGTGAAAACAACATTCAGCAATAAGGGAGTAATCAAAACATATGCATCCTAATCAAAGCACCTATCTAGCAGGAGCATTCAAATTGGAAGGAGTATACATTGAAGGCATGGAAAGACCGAACAAAGACAAATGAATCGATGTCGTAGCAAATGACAAAGACAAAAGGGACCTCCTGGAGCTGAAAGAAAAAATGGCGACAAATGTATAGTTGCTCTTTCTCACTCAAAAAAAGCACAGCATTAGATTTTTGAAATCAAACTACATAAAGTAACGACCTCAAGATGTATCAATCTGTAAAGCAACAAGCTGGTGATTGAAAGAAGGCATCAGTAAGTCTATAAATGGCGCCATGATCACATGATCACTTCAGAAAACCATTGACGGTTGAATGACGAGCAAAAGAACTGCAATTTTACCTCTTCAAATGGTTCGAGGCTAGTTGTTTTCAAGACCTGCACAATTAAATATACAATTGCTGTTAAATATACAATTCCTAGTTGTCATAATCAAAGCCTCATAGCAAGACTTCCATAAACTTAATGTTTAAAATGGCTATTCATGCCTGTAAAGCACTTCGGCAAAATGACAAAACAAAACAGAGATTGTAATGCTTAATCAAATGAGAGCTAGAAGGATAATTGTAATCAAATGACGACAAACTAGCTTGAGAGGACACGTCCAGCTTGGTTTTCTCATGCATAAAAGACAAACTTCTCAATTGCAGCTCATGTCAGATTGCAATCATGAAATAGAGTAACAAGTCATGTTTACCAGAAGCTCATATGCACAAAACGCAGTCCCACTGAATTGCAGGCAAGAATCAAAGAACCCAACTTGCTCCAAATTCGACAAAAGACACTGGCAACGAAAATGGAAACAAAACTCAGAAATTAATTGTCAGAAAGAAATTGCTCACTATCAAAGAGACCCAACAAGGAGCTACTACCCAATGTTATGTGCTCTGTCGATCAAGTGGAGGCATGAGTTGGTTTCCAGAATTGGGGGAAACGCCTCTCGTTTACTTTTGCGGTTCGACTGCGTGAAATCGGAAGCTTCAAATGGGTTTGGAAGTTTGGCGTTGCTATTAAGAGTGCAAATGGTTGGGCCATGGCAAACTTCAGAGCCCGCTCAAATGTCCAAGCCTAGGATATGGTGTTCGTGGACAAGTGAAAAGACGACAAAAGCATGGTTTACTACAAATCTTGACATATTGCTATAAATGAAACGGAAATAAGCACACTCTACAAATTAATTGTCTCCGATGTAAATTTCCTGCCTCAACAAATTACATGTCGACTACAAGCCAAAATGTAGTGTAAAAGCCTAATATCAAGGCCCACTGTAAAAGCTCTGCACGACAGGTGCAAAAATCAAATCAGCAGACACTTTATTAAATTGGTTGTCGAAAGAAATACAGTTGATGGATTCAAAAATATATGTACATCTGTCAAACTCAAAAGTCTGTACAAAACCGTAAATCCAAATTAATGAACTACAGTCGGTTTGATCCCCTCAAACGAGGTACGTAGACAATCTAGCGACCCACTAGATACAACCACAATTCCAAACAGAATATCTGACCACCAGTCAAAATCAGCCAGACCAAATGACTTCAGTCAAATTCTCAGAATCACTTCCGAACGAACTACATCGGTTTGATCTCGTCACAAGGTATGTAGGCAGTCTAAATTTAAATCTCAATGCAACCATGATTCCAAAACAAATTTCCGGATCATCTTAAGCCAAAATATCGTCTCATATACAAATCCAAACACATTTCTAAACACTACTCCCACTCTATAGTCGAAGCCTCCTAACGGGTCATTCACTTGTTGGGGATCTTGAACTACGAATGACTTGATCCATTTCCTGAGGGTACGTAGGCAACCCATTCAAAATTCCGGGTGCAGCCACAAAAACTAACAAACACACACACCTCTATTTGGTATCTCCATCGGAATCAAATGGTTTCTCTCTTTAAATAAAGGGGTTGTAATTAACAGATATTTTATCTGAGATTATTCAAACTTAACATAATAAAAAGTTTTATCTCCTTCAATGAAATAAAAAAGAAATTATGTTAGGTACATTATTTCACCATTTTTTGCTCAACATCCACCAATTAAGATCAAACCAAAATTCTGTTTGGGCCAAAATATTATCTTTCGGTGAATAATATGCATGAGAGTCCATTGGACCAATTCTTGTGGTTTACGTTATGATTAATGTGTTTCCTTTTGGTTTGAAGTCATGCGTGGCAAGGATTTGTGATTGCTTAAGGAAACCTTCAAAAAATCCAAGGAGGATTTGATATGCCCTTGATCCGCAAAAAAAACAAACTCTAATGTTCACTATATAAAGGGGTCAAGACATTTATCAAAGGGGCATCATTATTAATCTCAATCAATACAACTTTTGCACACTACAAAACAAGCCTCCTCGGAACACCTCTATCAGAAAGATTCCTCGAGTCTTTTTGTCCACCAAAGCCCTATCCGTAGGCATTTCCCGCTGCTATTCACCAAAGCCGTATCCGTGAGCATTACCCGCTTCTACTCACCAAGCCTCCTCCGTGAGCGATTAGTCCATCAGCGCTTCATAAAACCATATTCATAAACGAATACCCGCAAAAGGTGAATAACTTTAGCAAATATCTACAGTTTGTCAGAAAATCCTTTGGCGAATACCCCGTAATCCTGATTTTTAGCTCTGCTCAACTACACCGGTTTGAGTAGGAAACGTCCACTTCGCAAGAGGAGAAGAAAAATCTTAGTTGTTCTTCAGCTAGGTCTAAGAAGAACCTAAATGCCGGTCTGACCAGCGCCCGTATGACAGTTGTTTGAGAAGAAGACAGAATGCGATCAAGCATCAAGATCAAGGTTGTACCTGACCCATAGGTACTAACACGTCTCAAAACTGATTGTTCGAAGAAGATCCACTTTCACGTCGAACAAATTTCTTATCCAAAAATGTGAACTTTGTAGCATTGCCCAGGAAAAAGAAGAAAGAAGAATCAAGAGCGAAGGGAAGAACGAAATCAAATCAATGATTCTGGAATAAAACTTACCATCTAATATGAATTGGGCTTCCTCTCTTTCATTCATAATTGTTGGTGTTCCTCTGTTCTTCGGATCTCACTTCCGATTTGGGTAATTTATACATGGGGATGGATAGTCAATAGAACACAAAAAATCTCGAATGACATATACCATCGGACATAACAAGAAGGGATTAGTCTTCTATTCATCTTTGAGGTCTTTTTTTCTTTCTAATTGAATCTCAGAACCGCATTGAATTACAACCCAGCAGTTCCAACATGATTTCAATTGGAGATCAGTAGAACCCAGAAATCAGAAAAGTTATTAGAAGATTAAAACTGGAAAAGGGAGGTCATTTATCTGAGACAAAACCCTAAAAGAGAAAAGTCAGAGGAGATCGATACAGCAGCCTTGAGGAGAAAAATTATGGGAGAGGAGCAGATGAGTCTGTTGGAGACTTGGAGAAAAAGAGAGCATGGACATTTTAGTAAAAAACTAAGCACAATAAATGCAGCAAATTGGAATGGAAAGTGGAAGCAGATTCTGCCTAATTTTCCTTCTCCTTGGTAATCACTTCAATTTCCAATCATTTTTCATTTGTTTCCAAACACGGGAATGTAAAATCTTTCTTTTTCCTATCGGCTCATTCCGTGAAACAGACACAGCCCAAGTGTTTTTGGTGTTTTTGTATTTTTAGTAATGGGCTGGTGGTTAGGCTTCCCTTAAATCTATATTCATGAAACTATTAAATACAAAACGGGAGAGAGGGTGGAAATTGAGTATATATCTCTAATTATAAAGATCTAAAATAATATCATGAGTCTTCACAATAAACATGTACTAAAAGTTACATTAGCAAGTAAAAAGTGTTCTAATAGCTACTTTATTTGTTTTGATATAGCGATGACATAACGGAAATATTACTTGACTATTGCGAAGTATAATTATCAAAAGCATTGCTTTCCTACTATGTTGTTGGAGGGTAAATCCGACGGTACTTAGCTTCATTCTGTCACTAGGCGGCAATGACCATTTGAAAAAATAAGGAACTCGTTTTCGACCTAAAACAGACAAGGCAGTTCGAGTGCATCAACAGACACATAGCCCAACTCGTCCTACATAACGAATGCATGAACTTATTGCACGTTTAAAGCGTGACATAGCTAAACAACAATAACAAACGAAAATAACACAAAGACAAGACCCATAAAATGAGCCCAAAACTCATAACCCAGCCATAACAAGCCCAAATGCAGCCTTCAAGCCCAATGAACCAAACTAATGTGCGTGTTGTTTGTAGCCCTTCCATCCCAAGGCCGAATTTGCGTCGTTCCACCGCCAGACCTCCCCAACCGGTGTCGGGTCACAACCATGGCACCGTCATCGTCCGACATTGGATGACCAACATGTACCATCTTAGACAACAACCCTTCGCCTATATTCAAAATGGATCCAGGCACAAATAATCGAAATTGTTCAAGAACCATCAACCACTCATTCAAGCTCTGATCTGTGCTGCCGTCTGAATTCTCTACCATGGCACAGATTCACCCACCATCCAAGAAAAAAAATAAAAATAAAAAAATCCACCCACCAAGCCTAGTCATCTGGCCTGAGACCCGTCCCTACAATGAACCACCCATCCGGCCGCATCGGTCGAGCGACGACTAGCCAAAGGCCATGCATAGTTAGGGTTAATACATAGTTAAGGCTTCAAATTAACAATAATTTTCAAAGTATTTTTTTTGTTCTTCCAAAAAAGGAAAACCTATATAAAAGGTGGCAATAACCGTAGTTTATTTTATTCATTCATTTATTTCATAGAATTAAGATGTCACACATGTTTAATCTATTACACATAATTACACTCTTCAAAATTGTTGTTTTCACCTCTTAGAATATTTATTACAATTGAATTTCCAGTAATACCCTTTATGTTTTCTATCTACACCTCCATTATTTGCGTTTCTAATATGTTTCTGAAACTACAAAATATGGACTAGATCAAAGTCTCAATCTCCATAAATTCTTATCTCTCAAGTCTTCAATTACAAACCATAAGACAAAAAAAAGGTTTGCTTGTTCGAAATTGATAGTAGAAATGTTTCTAAGATTTACAATTCTTTGTATGATGCAAAGAACTCATTATGGATTCCTTGCAATTACATAACGCAGAAGATCTTAATCAAAACAATTTGACCCCTTTCTTCAACATCAGGAAGAATCTTGTATAACATTTGATAGTTTCTTCCAATCTTTGACAAATCAGTCTAATCATATTTGAGATTGGGGGTTTTGTTAATAGATTGGGGCCTTTTTTTCTTGAAACGGTTTAGATTCATTAGGTTGATTAACTTGATTTGATAGAGAGAAGACACGGAGGAAGAAGGAAATCTGGCAAAAGGAGAACAATTTCTCATTTTTTATTTGATAAGAGGGCAAAAAAGGATTTTAAAATGTTTAAAAATAAGTGGAAGTGTGACTAGAACTCTCCTTTACCAAATACATCAAAATCTAAAAGTTAAGATAAAAACTGATTAAAAAATGCAATTGTACCAGACTAGGCCTAATTTAAATTTATTCCCGTCCTACATCTCCTTCCACCACTGTATGTTTCAATCTTTACATCCTCTTTTCCAATCAAAGGATGTGGGGGTTCAATCTACTAAACAGGCATGGAAATGACACCTGAAGGATTTTCTTTTTTCTTTTGTTTCTACAGCTCTTAACCAAAGGAAATTTTTTACAAGGATACCAAAAGTCCAAAACTGTTCCATATAGAGGGGCTTTCAATAATTTCGTGAATCCATGTGCAAGAACTTCTCATCCTTTTGTGATACTTCTCATCTACTATCTATGTATTAAAAAGCGCACTTTCACGCAAGTCTTGAGGCTCAAAAAGTGCAAGGCGCAGAGAAAAAAATAGTAGTCTTTGCTGCTAAGGCGTAGATACGCTGAAAGCGCTGCTCAAGGAGCAAAAGGTTCATAAGGCGCTAGTGAAGGCGTTTTGTGCGCACGTCCAGAATTTTTTTGTTTTTTTGTTCATCAGTAGTTTTCTCTTCGTCAGTTGGTTGGAGCAATCAAGGAGGACATAGGAGTTAGGGACTATGTCTCTTCGTGTTAACTATCCTTACTCAATTGCTGATTCAGCAGACCAAAGAGAAGGGCTCAAAGGACTGAGATAGTTAAACTCTATGTTGGAGTTGATTTTGGCGTTTATAAGTATAATTAATTGGATAAAGTGTACAGTAATGGTGATTGTCACGGACCAAGTCATTTGGCCACCACATTTGGTCCATGTGGCGCTCCCCCACCTAGGAGCCAGCCTTATCCATCGGGGCAACATACTGGTTTCGCCCTGCCTTGGGCTCATCAGGGGATCGGCTCCAGACCCCGACCAGTTTGTGTAGGGATGGCATAATCACCTCTTCAGCGTCAAGTCCTCGACTAGCGACAAGCTCCCCAAACTCAACCGGGTCGGCCTGCTTGAACTCCAAAGGGACAACACATATGCTCCTACACTCCGTGATCTGGGAGCGCAATCCCACCAGCATCGCCCACAGTAGACACTCCCGAAAACAGGACGTGACAGTGATATATATCAAAGCTGAGTTTGACTTGTGATCGAACTTGATATGCATCTAAACATATTTGTGGATATTTATGTATTAGTATAAACTTTATATGTATTTACATATAAATAATTATTTTCTAAGGCTTACGCCTTATTACGTCTTATGCCTCAAGGCTCTCACCCGAAAAAGTCTTGCTTACGCCTTAGTCTTTTAAAACATTGATCTCAATCCATCTTAAACTTCAAGTAGGAGTGTAGGACAGATGGTAAGACTGGCGATTCAACAACCATCTTATTCAAGCACACGGCTAGAGTTCCTCACTGCTTTTTACTCACAGCATTAGATTTAGCAGTACAGAGCTAAACACATTCAGTTTAGCAGTATAACCCACAGATGATTCATTTCCAACTATGAAAATGTAAAGGTATACACCCCACCCAAATTCATATATCAAATATTTAACACTTTCATAACATTTTTCCAAGTTTTTTACAAATAAAATTGACCGATCTATCCACCTTTTTGGATAGAACTTTGATGTTGTTGTTTTTAATTCTTATGACATCTCTAGCTTTTGGTCTAAAACATATAATAGGTTTGAGTTTTTGAAATTATAGTCTCCAACCATTCCTCCAACTTGGCCTAAAATAGGATTTACCTAAAAATGTTTCTATTTTGACTCAAGTAGTTAGGAGAAATCATATTTTTAGAGAGCTTAGTGGAGCATAAGTCACACAATCCACTATTAATTATATATAAGATATAACTCATGTTGTAATTAAATAATAATATAAGAATGATTAACTATTAAAATAGGTTTAGGTTTTATGGGTTAAAAATATAAAAACTATTTAAACAATAATAGATTTGGGTTGTCCATAATTTAAGAGGGTGTATTGTGTTCATATATTTAGAGACTTTTTTAAGTGATGGATTTAAAAGGAGTTTTTGGATTTATGTTGATTTATAAAATCTTATGGATTTATATAGATTTTAAAAGCTAAACTTTCAAAAATTCTTAAAAACAAATGATAAACTTGTGTGAATTTACGTAAAATTTAATAAACAATTTATAAGTTGTCAGCAGATAAAAAAAGTTACAACATGAAAACTCTTAAGTTAAGCTTTATGTGTGTACCAAATCTTTAAAGATACAATGTAGAATGCATGAAGAATTCTTATCCATAAGAGATCATTTTAAAAAACACATGTCAAAACAACGGATCGTATATGTTACACTTATTGATATAATTGAAACAGCTAAATATAAGAATTGTAAAAGTATTAAGCAAAAGAAATAAACTATATACTTATAAAAGGATAATTATGGTATATAAGTGTTGTTGTGGGACATATAAAACTTACGAGGTCAAAAAAAATTATTAACTAATGTCAAAAAGAAAAGAGATGTGTAAATATATATGAGTGAGTGAGAAATGGATCGATACATAAGATAAAAAGATAATTGTGGAATAAAAGAGTTATAGCCGGACGTATAAAATTTGGAGGTCTAAAAGTGTTGAAACAGTTTAATATAAAAGTTATAATAGTATAAAGCAAAAGAAAAAACTATATACACAAGATAAAGAAATAATTGTAGAATAGAGGTGTCGTAGCAGAATGTATAAAAATTATGAGGTCTAAAAGATGATTAGTTAATGTCAAAAGGAAATGAGATGTATAAAAATATATATGAGAGAGTAAGGGAAAGAATAAGTAAAATAAGAAGAAAAAAAATAAAATCCATGCAAATCTTGCATCTATGGGGTCAGATTGTTTTCTTGATAATTTACACTAAACAATCCGTGCAAATCCATCATTTAATAAATCTGTAACTGAAAGATGCAGAAGGATTCTCTTACTCCCGCGCATAATCTTTTCTTAGGGCCATGATGTTTCTTTGCTTCACATATGGAGTTGTGTTATCTCCATCTTTTCTTAGTTTCTCTTTCATTTTTTATTCTTACTATGTCATTTTTCTTCTTTTGAATTTATAATAAAATAAGGGCGTGGGGCTGAGCCTCACAGCTAGGCTAGGTTCCAAACCCTTTAAAAAATCTAACAATTCTCATGTTTGCTGAATACCTTCAAACTTTTACAAATTTAAAATTTTTATTTATAAATCCTAATTGAATACCTCAAACTTTTTTCGGATTTAAAATATTCTTTAATAAATTCTAATTGAATACCCTCAAACTCTTGAAATCCATAAGTCTTTAAAACATCATAGAAATCCAAATACAATACACCCCTCTTAAATTTGGGTTTAGGTTTTAGACAAATTGTTGGAGATACATTGTATGATTTTCAGACTATTCATGTTTGACCGTTTGATATTTCTCATTTTCCCAGAGAAAAATTAATCTTTGATCAATTGATATTTCTCATTTTCCGTCAAAAAAAATGACCGATCTTCCTATGGAATAAATGAAGGAAACAACGTGAAAAGGAAAGTAAGAAAAAGACAATTTATATCGGACTGTTTTTGGTTCCATTTTCATTATTCTCTTGGTAAACCTGAGGATTTGAATATTATGGCTCTCAGATTCATATCCATAAAAACTCATCTGCATTAATTCTCTCTGTACCATCATAGGAGTCAAAGTTCATAGAATAACCATTTCGTTATACTTTAAACTCGAAAATTTAGCAAATGGCAGAGAGCTCTCTGTCGACTCTTCCTCCCTATTACTCTCCTTCAGAATAAAGAATCCAAAACCCTCAACGTGCACCAGTGCACCACCTTACAGCTTACGTTGATTCAAAGATTCTTAAACCTCATTAGTTTCATTGAACACAACTCTTCCCCTTTCACTTATCTCAACTCCTCGATCATTATCAATGTCGGTGCTGGCCAAGACTGACTCGGAGGTGAGCAGCCTCAGCCATTCCTCTCCGCCACGCTCGCCGCGCAGAGGTAGCGAGCGCGGCGCAGTTTACTACGTGCAGAGCCCCTCACGCGACTCACACGATGGCGAGAAGACAACCAACTCGTTCCACTCTAGTCCGATGGGATCGCCGCCTCACTCCCACTCCAACTCCTCCCTCGGCCCCCACTCGCGCGAGTCCGCCTCCACTCGGTTCTCGGGATCACGAAGCGGCAAGCAAAACAACAGCGGGCCCCAGCGCAAGGGGTGGAGGCCGTGGAAGGATCAGTTCAACTCCATCGAAGAAGAGGGCCTTCTCGACGAAGACGACGGAAGCGACGGTCTCTCTCGCCGGTGTTACTTTCTCGCTTTAATTTTAGGGTTCTTTGCGCTTTTCACTGTGTTCTCTTTGATTCTGTGGGGTGCGAGTAGGGCACAGAAGCCTGTTATCACTATGAAGGTATGTTTTTGACGACCCTAATTTTCATGCGAAATTTTGAAGAGAAAATTACACTAGTATATAACATGTTTGGTTAGAAATATAGTTGATTTAGTAATTGGTATATCTTTGATTTCAGAGCATTAGATTTTATCAATTTCTGGTTCAAGCCGGGGAAGATTTCTCAGGGGTGGCCACCAACATGGTATCCATGAATTCCACCGTGAAGTTCACATTTCGCAATACTGCTACATTTTTTGGCGTCCATGTCAGATCAATGTCCCTTGATCTCTCATTTTTCGAGCTCACCGTAGCCAGCGGAACGGTATGTAAATCCCTATATTAACCATTACATTAGTTTTCACATTGTCGCTAAGCAATCATCTTAGGTTGCCAATTGCTTACTTGAATTATCATTACATGGTTTTTAGTTTTATACAAATTATATTGTTTCTATGATTCGATCAACGTTTTGAGAACTTTGGTTATCGGGTTTTTGCAGACAAATAAATTTTACCAATCCAGAAAGAGTCAGAGGCCGATTACAGTGAATTTGATAGGGAACAAAATTCCTCTCTACGGTGGTGGAGCAAATTTAGGAAGCTTGAATGGTGCACCTATTCAGCCACTGACACTGGCACTGAAGTTCGAGGTGAAATCGAGAGCTAATGTTTTGGGAAAACTGGTGCGGCCCAAGTTCAACAGGAGAGTCGACTGCACTGTGGTTATGGATGCTAAGAAGATGAATACGGCCATTGCCTTGAAGAACAAGTGCACTTACCAGTGAGCTGAGTTTGTTTAGGCATTGACTGGTAAAAACTAAGTTGTATACTCACTCTTTGTATATGTTTCCATTAAATATTGGAATAGTTTTGGAGTAACAAGCAGAACCTCAGGATTTGACTGCGGGGATCCGGATCATGTTGGCTGGCTGGCAAGATTCCGGGAACATAGAACTGCGGTCCAGTGTAGGTGGCAATTAGCTAAACCAGTTTCATATATTTTAAGAATATTGAATGTTCTACTGTTAGTTTATATACAAAATTAGAAAGACTAGGACAACAGGAGGTGGTGAAGGTGAAGCTGTACTAATGTGGGCAGCAAGTTCTGAAATCTCATTCACAGGATGCTGTGAATTACGATTTGAAGTCTTTTTTGTCATCTTTTCTTGGCTTCTTTCTGATGAGAACGAGAAAAATTATCGTAACTGAAACATGTAGTCCAATATATATCTTCCATTAGCTGCAATAATGCAATATGTTCTATAGGAATTAGATAGGCTACCCTGAAGTATGAAGTATCTATCGATAAAGGCGACTGATCTGCTGATGGTCGATATGAGCGTCACCGACGACTTAGATATGCAGTAGCTAATAAATCTACATCCTACATATATTTTTATGTTTGGCCTTAGAATTAAGTCTGTTGCTACATGAAGTTGTTTGTGCACACTTCTGGGGTTGAATGGTCGATGACATAAAAGTAGTAATTTAATTGTTTCTGAAGGGAATTCATGGCATTGGGCCAAGACCTGCATTTTTTTAGTGAAGTTCAGCAAGGTGATAGATGATGCATCTGTTAAGTGAAATAAAAAGCTTTTTGTGCTGAGCCTGAGAACTTAGAATTGATTAGCTGGAGCCTCAATTCAAAAGTTCCCCAACATGGAGAAGCATGCGAACACGGCAGGGCAGGCATAAAGGTTTAGCGGAAAATGCATAGTGCAGATCTAAATATAGCTTTCTTCTTTTGGTTTCAGTTGAATGGTTTCTGCTCTGTCGAGTTGCCGCTGGAGCAACTGAAATTAGATTTTGCAGTTTATTGGGCCGAATATGATTTAAAATGGTAGACGCCCAGCCCGTGAGGCCCAACGTGCCTCGTCACCGTAATGACATAGCATGGGTCCACCAAGCCCACAGAAATTATTATTGTTATTATTTTTTCCATTTTTACCCCCCACTTATCTTTCCCGTTCCGGAACAGAGTACAGAACCTGCAATCGGTTTCAAGTTTCAAAATGGAACCTTGGGATTAAGTGACTCCGACGACGATGGCAGCGGCCATTTCCGGTGAGATATAGACTTGAATTTCGTCAATTTATAGAGATTGGAATGCCTTGTATAGAATTCATTGAACTTCCTTACATCTGTTACGTTTGTTTATATCGATCAGGATGGAACATTGGAATGAAATAAGAACAAAGTTGCTTTGAAGATTAAACGGAAGAGGCTGAGTAAGGTTGATCTAGTAGCTGTGACCTAATGGACTCCCACTCCGACAACTACTACAGCACCGACCCTCCTCCGAGATGCCACACCTTCACCAACCACGCGTCCGGCCTCACCCAACAAGCGCCGCTTAGGCCAGAGGCCATCGCCGGCGAAGTGGCTGAGCACAAAACTCAGAGGCGTCGAGCTTGTAAATAAGTGATTTTGTGATTTTACTGAGGATAGTTTGTAAATAAGTGAGTTAGAGGTGTGTTAATAGCAAGATCTTAAATAAAAACCGACACAATATGTTCTACATCTCCCTTCCTCAACTGCTGGACCAACCTTCTCTACGCTTGCACTTGAAGATTAATTGTCATCTTCACTCTTAAATTAAGCAGGTATATATTAACTGTGTTAATAGATTCATGATTATTAGAATCACAAATTAAGGACGTGCTAGCTTCAAATCTGACTACTGCATGAACAGGCATTGTGCTGAAAAAAATACTAATCCTAAGTTCCTAACGGACCTAACTACCGCAAGCAACTCGCTAGTTTCACCAGATCAATACTGGAGAGGAAGCAAATATACTATCAGGCAGGTGTCGTAAGTAAACATCGGTTTTCAAATTTTCGCTTTCGTTTCATAAGGAAAAGAAACGAGGAAAGCAAATGGGTGCCCGTAGCAATTGCTTGATGTAACGCTGAATTGCTGGTTATGACCTGTTGATACATCAGAAAATAAAATGATAGATTGAAATCCATCAATCGGTTATGGTCTCGAATCCACGAGAATAACTAAAATCCATCAAAAAAGTTGATATAAACTCAAAATATTTTTATAAAATTAAGATTCTAAAATACATCAACTAAGGCTCCTTATATAAGAGTAAAAAAACCCTAGACCGACTAACAACAAAGTCTAAATTAAGCTCATGGGCTATAAAGATAATAAAGTCTAAAACAAACTAATTAAAATAAAACTCGAAAATAATTAGATTAGTCTTTTGGAAGCCCAACGAACTTGAATGTCCGGAAATAATTTGTCACGATCAAACGGTTCTCCAATTTTATTTTCTGTCGAAAAGTGACTCCCTTCGTTCTACATCAGTCTCCTCCACTTCAAAAGAACTCGACCTCGAGTTCATCTTGAATAAAGAAAAATAATTTGTAGAAGACAAACTCAAGAATAAATCCAGCAATTGAACTTGTGGTTTGGAACTCTGAGACTCTACAAACTCTAAAGGCACACCATGAATCCAACCAACATAGATGAGTTTGTCAAATGCAACTTGAGAGAAGTCTTCTTAATTCTCAAAATTGTCTTCTTGAATGATCTTTGGTTCTGGTTTTGGAAGATTAATTTGAGTCAAGGTGTCTTCTTGAATGACCTTTGATTTTGGGTCTGGAATAATCACTTGAGGCGAGCCTTCTTCAATACTGACAACAGAGTCAACATGAGCAAATTATTCTTGAACCTCTTAAAGGATAATGTCGAGTAGAGCTTCTTCTCGGCTCACAGGAATATTGCAATCTTGAATGACAATTTGAGCCTACAAAGTTTCTTCTGTTGACAACTCATGGACAATTTTTTACGAAGCTGCTTCCTTTAAAGATTCTTTTGAAATTGCTTTCGTTGGTATACTAATCTCAACATGACAAGAAATTTCTATGGACTTCTTCTTTCCCTCCTTAGATGGTTATTTCTTGATCGAAAAATCTCTAGCTAGAAATCTTTCTCTAACAAGACATTTCATCTTTCTCCATGTTTTAACAGTTACTTTACCTTGTAACTTTCTAGCTCTTTGCAAATTATCCCACCAAATTACAGTAGTGCCTTTATGACGAGAAGCCACCTTCTTGACCTGTTTATAATCTGGAATCTCCATGATCTCAATGAATTTATCAACCTCAACCATCCAATCTAGAAAATCCTTCAGTGGCATGTGACCAGAAAAATAAGGTACACTCACCATAGTACTGCAATCTTGATTAGTATCTTTACTCAACCTATCTCATTCTCTTCATCCATTTCTTTTACTTTTACGATCATTATAGTTGAAGTTGAGTAACAACTTCTGATTTTCTTCCAACAGCTTAAGCATCTTAGCTAGACGTTCATTTTGAGCATTCATCTCTACTTGGGTAACAGGAACTTAATCACTCATGCATGCTAGTTTATAATCACTATGAAACATTCTTCTTCTTCTTTCTTCTTTCTTCTATTTTTTTGTCGAGCGGGTCGCATCAGTTTCGGGTCAGGTTGCTGACTTGGATCGGGACAGGTCTAGTCAAATAACCGGGTCGGATCTGCATATATGTGGCTCGGGTCGACTGTAGAAAACCCAGTTTTTTCTGGGTTTCGTGGCTGGCAGGAGTTTTTGTGTCAGGAACGGTTATTTCGGGATGGCAAAAGGGTGGAGAGGCGCAGGACTACTCGGTTGGTTGTGTTCGCTAGGTCTGTTGCAGAAAAAAAAACATTTTTTATGGGTTACGCCGGTCGAAATCAACCATGCTAGAGGCACAGAGCTTGACGCCGCTGGGTGGAGAGTGGAGACGCGGAGGCCTGGCTGGAGTGACGTCAGGTTGCTGTCGAGGATGGGTCGACTGGCAATTCGGCGGTCTTTTGTTCTTCCGTTATTCCTTTTTTTGGTGAAAATCGAACTGCACTTTTTTTTTCTTGCTTCTGAATCGAATCGATAGATCACTCACCAGGAATCCACCAGATACTCTGATTACTAATTGGTGCAACGGAAAATAAAGGGATAGGTGGATTGGAATCCACCAATCGGTTTTGGTCTTGAATCCACGAGAAGAACTGGAGTCCACCATAAAAGTTGAGATAAACTCAAAGGGTTTTTATAAAATCAAGGTTCTGAAAAACATCAACTAAGGCTTCTTATATAGGAGTATGAAACCCTAGAGCAACTAACAATAAAGCCTAAAGTCTATGGGCTACAAAGATAATAAAGTCTGAAACAAACTAATTAAAATAAAACTAAACGAAGTAATCAAACTCGAAAATAATTAAATTAGTCTTTTGGAAGCCTAACAAACTTGAATGTCCGGAAATAATTTGTCACGATCAAACGGTTCTCCAATCTTTATTTTTCGTCGAAAAGTGACCCCCTTCGTTCTACATCACTTGTGTGCACAAATTTTTTTCTTTAGATCCAAATACTAATATCTATTAGATCGATGATATTGTTAGAACGTTTCATTCTTGATCACCAATAGAAAAATGAGATTTTCTAACATTCAATCAGCTATGAAAAACTCAGAATCCGGACATGAGGGTTTCTGAAACTCATAGAAATTCTTAGATATGTAACATTTACAAGTCATTTTTTGTAACTAAACATAATTAAACATGTGGTATCTACTAATTAATATATAGAAAAAATTCAGTTTGCAGCTTTGAACTTTAGGTCTAAAATTAGTCACATACCTCTCTTTTTTAATCAGTTTCATACCTAAACTTTCAAAATGACATCAATCTCGAGCAAAATTTGAATTTCATACTAAACATGATGTCATGTGCTGATGTGGAGTAGACAAGGTTGACCCACATTTAAGCTAAAATCTCACCAAAAGGGGCAAAATTGTCAAGTAAACATATACCCTCCAAAATTTAACAAAACATTTCTTAAACAACAATTAATTCTAAAAAATCTAAAAAAGTGGATCAAAACTTCATAATTTTCAGAATATGTATGAAGAGAGCTTGCAAAACCATAAAATTTCCAAAAATCTTGTTCACTAGCAACCAAATGTTACTTGCATCAAACAACAATTTCCTAAAAAAAATTCCAAAAATGGATCAAGACAACGCCAAACAATTAATAGGAAAAACACTTGTAAATAATTAATAGGAGTCGATATTTGTAACAAGAGTTGTTTTGGTCATTTTAGACAAAATTAGCTAAAATATGGGCCAATGTTGTCTGCTCTACATCAGTGTCTGACGTCATATTTAGTTTGAGATTCAAATTTTGGTTGAAATTGATGTAATTTTAAAAATTTAGATATAAAACTGATTAAAAAAGATAAGATATAAGACTGATTTTAGATTTAAAATTTATAAATGTATACTGATATACCAAGTACTACTGAACATTAACGTTTTCCACCGACCTCTGTTTCTGTTATATGGACTAAATAATCATTTTCCACCAACAGACTGCTTTTGAGTAACAAGTAGCCTACTTAATCTATATTTGATCGAGCTGGCCAATAATACTCCAAAGTTCTCAACAAAAACTCTAGCTAAATTGATTAGTAAAACCAAGCGCTGCGCATTATTATATAGCGCATGAGAATGCCATTTAAAACGAGTAGAGAAGAAGATTAGCCTTCAAAGCCAATCCTTTTCCAATGATTTACCAATCATGCTTTAGATTGCTATTGATTTTTCCAGTCATTTTTAATGTGCTTCTAATACAGCAACACTGATTAAAGGATGGATTTTCATATGGGAATAAATCCGAATAATCCTTGGGCATGCCAATCAACTTCTTATTCATATGAGGAAAAAAATGCAATTTGCGTTATTGTTTACTCATACTTAGATCATATCAAGTATCAAATACTCGCATTCATGATTCTTATTTTAAGTGTGAGATGTAAAGAAATGAATGAAACACATTGCATCTGATTTCATTCTAAATTTATGGATAGTAAACTTCTTTTGATCGAAAGAGTGTTTTGGTTGCATAATTTCACACTTTTTATGACCTGTAATTATCGAACGAAGAGTATTATAAGTCAGTGATTAAGTTATGTTTTTGAACTATTAATTGAGACATTGAGTGTAGATGAGTCCAATATTACTCCGCCTTAGATATGATTCATAGGATCCTCTGATTTATGCATAAGATCAAACTAGTACCATGAGTGAGAACAAGAGTAGAAATTGCAATCTGGGTCCTCAGCTAAACAAGCCAAAATATGTCATCACACTTGGTTAGGCCTTTAGAACTACTACATCACCATGTTCATGCACTTGCCCAGCCACAGAGTTGAAGCCATCCTTGAACTTCCTAAGTCAAGAAAAGAAGAACAGGAACAATTCTTCCCTCACTAAAGCAGTAAAGCGTAAGTTGCCTACCATACACATCCAATGAAAATCTGCAGCCTTTTCTGGAAAATAATCTGAATTTGATTAATGTCATCTCAAAGTATCAAAATGTTTCTGTACAGTATTATCACCCACTAATGGAACCAATCAGAGCCGCTCAACCATCCAAAGTAAAGACCAGACTGTTAAAAGCATCTGTTTTTACTTGGTCTACCCACTATTTACAGTCAATCAAAAAAAGAAGAAAAATCAAGTTGTTCTAACTCTGCTTCTACTCTGCCCCAGTTAATCACCTGACTGTGACCCAACTCCCGGAAACCGACCAATCCTGTGTCTCATCCGTCACCAGCCGCAGCAAACGACTGGCCGCCGTGTTTGAACTCGTTTCCGACGACCAATCAAAGCTGGAATCCAAATCACTTGCCGCCAACTCAGAAAATTCAGGTGAAATTTCTGAGCTAATCATTGAAACCCAATCAGGGAAATCAAAAGGACCTCTTGGAGATGAGTAGAACAACTCGTCTTCAACATCCTCCTCCAATGGAACAGTGTCATCAGAAATTACAAATGGATGTTCCAAAAGCATCTCCGCCGTCCATCTCTTTCTCTGATCCTTCACGAAACACTTTCCGAGAAAATCTTTACCTTCTTCACTCAACTCCTCTGGAATCTCCGGCAACTCATCTCCTCCTATTCTCATCAAAAGCTTGCACATATTAGAGCCCTTCCCGTGATTCCAGACCGTTTTCCCGGTCACCATCTCCGCCACTAAGCACCCAAAAGCCCAAATATCCGCCGGCGACTCGAATTCTTGCTCGTTCACTGATTCCGGCGACATGTACAAAGGAGTCCCCCGAACTTCGACTCTGTTTCCGGTCGGTCCCGCCTTTTTAGCAAGTCCGAAATCGGCAATCTTCGCCGAGCCATTTTCGAAAACAAGAACATTCGCAAGCTTCACGTCGCAGTGAACAAACCCTTTTGAATGAACAAAGCGAAGTCCTTTAAGAACTGATCTAGCAAATCGTTTAACATCTATCTCCGGTAACCGGCCGCCGTTTTTCTTGAGTTGATCGGCCAAGCAGCCACCGCTGGCGTACTCCAAGAACAAGTTGTAGAACGCCGTGCCGTTTTCGAAGGTGTGATCGTCTCCGAAGCAGCGGATGATTTGCGGGCATGAGCCGATTTGGTTGAGGACTTGCTTCTCGTTCTTGAGCAAAGCAGAGAAGGAGGCTTCAGAAGACTTGACGGCCATCAATGGTGGGGTTTTACAAGACTGGTTTTTAGGTTTTGCTGAGTTGACGGTGGCAAAGCTTCCACGGCCGAGCTGCTCACCACGAATCCACTCCATTGTTGATGTGAGAATGATTTTGTTAGTCACTTTGAGAGGAGGAAAACATAAGAGTTTTTTTTGAAGAAGAATAAGCAGATTGAGTTGATGAGCAGCCGAAGGGCTATTTATAGAGGCAGCAGATTACAGAAAGAAATTTCCTACCAAGAAAAGAAAAGAAGAAAATTTGGTAATTGGTCTAAGATGATTGGCGTCTTTAAAGCACGTGATAGGCAATGATATTTTGCAAATTTCGGACTGCTTTCCTATTTTGGCTGTCAATCAAAACGTGGTTCGTAGTGTTGATCTTGAGAGATTTTTTTGCCTATTGAGAGTCTGAAGGGGAAGGAACGTCCACGAATTAAGATTCAATGATTTTTGCCGGTTGGCAATTAAACAATGTATCCTACTGGAAATATATATTCAGTTATTAAAAAGATATCGTATTTAGCGTATCAGACTATGTAAGTTCACAATCGAAAATACTGTTTAATTATTAATGTATGATCACGTAATTCATGGATAGTAATGAACTGAATTTAGTCGTAATTTTTAGATATCTTTTTAGATGTTAAACCGACTAAGTTATCATAATTCGTATAAGTAATTTACTGTTTATCCTGATAGCTTAATAGCTAAATGGTAGTCGAGTGAGCTACCATTTTGTGCCGCTGGAGGGGTTAAGGTTAGAGCTCTCCTCATGGTATTCTTTATCATGCGGATGATCGAACCAGTGACCTCCTTACTACCAGGAATATCACTGTGACATTCGTCTAACATGGTGGACCTAGCCCCGACCACTAGACCAAACCCACATGGGTAGTAATTTACTGTTTATAATAAACTAGAGAAATTACTTTGAAGACACGAAATTTATCATGGAACACATACTAAACATACATCTCTAAGCCCCACAAAATAGTTTTAGCCTCTGTTAATTTCTCCTTTTTGTTTGCGAATAAGGTAGGGGGCAGAGCAGCTTGTATGTTACTTCAAGCAAAAGAAATGCATTGAACTCTTGTAGCCTAACGTTACCATTACATGAACACATTTATTAGGTATTTTTCTGCATTCGTTTTCATTTTGGGCATGGAAATACAATGCACCTTTCAGTCCCTTTCCCTCATGAGCAAACAGAAAATAGAATGTAAAACAAAGACATGCTTGCATTTCACAACATGAAATATTTGACACTAAAAAAAGAATTGTCAGGGTAATGATTTATTTATAAGGTGATATAGAAGTGGCCAGAAACAGAGAAACACATGTAACATGAGAGAACCAACTCACATAATATGGGCACATCTTATTCTAAATTTCTCTCCCAAACATAAAAATGAAAACCGACACAATATGTTCTGCATCTACCAGCTTCCTCACAACTGTTAGATCGATCAACCTTCTTCTCTACACTTGTGCTTAAAGAAATGTCATATTGTCACACTTAATTTAGTAGGTGTGGATTGACTAAGATTTGGAAATCTATTTATAATTAGGTGTATTCTGGCATGCCCTTTAGGAGAAAACAAAAGGGGGCCAGCTGCTTCAAATGGGTAACAGAGTACACTTCGAAATAGTAAACAAAGCCTTGCGTAAAATACTAATCCTAACCATTTTTGAATCAAAAAAATGAGTCAGGCTAGATATAATAGCTTAGTTCCTAATGCTGTCTTGTTTTAGTTGCTCAAAGAAAGAATATACCAAACCCCAAGTGTTAATGACTAAATATGTTTAGGTACCCATATGTTTATCAACTCATAACCATTATCTCAATCGGTTCTTTCTGGATAAGTCACTGTATATGTAAATAATTCCTCTTTTCATTTACTAAAATGTATTTAATAGTATTATTATTTCAAGAAATCGGTAAGATAAATTTCCATCCAAGGAATAATAGTTGGTTCATTCGATTCTTAACCTCAGAAAATTCCATCTTGTGGTGATAGTTTATCTATAATTAAGTAATAAAAAAATAATGCAATGATAATTTAATATGCTAGAGTAATGAGAAATTCCAATATACAGTGTTACATACTATATAAATTAAAATGTGTGATTATGATTAATTGTAGAAGTTAATAAAAAAATTATACATTTATTAGTTTAACTCTCACGAACTCATTCTTGTATACTAATAGAACCAATTTTAACAAGCCATTATCTTCCTGCTCTTTAGGACACACCCACGCTATATTCCACTCTTTTCTTCACAGCCTGAGAACAGCCTTTGCAACTTGCACTTCCCATGATTGAGGTCAGTTGAAACTTCCAAGGTCAGAAAAGAATGTAAAACCCTAGAACAAGATATTTTCAGATACCCGCGTAATAAAAGAATAAGGAACAGACGGCCGGGATATGCAAGTTGCCCGCCCAAACTGAGAACCAAGTGTGAAAAACCACCCCAAACCAAAGCAAAGGCAAAACCAGTGGGCAGCCGCATCAGAGACAAGTTGCGCGCCCAGTTCTTGCAAATGCGAAGAGATAAGAAGGGAGGCGATCGCGAGGTCATGTTTTATTGTTATAATCTCTGCGGCAGAGTGGACTTTAACATGCTTTGCGGTTCCCCTAGTGGACAAGTTTGGAAAGATATAAACAATGTTATCTGGGTCTGGTCTGGTCTGGTCGGTTGAGCACCGCATGTTCAGCCTTTGGAAGTTTGGAATACCAACCATAACTGATTACTCTGGACTTCGGATCTTTCTGCTTTTGCGTTTTGATGTTGGGAAATGGTTTCTCCCTTGAAACAGGAGAAGTGTTTGAGACGACATACCACCTTTTCCCAAAAGATATGTGGTTTGGATTTAGGGTTACCTTAGTCGACATACATGAAAAAAGGGTTTGCAATATTAGAATATGAAATTATTTAAGTATGAGTTTAGCTCGTTAGCTTTTATGAATTGGTAGAGCATACAACTTCATTCTCGTTAAGATACTTATAAACGATTGTTCTATTCATATTGTTAATATATGCCTTGAACCAACCATCTGAGGATACCAGCTATTCGGAGATCTCGCTAGCTAGGTCACAGCTTATAATAACTGTCGCTCGCGCTCATATTGTTAATATATGCCTTGAACCAACCATCTGAGGATACCAGCTATTCGGAGATCTCGCTAGCTGGGCCACAGCTTATAATAACTGTTGCTCGCGCGAGCGAAATTACCCCCGCGAGTGAAAGTTGCACGAAGGATCTTTCCCCCGCGACCGAAACTGCCCCCCCGAGCGACAGTCGCGCGAGTGAGACTATTCAACCAGTGTCTCAGCCAGGGAAACACCAGTGTGCTGGGTTATGGTTTCCTGTTTGGCTTAGTATATAGGTTTAGGGTTTAGTATATAAACGTCCTAAACCTAATTGTATTCTGTATTCTGTGTTTTTCCTCAAGATAATAAAACTGTTCTCCTCTGTCTGTGGTCGTAGCTAACATATCGTTAGTGAACCACGTAAATCTGTGTTCTTTCTTGCACTCGTTATGAGATGTGGTCTGGTAAGTCCGCTGATTACTCCAATCTAAGGGTTTTTGGGTGTACTGCTTATTATCATGTAAGTGAGGGTAAGTTAGAACCAAGAGCTAAAAAGGGAGTGTTTGTAGGCTATGAGGATAGGGTTAAAGGTTTCAGAATCTGGTATCCATCCGAAAAGAGGGTTATACTTAGTAGAAACGTAGTATTTGATGAAAATTCTATGTTTAACCCTACTGTGAAGTCTATTGTAGTATCAGAAAATTGTAGTGTTGAGAGACAGGTGGAGCAACAAGTCACTGAAGATGAGAGTGAACCACAACAAGAAGATCAACACTTACATTCAGAAACAGAACCAACGGTAGTTAATCAGCATATTTTGACTCATGAGCGAACTAGGAGAGCAAATTTTGGGAAAGCTCCCACGAGGTATGGGTTTGAGGACATGGTGGCCTATGCACTACAGGTTGCTGAAGAGGTGGATCCTCATGAGCCATCCACCTACAAGGAAGCAATTACATATACAGAGTCAACCCAATGGCTTGCTGCAAAGGGAGATGAGATGGAGTCACTTCATAGAAATCAGACTTGGGAATTGACCAAACGACCTGATCAGGGGAGAAAGATCATTACTTGTAAATGGGTTTTCAAGAAGAAAGAAGGGTTGTCACCTGCTGAGGGCATTAAGTATAAAGCTAGAGTAGTTGCAAGAGGGTTCCATCAGAAAGAGGGAGTAGACTACAATGAGATTTTCTCGCCAGTGGTCAGACATACTTCTATCAGGGTGTTACTAGCCATAGTTGCACATCAGAATCTGGAGCTTGAACAACTAGATGTGAAGACAGCTTTTCTACATGGAGAATTGGAAGAAGAGATATACATGACTCAGCCAGATGGTTTCCAAGTTCCTGGAAAAGAAGACTATGTTTGCAAGTTGAAGAAGTCTTTGTATGGACTAAAACAGTCTCCTAGACAGTGGTACAAGAGGTTTGATAGCTATTTGATAGAGATATGCTACATCAGGAGTCCGTATGATTGTTGTGTCTACTACAACAAGGTAACAAATGGTTCTCTCATTTATCTAGTCCTGTATGTAGATGATATGTTGATAGCTGCAGAAAACAAGTCAGATATCCAGAAGTTGAAGGGTTTCCTCAGTGCAGAGTTTGAGATGAAGGATTTGAGAGCAGCCCGGAAAATTTTAGGAATGGAGATTTACAGGGATAGAAGTCAGAAGAAGCTTTTCTTATCACAGAAAGGTTACATCCAGAAAATACTGTCCAGGTTTGGTATGTCTACATCAAAATCTATAGATACTCCAAGTGCTGCAAATATTCATTTGTCTACTGCGTTTGCACCTAAATCTGCTGAGGAGAAGGAATACATGTCTCGAGTTCCCTATGCAAGTGCAGTAGGAAGCTTGATGTATGTTATGGTTTGCACTAGGCCTGATCTTGCACATGCTGTTAGTGTTGTCAGCAAGTTTATGGGTGAGCCCGGAAAGGAGCATTGGCAAGCCGTGAAGAGAATTTTTCGGTATCTCAAAGGTACGTCTGATGTTGGTCTCATTTATGGAGGTGATACAAACTGCTTAGTAATAGGCTATTCAGATAGCGATTATGCTGGAGATGTTGACACTATGAGATCTATGACTGGTTATGTTTTTACTCTTGGTGGCTCTGTTGTTAGTTGGAAAGCTACTTTGCAGCCTACAGTGACTTTGTCTACTACTGAAGCAGAGTACATGGCTTTGACAGCAGCTGCAAAGGAAGGAATATGGTTGAAGGGACTGGTCAATAGTCTTGGTTTGCATCATGATCAGGCTATAGTATATTGTGACAGTTTGAGTGCAATTTGTTTAGCAAAGGATCAGGTTCATCATGAGAGAACTAAGCACATTGATGTCAGGTATCATTTTCTGAGAAGTGAGAGCAGAATTAAGGTGAAGAAAGTGGGTACTGCTGATAATCCCGCTGATATGCTCACCAAGTAGGTTCCGCACAGCGAGTTCCAACATTGTTTGGACTTACTAAATGTTACAAGCTGTTAGTTGCCCTTTGGGGGCAACATCTGAGGCAGATGAGTTATTTGTACATCTGACACTATTGTGGTGCATCTGTTATTTGTGAGAGGATTCAAGTCAAGGTGGAGATTTGTTAATATATGCCTTGAATCAGCCATCTGGGGGTACCAGCTATTTGGGGATCTCGCTAGCTGGGCCACAGCTTATAATAACTGTTGCTCGCGCGAGCGAAATTACCCCCGCGAGCGAAAGTCGCGCGAATGATCTTTTCCCCGCGACTGAAACTGCCCCCGCGAGCGACAGTCGCGCGAGTGAGACTGTTCAACCAGTGTCTCAGCCAGGGAAACACCTGTGTGCTGGGTTATGGTTTCCTGTTGGGCTTAGTATATAGGGTTTAGGGTTTAGTATATAAACGTCCTAAACCTAATTGTATTCTGTATTCTGTGTTTTTCCTCAAGATAATAAAACTGTTCTCCTCTGTCTGTGGACATAGCTAACATATCGTTAGTGAACTACGTAAATCTGTGTTCTTTCTTGCACTCGTTACAACACATATGAAACGACTCTTTTTAATTTTTAAATCATATAATATATGTTCAATTACATCTATCTTATTGTGAAATTGGAAAACTAATTAAATTATCCAATCAGTAAGTTGCAACTCTATAATTTGAAGTGTTGTGATTGAGCTACTAAACTATAGCCGATTTAGCTCGACCTATGTAGCAAAATGTTATCTAGACAATGATTTATAATTTGACGATTTTATATTAGAATGAAACTAATAAAAAAATACGACAACGATTTACAAATTACTTGTAACCGTCTATAAAAACCATGTACAGATTAAACCTAAAATTAACTTTACAAGGGCAGTCGACGATGTCAAGTTTGTATGCAACTTGCGTTGTCATATTCCCAACACCAAATTGGACTCACGTGCCCAGTCCTCGTCATCCTAACAATACAGTTGAAGAAGAGCTCTGCTCACCTTGAAGTTTGAAGAGCAGTTAGCCAACTTGGACATGCAGCAGCAGCGTCGACGAGGACTCTCTGCAACCTTAACCTGAAGTAAAATGCCATCCATATCACTTGGATTCACTTCATCTGCCTCTCTTCTCTGCAAGGCCGGCGCCTTTGGGGACCCGGCTTCTAGGGTTTTCTTGTGTAAATCTCAAGCCAAGCAGAACATGCTAACTTTTATGCCGCCATATATGTCATGCAGTCATATACTCTACTTGAAACATGATGCCCTGAATCCTGATGGCTATGCCCGATCTTTATCCTATTGTTGTTCGTCACGTTTTCCACCAACCGCTTTCGTTTTCTTTTCTTTTCTTTTCTTTTATATACGTAAGTGTTTGGGACTTGTTTTATCATCAAGGTGGGATGCTGACCTCGATCTACTAGCAATTAGGCAATTTGCTCTTTTGGGTTCGTCATTGACAACAAAGCACTCAGTCACCAATCACCAAGGCTAAAGTGGATGCATATAATTCCCCTAGCTAGCTAGAGGCCCCAACTCTCATGTGTGTTGAGTCAAAAGGACATTATGTTCTGAACTTGTACTTAGTCTAAACTAAATTCTTAAGCTATACAAGTACCGTAGTGGACTTGATCTAGTCAATTATTTTTTGTTCGTATTGATCAAAATTGCAGTTGGGATATGGGTTTTAAAATTTCAAACTAAAATTTAGATAATCACATAGTCAATTTAACCAATGACTTTTTCTTTTTGAAAAATCATTAATCTCACTAATTTTGATCGAAAAGTCGTACATATATCAGTTTGGTGAGAGTTCTACGATTGAAAATGTCATATGTGTGACTTTATAAAAATTGGTTTCAAAATAAAAGTAACACAAAGGCCCTAAATCACGACTCAATTCATATCTATTTTCATCTACAAACCGTTCAAATTTTTTGAATTCAACTATTCGATTTATAACGAATTAAGAGGTTCCAGAAGCCAACCCTAAGTTTAACATTCCACATTCTTGAAGGGTAGAGGTAGACTTTGATATCAAAGTCCACTTGAGTGACTTGACGAAGAACATGTAAGTGCGTTGGCTTATAACATCGATCGTTGACATAAGGGATGAAGTAAGAAAACCTTTTTATTCCTTGTCAATGAAACTGACTATTCCATGTTCCCATTTAGGCCTCCTTTAGCCTCCTACGTACATACTTTACTAACCAAAGTCTCCTCTCAATATTGATAAGCTTCAAAGCACTATTAGTGTACGCAGACCAAACCAAGTCCAACCAATAGTCCTCCCCAAATCCACAGCTTAGGACTATGAGCTCAGCCATGACGTACCCCTAGAAATGACTCGCCAGAGACTTGGTGCGACATTCACATTCATGCATGCATGGTATATAAATATCAGAGACGCCGTCAAGAAAAGAAATGTCAAATCCTTCGTGGGATTTAGATCCGCAGAACCTTCAAAAGCTCCTGCTCCTGCTCCTGCTCCTGCTCCTGCTCCTGCTTCTGCTTGACGCCGACGGTGACCGTCCCTCAATCGGTCAATTCACACCCATACATGAACTTACGGTCCATATTAATACATTAAAATGAAAACTATATAGCATAATTTAGCCACCGCAGAACACCAATATGGTGCACCGACTATGATTAGGGGTCGAGTGCGAGTCAATATGTCCATGTCCATACTCGGTTGGTAAATATAAAACGGAGTAGGCTCCACCATGAAAGATTAAGCTCATTAGATTCGTTGAAGATCGATCATCGATTTTAAGTGACCGGTAGTTCAACCCAAGAGCCAGCCCTGCTTGATATGACCCTTGGCCTAAAGATCGATCATGATCGTCGAGAGGGTTGCTGCTTGGGTTTGTTTGGGTGCGTGGTGTGAGATTTTGTGTTTCCTTGTGGTTCTATTATTGTTGGTAGGGTTATGGATGCTAGTTAATAGTGCAAACTTACAAGCTACAACTGGGAAAGTTGATAATAGCCAAGAATAGTATAGCTAATGAAATGAAGGCAATCCCATAAAATATCTGAATCATAGCGATAGGCATGACATGAAGTACCGAAAGGTACGTAGATCATTTGAAGGGGCCGGTGGACAATTTTTCATATCATCAACATTGCAAATTGACGCAATTGTGGTGTGGGTTTGGTTGATTTTAGCACAAAAATTACCATAATCGATTAACGGTGGAGTGCTACAATTCCAGTTCATATTTCTACGATCTTTTTTCTCCTCAAGAAATGGATCTGACAAAGTTTTGGAGCCCTATACCCCAAAGCAACATAGAATAGAAAGCGAGGTTTGGCTGTGTAGAGTTGAAGACAAATTGACAAGTGAAGAAGGATACTACATAGTCTACATACATATATCGGGTTGTCTCGTTTGGACGTTACATCAAGACAATCATAAGCTAACTTGCATCCATGATTGTACATTAGTGTTACATGCCATCATTTTCCAGTGATAAAAAGATCATTAAATCATGAAAATTCTAACGCAATGCTTCTCAAAGAGAAAAAAAACGAGGTCGCTTGTTTGCGATAATAAAACCAAAGAAAATAGATTGGCCCAACCCAGGAACGGCCTCTTAATAGACGGTGGGTTGGCTGACCATTAGGGTACCAAATGTGCTTGTCAGGAGGGTCGACCCGACCCAACTTGATACCTGTATAGATCCTTTTCTCTTACACAAGTTGGAAATAAAAGAAGCATATCATATTCTTAATTTTGACTTGTAAATCTTGATGAAAAAGAGGTACACTTATTATATGGATTTTGATTTGTTATAGACTTGTAGAGTGACATATACTTAGTACTCGTTATTAGGGCTGGGTATCCTCGGGTCAGGCCGGTTTTAGGATCAAACCGCATTCGATCCAGTTTTTTTGATTTGGCCAAAATACAAACTGAAACCGAATTTTTTATGACTGACCCGAAAAATTTGGGTACAGAAACGAACCGGATAGGGTCAGTTCGGTTTCGGTTTTAAGGAAGCAATAACGGGTCGACGACCGGGAGGCGTGACGCTATTGTTTTCCTGCATGAAGACGGTGACTCTCAGCGGGAGGGAGAGCGGATTCACCAGGAGGTTGAAGGAGGTGGAGGCAGTGATGGTGATGGGGGTGGAGATGAGGGTGAGGGTGATGGCAGTGGTGGTTGTGGTGAGGAGGTTGGGGAAAGGCAGAGGGGTCGACGATGGAAGGATTGATGAGGGTGAGGGCGGCGATGGTGATGAGGAGGAAGAGAGGAGGTGGCAGATGTGAGGTTTTCTATGTGGGATAAAGAAATGGAGAGATTCTCTGGTTTTTGAGAGAGGAGAGAGAAATGGAGAGTGAAGAAGAAGATTTTAGATACGATGAAAGAGAATGAGATAAAAGAAGTAGAGTTCTTGTGTGGAATGTCCATGGTAAAAGATTTGTTTAAGCCAATAAGAAGCTATCACGTATATATATATTTATTATTATAATTATTACTTAAAAAAATTGGTCGGATCGGTTTATTTCGGGTCAGTTTAGGGCAAACCCGCATCCAAACTGATTTAAACCAGGTCGGTTTTTTGACTTTTTTAACCGATTTATTCGGATCGATTAACCAGTTTGGTTTTACAAACAGTTTTTTCGGGTCGTTCGTTTTTTTTTCGGTTTTTACCCAGCCCTACTCGTTATAGGGTTTATTCAGCTAAACGGTCTAAAACTTGAAAATTTCAAGCCGGGGTATTCTAACTCCTAGTGCTCGAGGTGAAAACGAATTTTCTCGAACAACCAGACTTGAAGCGTGCTAGTACATGAGTCAGGTACAACCTTGATCTTGATGCTTGTTCGCCTTCTGACTTCTCCTCAAATGACTGATGTACGGGCGCTGGTCAGGCCTTCACTCAGGTTCTTCACAGACCAAACTGAGGAGCAACTAGGATTTTTCTCCTCTTCTCGCGAAGCAGACGTTCCTTACTCAAGCCGGTGTGGTTGGTCATAGCTATAAATCAGGACTGTGGAGCGTTCACCAAAGAGTTCCTTGGTAAACCAGAGATATTTGCTATAGTTCTCACTCCAACAATGGTTTTGTGGGTATTCGCCTACGGATAGGGCTTTATGATGCGGTGGTGGACTATTCGCTCACGGATGAGGCTTGGTGAGATAGAAGCGGTAATTGCCGACGGATCGGATTTTGGTGAATAGCAGCGGGGAATGCCTACGGATAGGGCTTTGGTGAACAAAAAGAGTCAGTGAATCTTTTTGGTAGAGATGCTATGAGGGAGGCTTATTTTACAGCATGCAAAAGATGTTTATTGATTGATTGATCAATTATCTTGAATTATACACCTTGATCCCTTTCTATAGTGAACATTATGAGTTGTTTTTACTTGCGGATCAAGATATATCAAAACTCTTAAAAATTAGATCCTTAAGCAACTGTAAATCTTCACCAAGCATGACCTTAAAGGAGATAAAAATATGTACAAATATTTTAACCGCAAGTATTGATCCATGTATAATTAAGATAGATAAAGATATTCACCACAAATCTAACTATTAAAAACTAATTAGATATGCACGTCCTCTGGCTAGGTATATAATCGGACATCAGCCTTGCATGCTGCACCACTTCATGCATAAGTATGTCAATAAGACAGAAATCCTTGTAACAATATAATTGCTCTTCAATATTCTTCTGGACGTCATAAATGTCAATAAAGAATGAGCCTTAAGGCCATATAATTATACCCTAGCATATTTCTCAATTAAAGCAATCATGATCTTGATAACTTCACGTCTTTTTCTTTATTGCAAAGACAACCGCACCTTGCTCACGCGTCCACATTCCCTTTCAAAATCTTCAATATCGACCCAAACTTGATTATCAAAAACACCATTAATTATAGGATCCAAGACATACCGAAAGTAACCCGAATTTACACCATAGTGTTTTAACCTTTAAGATAGGCCTAATATGGCCTCGATTATGGATACCTCCCGATCGATCAACACATCAACGAACCACTAAACTGATTCGGAACACGGCTCCTCTGAAAAAGTATATTTTACACCTAAACGCCTAGAACCTTGCTGCATTTTAAACTTGAACTACTGATATGCGTTCTGATTCCGATTAGAAATTAATTTCAAGACAAATCGAATAAGCTAAAATACAACACCCCATGCTCAATTGTTGCCAATTCCTTGAAATGTGTACGGGACTGCAAATAGTGGAGCATATAGTCATCCAGTGGCGGAACCAGTATTCTATATCAAGGGGGTCCGAAATATATAAGGAAAGAGAGTTTTCATGGTATGTAATGAACCACAAACTTTGTACTAAGAAAAACGATAAAATTATGTTTCTACCAAGAACATTTTCTTATATTGCATGTATTATTGTATAACTATATATGTGTTTTAGAACCTAAAACAGCCATTGATGTATAATCATGTATGATTATATATATGTTTGAAAAACTTGCAGGGGTCCTAACCCCCTCAAACCCAAACGTAGCTCCGCCTCTGTAGCCATCTCTATATATAAAAGGAAGACGGGGTTAAATGTTCATGTGAACAATTTTTAGATCCTCTTACCTCTTACCTCTCATCTTTTGTTTTTTACGGTTCAGCCTGTCCATACTAAATTATATGTTTTATCCCTCCATTTTATTTAATTACATTTTGTCCTCTGTCACTCTATATTTTTTTTGTCAATAAATCTATATTCCTATTTTGCTTTAATTTTCTTTTATTAAGTTTTTGCCAAAATGCAATGCGTTTTTTTAAGAATTAAATTCAGTTTAACCCCATGAAGTTTATGAGCAACTTCATGTTAGTCCTTAAACTTTCAATTTCATCAGAATACCCCTTAAGCTTTCCAAATTCAATCAGTCATGTCCAATTTAACAAATACCATCAAACTTGCATTTGTGATTTTCTTATCTAATAGCTGTGGTAGAGTGGGGGGCCGACGAGAGAGGTAATATTTAAGAGGTGAATGAATATTATAACATTTGAAATTAAGAGAAGGATGATGAAGATTGCTTATATGTCATTAAGAGCAATTTGGAAAGATTTTATGGGGGATAATCGAAGAAGAAAGAGCATTGTCGTGGTGTTTTTTTTCTTAGAAATAAAATGACCCTTCTAGCTCTTTCAATGGACCATATTAATAGACTTAACATTTAATTTGGACAGAGTTTGTTAAATTGGGTACGACTGATTAAATTTGGAAAGCTTAAGGGGCATTTTGATGAAATTGAAAGTTTAAGGACTAACATGAAGTTGCCCTTAAACTTCAATGGAGTAAACTGAATTTAATTCTATTTTTAACATGATAATGTCATAGGTTTGGTCGATTTGGAATGAGAGGATCGTTTCAATTTTTAACTGAATTACATGAGAGGAAATTACATTTTTGAAAATAATAATAATGTTAATGTTCATAATAATAATAATAAGAAAATTGAGTCCACTCTAAGCCTAAATAATTATGTTCATCAATATTGATTGCTTACAGTATAAAACAAACATATTGTAATTTGAGTTTGGTTTATGACTAATTACTTCAATCATTAACTATTTTTTTTCCTATTTAGTTTAACTATGAACTAAAAAAACAAGCAATTGTTTTATCTTAATAAAGTTGATAGTGCAAAGACGATAGCCCTGATATTGTGAATGTATATATGTTGTATATATTTCAATGATTTCTATCAGTTTTTCAAAATATTAGTTTTAACAGTGTATATGAGTGTTTGTATGTCAATTAATCTAGATTTGGTTTCAAATTTAAGTTGAGTTTAGAGTTTAGTGTTTAGGACATCAATTGATTTTCTTGTTGATTCAGTTTCTCCATTCAAGTTATCACATGTATTGATTGGTGTTCCTTGCAATATTAGACATCTTTGTTAATTTAAATTTGAGGTTAACATCATCTTAATCAATTGTATTATTTTTATTTAAGTTTCATAAAATTATTATACAATATTGATCGAACTATCAAAAATTTCATAATAATTAATCTAACTATTATACCATACATAAGTTAACATAATTTCTTGAGAAAAGCTTCATGGCAGACTTCAAGAGTGGCATGGTCTCCTAGAGTTATAAAGGCCATTATAATTCCCTAATGAAGTAATCAGTTATTAAGATTCCAAGATCCTTTGTAATAAACCATAGCCAACTATAAAGGCTAGTATCTTTCTGTTGTGATTGATGCGCTTCAATAAAGCTCACAGACCGACCAGTACTGCAATGCCAGGCACGAGTAGGCTGATATAATGATTATAGCCAACAACAATTGGAGTACTACTGGACCATTTCCTTATCTACAATCTGATTAAAGTTACAAAATTCAACTGAGTAGGTGAGGGTAGCTGGTATGGTTAATCTGAGTGTTAAAATGATTAGCTGAAGATCAAACTGAAGAATCAACCTCAGCTAGATAGTAATGATCAGATTACCAGATTCTATATACACCAAAAAAAATTGACCACTGCAAGAAAGATATAGGAGTTTGCTAATACATTACTAAAGAACAGAAGAAAGATGGAGAAAGGTATATTACTATTTCATGATCGTTTCATTACAATGACCTTAGTTATATATAGAATAGCTGTGATCTTGTATGGAAATACATTGTGATTTATGCATTGAATCCCTTTGATTTAGGATCACACAAATTGCTGCATTGATTTAGGATCACACAAAAATTGCTGCATATCAGGCATCAATTGACAGAGAGATTGATGCCTGTTACTTGTCTGTTCATCATTCCCCCGCAAGCTGAGAGGCCAGACACGGACTGGAAGCTTGGATACAAGAAACCGAAAGCGTTGAGTGGACAAACCTTTAGTGAAGATATCTGCTGTTTGATCAGAAGTTGAAACATACGATATAACCAATTCCTGTCGAACAACTTTCTCTCGTACATAATGGTAATCAACTTCAATATGCTTCGTTCTAGAATGAAATACAGGATTAGATGCCAAAGATATGGAGCTGATATTGTCGCACCATATTCGTGGACAAGAAAGAAATATGTTGAGATCACAAAAGATGGACCGAAGCCATGAAATTTCAGCTGCAGTGTAAGCAAGTTGCCGGTATTCGGCTTCAGCACTGGACCTTGAGACTGTTTTATGTTTCTTGGAACTCCAAGAAATTAAATTCGCACCAAGATACACACAGAATCCCCCTGTGGAGTGACGATTGTCCGGATCGCCAGCATAATCAGCATCAGAATAAGCAACTAACTTTAGAGTACCTGGCTTATAAATCAACCCATGATCTATAGTAAACTTCAAGTATCTGAGGATCCTTTTCACTGGGGATAATACTTCACAAGGGCGAGGTTCACAAGGGCGAGGCTCTTTTTCTCCTATCCGTGGCCCATTCCCTTCCAGTGGATCTCCATTCCGTGGCCCATTCCATTCCAGTGGATCACGTGGATCTTCCATTTTGGGCCCTGCACCAACCCCAAATACTGGTCAGTCCTTTTTCAATAATGGCCGAATTCAATGTCAGATTTGCTCAAGAACTGGTCATTCTGCTATTGACTGCTTCAATCGGATGAACTTATCATTTGAGGGTCGTGTTCCTTCTTCTCGGCTCACCGCCATGACTGCTCAACAATCTCCCTTCTCTGAGACTTGGCTGACTGACACAGGGGCAAATTCTCATGTCACCCCCAATCTAGGTAATATTGACTCTCATAAACAGTACAAAGGTCTCGATAATCTTGGTGGTATTAATACTGATTCTGGTTTGTCAATTAAAAATATTGGTTATTCTAAACTTTAATTTTCCACATCCTCTTTTCATCTTAAAAATATTCTTCATTGTCCCTCCGCCTCAACAAATCTTCTTTCTGTTAACAAGTTTACCATTGATAATCATTGTTATTTTATCTTCTATCCTAACTATTTCTGTATTAAGGATCTGAAGACAGGGAAGATGCTCTACCTCGTGAAGAGTGAGAATGGTCTTTATCCATTCCGGTTCTCTTCACCAAACTCCAAGCCTTCTGGTTCGTTAGCTTTTGTCGGTGTTCGTGTCTCAGCAGCCACTTGGCATTCTCGCCTTGGTCATGCTTCTTCTCCAGTTGTTTCCAAAGTTCTCTCTAATAAAGCCGTACCTGTTCTAGGATCCAGCGAATTCCCTTTCTGTCACTCATGTCCATTAGGGAAGAGTACGAAACTCCCTTTTCAATTATCAAATTTTGTCTCCACATTTCCATTAGAAATAATACATTCGGATGTTTGGTGTTCACCTGTTATTTCTCATCAAGGTTTTAAATATTACGTACTCTTTGTCGATGATTTTTCACGGTATTCATGGATATATCCAATGAAACAAAAGAGTGAAGTCTACCAACTATTCATCACATTTCGTACTCATGTCGAAAAATTATTTACCTGTTCTATCAAAATACTTCAATGTGATGAAGGTGGTGAATACAAAAATCGTGTTTTCCAATCTTATTTGTCCAATAATGGAATTTTTCAAAGATTTTCTTGTCCAAAACATCCAGAACAAAATGGTTTGGCCGAACGTAAACACCGACATATTGTGGAAACTGGACTCACTCTTATGGCTCATGCCCACATGCCAACAACTTATTGGGTTGATTCTTTCAATACTGCAGTATACATCATCAATCGTCTCCCCTCTCGTCTTCATAACTATGTTTCTCCTTATGAAAAACTTTTTCATCGTGTTCCTCAATATCATTCTTTCAAAGTTTTTGGGTGTGCATGTTTTCCATATCTTCGTTCAAATACCTCTTCAAAATTACAACTTCGTTCTAAAGGTTGTATTTTTTTGGGATATTCCTTGAATCACCAAGGTTATCGTTGTTTTGATCCTTCTTCTGGACGTGTGTTACTGTCTCGTCACGTAATTTTCGATGAATCTAGTTTTCCCTTTTCTGATCTACCTTCCAATATGATCCCATCTCCAAGTCAATCCTCAGATTACTCTTTCTTATTTTTTGGGGCAATGCCATCATGCACATCAGCTCCTATACCTTTCACCTCTCCAGGACCATCTCCTTTAATCACCTCTACTTCTTCACCCGTTCAACCATCTCCTTCTCCAGTTCTGAACCCTATTCATACTCCCACTCCTGTACTTAACCTATCCCCAAATTCTTCTTCCACACAGACCTCTTATCCAACTTCTTCCCCAATTCCAACTGCGACAGATTCTTCTTCTTCTCCTTCCACTATGACTCCACCCACAGACTCAACTAATATTAATCCACCACTATTATCTTTACCTTTGTCATCACAGGTTCATGATCAGGACGGTATTGTTACTCGGAGCAAACATGGAATTAGCAAACCCAATCTTCGGTATGCTATGCACTCTACTCTTCTTGCTCTGCCTATTGAACCAACTTCTTATTCTCAAGCAGCAAAATATCAAGAGTGGCGTGACGCCATGGGCAGTGAGTTCAACGCGTTATTACAGGCAGGTACTTGGACATTAGTTCCTCCATCTTCCTCCATGAATATCCTCCCGAATAAATGGGTATTTCGAATCAAGAAACGTTCTGATGGCAGTATCGAGAGATATAAGGCTAGACTTGTAGCTAATGGTTTTCATCAACAGGAAGGCCTTGATTATACAGAGACCTTCAGTCCAGTCGTCAAGCATTCAACCATTCGTTTGGTTCTTGCTCTTGCCGTTAGTCATCGCTGGCCTATCAGACAATTGGATGTCCAAAATGCGTTTCTACATGGGTATCTTACTGAGGATGTCTTTATGAAGCAGCCTATTGGGTTTGTTGATCCCAAATTTCCGAAGCATGTTTGCAAGCTAAATCGATCATTATACGGCCTAAAACAGGCTCCTCGTGCTTGGTTTCAGTGCTTCTCTGATTACTTAGAAGAACTTGGCTTCATGGAATCAAGGGCAGATTACTCAATGTTCACTTTCAATGACAAAGGTGTATATCTCATTCTGCTGATATATGTGGACGACATTCTTATTACGGGTAACAGCACTTGAACTGGGACAAGTGTGGCACGTGGATCACCATTGTACCGATATTGTCCCAACTTAACCACCTTTAAGGTGTTGGGTTTTAATCACAAAAGGCCTCGGTACAATTGAATACAATTCATCCACTTATAAGTTATATTTTATTTGTCCCTTTTCTGATGTGGGATCTTTCCTCTCCAACACTCCCCCTCACGTGCAATCTAACTTTTTAGGTTGACACGTGAAATTCATTCAGTCCAATTCCCACATCGGAAATCGGTACATTCATGCGGTCCAATTCCCATTTTGGAAATTGGGGTATGCGATCCAAGACCCACTGTAGGCACTTGGTATGGTATGGGCCAATCAGAATTTTTCTGACGGCAATTTGATTCGATGAACCCAAATTTGAGCTCATTATGATGGGAGACTTTCCCCCGTTACGTTGGGAGAATAATTGAAGAGAGACCCGCTCTGATACCAACTTGAACTGGGACAAGTGTGGCACGTGGATCACCATTGTACCGATATTGTCCCAACTTAACCATCTTTAAGGTGTTGGGTTTTAATCACAAAAGACAAACGACGGAGGACACTTGTTCGTGCCGTCAACAAAGCCCCAGAGTTTGCGACTTTTCAAGATTGGAGTTATTTGGGCAAGCCACAGTGGGTAATTGGTTCGATCAAGCTTGATCGTGAGAAAGTTGGTTACAGATGAGACATTCTCAATGGTGGAGGAGGAGGATAAGGCCATCGGAAAGCTGGTGGGAGGGAATAGAGAGAAAAAAAAACTATTGAAGAAGAAGATTGGATCTTTGAGGCTCTGATACCATAAAGAACAGAAGAAAGATGGAGAAAGGTATATTACTATTTCATGATCGTTTCATTACAATGGCCTTAGTTATATACAGAATAGCTGTGATCTTGTATGAAAATACATTGTGATTTATGCATTGAATCCTTTTGATTTAGGATCACACAGATTGCTGCATTGATTTAGGATCATACAAAGATTGCTGCATATCAGGCATCAATTGACAGAGAGATTGATGCCTGTTACTTGTCTGTTCATCAATTACAACGTAGCATATAACATAACATAAGTAGCTAATTTTTAAAACAATCATGACAATCTTAGTAGTCCTGAAGCAACAAGTAGATGCCCAGAAGCAGCAACAACCTCAAACCCTGACACCCAAAAACTTAAACCACTAACACTCAACCCATACCAACACAAACCCAGCTTAAAACATAAGAGAAAAAAATACCAAATGGACCTGCATTTTCAAAAAAACACTTCACCTTCTGCAGCGAGTGATCCTAGAGCAGCCTCTGGAGTAAGGATGAACTGGGCCTCTAGCTTTGAAGCAGTTGTTGGTGTAGTAAGACCTCCCGGACCGAGGAGGGCATGGGATCCTATTCGCCGAGAGCGCACCATAAGAAATGTAGTACCTCATCCTCCTCCAGAACAGAGATCTACGCCCGTAACCATTCCCTACATCCTCATCGTCCTCGCTATCCTCGTTGAATTGTTGATACATTGTCATTTCGGCAGCAAGGTCCAAATTGTCGGTAACCAGCTTCACGCTCGCCTCGTCGGGTTGGGCCCTGGCAGAAAGGCCCAGAACGAGGAGGGCGAGAAAGAAGCAGAGGAGACAGTGAAGAAGAGATGAAGAAGCCATTGAAGTTGAGAGAGAAGGGAAGAGATGGGTAATAAGAAGGTAAGTTGGAGTTTGGGGGTTTTGAACTGAGCTCTGAAATCTAAGGCGGATTTTGGGGGTTAGAGCAGGACAAAGGGGGCCGCGGGTCACATGCGAGTGGAAGAGAAAGGCGAGAGCCAGCTGTGAGCTTCATCAATGTAACAGTGAAGGGGTGAGGGAGGGTGGTTTGGTGTGGGAGGGTGTAGGTTATGGGTGATGGATGTTGGTGTGAGATTGTATATGATTGGGGTTTTGCTCACTTGGTGGGGTCTTGTGGAGAGTGGCTTGGTTTGGTTGGTGGGAGTAGCTTTGGGAGGGTGTGGCGCGGGACAGGCAAATGTGACCAACAGTCGGGTATATAATACAGGCTAGAGATACGACAATGGTGTTGGTGCTAGATTACGCGGCTAGTCGTCATATGTCTATTTCTTGCTTTGAGTTTGTGTCGTTTAAAGCAAGAACTAAACTATAGTTTTTTTTTTCAAACATTATTCATCTTAATGATATAATACGTAAATTAAAGTATTCTAATGAGGTAAACAATCCTTAATGATATTCTTTTGAGTAATTTTTCCTTTGTTTCATCACTCCTTTGATTCAACTCCAAAATTGATGATTTTGATCAGGTGCATGTGTTTGGTGAGATGATAAGACAATGGCTTCTTTTTAGGCCAGTTGAAACATTTCAGAAATGACCACCCATTGAAAAGCTTGTAAGATTGAATCCCATTAAGCTCGTGGGCTAACTGGGCTTCCCTAAAACATGACCTTATTTCAGAATTTTGTTGGATCAAGAGCAAAATCATTTGGGAAGTGGGCTTCCATGGCCTATGTAAATATTGGTCCATGCGTATTGGCACATATCATCATTTAGGTTTGTTTACTGGCAGCTTACCACTTTCCTTGGTGCAGGACATGGTTAACCAATTGTGGATGATCAAAGGATCCTGGTCAACCACTAGTGTGTGCATGATTTTAATTCAATTAATTGAGAGCTAATAGTACTGACATTAGAACACTAAGATCAATAGGTGCAAAAGAAGCTGCTACATTATGTTGTTTGTTTTGTTTAATGATTATTGTCGTTGCCAACGTCAGTCACTTTGCGGCACGCGGCCGTTGGTGCTGCATCGACGCGTTCATGGTTTAGTGATTAGGTTAGGTTGGGTCTTTAGTTTTCTAGTTTAGACTTGGCTCTATTTTCTAGTGGGTTAGTGTGTAGTGTTTTCCGTCCACAATATAGATTTGGGTCTTTACCTCTTTAATTCTTAATATTTTTTTTTTGGAAAAATTTTAAGAACAATACACGACAAATGATCCAGGTACTCCTAATTTTAGTGTTTCAAGTTTTAAAATAATCATAACGATACATGAACTTGTAATCTCAATCGTAAATATGTACATACCGTTAGATTTTCCATTGTCCGAAGAAAGATTGGAAGTAAAATTGTGCGAAAAAAATGGCAAGCGAGTCAATAGAGCAGATGGTCTATGTATTTTATGGAATAATGATATTAGCTTGCTGCTGTCGTATAGCTCTAGTCATATTGATGTAGTAGTCAAGGAGGACAGTGGAAAGCAAACTTGGAGATTTACTGGTGTGTATGGTCAACCTAGAGCTGAGAATAGGCATTTAACATGAGAGCTTATTAAGAAGCTTGGAAGTGAAGGTGATGGTCCATGGTTTTTAGAGGGTGAATTTAATGAGGTTCTGAGCTTCATGGAGAAGAAAGGTGGGCAAATTAGGGCAGAACGACTGATGGATGGGTTTCGAGCTGCACTAGGTTTTTGTGGACTTAAGGATTTGTACTACACAGACCCCCCATTTACTTGGAGAGGTAATAGACATGGAGAAGAGGTGAAAGAGCGTCTTGAGATTTGTCGTCGATGCAGAGTGGATGCGGATGTTTCCTGGACTAAAGGTTATACACCTACTCCTTAGTGATTCGGATCACCTCCCAATCCTCATACAAATTTTAAAAAAGAAGACTAGGCGTAAAAAAAGGAGGAAGAAATTCCGGTTTGAGGAGTTTTGGCTCTGAGAGAAGGATGTGAAGGAGATTGTGGAGGCCAGCTGGTAGAGTGGTACCGGGCATAGCCCGTTACGAAGGTATGTAACTAGATCACAAATACACGAGACTTATTGTTGAGTTGGAGCAGGACTTGTTTTGAGGTTATTCAAGATAAGATAAAGTCGGTTAGAGAGAAGCTAGTTCAATTTTACGATACAACATTATCCTCTCCTTATTCGGAGGATAGAGTGGAGTTGGAAATGGAATTACAGGAGCTCCTATCTCAAGAACAATCTTTCTATAAACAACGTTCCAGGGTGCTTTGGCTAGCCGAAGGTGATCTTAACACGAAGTATTTTTCACCAAAAACCCTCGAATAGAAAAAAGAAACATGCTCAAGGGGCTATATAAGGAGGATGGCACTTGGTGCACTAATGAGTATGAGATGGAGGAGATTATATTGAGTTACTACCAGAAATTGTTCACGTCTTCAAACCCTCAAGTGCTAGATGAAGAGTTACCGTTTGTGTCGAGTGTAATCTTAGATGATGTAAATAGGAGTTTGAATGGAACTATCACTCAAGAGGAAGTCGTCCAAGCCCTAAATCAAATGCACCCGAGTAAGGCTCCAGGAACGGATGGCTTTTCTCCAGATTTCTACCAATAGTTTGGGAGATTGTCGGCATGGATGTGATTGGTGCGGTGAGAGAATTCTTAAACTCAGAAGAGCTGCTTAGGGAGATCAACTGTGCTTCGGTTACTTTAATTCCAAAGGTTAAGACTCTGGAATATGTTGAGACGTTACGGCCTATATCTCTATGCAATGTCATCTACAAGCTCGGCTCCAAGGTTCTGGCAAATAGGTTAAAACCTTTGTTGGATGAGATCATATCACAACAATAGAGTGTCTTCGTTCTCGGTCGACTTATCTCAGACAACTCTTTACTTGCTTTTGAAATGTCTCATTGCCTTAAGCGGCACCAAATGGGTAATGTCGGTTTCTGTGCGCTCAAGCTTGACATGAGTAAGACCTATGATAGGGTGGAATAGAGTTTTTTGGAGAAGGTCCTAGAAAAACTAGGGTTTTGTGGCAACATGCTTCGTTGGATAATGTTATGTGTTCGAACAGTGTCATACTCTTTTCTAGTGAATGGAGAGCCTTGTGGAAACCTAATCCCAAATCGGGGATTGAGACAGGGTGATGCAATCTCACCCTACCTCTATATCCTTTGTGCTGAAATCATGTCTAGGTTGATAAAGGAAGCTGAGGAACAACAGGATTTACAGGGATTTAGGGTTTGCATAGTTGCGCCACCTATCAGCCATCTTTTTTTTGCCGATGATTAACTTATCTTCACAAGAGTCGAAGAAAACGATATGAGTTGCTTACATGAGATCTTTGTGAAGTATGAAAAGCCAACGAGACAGAAGGTCAGAACCCACCCCTAATTAAACTAATTTAACCCCAAGTAAATCATATGCGGACCATCTCAAGGGAACTTCTTACCTAAACCCCCTTGAAATGGACAACCCTTCCTACAAACCAACTCAGCAAAACCATGAATAATTTAAATCAACCCTAACTCCTGGAGTCATCCTGCTTCCAAATCACAACTACGCTTCATCGACCTATTCAACTATCTAAGTTGGGGTAATCAGAGCAATCTACATGGAATTGATACCTAAATAAACATGCGAGCAACAATGGATTGATTGACTATGCCTCGACTTCTGTACGTACGGCCTCCTTTCAGGAACCCTGTAACACTGGGCATTTGAAAAAGAAGGGTACATGGAAAACATTTAAAAACATTAGCGTGAGTGAACAAAAATAGAATATGAAAAGATAAATTTCTTTTAATGTTCTCTCTTTGATTTACCGAAAATCCTTATGCATGTAACCATTAAAAACGATTAAATAATATAATAATAATTCTCTTGGCTCAAATCCATAATTAAAAAGCGAGGAATTAGTTTCACCATGACCACGAGAAAACAACTGATCAACTTTAATCCACAAGAGGGCCTTCTGACCAACTACCACCGAAGATGGTCGTGACCGGCTCTATTTGGGAGGGTCCTTCCGACCAGCAACCACCGAAGATGGTCTGACCAGCTACAATCCGGAGAGGGTACATGCTATCCATATATAGAACTCACTAATTGGTGGCCTGAGGAGGGAGAATTTCGATCTAAACTTTACACTGTACACTCAGTAAACAAATCCACATTTTGAACAAATCACGGCGAGATAGGTCGAAAAGCTTACCTAAAATTGAAGAAGACTCAGAGGCAGTCATTTTGAGAACGGTGCGGCGGCCTGAGATGGCCTGACGACGGCGCTATGGCAGCTAGAAGTTCCGGCAGCGGGGAGAGAGAGAATGACAGGGTGAAAAATCTAATTTTTCACCCCGGTAACTCCTATTTATAGTCATTTTACCGCACATTAACTTTACATTTTTGCTTATAACTTTTAAATACGAACTCCGATTTGAGCGCTACATGTCCATGAACTCGTATCGACGCGCTCTAAGATTTTCATAGATATTTTCCCAAATTATAGATCCTATGAAAAGTTAACTCTGTAACCCCTTACGGTAAAACAGTTACTACAAATGGTAAGAGACCAAAGTAACCAATCATAAAATAATTCTAGGATCGAGATGTGACAATTCTCCCCACCATGTAAAAATTTCATCGTCAAAATTTCTATACTCGAAGTCCAACACAGGGGGGATAGTACCACTTAAAAATAATATTATTGTTCTCAAATATCAACTTCTTTCTGAGAACTCTCTTGAATCGCCTCCCGAACAAAATTGTCATAACCATGTACACCTTCTTTTTACGATCAACATCCTTACTGATCATCTTTTTAAGAAAATTTTCAATACTAGTCGGAAGGCTATTGACCTAAGATGTAAGGAAATAGACTTATTCACGTAACGTGAACTTACGTGTCACTAGGCATCCAATATAATCCTAAGGGTACCCAACATATTCCATAAACTTATGTAACTTAGACACATGTCACATTTATCTAAAGCAGCACTCCTTTCTATGTGGATAACCTTCAATACTCTCTATTTTCTGATGTCCGACCACTCTTCTTAGGTCAACATTAAAGCGTTTAAAATCTTACCTCTGATTACAATAATTTTCTCTTAATTCATTAATCATACTAAATTACCAAATTCTTACTATACACCATCACATTTATGAGATGGAATACGACACTGCCTACCAATAATGCAGCAACTGTAATCCTCGCGAAAATATGTTTTTCACGAAAAGTTTGTCATGTACTGAAAATATTCTTTGGCAACAACTTCTTGTTGCCTAAGCCAGATCATAATCACCCATGGGCTTGTCCACGTCTTTCCACTCGCTGGAAACAGCTAACCCGAACGAGGGCAAAATTCGTTACAATCACCCGGTTCAAACCTCATGACGTCAAGCAACAACTCGTCAACAAACTATTCAATAACTTGGCATCGAAGCCAATCGTTAACACGCTATAGCTACAACATTCACACATGCTTATAGCGATCAGCTAACCCTTCAATCAAACCGATTGAGAATTCGTGCCCTGTAAAACTGATGCGTCTAGAATATCCTATTCTGTAGACATAAGGACCCAAAAGAGTTACTCTTCAAGGAAATTTTAATGCAAAACTACGTTAAACTCTTTTTAAATGTCCACACTAATAAAACAAGTTCGGATTCCTCACTTCTCAAACAAAACTACAACTCGTAAGACTTAATTGGCGTCTTACATACAACGACAATCAACTTATAAAGTCTCAAAAGTTGATAATACTCTTTATCACTACGCTACTCTCGCCCATCACATAATGAAGTTATATTAAACTTAAATTGGGCAATATCGAGACATCAATCCACTCGATGAGACGCCACGAGTCTCATCATTCTCTACGCTGAGCCTAGGATGACGCACAACTGCGAAACCCAACTTAATCTAAAATTCTGAATCAGAGAAAACGTCATTAGGGCCATAATACCAACGGAGTCATCAACAATATCAATATCACTAAGCCTGGACAACCACCAGCTTTCTTTTACTTCAAGTGACATTTTCAACAATCTTTGACGTCGTATCACTGACCGAAAGTCACACTTATTATCCTACCTCCGTTACTATTACTAAGTCTGACAACCGACTAAGATTCGACGACATATACTCAAATCATATACACCTCCCACGTGCTTCTACTACGCGTAATAAAATTTCTAGCTCGGAATTCTATCACCCTACACGTGCAACGAACACCAAATCACTTTTCATTAGACAAAATAGTTTCCATTCAGGAACCATCATCACCAACTAGGTTTTGTCATCTTGCAAATCTGATATCTCAGCAAAAGTCAAATTCCACGTCCACTCTCGGCTCCAGCTCGAGAGGAAATCAAATTCTAACTTCAAACTCAAAAGTCTTGTACCTCACCAACATTTATTAATAGTCTAATTAGGACAGTAACCAGGATAATACGTCAACATCATGATTCGTCCAATTGCCGTAACCCAGATTGATGACTACAACCGCAAACAACAATGACCTCACAAGTCAATCCTAGATCAATATGGGATTCCACCACAATACGATCCCTAGAAAGATCTTTGCTCTACTTAACATTAAATCTTCCACCTTCACTAATGAATCTCTTTATAACCCTTAACTCATGATACTTCTTAAATCAATAAAGAAAACATTTCTCCTACTCACACAGTTCATACTCACTGTAAAACAGACAATTAATAAACCGAACCTCGCATTCTTACTGCATTAAAACACTTGTGGCTCCCAGATTTATTACTCAATCATACCTCAATTCACATAGGGTTACCACTTAATTAACCACAACCTCTGACTTGCACTCTGCAGTCAAGTCTACACTATACCCGGACACCAGCAAACCATCCAGAAACTCAATCCAATCTGTGAACAATATCATATGTCTATAGAATAGTTTCAGCCAATTAGCTTAATACTAGCTGATGGACACATATTCAACATGCTCCAGCGGCTCAGGCCGAGCCGCAGGAGTCTTCTCCTGCGAGTATAGCCGCGGAGGCCTTCACTCATTTCAAGCACGTTCTTCTGCTGATCACCGATCGCAATCCTTATCTCTCAGAAGCAACGAGACAGGTAAATTCTCATTTTTTACTATTAACTTTTCACCGAGTTGGTTTCAGTGCTTTGGTTTTTGTGACTCATGTTGGGGTTTTGAACAGGCTATAGCTACATCTGCTGCTTTGGCGAACAAGTATGGAGCTGACATTACTGTTGTAGGTACGGTTTACTGGAACAGTAAGATACTAGATAGAGCCATTTTCATTATGTAAAGTTCATGTTTGATACAATTTGTATTTCCTTTGTTTGCAGTTATTGATGAGAAGCAGAAGGAATCGATCCCCGAGCATGAAACACAACTTTCGTCCATCTGTTGACATCTCTCTCAGGGTTTGTTTTCCAACTTTGATATGAGTTATGAAGGTTTTTGTTGTTGATAATGTGAATTTGACACATCAACATACACAAACGCTATCTAGGCATGTTCTGTAGGCAATTTCTTTTGCGTACTTGTCTCAGGGTAAGTTGATATATATGAGTGAATGAAAAGTTGCATATGGAGTACAACACACACCAATATTTATTTGGGAACGTCGTCCCTTTTTGTTAATATGCTCACCAAACACTAACCCTAATGAAGAAATACTCTCTCAATCAACCGGAAAATTCATTTTTCGAAATCATCGCAAGACATTCTCACCGTAATGCAACTGATTAATAAACCACTTTTCGCGACTCTCTTGCCACAACTCAAAACATGAGGCTCTAAGATTTTTCGCTAAATCGAAACCTAGATCAAGTAGGGTCACTACTTAATTGACCCCTAACTACATATTACTATGGATTCTTCATTCCTCTAAGGATTCTGATAAAATTATATCAGGATCTTATCCTTCAGACACTAATGTCCATACTCCGCAGACTTGAAATTTGAGGATACTACCCATTACTGAAGTGGAGATAACTTATGTATCCTGAAACACGCCACATCGCAATACTTCGATCAAAGAATATAATCGATTATTCGTTTCACAAACCCGGAATACCAACCTGAAATTTTCACTTTCAAATTATAGAGTATACACTCCATAACTTTAATAACTGTGAAGGCTTCCTAAAATTGTAGCAACTTCGCATTCTCCAAAACACGTCACCACAAGAACTTTAGTCCAACTTGCCTAAACAACAATAAAGTGGGTGAATAAAGCTAGTCACCCATTTCAAAAGAAATGATATTCATAATCCACTTCCACCACAAATTCAAGGCTTATGAGAATAATCCCTTGGCAATACCGCCTGAAATAATTATGACATACTACTAGTCCATGATATAGTGGGCTTTGTTCCCCTGCAACCTCTTCCTCAAATTCCATACATCTAACTCAACACGCATTAGATTACTCGCTATTGACTTTTTTAAAGTCTCTTAGCTTTGTCACAAGTTGGAATGACCACTACCGTTTAACTTCTGACCTATCACATAAATAAGGCTTTACTAAAAACATCCAACACAATAGAAGTCTGACCTTCGATTCCAACTATCTTGGAGATCATACCATGACCTCATAATTAAAATGCTTATCCGACCAATGTCACCCTCGTCAATCAAAGATTGATCAAAAGTCAACACATGAGTGACACCTTGCAATTTCTGAAATTCCTTGATAGTGACTAAGCAATCAGCTCGTCACACAATACTCATTTTCCAAAATACTTTCACTATACAAATTTCCACTCTCTTTATGCATCAATAACCACAACTACATCAAAATCATTTCGCTTTTCACCCTGAAAGAGCAACATAGATTGATACCAAGACGTAATATCATATTTTCAAAATTTCTGCCTTTGATCAATCTATCTGACACCTCCAGTGCATAATCCAATATTTCAATTACTAAAAATACACATCAAATGCGCAACCTTGCACTTAAATCAAAATCTAATCAAATAAATGATTCATAAGTCCTCAACTCATATCCTTTATCCATATTCAAATACCCGGTCAGAGTTCAATAACTCATAAGATCATAGTAGATAATTTACCTTTCACTTACGGATACTCTGAGAGATCGACGTACTGAGACATAGTCTTATAGATTCAAATATTTATGGAACCACCTGATTCTCAAGAAGTATTAACTCATATTCTAATAAACACTAAGCGTCCAAAGTATAAAATGTCGATAGATCCACCGCGGCCGAACCGTAACTCTATAGACACTAAGTCCTACCAAGTACATGAGGTAGTAACAGGAAACGATAACCTAATGCTCTGATACCAACCGTCATGACCCACCCCGAGTTAAACCCCTTTAACCTAAAGAAAATCTTACGGGGACCACCTCAAGGGAACATTTTACCGAAACCCCCTTAAAATAAACAACCCTTTCTATAAACCAACTCAGCAATACTATGAATAATTTAAATCAACCCCCAACTCAAAATGTCATCCTGCTCTCTAAATCACAACTATGTTTCTTCAACCTATTCAACTATCTAAGTTAGTGTAATTAGAGCAATCTACATGGAAGTGATACCTAAATAAACATACGAACAACAACGGATTGATTGAATATGCCTCGACTTTTGTACGCACGACCTCCTTTCAAGAACCCTGCAACACTGGACATTTGAAAACGAATGACTCAGGAGAAAACATTTAAAAATGATTAAATAATGAAAAGATTAATCAAATATGAAAAGATAAATTTCTTTTAATGCCCTCCTTTTGATTTACCGAAAATTCTTATGTACACAACCATTAGAAAACGATTAAATAAAATATATAACAATTCTCTTAGCTCAAATCCAAAATTAAAAATTGTGAAGTTAGTTTTACCATTACCACGAGAAAATAACTGACCAGCTCTAATCCACGAGATGGTCTATTAACCAGCTCTATCGAGAGATAGTCCATTGACCAGCTCTATTAGGAAGGGTCCTTCTGACCAGCTATCACCGAAAATGGTCCTGACCGGCTCTATCCGGGAGGGTCATCCCGACCAGCTACCACCGAATAGAGTCTAACCAGCTGCAATCCGGAGAGGGTAACATCTTCATCTGGAGAGGGTACCATCTCCATCCGGAGAGGATCCATGCTAGCTAGCAATACATATATATAAATATACTTGAAAATCCCTATAGTGAATTAAATCAAAATCTCAGTCAAAACACCAATGACTTCCCAAAATATATTGGATTTAAAACATTCCCAGGCATTCGAAACCAGTTCCCTGACTTTACATTAAATCATTAAAATCCAAGAGCCAAGTTTCTCCATTTTAAAATATCATCCCCCTCCATAACCTAAAATGGTGAAAACGATTTAAAATCATATTCCGGAAAAATTATTTAAAACCCACGGGAAATGTATGAACTTCTTTCCTAGCTCACTTATCTTTAAAAAATAATAAATCTCCAATTTTCCCATAATCACCAAAAACTCAACATGGAGGAAATTTTCATAATTAAAAGAGAAACTTAATAAAAATTTGTTGCATGCAAAATATTTAAAAATAAAAGTCCACTCACACACTTAGGCCTTAGCCTGACGAAAACCCGAATTCCGTTTAAGCAAAATCTCCACAACATGAGCCTCTTCGCGTCCTGTTCAACAATTAATATTAATTTTTCAGACGCTAGAGTAATAATTAAATAATATAAGCGTACACATTAATGAGCGTACAACTCGCTCATCCTCTCCACACTTCTTAAATTGTCAACCGAAAATTTCTGACCTTCATCAATAACTTAGAACTCCTTAAGATATTTCTTAAACTTAATCGCCAATAATCGATGACCGAAATAATATTTATTATCCGCCAATAATATTAAACATTGAAAATTCCACAACCTAACCAAAACCTCTCCTAAAATTATAATCTTCATACCAATAAATTCCTCTTATTTAATACTATTTTTCTGTAGAAAAATCTTCCTAAAAAGTGGCAGCTTCGCCTCCGGCGGAAGCCGACTGGCAGGAATTCCGGCCAAAATTCTGACCATCTCCAATCGTCACCAAATTTTAACAACAGCTTCCTCTTATCATTTTGAACAACTTCCTAGTTCAACTCGAAGACCAATTCAGCCTCTAACTAGGTCAATCGAAAAATATTGAAAAATCTGAAATTTTTAAATATAAAAACTTCAAATCGTCGATTCTCCCTCCACATTCCAAATCAATCCACCAAACTTTAGGGGTGTTTAGTACTCCTAAAACCCAGTCTATCCATATATAGAACTCACCAATTGGTGGCCTAAGGAGGTAGAATTTCTATCTAAACTCTACACTATACAGTCGGCAAATAAATCAACATTTTGAAAAAATCACGACGAGATAGGTTGAAAGCTTACCTAAAATTGAAGTAGACTCAGAAGCGGTCATTTTGAGACCGGTGCGGTGGCTTGAGATAGGCTGACGGCGGCGCTGTGGCGACTGGAAATTCCGACTGCGGGGGAGAGAGAGAGAATGAAAGACCGGGTGAAAAATCTGATTTTTACCCTGGTAACTCCTATTCATAGTCATTTTACCGTACATTAACTTTACATTTTTGCTTTTAACTTTTACATACGAACTTTGATTTAAGCATTCTACGTGTCCACGACATCCTCTACGACATTCACACAGAGCTTTTTCTCAAATTATCGATCCTATGAAAAGTCAACTCTGTGACTCCTTACGGTAAAACAGTTACTACAAATGGTAAGAGACCAATTTAACCAACCGTAATATAATTCTAGAATCAGGATGTGACATAGAAAATCAACAATGAGAAAAGTAGTGTGTGTTTTAGTAAAAATGTCCCGCTTTACAAGCAAGAAGAGCTGGCGACAATGCTGGGGGTGCGTTGAGTTCCAAAGCATGAGAAATATCTTGGCCTCCCTACTTAATTGAGCTACTCAAAAGATGGTGCTTTTCGTGTCTTGATTGATAGGATGAGGAAGCGTAGTTCAGGATGGAGAGACAAAACACTAAGTGGTGCAGGGAAGGAAGTATTAATCAAGGCCATCATTCAGTTGATCCCGACTTATGTGATAAGCTGTTTTGAATTACCGAGGCATCTATACAACGAAATGCATCGTCTGATGACAAGATTTTGGTGGAGTGAGTGTGGAGATGATAGAAAAATACATTGGCTAGCTTGGGAGAAACTTTGTACGCCAAAATGGGAAGGAGGGCTAGGCTTTAGGGATATGCATGTGTTCAATAAAGCCCTCCTAGCTAAACAAGACTGGAGAATGCTATGCAAACCTCAATCTCTAATTGCGCAGGTGTTAAGAGTGAAGTACTTTCCTACCTCAGAACTATTGTAAGCTGAGCTTGGAAAAAATGTGTCCTACACATGGAGAAGCTTATTGAAGGGTAAAGAGCTACTGGAGAAAGGAATGCGGTTTCAAGTGTGTAACGGTGAAAACATTAGGTTTTGGAATGATTCTTGGCTACCACTGCCCTACCATAAATGAAGGCACTAGCATACCATTTGCAATCCTCAATGATCCTCCTAGTAATGGAGAGGTCTGTACCATCAGTCTGTAGCGCTTGAACTAACTGTAAGTAATCCGTTTCAACTACCACATCTTGCCACTCCAAACTTCATCCATAGAACATAATTGAAAATTAGATTCAAGCAAGAATGAATCAAACTGACTCTGATCCATATAAATTCGAGAAAAACCCAAATTCAAGAAAATTAGATTCAAGGTAGAGACGTACCTTCCAAACATATCCAAACTCGCTCTTTTTTCAGAGTCAAATCAGTATCGAAGATTTGGGTGCATATCAAAACTCACCAAAACCCAATTGCAGATTGAGAACAATTTGGGTGCGGATCGAAGATTCAAGATTTGAGGCTCAGGGCTCGGCCAAAACCCAATTGCAGATCGAGAACAAGACTAATAGAGAGAGAGAGGGAAACTCACAGACTAAAAGAGAGAAAGCTACAACTTTGAGAGGACACAAACGTGATTTGAAGCAATAGTCATGAGAGAGAGAAAAATTGAGAACGTGATTTGAGAGGCCGAGAGCAAAGAGGGTGAGGTATATGTGTCTGACCAAAAAAAGGGTGAGATAAATGTGAAGTTCAGGCTCTTCGGGCCAAACAAAAACAAAACCCGAACCGATTGAACTGCATTCAGACCAGTCCTTAGTCTTAACTGAGAATTTTATTTTTGGGCCCGACCCGATTCGGGTTTTTCAGGCCGGGTTTTCAGGCATCCGGGTTCTGACGCCCACCCTAAAACTGAGATGTTTTCATTTTTCAAATGATGGTTTTGGGTTTTGTCCATTCTATTTCTTTATATTACGTCTTCTTTTTCTCTTTCTATCTATATAATATTTTTAATCTTGTAAACTTAGACCATATTCTTAAAAACTTTGTTGTTTTTTCCTGATATGTTTTGAAAGGCTGTTTTATTTTTTTCTGTTTTTTTTCTAATACTGATTTCTTGTATTTAATTTCAATTCCTTACTTTTATCTCTTTCCAAAGAACTTTTTCTTTTGTATTTTTCTGTGTTTCCTAATTACTATTAATTTCTTTGCTTTATTCATTTCAAGAAACTTTTTGAATTTTTTGTGTTTTTGGTATGAAACGTTAGGTATGTGACACGCACGTCTCTTGTTTCATTTTCAAATCATTATAACTATTTTCATAATAAATAAATAAATAATTTCTTAAGACAAATTAAAAAGTATAATTTTATTGTCTCACTTATGTTTAAATTCTGGGCTTTGTCACTATCCTGCCTTGTGTATAAACGTCTTAGGCTGACATTGACGTATAAGTGTGTATTTATATCTCTGTTAACTGGTTCATGACATCTGACCCCTGACTTTATATATGAAGACAGGTACTGTAGCCAGTGTGCCATAGACTCCATTACATCTCCAGATTAGCATGAATGCATGATTATTTCAACGAAGAGCTACAATTGGTCCATTCTTTCATTGTTTTCATTATCATGGTTCTCCTCCTTCACTCTTCGAAAGACCAGGAGAAATCACAATTGGTCCATTCTTTCATTGTTTTCATTATCATGGTTCCCCTCCTTCACTCTTCGAAAGACCAGGAGAAATCAAAGGCTTAACAAAATGTGACTATCCTTAACTCTACAAAGAACAAGAATTCAACCTCTCTTCGAAGGCCATATTTTGAACTTTGAAGGAAAAAAGCCGTATACGACCTAGCTCATTCATTATTTCACTCCATTTTCTCGAGTGAAATGCAATTAGACGGTTTTCAACATTTTTGGGTTGGACAATATATACGATGAATGAAAAATCTTCTATATACGAAGTATTAATATAGTTTTGAATTTTAATTATTCATATGTTAAGATTTTGATGTTATCTAATAAAGTCATATATCTTAACGTCATGTCGTGTATCTACACATCATGTGTATAAGATTCTCTCATGTGATGAAATGATGCCTTTTGTTTTCATGAACGTCACTGAAATGGAGACTCAATTTGCCTATCTTTACAAATTCACCTTGTAACACAGATTTCTTATTCTGCCATACCATTATTCAAACTACCTCTTCCTCTCAAACAGATGAAACAAATGATCCATAATGTTATGTTTGCAACCTACAAGGCTAATCGAGGAAGAAGGTACCTAGTAGCTAGCTAGCTATCAATCACAAGCAATGTGAAAAATGAATGATCTCTATGGCATGCATCTTCACCCCCGTGTAACTTCCAATGAAGGATTGACTCTGCTGCTATATTCACCAAAAGGAGCAACTCCAAAAAGCGCCTCTGCGATCCATTTCGTACTTGGCAAGTTCCACACAGTTGAATTTCGAGGGCTCACTAAGATTCCCTTACTGCCTAGTTTCAACAAATACAGTACTCCAGTCTCTTCTGTTGCTTTCAGTTTCTTCATCAATAGGCACGAAAAAGATTACCTTTCGCTATGATGTTACTTTGAGAAGTAAAAGCAAGACAATCTGAAAGGCTTCCAGTCCTACAGTACCTACTGGCCTCTGCATTTTATTTGCAAGTAAATTTAAGGTTTTGCTGCGTAAGTTTCATATAGACAGAAGAGAGTGATAGCAAAGCAACTACAGAATCGGGACCACTCTCTGAGCAATCTTATTATCTTGCTCTAGATTCTTCGCGGAAGTTGATAACTTGATATGATATATGATATGATATTGATAACAATTAATTTCTGTTTCCCATCTTTCCAGTCGTTTATACTTATGCATCATTATTGATCAATCTCATTCAGCCAAGGTAAAAATCTTAGCATCTGTTTAACACAGGCAAGGTAAAAATAGTAGCATCCCAGAATGCTTATTTTAATGTGTAATACTCTTGAATATGAACCCCAGAATTCCCAGAAAGATGCCCTGGTTTATAAGTTTGGTTTGGATACCCCACCATTTTAAATTTTGACAATTAGAGAAATATCGACCTTTTAAAAAATAGATAATTTAACGGAAATTTTAATAGCAGTAAAAAAATGAGGAAATTGCCTGAAATTTGAAGAAAAACACGAAAAATTTAAATGAAATTTTAAGAGATGTTTGTTTACTATACTATATATTATATTTGAAAAGAAAATCTTAAAATATTGATCTATAGAGAGTTGTAGTAATTTAAAGTAAAAAAGTAAGTGCTGAACCATTAAATGAGCATTTTAAAACCACGTAGAAGATCTATGAGGTACAAAAATTTTGCTATATTCATCATCTCTCTGTGTGGAGTGTTCAATGTATTGTGAAGAATAATTATTAAATGATACCTCACATTTGTAGTTTTGCATGTATTGAATTATATGTCAACCATGCAGGTCAAGAGGGAATGATCGTAAGTTTTCATATTAAGAGTTGTAGTAGTCATTGGGCATCGCTTGACCTTGGTCATAACCATAATTATTAGAAGATTGTGCTTCAGACTGTGACCAGGAGTTATCATTTGATTTCACCTCATAAGGTATGAAATATATTGGATAATACATTGCTAAATTTTCGTTGTAAGGGTATATGGTGGATTATAAACTTTTGGACAAAAAATATAAGAGATTAAAGTAAGGGTGTGAATTAAAGTAATTATTTTAACTTAATGATTAGAAAATTTTGGGTTAAAAATTAAAAAAATGGAAATTTTCAGAATATATCAAAAAAATTTGAAAATTTCAGACAATAAATGTTTGAGACTGAAAGATATTTTGAAAGTCTAAAAAACAAAATTTTGCTGAAAATTTTAATTTTTAAGACTTGGGGTTACCCCGGTTTGTATCTGGTTCAGTGTCACTTAGATTAACTCCTAATTTTACCACTTACCACTTACCACTTACCACTTACCACTTACCTTTCTTCTGTGTCTGATCAAAATTTGCTCATCATAATGACTTACCATGTTCATATAAACTGGAAAGGCATTGCGCAGCGTAATGTTTTGTTGCTATTTGTTAACAAGGAAGACATTTATGTGTAGCCGGTGCCAGATTTAGAAAAAGTGAAGGGAGAAGAAGAAGCTGTACTTGTTTGGAGTCAGCGATCAGCAACATCACCGTCATCTCCTAATCCTCCTAGGAGGGTGTGCCAATGGAGCAGTGAAAGATCATCACCAAACAGCCACAGTGACCACCAGGATAGCACAACCCAGATCGTAGAAAAAATATTTAGCAGTGTAGGTCCCGACTCACTTCACCATCTCAGTGACGCCACTGACAGCGACATGTGGTTCCGCCGGAATATTTTTCTTCTTATCCCACCGGTGACTTGTGCCGGTGACAGTCCACTAAATTTGTCGCTTAACTAATATTGGATGTGTCTGGAACTTTGGACAATTGAATGGTCGGATGGCAATACTAGGCATTGGCGTATTCAAGAGGAAGTGGTGATGATGATGATATGTGTTGATGCATACCATGCATCAATTTTGTCGTAAAGTTGTAAAATGAGTCGTTAAAGTAGTAATGTTAGTTGTTAAAGTTGTAATATGAGTTCTTAAAAATGTAATTACAACATTTATGGTTATATGTTCTTAAAGTGGTAAATGAGTTGTTAAAGTTATAAAATGAGTCCTCAATGGGATAAACACTCAATTTTACAACTTTAACAACTCAATTACTACTTTAAGAATATATAAGCACTAATGTTGTAACTATAAATTTACAACTTTAAGGACTCATTTTACCACTTTAAGAACAAATATTACTACTTTAACAACTCATTTTACAATTTAACAACAAAGTTGATGCATACTATGCATCAACTCACCCTAGAATTTTCCGTTCGACAAATTGCTTCAAAAAGATTAAGAACAATATTGTTTAGACGATCAAAAACGACTAAGAACAATGTTAACCGGACGAACAAAACAAGTTATTGTGCGATCTTCTACATCTTGTTTCGAACTCGAAAAATACAAGAATATGTTATCGACTTCAACAGTTAGAATAACGTTAATAATTGTTTCATCTGCCAAAACCCTCTTGTTCATAATAGTCAGATATCTTAAACAGCTAAACTTCTGGGGAGGAGTTATGTTATTTTTTTCTGACACATTTCATGTGACTGTGGGGAACTAAGCTCATGGATCATTTTGTTTTCCAGAAAGTAACATTTTCCAGGAAATTAAAGCAAAGACCCTTCAGTCAAAGAGGGGATCATACAGTTCATGCACCTTTATTCAATTTAGTGGAATTCTCTTCAAAAGTTCAAAATCATACACCACGTTAATCAAACATACAACAAACTCTTGCAACATCATTCACCATTGATTCTCCAGAACTCTCATCCAATGGTTGATATTCAATTAATTGAGATAGCCCTACATTATGGGCGATATCTATCACGTACATCAATGCATTCACCAATGAATTTGAGAAAGAGTTTTGTAAGGGATACATAGAATAATAGGGGCCTGAAGTTGGCTCTATATAAAGTCCTTATTCCACTTACAAGAGAGGAGCTTAGCCTTGCTGGGTTAATCATACTAACCTTCATTCACTATTATATTCACTTTGTTTCCAACTTTTCTCCACAGCTCTCTCTCTCTCTCTCTTATGCCTGCACTGCAAGTCTCTGCATATACATCTCATTCTCAACCAACCCTAATTTCTCACCTCACCTCACCTCACCTCAGCACAGCTCCCCCATACCTCTGTTTCTCCCACTTCTTATTTCCCCTGTCTCTCTTTTCAAGCTCTCGCCATGGATATTGACATGCTTAAATCATCATCAGCTGGTCATGATCTCCATCATCCTCATCACCACATGGACATGATGACAATGATGATGCAGCACCAGAGTCCTGAGTTCTACCATAACACTCCTCCCACATTTTCTGAGATAGACTTCACTTGGGGATCAACAATTAGCCCCAACAACATTGGAACCGTAGTGCCACAACCCATGTTTCACAACCCAACTTCACCTTCACAGTCACAGCCCACATTTCCAAATCCTTCATCTTCTTCGGTCTCATTCCTTAGCGGTGGTAGTCCTATCCAGTCCAATCCAATCAAACACACCGCGGCTGCTGCTGGTGCAGTGTCAATCCCAGGTACTAATTCATACGAAAAGAGAAACTCAATGGCTGCAATGAGGGAGATGATCTTTAGGATTGCGGCAATGCAGCCGATTCAGATAGACCCCGAAGCAGTGAAGCCGCCGAAGAGAAGGAACGTGAAGATTTCAAAAGATCCACAGAGCGTGGCAGCGAGGCACAGGAGGGAAAGGATCAGCGAGAGGATTAGGATACTGCAGAGACTTGTTCCAGGTGGGACTAAAATGGACACGGCTTCGATGCTAGACGAGGCCATACATTATGTCAAGTTCTTGAAGAAGCAGGTACAGACTTTGGAAAGAGCTGGAGCTGATAGACCAGTTGGTGTTGGTTTCATGGGGCCTCCGTTGGGGAATGCAAATTACTCATCTGGGTCTATGCAGATGCTTAGATAATATGATTTAACGTTGTTGCTTTCCGATAAGTGTCATTGACTCATTGTGTATGTTAATTTCAGCCATAGGAGGGCGTGTAGTGAACTTGATTGTACTCGTTACTTATTGATTCCTAATGTTACTTTTTCAGAAGGATTCTATGTATGCATGATTTCATATATTGCATTGGCAGAATGTACAACATCCATGCAAACACTATATATTCACAAAATATCCCAACTTCAACTTTCAGACATGACTAATCTTTGCCGAAAAAACACAAATGAAAACAGTAAAGTGAATCCTGGACAAATTAGACAAACGAAAGAATTCTAAGCGGTTATTCTAAACTGGTGTAGACCGTCAGACAAACGAAAGAAGAGTGTTGTAAGTTCTAAAGTTTGGATGAATATATACAACATTATCAAAGATCGGGAACATTAGGGCGTATGATGAAAGTTGTGAAGTAAGTTTTTCATAAAAGTTTCTAATTGTGACGATGACTAACAATAGAGTTGTCCAAGGAATGAAGGTGACACAAAAATATACCACTTTTAAATTAATGGATACGTCATGTGTTAAAACTCTATATTTTGTGATGGAGATAGTTAAGTTAGGAATAATACGGATGATATATACGTTTAGTGATGGGACACATGAGCCATACTCTGGTGTTTGTCATGGTATCAGAGTAGACTATTCGATACTATCACGCCACCTTTTGGGCTCATATCACATGTTGCTTCACCTTGTCTTGTCAGAGTTATTTGTTGTGTGTCCATCTTATTTCTATATCACTTCTCGATGAGACTTGAAAGGACGTGTACGTTAAAAAAAGAACAAAGAATCTCACATGTTGAGCATAAGGAAAACCTAACACTATTCACTACTCACAAATGATTTTAATTGGGTAGTGTTATTAACACACCTCTTTTTTACTATTAACACATTATATCTATGAAGATAGCCAATCATGAAACAATTTTTAGTGGCAAACTTATAAATAAAATTGAAATTGTGGATATGAAAATAGTTAGGATGTGTTAATAACAAATAAGGGTGTGTTAATAACATCACCCTTTTAATTTTTCTACATAAAATAACTATATCTTTTCATCTCTAAGTGTCTCATGTCTTCCAAGAAAACGACACTCGGCGGATGAACTACCAAAATATATCTAAGTTTACATAAAATGAGCCTCACAATTTAGTTTCAAAATAGAGTCTTTGTTCTAGGTATGATATGTATGTATGTATAGCGAACGTCTGTAAAACATGAGATGACATCATTGCTTCCGTCCTTAGAGGTCATGGAAATCCCAGAAGGCGTCACCATCAAGGTGAATGACAAGGTGATCAAAGAAGTTTTGGTGCTGGAAATTCAACATAATCTTTAAACACCTGCATTTCCGCTTCAAACTTGTCAGCTGAGTTTGCCAACAAGAAGTTCAAGATGTGGTATGTTTTGGCACTAGCAAGACCAAAGCCACCATCTCAACCCTCAAATATTTTGAGACCGCGTCAAGCACTTTATATATTTGCAGACGTGTACTTCTGATTCAACTGTGTATATATGTTTAGATTTTTTTAATGTATATACATATATTAAAAAAAAGATCCAAACATATATATATACACACACACGCTTGACTCAGAAGTGAAGTGGACGTCTGCAAATATGCAAAGTGCGGAGGCGGCCTCAAAATATTTGAGGGGTATGTTTGGATCTTTTTTTAATGAGCTATATTTATGAGCATACATAGATATATAGGCAAGTGATGAGATTAGGGATAAGGCTTATGTACCTTCACAAAACTTGGTTTTTGCTCTTCCTTGTTTGGCTCTCGTTTTAGCTTCGGTTTCGGCTCTGGCCATTCTTAGATCAATATTATTCCAGGCACCCAAATTCGATTGCAAAGCCTCCACACGAGATGCTAGCAATGATGTTCTCGACCTTCGAGCTCGCAAAAGCATGAGAGGTTGCAAACGACTTGATGACGTCGTCGTGAAGGACGATGTCTTGGAGGAGGATGTGTTGATCTTATTCGAGAATGAGGAGGTTGTTGTTTTGATTGATTTGATAATTAAGGAGAGATTTAGAATTTGATGGCTATTGCGGCAGCCTTTAAGTTTTGATGTTTAAGAGGCTAGCTTCTATGTTATTTTTGGGTTGTATTGGTGTTCTATCCTCCCTCTTAAAATTATTACAAATTTAATGAGCTAATATCACCACTTATCTTTATTATAGAAAGCGAGGATGCTCTTTGGTGTCAACAGCTTTACCAAAACTATAAATAACTCTCGAAAATGCCTATACTAGATATGAAATAATATATATATATAAGGGTTAATAAAATAAATAAATAAAATAATATAAAAACATAATAAATAAAATAAAAAGATAATTAAGAAGAGAATAACGTGGATAGTTAAGAGATAGTGTGATCGGAAATCAAATTGAAAACAGATCATTATGAAAGTTTAATGTGGAGAGCACTTGCACGGATAAAGACCGGTACAAACAAAAACAAGCAGTTAATTAAGAGTAATGCGTGAGAGACCACATTTAGGGAGACCATCTATAACCCACCTTATGTTGCAGGTGATGTGGCATAGCCATGTCATTAGACGATGATTTTTGATTTATTTTGTTTTTCTTTAATACGAAAATTCTTTTTTTCCTTGTTTTTGACTTTCTTTGATAATATATGGGGAAATTAGATAAAAACCGAAAAAATGAAACTATTTTAAGATAAACCCATAATCACGTTTAATTAATTGACACCCAATTCACATTATTGAACCTGTCTTATATGTTTCATTCAAATAATTGAATCGTGTACCCATTTTTACTTAACTGTTTTGCCCTTTTGATTTTGTTTTTATTTTTGAGGAGATTTTGCTATTAATTGATACTACATCCCCAAATGTGGCTTTTGACATCTATTTTTACGTTTTTCCTTTTGTTGTTATTGCCTTAATTTTTCATTCCTTTCTTTTCCGTCTGATTGCTATCTATATATAGTTGCTATAGTTTAGTTTAGATTAAGAGGTATGTAAACTAATCCAAGCATATGTATGCAAGGATACATCCATAGATTGTGGTGGTCATCTTTTGAGACGTTAGTAATCTTCCTCTAGCACACAGATATGTAAGCTTTTACCTACCTCTTAAAGTATCTCCATCAGCTCTTATATTAATTCTTTATAATAGAGAAAAAATTATAAAATTTCTAAAAGAAATTGAGCTAAACTCCAACAACTCATCTATTTTATTATTTGAAATTAATTGTTTAGGTATAATTTAATGAATATATAGAAATGTATAAATATATTCAAATCAAACCCTAAATATCGGGTTAATTATTTTAACTTTTTGACATTTTATTTTTGTTTTAGAAAAGAGAATGAATTCAAAAAGATAAGAAATAAAGTTTACATACATATTTATAAAAATTCTATAGATTTAGAGAAAATGTTTATCTCTCTTCCCATTTTTTGTATTATAGAAAATCATTTACGTGAGCTGTTGGAGCCAAAAATGATATTTTTTCTCTAAAATAAAAATTATTCTAGTTTTACATGAGCTGTTGAAGATGCTCTTAGATTGTATGCAAATAATGATATCGATATTAGATTGGGTGAACCATGCATTTTGTTTCCAATATTTATCTGAATTTATCATTTGTGTTTTTTGCAGGAGATGGAAGGTGCAACCATTGCAAGGTGTTGCTTCGAATAAAAAACAGTTGCATTCTCGATTTACAGTCACACTACCTACCTATAAAGAGATAAGTGATCGCATATGTTCGAGATTCAGGAGTTTTGATAATGGAGTGGTTGAATTGTCGTATTCATTTGGAGGTTACTCGGCTAGCTTGTTTACTACACACAAATATGGATGTCCAGATGATGTACTTCTCTCTGTCTAGGGAAAACAAATCATCTGTTGACATAATGATAAATTTTTTAGTGTTACTCCTGGTAAAAATGGTGGTACCAATCACTTATCTCTCAATCTGTTGTACCAAATAATTTTGACTATGTGAATCATCACTTAGGAAAATTTGCCTCTCCTTATCCAAAGACATATTTGTCTACTGATAGGAAATATTATGCATGTTGGGCAACAGTTTGAGGGTGGTGTCGAGGACTTCAGAGCAAAGCTAGCCAAGTATGTCATTGAGAAAGGTTTTCGTTATAGATGCTTGAAAAATGAACCATCACGTGTCACTGCTGTATGTGACAAGAAAGATACTGAAGGATGCATGTGGAAAGTTCATGCGAGTCATAACGGTGTCAATATTTTTTTTGCATTCATAAATTAAACAATGAGCACACATGCAATGGTTACATACGTGATGGAAAAAACCCTGTAATGGGATCGAAAATTGTAACAGATCCAATGAAGAACTACCTAAATGATAGATTTTGTTCACCTTTTAAATTCTTCTCAAACAACTGTCGTACAGGCGCTGGTCAGGCCGGCACTTAGGTTCTTCACAAACCTAGATGAGGAGCAACTAGGATTTTTTTTCCACTTCTCGCGAAGCGGCCGTTTCTTACTCAGACCGAAGTGGTTGAGCAGAGCTATAAATCAGTATTACAGGGCATTCTTCAAAGAGTTCCTTGATAAACTGAGGATATTTGTTAAGGTTATTCATCCTAACAATAGTTTTGCTGGTATTCACCTACCGATAGGGCTTTATGAAGCTGTGGTGGACTGTTCGCTCACAGATGAGGCTTGGTGAGGTACAAGCGGAAACTGCTGACGGATCGTGCTTTGGTGAGTAGCAGGGGAGAATGCCTACGGGTAGGGCTTTGGTGAACAAAAAGACCCAAGAACTCTTTTTGGTAGAGGTGCTTCGAGGAAAACTTGTTTTGCAGTGTGCAAAAGTTGTCTGTTGATTGATTGGAGATGATCTCTTCTTCATTACCATGCCCCCTTTATATAGTGAACGCTAGGATTTGTTCTTACTTGCAAATCAAAAATATCAAATCTCTTGAAGATTAGATCCTTAAGCAACCGTAAATCTTCGCCAAGCATGACCTCAAAGGAAATAAAAATATGTACAGATATTTGGATGTATCAGTCCATGTATAATTAAGATAGATGAAGATATCTATCTCAAATCCAACTTTTGGGCCACTTAGATATTTTCGTCCGTTTAGGTAATATAATTATCTCTTCAATGCAATCTTACCGTGTATCATCATATGCATTCCTATACTAAAAAGGAATGAAACCTTTAAGGTAATATAACTGAGTCCTTCCAGGACGGCCATATTGCATTCATCCATAATAGTTCAATCTCTTGTAAACTTGAAAATCTTTTAGATGTGTCCCTCATCTAATTAAGGAAGGGATATCCAATTGAAACATCTCATTGAACCTTGAAAACTTGATATGCAAGTTTTACACATGTATCCACCAAGCAATTAAGATCATACTATCCTTTGTTCTTCATCTTCTTAAGCAAACTAGCACGTCACTAGTTACAAAAATGATAAATAATCAATGACCATCTAGATTCGTCTCAATATTGTTTGATATTGATCACCAAGTCGGCCATTAATTCCCCAAATCATTAATACTTTGATAATTGCTCGGATATGGACCAAAACGCCTTGGCCTCCAAGATAGCCTTATATGACCCCGATCACAGATATCTCCCTAGATTCTCGATCACATCCGCAACAAACCACTAAACTGGTTCAAGCGGTCACATTCCAGAAAATTATATTTTACACCTAACCAATCTTCATATGTATGTCAGTATTCTAGGTGAATTTGCCCTCATTCATGACATTAATTGTCGCAGAAATACACACCTATTGTGTAAGAAATCTGCTATCCAAATCAGTTAAACAAAATAAAGTATCCATAATTGTGTCTTATTATTACTAGAATGGTTCAAAATCTATGGCTTACAACCATATGTGACTAAAAATTTAGAGATCAGAGAGGAAGAAAACAAAGACAGTGAGCTGTCTCTAGAGAATTCTTCCTCAATTTTTTTGCCCCCACTTACATATTGCTCTACCTCCATCACTGTCTATGTCAATAAGTTGAGAGGGAATTTAGAGCCACAACCGGTAAGCTCTTAATTCGAAATGAACTTGAGGGGTTCAGGTAAGCTTTTAACTAATTACTTGAAGGGATTTAGAGCTCTTAACTAATTACTTGAAGGATTTAGAGCTCTTAACTAACAGGTTAGGGCCATAACCAGCCCAATTGTGGTATTATGTTGGTATATATGTGCCCTGATCGAACATGTAACATGGTCACATGGTGATATCATGTTTCCACAATACAATGTTTCTAGTTTTTGTTGATATGGTTTGTATTTCCGTTCAATAAATTCTTGATAGTTTTTTTTTAAAAAGTTTTTGTTGATAGGGTATAATGTTATTGTATCTGTTCCCAATCAACAAAACAATGTCCTAGGGTACAATAACTTGGCAAAGCCAGAAGCTTGTAAGTGTAAAATTTGTCAAATTGCTTGTATACAAGTTTGATGAAATCCATGACCAAATATATAAAAAGGAAAACAGAACACCAGTACTACGTGAATAATATTCCATGTCAACCAAAACGACCTTGACAAAGTTGGAATAGTTGTCATCAGCTTGCGCATGATCTTGATTTCATGTTTACGTTCCTCCTGCCTGCAAATGAGTTTACAATAGCCCAATTTACATGTACTAATTCTTAGAGAGATATTCTAATGATGTCCTTATAATGAAGATTAAATGAGAATTTTTAAATGAATGGTTGAATGATATGCACATGGAAATTAAAAAAAATATCAGTTAAAAGTCAAAACCTTGATCCAACCGTTCATTTAAAAGTCCTCATTAGAAGTTAACCTCAAATTTGTATAACGACTCATATAAGGCTGCGCCCATATAAAAAAATTTGGGACATTTACCTCTCGACGATAAGGTTCCGCATAAGGAATAATAATGGTAAATAGAGTTGACCGCTATTATCGGCACTGAGACGTTACTCGAATTATGTGATTTTTCAACCATAGTCGTATTTGATCATTCTGATCACATCTTATTTCATGAAATTTTTAATAATTTTAGTTCTATGCAGACGTTGTAAATGAATTATATATACTAGTTCAAGTTTGATGGCATATCACAGTTTGTTGTTGCTATAGTTTTTCCAGTTTGTTGCTATTTTATTACTTCTTCATTTTTTTTGAAAACTGTTATGTGGATTATGTTTTTCATTATATTGTTATGTATTGTGAGTCTACGATAATTTATATATTTGTTCTTATTTGTTTTTTTTATGTCAAGAATCAAGTAGATGGACATGATAAAAATAAGCAAGTTAACCGAAAATAAAACCGAGAAAAATCGAGGACAAAACCGCACCAAACCAAACCGAATAAAATCGGTTTTTTAAAGTCGAAAAACCGTACCAAACCGCACCGAAAAAAAATCAGTTTAGTGTTCGGTATTAGCTATAAACCGCATAATTCACACCCATTAACACCCCTAGCTTTACTTACGTTTCAGGTTTAGAAATGAATGTCGATTACCATTCATCTTATGAACACTGCCTTATAAGTCCCTCACATTACCAAGCCAAGGTAGTATGTGTTTCTCTATAATCTCTTGACATCATTTTACAGCCATTGGTTCGATCTAACTCAACCAATATGCATGGGATTCCAATCACAAGACAACAACCTACAACAACAAACAAGAACTGATCAAGAATAGTAACCACTAGCCAATCATTCGTTGCACCGACCCCCTTGTAAGAGTCCCAGATCTCCACCCACCTATAGAGGAAACAAAAGAATGGAACTCTCATTTCTTTGAAGAAAAATAAAATAAAACAGAATTGAGTCTGGCTATTAGAGGTGGGTGGTAGGTTGCCTCCCAAGGCAGGGTCGAGTAATGGATGTGTTCATGTCTCAAGGATCATGCCTCACTAAAACCCGTTCACATCTTATCTTGCTATAGCTATCCCAATTCAATTATGCAAAGCAAGCATAAAACAAAAGAAGAAATTTTTGAGTGAGAATAGAGGGAAGAACATTGGTCAAAGAGCATCTATATATCTCAAATACATCCATGTGAGATAGCTCGCTAACTTTCCAACATCTAAAAGAAGCTTTCATTATTAGAAAATAGATAGGAGCAAGGTGTCAAGGACCATTTTCATAAATCCATGGAATGCATCGACTCTTCCAACCCCCCGCAACAAGTGCATTGTATCCCTTCTGACACTTTGTTCTTCTATTATCATTCTATCTTCCATAGTCGCATCTTCACTCCCTCTTTACATCCTCTTTTTTAACATGAAATCCATCTTCAAACTCGATCATTTTCATTTGTTTGGAGATTGTTAGCCTGTTAGCCCAACTATCTAATCAATGAAATCTACACGATACTAAATACAATATGGTATATGCTACAAAATATATGAATGCAGACAATAAAATGGTTGGATCTTGGATGGATTGGATTTTGGAAGGAATACGTACATAGGCAATTTAAAAGGGGAGAGGGGGCAGGTGGAGCACTCGTATCCAATATTTTGGTACCAGAATTCTCTGGTTTCTCTTCTTCTTCGATCTCTTTTATGTTGGAAGATGACAATTCATAGGCATGTCTCTTATGCAAGGTGGGATGTATTAGGATGATCTATGATAGATCTCATGTACGTGTACAGATCGATCAAAGTAAAATCATTCATCTAGAACTTTGAATGCTGGCTTCATTCTAAAGCCAGAACCCAATTCATCAGTGTATTGAGGCAAAAATGCATCAATTTTATGTTTTATGTTTTTTTCCTTTTGATCCTGTGATGAGGATCTTTGCCGACGTATTCTCCTTGTCTTTGTAAAGTCGTATCACTATGTTGAGGTAGTAATATGTATTACTTGTTATTAGTTGGCATGTATTACCTCTCATTCATTGTCCTTTATATACTCGTTACGAAATGGAGTAACAGATAATTTTACATTACATTTGATATTCGAGTAAGAACCTAAAATTGTATCTCAATTATTAATTAAAGCCCAGGTAAAATGGGCATTGTTTTTTTGGTGAAACCATTGAAACTTTATGAGGTTGAGAACATCAATATAGACATATAGTATGTCATACAATTTATCAATACATCAAATCCATCGTAGAACTCACATCGCTAAGAGATGCAAATTGCAAAACTATTAATGAGCATCAGCCATGGAATATAAGACCCAATAAGAGTATGATTGGGCCCTTTCATTCCAAGATCTGGCCCAAGTAGATCGCCTTTGCCTTTGATCCGGCCTCTCCAAAGTAGGGTCTGATCTCAATCCCTTGAACGATGAGACCACTCTTGAAGGCACCACTACTATTCTCCTTGCATGACATCTTCAGCAACTCCACATCCCCTCTTTCAGAACTGAATTCACCCAACTCAATCTCCGACCAGCCATCCCCTCTTTCCTTCGGATATGGAGGTTCATCGATTTCTCAGGGATGCGACGCATGCATACCCAAAATGCGTTTCCAGTAGTCTTTTTTCTCTCGGTCCAAAACCACAAACTGCTCATTGGCTTCTACTCCCACTGTTGTTGGATTCAACTGCAGGTAATTATTGTAACTAAACTTAACTACGTACTTACCGAATAGTATGCCTTTGTAGTTACTCTTAATTAAAGCTTCAAATACAAAAAATCACTAAGAATTTACCCTATAAACCTATTTTAACTTTGACCTTCACAAGTTGTCCTCTAAATCCATAAGCTTGTTCAGTTAACTTGAAGACAAGGTAAGCTTTCATGGATTTGTATGTTGCAAACCAAAATAGACTGTCATTATATTGGATGACATTTTTTTCCATTAAGTAGCGTATGTTTCAGTCTATTTACGATCAATAGCGTAGATTTCTTTTATTTCTTGAAAGTGATATGATGAGCATAAAGGAGAAACGTCTTTTGCATAATTTTATAGATTTAGAAGATACTGTAAAGAAACTGAATTTGAGTAGGAGTTATCAACTCCTCTTCTTTTCTTAAATTGTGATGGCCAATTGTGGGTAACTCTTTGAGAGATATTTGGATTTAGAGTGTCTAATTTATCCTTTACATATCAAATTGTGGTTGGGTAAGAATTTTTCATGTAGGAATATTTTCAGGGTTTATTGAAAATTTAACCACAAACGGTTCTATAAGCCTAATTGGCTTAATTAATATTGATGTCCCATTTAAATTTTTAAATAGGAACTGATAAATGAGAAACCCTAAACTAAGTCCTACAAATACCAATAAGAGAAGAGAGATAATCTGATCTGCAAATTTGACGGAAACATGACCAAGGGAGAGCCTAGTCTTTCCCCAAGAAGTCATCACGAACCCCGCACCCTAAATCCTCCGAATCTGACTCATCTGAATCTGACATATTGGGCTCCGAATTCTTAGACACATCGTCATCCTCATCATTAAGCCTATGCAAAATTTTTCACTCTTGAAAGATCAAGTGTCTCTCGTCACGAAGATGAGAGTAAAATCCCTCTCCAATCCATCGGGACTCCACCCGACCCGCAGAGAACCGGTAATCAGAAAGGGGTCAGAGCCCAATGGGACATATTCGGAGTATTCCGACGCTTACCGGTTCTCTACAGTTTAGGTGGGTCTGATGGTTTGGGGAGGGGTTTTACTCTCATCGTCGTGTCAAGTGGCCCAAGGTTCAGATTTAGAAGATTTAGAGCTCAAGGGGTCAGATTCAGATGATTCAGAGCCCAAGGGGTTAGATTCGGCTGAGTGCGATGACGGCCAACTTCTGTGCTGGTTGCTAAAGAGGCCATCTATGACATCTGCCCCAGTTCCCTTGACATTGAGCTTCCCATCTACACAAATCTCAATCGCCTAGTCTCTCAGGTCTGATTGCACGCTACCGTATTTTTGAAACGATGTATTTTGAATCCTTTGAATCATAATTAATTGAAAAAGTGTGTGTAATTGAAAGTTGATTGGTTGTTAAATTTCTCGGATTTTGAATATGAAATTTGTATTGATTATAATGATGTGTGTTTTGAAGTGGGTAACTGGTTTGCTTTCTTTTATTTATAGGTGATCTCATCATTCACTGCCTCTCTGATGTTTGATGGGGCTCTGAATGTGGATGTGGTTGAGTTCCAGACCAAATTGGTGCCTTACCCAAGTATCCATTTCATGCTCTCCTCCTATGCCCTTGTGATATCGGCAGAGAAAGCATACCATGAGCAGCTCTCAGTGGCTGAGATAACCGACAGTGCTTTTGAGCCTGTTTCCATGATGGCCAAGTGTGATTTGATGTATCGAGGAGATGTGGTGCCAAAGGATATGGTTCCTTAGGTACTTAACAGATAACTTTTTGTGCATAGTTGATTCCAATGAATCTTTTGATTTAATAAATGATGGATTTGAATCTAATAATTATATTAGACATGAAATCAATTAATTGAAGTGTTAGTAATTGAAGGATACTAATGAATAGAATGGGAATGATATGATAATGTGAATCTGCTACTGAATTTGCCTGCTATTGAGTGTGATAGTGTGGATCTAAATCTGGCTATTGATAATGGTAGGGTTAATCTGAAGTCAATTAGTTGAGTACCTGTTTATAATTGGAACATTTTAAATTAATATTGATTAAAATGGGAATAATATATCTGTTTGGGCTAAAATATTAATATTTGGCGAATGTTTTGTCAGAAGGCTCATTGCACCGATTCTTGCGGTCTACGTTATTATTGACGTATTTCTTTTTGAGTGGAAGTCAGTTTTATGTCGTCGGCTATACTTCTTTCTATATATCAAAACCCAGCGACAAAAACCAAAACATTTTCTGAAATTTTCCCTCTCTCCTTTCGGCCTCCACTCCGCTCCTCCGCCGTCCACTGCCCTCCTCAGCTCCCACTGCCCTCCTCGTCTCCCACTGCCCTCCTCTTTCTTTCAAATTTTTCAAGAAATTAAGGTATGCGATTCAATGTATATATTGAATTATATAATTATTTTGAATTATTGATGTATATATTGAATTATATGAATTTATTGATTTATATATTAAATTATTGATTTATATATTGAATTATATGAAAAATTTGATGTATATAAATTTATTTGTATATATTGCTGCAAATAAATATATATTGATGTATATATGGGTGTTTGTTAAATAAAATGATAATATATTGGTATATACATATATCCGTGATTTTTTCTAAATTTATTTGAGGATTATATTAGCATGATAAGGTTAACATTTTTAACAATTTTAGTTTAATTAAAATATTAAATTTTCCAATTAAAATTAAAAATTCTAATAATTTAATAAATTAATATTTTAAACAAGATGAAATGCTTGTTTGGTAAAACAAAGGGTTCAAAGGGCCAAAGGTCTGAATCGTCTGAGAGAACGTCTAGTACCAGAGGCAGTCGGGCGTCACTCATTCCTCTAGACAACCGAGTGCCACACATTCCTCGAGGCAGCCAGACGCCTCTCGCTTCTCGAGGCAGCCGACCGCCCCTCACTCCTCGAGGTAGCTGTGGCCTCCGACTCAGGTGGAGGTGTCTGCACCACGTATGCCTGAGATACACAGGGCACCGACTCCGGACCCTACTGTTTTGGAGGGTGGGTCATCTGGGGTACAGATGCTGCCGCCTCTTCTCTACCTTCGGCAGTTGATACCGGCATTACCTGCAGTCGATGACTCAGGAGCGCCAATTTATCCACTGCCCCCGCATGTGACCCCATCAGCGGCGTACCTGTTCGTGCCTTTTGGTACAGATCTTATTTCTACGAGGATATCATCGTCGGCGACAGAGTCGGAATCCGTCGCGTCCGCCCCAACGTCCTCAGGTAATGAAATATAAATAATTTGATTTCTTATAATGTCATAATAAGAATAATTTATTAATAATCAATTTGTGATAGACACCGTCGGAGCCAAGCCGATAAGAAAGAAGAGAGACCCTATCACTAGGAAGGCTCTCGAGAAGACCGTGAGTACCTCGGGAAGGATCGTCATTGATACTGACGGGGATGACAACGTAATATCGGGCGGGAAGACGAGGATGTACTTCGACCGCGTGGGAATGCTCATTAGGGATAGAGTCCCTATGTTGTGGTCAGACTCGGGCGAGGTCCCACAGGAGGTTATGTAGCACCCCGGGAGGGGAAACTACAGTAGCCACGAATTTAAGCCAATAAGAAGCCAACACGTCCGAAGGACGTGGCAACAACTTATTAACCTAAAGTCGTAGGCTTTTTAGTAAGTAAAATAAAATTTAATCTTTAATACTTTGAGTGGCACCACATAAAATTCTTAAAACATTCATCAGAGATTTTTCAATTTTGCGGAAGGTGGTCAAAATAAAGGGGTCAATTAAAAACTTTAGCAACAACAATAAAAATATACAACAAGGTTTATGAATCAGGGTGACACCTTTACTGTTTATGAAAAGGACTCTGATATATGACTCGAAGGGTAAGACTGGAAAAGTGAGTACATCTTGGACCAAACATCGAGGAAGGAAGGAGGCTCCACACACAGCTCTCTCTATCTATCCCGTCACAGTACCTGTAAACAATCTGTTGTAGGGGTGAGCGTCGTCCTCGCGTGCTCACAGATAGGCCCACCAATGATAGGTTTGAAAACCATAAAATTATATATGTATATACGTATAGATTTGAGCTCTTGATAAAATCATTTAGAAAATCCTTGGCACACAAAAACATAATTTCATATCTTTCGGGAAAACAGTGCAGTATGCTAAAACAGGGGCTAGAGCGCTCAAATAACAATACAGCCTGCAGGGCTTTACGAATCTCTGTGACCGAATCCCGGGTTTGTCTATACAGCAAACCGGGGCCAACTACCTATGCGTCTGAAGACGAATAGTAGCGAGAGTGTCCATTTACAGCTAATGCCCAACAATTCTCTCGTAACAACACACCGCACTTACGTCTCGCTTAACTCTGTGCGAGACGAGCGTAAATGAGATAATTAAAATAAACAGGGCATTGTCCCTCCGGAGGTTCACGGTCATCGATACCGTGGGAAGCGTAGTCTAAATACTATGTCCCGCCACTCTCAGGTCATGCACCGGAAATCAGGACAACGGTGCTCAACATATCACATCATCGTATAAAAATCTTTTACGTCTAGCCTCGGGTTTTCTTGGCCCAATCATAAATCATTTATCATTTAATATAAAGAAAACTTTTCCGAGGCATCGACCATGAGCATACACAAAATCATGCACTTTCTCAAACATATATAAAACCACTACCAAGGGGGTTCAGATTCCCTACCTGGAATTGCTGTTCCTTTCGTAAGCTCCAAGCATCCAGGAACCGCCTCGGTGAACCGAGGTCACTGCGTAAGCTACCTCGTCCAATAATCACTGTAGAATTAAAGTAGCTTAGCAACTAAGAAACAATAACAGTCAACAGACCTCAGCCTTCCTAGTTTGATCAGGAATAACCACATTGACTAAGTTGACCAACCAATTCTCTTTTATGGCACTTTAACCTTTTTGACTTTCTTTTCCAGTTATCGACTCTTTACTCAATTTACCGGAAGTTCGACTTAGCTTCCGAACTTCCCTTTACCATTTTAATGACGTTAGGGTGTCACATGGTAAATTGTTGAATTACTATGGACACCCAACGTGTCACATTAATCAAATCTTTAACCTTGAGTCAATTTACCGATTTACGTGAATCACTAACTTTACTTAACATGGTCAACTTGATATTTTCCAGAATTTTCAGTTATTATTTTCCGATAACAATTCAACACTTTACCAATTTAACCAAACTGTGTCAAACTTCGTTGAACTTCAATTCTTTACTAAACCGTTTTTCTGAAAATGGAACTTTCCCAAAATGGAAACGTTCCTTTAATGGAAATTTTCTCAAATTGGAAAGTTTCCCAAATTAACAGGTTTCTAAACATAGAAGGTTTCCTAAAATGGAAAGATTCCAATTACGGTTAGTTTCCGTTTTTATACGTAAATTCCGATTACGACACTTTAATTCTACTAAACAGAAACAATATACTTTAAACAGGAGTCGAAGACTACCTCCTCAAAATTTCTGTCGGTTTCATGCATCACCGGAATCTTTGTTGGATTCCGGCAACTTGCCGAAATCTCTTGCCGGATTCTGGTCAACTTGCCGGAATTTCATCGTAGCTTCCCCGTAAATTCCGAATTCCAAGTTATCGACAAACAACGAAAACAACAACCAATTAATATCAACACCAGATCAACAAATCAAACTTAAAACCAAAAACCGTAACACAGTAGCCCAAAAACCAGGAAATCTGTCCCTTACCTCCAAAATCGATCCAAGGAGGAATACAGCAGCCTCCTCCTCTGCTCCTTCTATCCTTCCCTCTGTACTCCACTGCTCCTCGGCTCCTTCACTCTCCACCAAGACCAAGCCTCAGCCTACCCTGCTGCCTCGAATCCAAGCAGCTGCTCCAGATCTCCTCTCATCCTCTGCCTTCACCTCACTTCCATCTCCCACTACCTAGGCGTGACAAACAACTTTCTGGAGCTCGAAAACAACCCAGAATCCTTCAAAAGACCGTCGCCGGAGTTGCGAGCCTCGAAACCCAGAAAAAAAAAAACAGTAGAACAAGGATACTCAGATTGAGCCTCGAATCAAAGGTTCAAGGGAAGGAAAAGGAAGAAGAAGAAGAAGAGGGAAGAAGAACCATACCAGTCACGGGCCCTAACGCCGCCTGGATCACCGGAAATCCGGCGTTGACCGTCGAGCCAGTGGAGTTCGATCTCCCTGCACGGTGGCTGCTTGGGGATTCTAAGTGTTGGGTCAGGTAGAGGAGAAGGAGGGGAAGAGAAAGAAGCTGGTCCGCCACCCTGTGGTGGCCGGAGTCGCCGGCGCCCGGCGGAGGATAGCAGAGAAGAAGCGGAGCTCAAACGAGCTCGAGTTGACCGAATTGGTGAGTTTTGACCGATTCAAAACTCACCTCCTATTTATAGAGGATTAGACGGTCCAGATTCAGTATGGAATAGATCCAACGGTCTAGATTTAAAGAAGGTGAAAAGTAAAAGGTAAAATGGTAAAACTCTTTTTACCGGATTGATAATTAAAAGTTACCAAAAACTTCGAAAATTCGTAGAAAATAAACCGAAGCTCCGAAAAATAATTCGAAAATATTGGGAGACTCGTGTCGACACGTACCATGATATCGAGTCATTGAATCAGGTATTTGGAGAACTTTGAAAAACTCAAAAATGAACATGGTAATTAACTCGTGAAGTTACCGAATGTGACTTAAACCTCAGTAACTCGCCATTAACCACGGTTAAAACGTGCGGGGTCCCACACTCTACACCCCTTAAAGAAATTTCGCCCTCGAAATTCACATACCAAGCTGGTCACTGATCAAGGATCAATTTCTATGTCAATCTCTGTTCCTTCAGGAAGTTTAAGGACTTAACTTTGCTAGTCCACGTGTGACGACATCACAACCGATTCTCTGGTGACTTTAGTCCACCAATAACTTCGCTTACCGCAAGTTTACTTTCTTTAAGATCACTAAATTTTTCTGCTGAACCTCGAAACTCTGCTCGTGACCCGAACAACAATGCCGATACCAAGGCATGTACACTCAAGCATTTCCACCTTTCGTTACCTCGTGTAACGAGTGCTGAAGTCACGATCGAAGTATAACAGTCGATTCGATCTTCAATCTTGCATGTCTTATAGCCAACAAACTTGAACTTGTCACTTTCTGTTCTTGATCGCAAAGACAAGATACTCGAAACAAGCTGTCACATCCGCTAACGTACAGCGTCACAAAGTCCTTGCACCAAAACGACTTTATCAAAGCCTTACTGTAGGAGAGGATGCACAAATACCAACTGACAAGTGATGACATACAAGGTTCAAATCTTCTTTTGTCTTGCGCTTCCTGGCAGTAGACATCAATTTTCGAAACACATATACTGTTTTTTGCATCTAAGATCTCAGAAATTGGTAGGACATAATCCAAACCTCTGTTAGGTAAGAACATTGTCTTGCATTTCAGCAAACACATAATTTCTTTTTGTATTTTTATGTTTTTCAATGTAACAGAATCGAAACGAACACGAAGCAAAAAACTCAAAAGCAGAAGCAAAGAAGCAGGAAACTCAGTAGGATTAGTTACCCTTCGTGAGGCCACCAATGCTTCACTCAAAGCCTTGACATCTTGATATTTGCAGCACGAGATTCTCTCCGGCGAGAAACTCCAAGTATTGAGCAAAGATGCTTGGTGTCATCAACATGAAAATCCTAAAGTGACTACTCATAGGGTCTGTTGTATAGCCCCCCATGCATCTTCTTTGTTATTTGACAAAACATGATCATCAATTACACCTTCGCGGATGGCTTAGTATGGAAATCCGCCTTGTTGCCGACTACCATGTCGTGGTGCATGTTATGTACAGTTGCAGCCACCAATTGGTTTTCATAATAAATCACTTGCTGGTTGATATCTTCGAAAACAAGAGAATCATACAAGTCGAACTCCTGCATATGAGACTTGCTGATTTTAGAGTCAAGAGTCAACATGTAGTCATCATCGTATTCGTCGTAGGTTGTCTTCATATCAAAATAACAATCACCACATATTGGTGACTTAACTTCTGCCTCAGACAATGGTATATTCCTGCTATAAACATCATTGAGAACCATCTATAAGGCTTGGCATGTGTCAATATACATAGTATCATGCGCGAATGGAATGACTTCGCATTTGAATCAGCTTTGTTGGTTGTCGACTTCATTGTTGTGCTCCTCATGAGATTCACCACAAATTGACAAATCAATTTTTTCTGACATGACCAGAGAAAAGATTTCGCCACTAGATTGATCAAAAACTGATTCAACCTCTTTGGCGAAAGTATCTTCGTCATCTTTATATTCTACTTCTTAGGATTGTAAAACCTCTCGGTTAGTATTACAAACATCATGGTTTGCTTCATCTTGCAGCTTTGTTGTCTTCTCATTAGCTGCTTTAATTTATTGGTTATGCTGATCCATGGAAGCATTTATCTAATCTGCGGTTGCATTGATTTTATCAATTTGCTCAATGATAGCCTTCAATTTTCGTTTCAACTCGTTGTCCATGTTCAACACTACAACTAGTTGACTCTGTTAATTATCCGAAACGCAAAATTGTTTCTTTTACAACTAGTTGACTCGTTGTCCATGTTTTGATTACTGCAAAACATATGAAGAAGGGGACATCTCCAATCAATCAAACCCAACTTTTGCATACTGCAAAACAAGCCTCCCCCGAAGCACATCTACCAGAAAGATTCCTCGAGTCTTTTTATCCACCAAAGCCCTATCCGTAGGCATTCCCTGTTGTTACTCATCAAAGCCCGACCCGTCGGCAGTTCTCGCTTTTACATCACCAAAGTCATATCTGTAAGCATTACCCGCTTCTACTCACCAAGTCTCATCCGTGAGCGAACAGTCTATCACAGCTTCATAAAGACCGATCCGTCGGTGAATATCCACAAAATCATATCGAGGGTGAATAACCTTAGCAAATATCCCCGGTTTGTCAAGAAACTCTTTGGCGAACGACCTGCAATCCTTGTTCATAGCTCTGCTCAGCCACACCGGTCCGAGTAAGATACGTCCGCTTCACGAGAGGTGGAGAAAAATCCTAGTTGTTCTTCAGCTAAGTTTGTAAAACCTAAGTACAGGTCTGACCAACCCTGTACGACAGTCGTTTGAAGAGAAGTCAGATGGCGAACAAGCTTCAAAAATCAAGTTTGTACCTTACCCATAGGTAATGGCACGCCTCAAGCTTGGTTGTTCGAGAAAATCCATTTTGACACCAAACATGTGGCACGCCCAGTGAGATATAACGTGTCAGAATTGTAAAAGAAACGATTTTGCGTTTCGGATAATTAACAGAGTCAACTAGTTATAGTGTTGAACATGGACGACGAGTTGAAATGAAAATTGAAGGCTATCATTGAGCAAATTGATAAAATCAATGCAACCGCAGATTAGATAAATGCTTCCATGGATCAGCATAACCAATAAATTAAAGCACCTAATGAGAAGACAACAAAGCTGCAAGATGAAGCAAACCATGATGTTTGTAATACTAACCGAGAGGTTTTACAATCCTAAGAAGTAGAATCTAAAGATGACGAAGATACTTTCACCAAAGAGGTTGAATCAGTTTTTGATCAATCTAGTGGCAAAATCTTTTCTCTGGTCATGTCAGAAAAAATTGATTTGCCAATTTGTGGTGAATCTCATGAGGAGCACAACAATGAAGTCGACAACCAACAAAGCTGATTCAAAAACGAAGTCATTCCATTCGCGCAAGATTTTGTGTATATTGACACATGCCAAGCCTTATAGATGGTTCTCAATGATGTTTATAGCAGGAATATGCCATTGTCTGAGGCAGAAGTTAAGTCACCAATATATGGTGATTGTTATTTTGATATGAAGACAACCTATGACGAATACGATGATGACTACATGTTGACTCTTGACTCTAAAATCAGCAAGTCTTATATGCAGGAGTTCGACTTGTATGATTCTCTTGTTTTCGAAGATATCAACCAGCAAGTGATTTATTATGAAAGCCAATTGGTGGTTGCAACTGTACATAACATACACCACGACATGGTAGTCGGCAAGAAGGCGGATTTCCATACTAAGCCATCCTCGAAGGTGTAATTGATGATCATGTTTTGTCAAATAACAATGAAGATGCATGGGGGGCTATACAACAGACCCTATGAGCAGTCACTTTAGGATTTTCATGTTGATGACACCAAGCATCTTTGCTCAATACTTGGAGTTTCTCGCCGGAGAGAATCTCGTGCTGCAAATATCAAGATGTCAAGGCTTTGAGTGAAGCATTGGTGGCCTCACGAAGGGTAACTAATCCTACTGAGTTTCCTGCTTCTTTGCTTCTGCTTTTGAGTTTTTTGCTTCGTGTTCGTTTCAATTCTGTTACATTGAAAAACATAAAAATACAAAAAGAAATTATGTGTTTGCTGAAATGCAAGACAATGTTCTTACCTAACAGAGGTTTGAATTATGTCCTATATTATTAGAGACCTATTTCTGAGATCTTAGATGCAAGAAACAATATATGTGTTTCGAAAATTGCTGTCTACTGCCAGAAAGCGCAAGACAAAAGAAGATTTGAAGCAAGAGTGCAGCAGCGGCTTCTGTGTTGTAACTTCACGGAATAAACTGGAAAGATCCAGGAAGAATTAGAAGACAAGCTTTATATGCATGAAAAGCCCTAGATATCTAATTTTTAAGGCAATTTTTGGCTTACAATTTCAACGATCCAAGAAGGAGTTATGGCAGCTTAAGTCCCAGCAGGTCAGAAGACACGTTTTTAGAAGCCTAAACTACTATGCCGCAACTTCACTGAATTACTGGTGATGATATACTAAGAACTAGTCCATGAACTACAAATGTGTGGAAATCCCTGGATGTCTAGTTTCTAACAGAGTTTACGGCTTGTGATTCTGACGTTCCAGTAAAAAGTTATTACAGTTTGAAGACAGGAAGGTCAGGATGAACAAAAAATTGACAGCATGCGTATATGCGTGTGCAAATGGGCATTGAAGGTCTTGTTTGGCTGGCGAATATATACTTTTTCCTTCTATACATGTTCTTATATGCTTAGGGAGCTTGACACTTAATATTCGTTATTCTCCTTCGCCTAACTATGGACATCAAAACCAAGTAGTTTGCAGTTTAACCAATTTCAGTGGCAACTTCTGTGCAGTAATTTTGTAGATATACTTGAAAATATCCTGAGCGAATCAGTGAGCAAGCTGCATGTTGAAGGAAAAGTATGGATGTCTAGTTTCTAACGCGATTTATGGTTCATGATTTCAACACTCCAAGAGGGAGTTATGGCAGTTTGAGTACCGAAAGGTCAGAATGTTCGGGAATCTGTATCTGGTGTTTATAACTACGGCGAACGGACTTGTAGACACTAATATCTTGGCGAATGCACACTGAAATGTTCGACATTCATGCTTACATACTTGGGGGGCTTGAATCAAGTTTTACTCTCCTTCATTTGACAATTCAGACACCAAAACCGGGAGGCATATAAGAAAAGATACGTATAGACTTTTAAGCTCCTCAGAGGGATTTCCAGTATCTTTCCAGTAAACGAATTTTATTTCTGATGCATAAGGAGACATCGGTTTACATATTGCATATGCGTTGAAGTTAAGGTCTTTGTCGAATCTTTTTGTTCATGTTGGAACACACATAAAACCAGTGTCATTAGTTTTTTGCCAATTATTGTGACATGGATCGATTATACACCGGAGAAGGCAAAGAATTATCTAAAACCAACAATAGTGGTTTTTTAAGATTTAAAGAGCGTTGCTCACTTTCCTGGACCAATACCATTGGTCACGTTGAAATATTCAAAACAACATCGGTGTTTCTTGAAGCGAATGACTTATATTTTATAATGCTTGGAGGATTAGTTGACCAGAATTATAACCTTGGGGTTGTCCTTAGATTACATGAAGACGTCGAGCTTTGGAAAGTCTGGTCATCACCGATTCTTTACACCAAGTCTGTTTCAACGTTGCAATGACGAGATGCTAAAATAAATTTGGAGGCATGCATGATTAATACTAGAAGTATGGAGGAGTCAAAGAAGATATACATGCAAGTTGTCAAACGTTCCTCAGAGACTGGTGCATATTGAATTTGTGCAAGACCATTGACAAAGCTATATGTCAAGATGCAAGCCAATGGACAAGACTCTTCAATACCTTTGTTCCATACTGGAGAACACATGAAATCAAATAGGTGGTTTCCACAATGTTTCCATACTAACAACTGTGGTGTCTTATGTCAAGGAGAATTAACCTCAAAGGAAAACCTTGTTTGCCTAACAGACAATAATCCAAAATTATTATTTTTTGATGAGAGATGGCTGAAGAGAAGAAGCTGCCAGAGGAAGAGTCCGGTTGGGTTGTTTGAGTGTTTATAGCTCCTTAAATCTGAAGAATGGAAGAGGGTGTCATCAGCACATTTTATGCGGCAGTGTTATTTCTACCATACAGTATTATTCGTTGGAGGCCACAGTCGACGAAGACTGCTAAAATTCTCATTGTATTGTGTTTGGGACTCATAGAGTCAATCGTTAAAGGCATGTTATTTTTGAAGTTTGCTCGTCATTGCGTCAGGCGAATCGAGGTCCACCTTTCAGCTCTCTCTTTCCATGTAGAACATCGAAGTATACAAAGAGCAATCTTAAAATCAATATTGTGGATCGTGGACCCTAAGGCCAACTTTCGATCGATATATATATATATAGAAGATCAATGTCACTTGGTTTTTGCAAACAGGCGTTGTACTCTCTTTTGAAGCTTGGCATGAGTTACGTTTATTGATAATGCTGAGACAGAGGGCTAGAGCAGAAGCCTAAATGTTTAAGTAATCTCTTACCCAGTGGGGCTTCAAGCTTCTTATGAGAGCAACATATGTTTTTAAGAGAAGTCACTACGTGATTAATGTTAATTCTAAAGAAAGGAGTTGGAAGGATGCTTGCAGCTTTTTGAAAGTTTTTGGTTTGAGAGCACGAAGATTTGTGACAAGCCCTAAAGCATTCACTGTCACAATGGAGCAAAAGACCAGCAGCTTTTTCGATCTCTTAGCCAAGTTTATTCTGGGTGTTGTGAGCTGCGAACATACTTTGACAGGGTTCATGTGCCCATTGCAGTTACAAACAACTTTTTGAGTTGTTTTGGGAGTGCATTATGAAGTTTGGGGCTAACACAAAAATAGAAGTTTCAACATTCGTCATAAGAAGTATGGAGGACACTCTGATATGTCTTTTGGAGGAATGGAGATAGAGTTGGCAAAAATAGTGTGAGAAGACCATGCATATGGTCTGGCAAAACATTCACACTAACAACACAAGTCTATTTGTGTCTGATCACCACAAGGAGGCTTGTAATTCTCATTCATGGAGCCAAATTAGTGCAAGCATACAATGAAGTAAGTTTCAACTCTACATATGCAGTTTGATTCTCTATATCATGTTTTACCAGAAAAGTCTATGTCTGAGGTATGTAAGATCGGTTTAATCAACTTACTCTCACTACATTCGCTGCATCTAATTAAACTGGGGGCTACACTATACATATTCTGTGCCAATTCTTGGGGCTGAATTTTTGAAATTTTTGAAACTTTTTGAGTTTCAGTATTCATTTTATTTTTGAACCAATCCTTATGGTTCTCCAAAACCAATCCCTATGGTTCTCCAAAACCAATCCTTGTGGTTTATCTAAACCAATTCGTGGTTTTGTATTTTATTTAGTCAATCTATTCTTGAGGTTGATCATTATAATTCAAGGCCAACACATGTGGCTTATTATTTTAAAAATATTAGCAGCAGCAGAAAATTGTCAAAGACTCGAGAAAACTTGGTATTTCAAGGTACTTTGTCAAGACAACTCCAAGCTTTCGAGAGGTACACATCAAGCATCCAAGACTTTAGACATGTACTATTGATGTTAAGGGATATGTTTGGCTGCTCCATTACCAAAAAATCACAAGAAAAGCCTATGGAAATCACCAACCAAGTCAGCCCCTACAAAGAGAATATCTGGAAATTTTAGATTTGGCTTATTTTTGGGTATTTTTGTGGTCCATTCGCACCTCCTTCCATGGGTTAGAATCATGTTCGCTATACATTTCCTTGAAGCTAGTATATTGGACTACAAGTAGGAAAAAGAATCATGTCATTCACTGCATTGAGAAGTGGTTATGAGGTCTACAAGTTGGCATTTTGAAGCAGCCATTCTAGAAAAACTGCACTGCAATGAGTTTTGATGGCCTTGTTTCTTCATCTTAACATGTACACTGGGGTTTTTGTTTATACATCAAGTTGGGATGTTGCAGATCATTTTAGAATCAAGAATCATCCAAAAAGACCATGGGAAGCTCAAGGTACAAGCTCCTCAAGTCGACCAAATTATAAGAAAAAAGCTGAATTTCCAGAAAATGTCTTTCATAAAGCTGTTTTGTGAGACCATTTACGCCATCTTCCTGAGTTTCTTTAGCTGTTTGCTTTATCAATCCTTCAAGTACATATATTGTACTACATTCTCAATCCAAGAACCGATCAGAAACATAATTCGAGCATGGTGTAAATCGTGTCCAAAGTCAGCTTCTCGAGCAGGAAGTTTCATCAGCTTTTGACAAAGTATTTTGTGGAGGATTTTTTCATTGAAAGATTGGTTTAATTTAGAGGCTGTGGTGTTGAAGAACAACGTCAAGTTATAAAACAACCAGTAAGTGGTTGGTTCAAGCCCTTCTTATTCATCTAAAGTTTGCTTTATGAAGTGCAATTATGTCTACCTTGGGGCTAAGTTTTCTTGGTTCATTACTAACAATTATCATCAAGACTAATGCTTGTGGTCTTGCTACCATGTTTAATTAAGCATGAGGGGCTTATTATCTGCATCTGGTTGGTCAGTGTGAGCTTAAAGCATGTTTTTGTCCGAACGTGTTTCATCATCTTCAAAGACAAGTGGTTTTTTACGACACGAATGAAGCATGGGGACTATAGGTCTTTTTAGTCAAGACGCATGGCTTCTCCTTCAAGACCTGGAGGGCTATGTTTGGGTGTAAAATGAACTTTTCCATACAGGACGTGTTCCGAACCAGTTTAGTCGTTTGTCGATGTACTGATCAAATATCTCGGGAGGTATCCGTGATCGGGGCTATATGAGGTCTATCTTGGAGGTCAAACAATCATGAAGGCATATTCATATGGTTCTTAATTTATCATCGATTATCGGTAATTAGTGTTGAGTTACTTGCATACCAAGATAGATCAATATTGAAGTTTCTACGTTAAGGAGCTAGTCTGGATGTGAGAATTAATATAAGCAAGTGAAGTATGAAGTATCCGTGGTCTAGCTAAGGAAGGACATCCTCTTTATGGTTAGAATCATGCAAGGAGGTCTTATTACCCAGAAGTCATACGTGCATATTAAGGTATTAAGGTGATTTGATTGATTAAGGTATTAAGGTGATTTGATTGATTAAGGTATCTTTTCCTTAATCGGATTCGATACACGTCCGAGTATTTGAGATGTTATTTAAGACAACTCTTTTGTCTTCACGTATGAGAAGATCTCCAAAAATCATATTGCATTGAGATTCATTTTTTATTGGTATGTGATTGCATGAGGTGTTTGAGATACAAGTCCAGAAGATACGTTCAAGGAAGTAAAAAAAATTATTGACGTATATATCCAACTGATCCAAGAGTTAGATTTGAGGAATACATAAGATTTGTTAGTCGTCTGGGAGACTTCTTTACTTGTGGATTAAGATTTGATATGCATTGGCCTGCAAGTAAGAACAAATCCTAGTGTTCGCTATATAAAGGGGTCAAGGCATATGAAGAAGGGGACATCTCCAATCAATCAAACACAACTTTTGCACACTGCAAAACAAGCCACTCCCGGAGCACCTCTACCAGAAAGATTCCTCGAGTCTTTTTGTTCACCAAAGCCCTATCCGTAAGCATTCATCGTTGCTACTCATCAAAGCCCGACTCATCGGCAGTTCCCGCTTCTACCTCACTAAAGCCCTACTCGTAGGCATTACCTGCTTCTACTCACCAATCCTTATCCGTGAGCGAACTGTCCACCACCGCTTCATAAAGACTTATCTGTCGACGAATATCCGCGAAACCATTGTTAGGGTGAATAACCTTAGCAAATATCCCCGGTTTGTCAAGGAACTCTTTGCCGAACGACCTGCAATCCTTGTTTATAGCTCTGCTCAGCCACACCTGTCCGAGTAAGATACGTCCGCTTCGTGAGAGGAGGAGAAAAATCGTAGTTGTTCTTCAGCTAAGTCTGTACGCAGAACCTAAGTGCAAGTCTGACCAACGCCTATACAACAGTTGTTTGAAGAGAAGTCAGAAGGCGAACAAGCGTTAAAGATTGTACCTGACCCATAGGTACTGACACGCCTCAAACTTAGTTGTTAGAGAAAATCAATTTTCACACCGAACAAAATGCTTGTATATATGATATTGATTATGAATATGATGTGTTCATGAAAGTGTTTTGTCTTTCACATTTAGTTTAACACTAGTATGCTTCAGTATATACCGTGGCCCAAAAAAGTTCCTAATCCTAGTGATCGAAACTCCTAATCCTAGTCTGGTCGTGGGTTCATGGTTGTAGTTATGTGTATACATTCGACATTCGATAGTGTAAACAAATTAAGCATACGCTGATACGCTTCAGACAGGGTTTTAATTGTGTCCAAGTCCAAGAGTTGAAGAAGATGACTGACGCTCTATTTGGTCGACAGATAAAGATGCCGACTGAAAGTCTAATTGGTTTCTTCCTTGGAAATCAAGGGAAACGTACGAAGGAGAAGCAAGCTTGATCTTAAGAGAAATAAGATGAAGACAACGACGGAAGATGAAGACATATACCAAACCTGTCCGCAAGAGTGTCACTCTTGTCCGCAAGATGTCAGAGGGAACATCCTTGAGCGTCTCAACGTAGGCGGTTGAGCATTGTCTCCAAGCACTGGAACTTGATTGTTACACGAAGAGACGTCCGTGGTGCTCCACATGAACTCCCCTGGTTACTGCTCCCTCATCCCAGAAGATGGGAATATTTAAGCTTTCTTAGTCTCTCCGAGGGTAAACTCGTCGAGCTGAAGGAGCTGCCTAAGCATGTTCGAGGAGGCTGGGTTTATGGGTCTTCTAATAAAGGTTCATTGATCATAGTAAAGAAACAAAGACTTAAATCTGCTATGTTCCTAGTAAACCCAATTTCAGGAGTTCTACATGAACTTCCGCCCTTGAAAACAATTCCATGTTTTCGGTATAAAAACAACCAAATGGAAGCGTTACGGTGCCAACGATTTCTGCCCTCGCATTGCGGTGGATAGTATTGATTCAAACAACTGGAAGATGGCCGCAGCAGGTCTAAGCTATCATAAGACACTTGGATTGTGCAGACCAGGAGACAGAACATGGAGTGTCTTCCAGCTCCAGGAAATAGATAATGATCAAGAAGATTGCCTTGTATTTTATGTATTGTTTTCTTGTGGGACTCTATATGCTTTGCTTCAGTGTCGTCGAAGGGATGGTGACGTCCATGCAACACGAAACTTTGAAGTCTGGAGACAATGACTTGGAAGTGAAGTTGAAGTTGGTATTTGACAAGCATGAGATCTTGAACGGGAACACTGATGATTGTAGGAACTTGTGGGACTTTAGTCCCACATTGAAGAAGTTGAAAAGGTTGTGCCCTTTATAAGGACTAACCCATTTAGATTATTAAATGGGTGTTGTGTGAGAGAATAGGCTTTAATGGGCTCTCTATGGATTTTCCATAGAATTGCACATATATTTACACAATTATATAATAGTCAAAGATGGACCTTGGGACACTATGATGACAAACCGGTCGTTACCCCATTTGATCCTTCTACTCACCTTAAGAAGAATCAAGGTGATAGTGTGTCTTAATTGGAATACACCCAAGTTCTTAGAAGCTTGATGTACATAATGAATTGTACAAGACCGGATTTGGCTTATAGTTTGAGTAGACTAAGTAGATATTCACACAGTCCGGGTAATGAACATTGGATTGCTTTGATAAGAGTCTTAAGGTACCTAAAGCATACAATAAACTATGGGTTGCATTATACCAAATATCCTCCCGTATTAGAAGGATTTTGTGATGCAAATTGGATTTCATGTCATTCGGAGAGTAAGTCCACAAGTGGTTATGTATTTACACTTGGTGGAGCGGCCGTATCTTGGAAATCATCAAAACAAACCGTGAATACGCGTTCGACGATGGAAGCGGAATTTGTAGCCTTGGATAAAGCCGCCGGAGAAGCGGAATGGCTCAAAGGTTTCCTAGAAGGTATTCCGTTGTGGCCAAAGGCCGTCACGCCCATTTGCATACATTGTGATAGTATGGCTGCCCTTACAAGAGCAAAGAATGACCATTACAATGGCAAATCAAGGCACATAAGGCGACGTCACAAGACAATACGAGACTTGCTCAAAAATGGAATTATTTCCATTGACTATATAAAATCAAAGGAAAATATAGCGGATCCTTTGACTAAAGGCCTAAATAGAGAGCAAGTTATATTTACATCGAGGGGAATGGGCTTAAAGCCAATACAATGAGTCACCACTTGGCGGAAACCTAACCTAGCAACATTGGAGATCCCATGGTCTAGGTTCAATAGGCAAACTAGTTGAGGAAGACTCAAAAAGCATAACACACAAGTACGCCTATTCCTATGATGACATAAAGTGTGTTTCCGTTGATGATTAAGGGTTGAATCTTAGTATTCTTAATAATGTTAATAGCCTTTGTAAAGGTGGGATAGTACGGACTATTCTTAATTAGCATTACCTATATGAGATTGATGTCGGGTCGCATCTATGAGAACCGAAATGGCTACGTTCTCTAAAACTCTCATGAAGTAAGGAGTTGTTCAGGACCAAAATGAACACAACCGTAAGAATGAACATGTGGTTTGATATGATATGTGTAATACTTATTGTCTCGATTTACTACACAACGTGAATAGTTCAAGACTTAAGTTCACTACTTCACAAAGTGAATCCGATAAGTATTTACTACGAAAGGTTCAAGTCCAAAAGACACCTTTTCCGATGCATGTCATATCTAAGTTCTCCGAACACGCGATAAGTTCCTAATTATCTTATTTTCTATTCAAATGTGGGGTATTATTAGAGTTTGAATAGAAAATGTGGGGTATTGTAGGAACTTGTGGGACTTTAGTCCCACATTGAAGAAGTTGAACAGGTTGTGCCCTTTATAAGGGCTAACCCATTTAGATTATTAAATGGGTGTTGTGTGAGAGAATGGGCTTTAATGGGCTCTCTATGGATTTTCCATAGAATTGCACATATATTTACACAATTATATAATAGTCAAAGATGGGCCTTGGGCCTTGGGGCTCTTGGGCTCTTTTGATTAAATTCGGAATATTTTATTTTAATTAATTAATATTTTGAATTTTGAATTTGATATTAAATTCGGAATAAACAGTTACAACTGTTCGAGCAGTTGCAACTGTTCATTCGGTCGCGTGACTTTTATATAAAGACGACGTTGGTCGTCGTTACAAGATACGGAAAACATTCTTCTCTCCTTCTTCTTCTGTTCTTCGGAGATTCACAAAGTAATTCGCTAGAACAAGTTCTTGTGCAAGAACTTGTTTGTGATTGTTGTATCCTCTAGATAGACGTCTGCAACTACAGCACAAGTGGGAACGAATTTCTGTCTAAGGACACTGCTACGCAGGCCTCAATCGATCAAGTCAGTGTTTTTTCAATTTCAATTTCGTGGTTAAATTATTTGATTTATTGTTGTTAATAGAATTAATAGTAAATATATATAAATCTGTTTCTGTACCCATTATTGATTGGTTCTAACAATGATGAATATCATCGCAACAATATGGTCGAGTACACTTCAACCTACTGCGCAAAGTTATCAGACTCCACCGATAATGAAGTCTTGCTAATTCATCAAATAAAAGACAATGCTCTTGCTATTCCAGACGCACCTCACGATAATTCATATTTGAGGACAACTAGTTTCAGGGCACACAAGATAGACCAATGCAAGGACAAGCTTATCCGATTGCAATGCTTGGGGGACAACCAATTGTTATTTTTAGGAGGAGGATCATTTTCTCTTCCCGCTAATGATTTCCAAGGAGTAGGCAACAGCTGCATTTATTTTGCAACACAATACCTTACGGTATTCAAATCACTTGCTAATAAAGCATTTACATCTCGAGAGTTTGGCATATTCTATTTAGATCCTGGAAGAGATGGGGGAAGAATTGAGCGACCTTCTCCAGCTCGCGATCGAATTATTAACAATTCCCAGCTATATCAACCTACTTGGTTCATCCCATATTTCTAGCTGACTATATTTTTGTACTGATGTATCGATATTGGTTTTTAGTTTGCCTTTCATCTAGTGACGGTCATTTTTTTTATTTTGGTGTTTAGATAGCTTAAGAGTCCCCTTCATGTTTTCCTCAAAAAAAACTTAAAGAGTCCCCTCGCATCTATCCTATTTTCATGGAAATATCTTTAAAAGAATCGATTTATTCAACGTTTGATTCACAAAAAAACAACGGTTAAACCTATACGTGTGATTTGCACAGTAAAATTACGATCGTAAGTATGGCAAATGTAGTTCACAGTTCACAGTTCACAGTCTTTGCTTCCACGAGAGAGTCAAAGAGCATCTATACATCTCAAATACATCCATGTGAGATAGCTTACTAACTTTCCAACATCTAAAAGAAGCTTTCATTATTAGAAACTAGATAGGAGCAAGGTACCTTTTATTTTATTTCGTTGTTTTTTAGTCTAAGACCATTTGCGGGTCTAGAGTATTTCCTTAATTAATGATTTCGGTCAATAACTGGATTTCTTTGATGCTTTGGGGTTGCCCCCTCTGCGTAGGGTAGCCCAGGTAGTCAATAATGATAAGTTGAGGATTTGTTCTTTCTTTCTTATTCTTGGTGGTTGGTTACTACTCCTCTTTGTTACTAAAGAAGATTGATCATAGTGTTTCATTTCAAGGTCTTTAACATAGAAATTGCTTGGTGTCTACTAGGTAGTTTTGTATAATTCATTTATTTATGTTATGTAGCCGGACAACGACGGATTGTGTTTTGTAGTTGTACTTACTCTTAAGTTATTATCAATAAAATTAACGTCCTTAAATATAAAAAGGGGGGAGAAGGCTCAAGAAACCTTTTTGATTTCTTAGGATAAGGGGGAGAAGGCTAAAGAAACCTTTTTGATTTCTTAGGATAACATGGTATCTGTCATCTAATTTATCAATATATCAAATGCATAGTAGAATCTTCGGTTGAGAATGCAAATTGCAAAGGAAAAATGTCCATTCACTATAAAATTTGTCACCCTACTTCCCATTCCAACTTTTTTTTAAATATTGACCATTTGAACTTTCAAAAGAGAATTTGTGCCCATTAGATCTAAACTCTTAAGACACTCTTAAGAACCTATATTATTTTAGTATCATTATACCCCTCATCCTTTAAATATACTTAGAGAGAGAAGGGTTGATCGGAACCTCATCGACTCTGGTCGCCGATCGTCGACTACCGGACTTCGGTGACCGAAATCATATGGCCGGAATTACTGAACATAATAAACATTCAATTCCAATTTTACTACCTCTAGTAAACTTACTTATGTTCCCAAAAACCAGACTCAAAAAACCAAAACCAAGTTTACTACTCCTAGTAAACTTACTTATGTTCCTAAAAACCAGACTCAAAACACTAAAGCCAAGTTTACTAGGAGTAGTAAACTTACTTCTGGGGTTAGTAAACATCAGTACACATCATAAACAACAACATTTATATCCAGTGAGTCAATACACATCATAAACAACAACATTCATATTCAGTAACTCAATGACTCAAAACACCAAAACCAAGTTTACTACTTCTAGTAAACTTAGTTCTGAGGTTAGTAATCATCAATACACAACTTCTGAGAAAGAGAGAGAGACAGAGAGAAAGACGTTCTTCGTCAACTCGTAGAGGCTCGGTCGGGCTTCAACATCGCTAGGTCTGACATCTTCATCGCCTACTCCGCTTCTCCTCCTTTCAGACGAGGTACTTGGACGCCTTGTCGTTTCAGAAGGCGCACAAGCTCAGCCCAACAAAGCAGCTGAGACCTTCGGTGAGCCAGGCCAAAGCTTCGTACTTGCCGACAGTGTCAGCGACGTGATCGATACAGAACTCAGGAAACACTTTTGGTTTGGATCTGGTCAGAGAGAAAGAGTAGATCTGGAGGCAGTGGTTGTAGGTTTTGGCTTCGTCGTCAAGGTTGTGGCTTCCCTGTCGCGGTTGTGACTTCACAGTCGAGGTTATGCTTCGTCCTCGATGTTGTAGATCCGGCCCGAACCGACAGAAAGTGGAGGCGGTGGCCGTCGTTTAGGCAGTGGTCGTCGTCCTCGAGGCGGAGAGTTAGAAGGAAGACGAAGAGCCTAAGAGAGAGAGAGAGAAAATTCTGATCGGGAAAAAGGGAGGAGAAGAGAAAATAATATGTATAATAGAGGTATGAGTGTAATTTACATAATAAAAGTTGAAATGTGCACATTGAAACGTTTTTACATCTAGTGAGCATTTATTTTCAATATTTGTAGTAAATGATCATGACCCCAATTGCAAAACTATTAATAAGAACATCATGGCCAAGGAATATACGATCCAAGAAGAGTAAGATTGGGCCCTTTTGTTCCAAGATCTAACCCAAGATCGCCAATTTTGCCTTGGGTCCGGCCTTTCTCCAAAGTATGGTCTGATCTCAATCCCTTGAACAATAAGACCACCCTTGAAGGCACCACAACTATTCTCCTTGCAAGACATCTTAAGCAACTCCTCATCTCTTTCATAACAGAATTCACCCAGCTCAATCTCCGACCAGCCATCCCCTCTTTCCTTTGGATATGGAGCTTCATCGATTTCTCGGGGCTGCGACGCATGCCTACCCAAAATGCATTGCCAGTAGAGTCTCTTTTTCTCTCGGTCCAAAACCACAAACTGCTCACTGGCTTCTACTCCCACTGTTGTTGGATTCAACTGCAGGTAATTAGTGTAACTGAACTTAACTACGTACTTTCCAAATATTAAGCCTTTGTAGTTACTTTAATCAATAAATTAAGCTTCAAAGCAAAGTCACTTAGAATTACCTTATAAGACTTTTTAAGTTTGACCTTCACAGGTTGTCCTCTAAATCCATAAGCTTGCTCACTTAACTTGAAGACAAGGTAAGCTTTATATAGGGTTGATGGGGACAAAATCCATGTAGCAATTTTCCCAGTGATTTCTAGCCACAAAAAATCGACAAGCTCAGCCACCTCCTCGAATCTGTTTTAGATTTACACTTTTACTTTCAGTTAAAGAAATCTTAAACTGCATCTGGATGATCCAGACACTTGGGATGAACTAATTCAAGCAGTTACAGACCTGGAGTTGGGTAGACAAATCCATCTCCAAAAATGAGGAGTACCAGACCCTAGTATCTGAAGGGCCCTTGCGGATATCATATAGCATTTTTTACCGCTCCCTTTGTCCAGGGAAAAGCTCTTCATGATGTCAGTGAGAAAATTAATGAAAGTCATTATATAATTAGAAAACAAAGCTAAAATAATAACAAAGAACTTTAAAGTGCAGGTGTCGTGAACCTACTATATTTCCTGTGCTGGTTGGATTGTCACAGAGACGAAGGTAAAGCTCCTTCTTGGATTTGATCCAAGAGATGGAAGAGGAAGACACATAACTGGATATGATCGTACGTATATCAGGGGGGAGAAACTTGTCCCAGACAGCGTCACTTTCTGCAGCCGATCGGAAAATCTTGGACACCAAGCACAGCCTGCATGCATCTTTAGGAGTTGTGAATGAGATGATGCTGGCTATGCACTCTTCCGGCAAGGCCTGCAGATCCAGCACGGTCGTCGTCGCGCAGGCGATCATTTCTTCTTCTGCTCTCCAGCTAATTCTCACCTTCGCTAAGCTCACGGATTTTCTGAAGTTTTATGTGTGTGCTTATATATATAGACACACACACGTACACGAAGTCCGTTTTTTACTAGGTTCAGTTTTATTTGTTTATGAAGACGGAAGGAGGGATCGATCATAGCTAGACTGAATTCTTAGTCGTATGTTGCACATAGTTTTGATTCCTTTACTAGAATATATCACATTGTGAAACAAACTAATAGTTAAGTATAAAAGTTTGGCCTGCATGATGCATGTCACCGTGAATCCTTGATCAATTACTTGAACGTGCATCGCATTGTGCTCCAACTCTTTTAAAGCAAATGGATTTAAAGCATCTCAACCTCTAGCTGTTACCATGATCCTGGGATTTCTGGCAAATATTGTGATGTGCACAACATCTATATATTGTTCGATTTTATTTATTTAATAAGTTTTTATCATGTTCGTTAAACTCTCATGACTGATGAGATTGGCAGCTAGTTTATTTCTTTTGATCAAAGCTTCGTGGCTGTTGTCAAGAACTAATGATGTTGATGACTTAATTTTATTACAATTCCGCTATCATCAATTAATGATGTTAGCTATTGTCTCACTAAATGAAAGCATTTGGCTACATGTTACGACATTGATACCATTTGGTGCCCTTTTTACCCTGAAAAATAAAACGTTAATACTACGGTTGGTATTATCATCTTCACGTTCATATTCTCTCAAATTGATCAAATTTCAATTAGCAATGAGATTAAGATCGATCTATCTGTCATGTTGGGTCTGACCTCAAATATCCCTTGAACAAGTGAGGCCATGCATGGCATGTATGTACTGCTTGATCAGACCAAAAAGAATGCACATAGCAATGATAGCATACGACATGAGATGATCAGTTGATGGGCTTTTTCATTTCAGTTGATGGGCTTTTTCATGTGCTATTATTTGTTATGGATTTTCCAAGGGAGAGGAGGTCAGAATTACAACAAGGGGTATGGGTTTTTTATTTACTATTTTTAAGAATAGATTAAAAACGAATGAATGGATAGGAACCGGTCCAACCATAATTTGTTAACTTAAGGTACCGAATTATAGATTAAAAACGAATGAATGGATAGGAGCCGGTCCAACCATAATTTGTTAACTTAAGGTACCGAATTACATCCTCTAATATATATATATATATATATATATATATATATATATACATACAATTATACACACCCACACATCTTGACTTGTAGAATTACATCCTCTAATACATAGGCTGTAGAAATTTGATTCTGATGGAAAATTTAGAAAAGAATTAATAACAAAACATCTTCTGAATTATGATGTTATTTTTATTTACATACCTAATATAAAAAATGTACATTTTGATATCAAAAATTTCATTCTGTTAATATTTGGATATCTTCATCGCTAAAACCGTTATATTTTGAGGGTATTTTCGGCATCTCAATATATATCATTTTTTCGTTTACTTTAACAAAATAAATTTTTTTTGAGGTTATCAAATAAAAATAAAACAATTTACTTTAGTAAAAATATTAAAAAAAACAAACAAACAAAATTATCAATTTATTATTGGTGACCAGAGGGAATGAAGCGTTATAACACGATCCCTCGACGCAGATTAGTCTTTAGGCCTAAAAAGCTTTTGAGGATACCGTAGTTGATACTCTAAAAAAATACTACAAATGTATGTATATATTTTTGAACTTACATGTATGTTGAGCAAAATAAAATAAATTAAAATACTAAAAGCCAATAAAAATAAGAATTAATTACATAGCACCACCAAAATAAATTATTTTATTAAAGTAAATGAAAAAATAATATATTTATTGAGATGACGAAAATGCCTTCAAAATTTAACGATGTTAGGGGTCGATGTATTAAAATGCTAACGAGATGAAACTTTAGGCATCAAAACGTAAGTTTTTGATAGTTAGATATGTAAATGAAAATAACAACATAGTTCGTATAGTGTTTTGTATTTAATTCTATGGGAAATAAGGAAAAAATCATCGATCACCAATAATACACTTGACTTGCATTGCATCAGTCTTAATTAAAACACGGCTGATGATGAGCCCGTTTGGTAGGGCTTCCAAGCGTCTTTGCTACAAAGCAATGTAGGTTGAAGTGTTTGGTAAATAAAAAAAGTCTGGCTTCGCTTTAAAGCACGGACTATTTCTTTTAAAAAATGGAAGCTGCTCAACCCTAGCTTTGGAAAGTCGAAAGCCGCTTTAAACACTGTAGCGGTGATTACTGTAGATTAATGAATTTTTCATCTCAGTTCTGCCCCTCCCATTTTCTGTTGTTGCCTCTTTATCGCAACAAATCTCTCACGCTCACAGCAGACTCTTCTCCCTCAACTCTCGGTGTTTTCTTCTTCTCCCTCAACTCACGGTGCGTTCTCTCCTTCTCTTTGTATTTTCTTTTCGTGTTAGATTGGCTAGCTGTCTCTACTGGGTGTTAGATTAGAATTGCTTCCAGGATTGGAGTTAGATCTGGGGTTTTAGTTTAGAAATTATTTTTGTTGGTTTCTACTTTAGATATGTGTTTGTTCGGTGAAATTGCTGCCTTCAGTTTTCTGTTTTTGTTCTCATATACATGTAGATCAACATACTGCGCGAAGATCTGTGTTTGTTCTCATATACCTGGGTTTTACTGATTTGAGTTGGTTAGTCACAATAGTAAACTCCCTGATTTGAGCTGTTTCATCTATACTTTATTGCTGGTGTTGTAGAAAACTAAACAACTTGCTCAAGATGGTTGACTGTTATGGTCTTTCCAACCATGGAAATTGATAATGTGTATAGTTATGAGCACAAGCTCGACTGGGAATGTCGATTTACAACTTATTAATATTGGGGTTGACAATTGGTTGTTCATATCAACATATATATGCAGAATCATAGGAATCACAGTAATCAAGCTACCTATACATGTACAGAATAACAGATTGCATAAATAACTCTAGACATTGAACAACATTGACTTTAGAGGATTATTGTTGTGAATCAAGCTTGATTAGGGAAGGAGAGATTTGCCCTCTGACACTACTCACATGTTTGACCTTAAGCTAAGGAATTCTTCAACATGCATTGTGCTTTCAGACTAAGAGAGTTTTTAAGTTTTATAAACATTTTCAATTGGTAATAGCTAAAGTATGTTTAATGGTTAAACAACGAACTCTAGTTTTAACTTTTTATTATATTTCTTTTCCTGGAAACTTTGTTGATGCCAAACTTCTATCTCTTGTGAAGTTGTGATAACTTTCAAGGCTGCTATTTCTTTATCAATGTTTGTGTGATTATAAAAAAAATAGAGAACCAATTCTTGAGCTAAATGTCTATAGCAAGCTCCAATTATTGAACTACTGCTTTCATGGTAGCACTGCCAGTTTTTTACTTTTAATTGTTACAATACTTTGTATATTGACAGCCGTTAGTTTTGTTAGTTATCTCTGTTTCATGTACCTAGAATTTCAAACTATGATTATCAAGTTTATTTTGTAGCTTATACTTTAAAATTTATGTGGTACAATCCTACTTTAAGATTTAGTTAAAAAAATGAGATATATATATATATATATATATATATATATATATATATATATATATGTGTGTGTGTGTTGCAAATGTAGGGCGCCGATACATTTTATTTGAACAAAATGGACTATGTGTTATATTTATTTTTGCTTTTTATGTGTGTTAGATGGGAAGAGATTCGGCGGTTTGAAACGAACAATTAGTAGAAATATTTTGTGACTTGTGTATCAAGGAGGTGGATAATAATAATCGTCCAACTACTCATCTTAGTAAAGAGGGATTTGAGAATGTTATACGTAATTTCGAAAAAGAAACGGGTAAATTATACACCAAAAAACAAATGAAAAACAAGTGGGATAACCTTCAAGAGCAGTGGAAACTATGGAAGGACTTGAAGGGTAAACAAACCGGTCTTGGATGGGATCACAAGCTCCGGACTATTGATGCATCCGATGAGTGGTGGAGTGCAAAAATCAAGATTTCTAACTCTACTTATTTATATTTTGTTTCAGTTATTTTCAAATTTTGTTACTATAATATTACTTAACAAATGTATATATTTTGTGCAGGAAAACAAAGAATATGCGAGGTTAAGGAAAAAAGGAATTACACCTGATTTTGAAGTCAAGTTGGATAAGTTGTCTTCAGGAGTTTTTGCTACCGGTAAGTATGCTTGTACACCAGGTTCTTCACCTTACCCTACAAGTCCGGTTCGTTGTGACAATGAAAATGATCTTGAAGAAAGTGGTGATTCATATGATGATGTTGAGCCCATGCCCACTCCTGTACAAGAAAAAGAAGTGAGAGAATTGAAAAAAATAAGGGTGTAGTTGCCAAAAGGGGAAGATAGGAGAGGCTGTTCTTTTGGCTAGTAAAATTGATAGAATGTGTGAGGCAATTGAGAGTAGAAGTACCGCAACTTCAATTCCCACCGGTGGCAGTAGCATTGCTGAGGAGATGAAGGCTGTTACTTCGTTGGACTCAATTTCTCTGCTTGGAAAAAAATTGCTTGGATTTGCTTGGGCAGCCATCAGATGTCGCCACGTCAGCCCAATTAAATGGCTATCAAACTGACAACAATTCATTACAAAAAAGCTAAAACTTACTAACGTCGACATTTTGTAGTTTCGGTGTTTCCGTCATCGAACCAGATCCCTCGACTTCTCAAATCTCCCTCTCTCATCCTTGATTTTCTCTGTCATGTTCTTTGAATCTAATTGATTAGGGTTCTTAGTTCAATACAAATGTTCATTCATCAAGATACTCCATAAGTCTTTCATTGAAGTTAATGAAGAAGGCAAAGAAGTTGCTGCTGAATGTGTTGCCCTGTTTGCTTCTCGGTGCGATGTTGATCCGCACAAGTAAAAGGAGATGCTGGAGGGAATTACGAAATGAGCTGATGATGTTAACAAATAGTCTTATTTCTTGAATGCTTGATGGAGGCTGTTTGTGAACTTTTATTTTTGACCTATGACTCCAATTTAGAGTGATCTGTTAAGTTTGATAGACATCACATAGGCATGCTCCACTGTAAATTAAAATAGCATAAGAGACTAATCATTCATCACCACAACATCATTCCCATCATCTGGAGGATTTTGAGAGTTGAGCAAGGCTTGGTAACATTGAGGTTGTTGACATGGCATCCAAAACATGGGAATAGGCGGAACATAATTTCCATACTGTGGACATGAAAAAAGAAGACAACTATGAGTTTGAAACATATGAACTAGCATTCCTATTTAAACAGTAGAACGCTAGGCTTTTGAATACACAACAAACTATGTTTTGACAGCCCAAAATCCTTGAAAGATACTAAACATCAAAATGTATTTCTACTAATTACAACCTAAACTCATCACACTAATCAAGGTTTAAAAGTTACCATATAATTTTATGACTGGATTTTCCAAGAATCACAAAAGCTACATATCAAACTAAAACATACTGAACAAGCATGGAAAATAGCATGTATTTGAATTAAATGCTTGAAACAAAACCAAGAATCAGGTGGAATTGTAAAAATAACTACGCTGAATTGCCAAATGAATAAATAAACAATCGGACAAGGTCTTGATTGAGATAACATACCTTAGTTGAATCAGAATTAGATGACTTTTGTTCCTCAATAGGCCTTCCTTTTCAGATTCTTGGCCATACTTTTTTCAAAATCACCTATGATTATTCTTTTTCTTCCCCGAGCACTGTCCCTTTTCTTGAATCCTTTGGCTTGGATTACTTTTGTCTTATTTGAGTGACATGCCACATTAGTATTATTAACAGTGGTGGATGGAGGAACCTGGTCATCCTTACCAAGGTGTAATGTATCCATTTTTGAACATAACATGTCTTCAATAACTTTGCTTAGCTCCCCCAGTTGATGAACAGCAAATTGGTAAGTCTCTACTCTCTCAGCGGCTCGAGATGAAATCTTGGTGGATATGGAACTCAAAGACTTGTACCAATATGTTTGTTGTAGGTTGGTATCTACTTGGATGTCACACCCATGCATGTCTTTCACGCTTTCAGATCTTGCTTTCCTTGTCCACCTTTTTAAAACATACTGATCAGGAATTTCTTTGACATTCATGTAATTAGTAAGGATTTTTATTACATGCCGACACAAAATACCTTCGATCTCAAACAACCTGCAACTACATGATATTGTATTGTCTTTCTTCACCCTAACACATCTCTCCTTTGGATGACCATTGAAGGCAACTTTATACACAATGTCATCACCATCTTGAATGCATCCAACTAAATTGTAATCCAAAGACTTCTCATACTGAATCTGGAATGCATCAAATATAGCTTTAGTGTATGTATTTCCAGCCTTGATCACCATTGATGTAAATATCTCAACATTAGGTAACTTGTAGCACAAAGCATACTCTGCCTCTAACTCTTTATACCGCTTATCATTGAGCAATCTATCGAAGTGTTTGAAAAACTCAACCACATCATAGTCTGACTTCACATATAGTTTTAGACTAGCATTGAAACTCTCACTTAGTTGTGTGCTATGCGTTCCAGCAGACCATGCCCACTTGACATATGTTTTTGCCCATTTCTCCTTCAATCGAAATATACTACTCAACCAAGGGTTTTCATGTGCATTATATGTGTTGAGCATTGCTTCCTATGCAGCCAGGAACTCATCCTCTTCTTCATAGCTATTCATATATGTTGATAAAAAACCAGTGACCCGTTCATCACCCTCAAATGTCTTACTTGCATGTTTAATGGCATTGTTCATTATATGCCATGTACAAAGCATGTGATATGTATTAGGCATCACATTTGCACAAGCTTTAGCCATTGCAACATCCTGATCAGTAAAGATAGACTTTAGAGCCTTGTTAGACATTGCCTCCATAAATGTCTCAAACAACCATGTAAAAGAATCCGAAGTTTCATCGTACATCAATGCTGCCCCAAAGACTACAGTCTCACGATGATGATTAAATCCCACAAATACTCCAAATGGACGATTGACTTCATTGGTTTTATATGTAGTGTCAAAACTCACAACATCACCAAATAAACCATAATCAACTATCATCCTAGCCTCAACCCAAAAAATATTGGTTATTTGTTCATCACTATCCAACCGCACAGCATAGAAAAATGAAGGATTCTTTATTGCTTGATTTTGGAAGTATTTCAATAAGCATCCTGCTTCTCCATATGCCAATTTCTTTTACCTTTGAGACTGCAGATAATTTTTCTGATCTTGTTTAGTGAATCCAAGAGACTTTCTTCCACCAACTTCTCTACTCATTAACTCGAATGCAAGCTTTAGGGAGACTCCAGAATCTTTTACCAAGTCCATCAAAGCTCCTTGTGGAGGAGTAACATTTCGTTGAGATGGCAGCATGTAAGCACATTCTTGATTTACAAGATCATGGCTGTGAGTTTCTTCAAACTGATAAACAATGTACTTACCACTTGATTTATCCAACTTAATGCTCATTCTAGCATCACAACTTATTCTTGTCTTCGCTCGAGCATTCTTGGTCAAATGGTCTCGTTTATCTGCTTCATGTAACCCTTCCTTTGAACACACAAAAATCCTTGAGATGAGTTTACCAGATTTCTTATTTTTGTAATATGTATGTTTTCTAATACTGAAACCAGTTTTTCGCCCATACTTGTTGTAAAACTCATAAGCCAATTTTTCTGAGTCAAATTCCATACCATATCTTAGCTTATAACCTGGACAAGTCGAATCATCTTTATCCGTGGAGTCCATTCAATCATTAAATTGCAATCTATAAGATATAAAACACAATTCAAAATTCATATCTATATTAATATTCGAATCAAATCCAAAAGATATTGTTAGCTAGACATATATCTAAAATGTTTTGATATGATGAACACCCAGGAAAAAGCCATGAATTCGATGAACTAAAACCCAAAATTGAAAACCAAAATTGGTTAAGATGAAAGCAAACATACCTCAATGATAAAACTTCAAGAACCAACACTCAAATATAAATAAAATCTTGACTGAGAGTCTGAGACCAAAGAGCAAATAAGAAAAAGAGCTTAGATCAAAGAGCAAACAAGAAGAATGAGAAACTATTGGGGGAAGCGGAAACATGCTAAAATATTAAAAGAAGGAGGGAGGGTGCTAAAATTATTGAGGGGAAATTTTTAGGGGAAAAATCTAAATGGAGGGAATCGGGCAAAGAGAGAGGGAGATTTGAGAAGTTGAGGGATCTGGTTCGATGACGGAAACACTAACTACAAAACGTCGACGTTAGTAAGTTTTGGTTTTTTCCTTGTAATTAATTGTTATCAGTTTGATAACCATTGGATTTAGTTGGGCTGACGTGGCGACATCTGATGGCTGCCCAAGCAAATTTTTTCCAAGCAGAGAAGTCGACTCCTACTTCGTTGCTAGGGGCTGAGCCTTGTACTCCATTGTGGTTTTTTGCCACAAATCTATATTTATATGATAAGAATTGCATTGATTTAATTATGTTTTTTTAGTGATAATTTTCATTATTTATAGGATTGTATTGGTGCTATTGATGGAGTGCATATTCCCGCTTCAATATCTCCTCAAGATCAAGTACCGTTTATCGGTAGAAAGGGAACACCAGCCCAAAATGTTATGGCAGCATGCAACTTTGATATGCAATTTATTTTTGCATGTGCCGGTTGGGAAGGGTCCGCTCACGATACTATGGTGTTTTTATCGGTTATTCGAGATCCTAATAGGAAGTTTCCTCATCCTCCACCGGGTAATATATTCAAATAAAGATATCATTATTAAATATTTAATAATTTTGCTTAAGTTGCTTCTAATTATTTATTATGTTCATTAACAGGAAAATATTATGTTGTTGATTCAGGTTACCCACAAATGTCGAGATTTTTAGGACCAAACCAACATTTCCAACAATACTGTGGGCGAGAACCAAGAAATGCAAAGGATGTATTTAACTACGTTCACTCTTCTCTTAAAGGTGTTATAGAACGAACATTTGGAGTTTGAAAAAATAAATAGCACATTTTAAGAAACATGCAAGGTTTCTCATTTAAGAAACAAGTGAAGATTGTCATTGTCACAATGGCAATTCATAATTATATAAGGAGGCATGCGCAACGCGATAGAGATTTTACTCGCATTGGACAAAGGATGAGCGGCATTCCAAATGGTGACATAGAGATGGGTGATGATGAAGAAGAATATTATGATCATAAAGCACAAGAAATGAAAATGGTAAGAGATATGATAGCTCAAAGTTTGATGAATGCACGTAATATCATGAATGTTTGAAGATAGTATGAAATTTTTGTGGTTATTTCATGACAAAGAAAGACTAAAGAACTTGGTAACCATGATTTATGGTAGTTTCCAATTCTCTCGGAACTATGATGTAATGTAACTTATATTATAATAGTTTTCTTTGTTTTCAATATTTCTAATATTTATTGTAAGTCATATATTTATTGTAGTTTTCAATATTCTCTTGATAACAAAATTTATATTAACACATAAGTAATTGTGTTATATTACATAACCAAACAAATTAAGGCAAAAAATCATTTTAAGGCAAAACTTATCATTTTACAAAATTAAAGCACTTACAAAAAGCTAGTTTACCAAGCACCTCTATCATTCACATCACTTATAAAAAGCCAGTTTACCAAATACCCAGCAGCTTTGCTTTTCAGCCACTTATTTTCAAAATAAATAAAAACTAACTTTTTTAAGAAGCCACAGATGTACTAATCAGACCCGATATACCTCAATCCTTAATAAGGGACTAGCTTCAACTGATCATGGACTTGTTTACAAGATTCAACCTGATACTTAATCATTAAAGGACTCGATCTATTGAGGCCTCATCAATCAAGGAGAATGTGCAAGTCCCGTACGTTTTATTTTGTCTTTCAATCATTTTCATGTGAACAACATTATTAATTCCTTTATTCCAAGACTAGATCAACGCTTTATATCCAAGACTAGATCAACGCTTCCAGCAAACCCCACCTAATTAATTAAGCACGATCTTATATTGATTTGGTGTTATACAAGTGATAAAATAGAAAGTAACCAAGAACAAAGAGATATTTGAGGAACATGGGAAGGATTTGAAATCATTCAAAGGATGGGACATTATTTGGTGTGGGAGCATATTGCATATGTTCCTCTTTATTTATATTCGCGCTTGTGTAAAACGACATAGATCTTTTTATCCTGGCAATTAAGGGCATCCAGACAATGGAAGACAGGACTGGGGGGCCATTACACAAAGAAGATTCTGGGCAGTGATTAGCCATTTTCGAAGAAATCTCTGGGCTCTCCTGTGTTAGAATTATTGGAGAATACAGAGCAAGGTGTTTTGATTATTTGGTGTAATTTCTAACTATATAAACTCTTCTAATTTAATTTTTACATCAATACGAAAAGACAATGTAGCATTCAAAGTGTTCTTACTATCTTTTATATTTTCAACAATTTTAATTCAATAATACCATGATTTCTAGCATGCTGACCGGTAAGTTATATATTGAAGCATGTTTTGCACGCAGTGAAAATGAAAGAACGAGTTCTACAGTAACGGGAATCATTCAAAAAAATGTTTTACAAAAGTATATGTAAGCATACGGGGTTATAAAGTTAACAAAGTTTTAGATAGAACCAAAATCAGTAGACCCGTTAAGACGCGGGATAGCCGTGCGAGATGAAACGGTGACATCGATCTAATTTTTAATGAATTGATCAAACAAATAAGATAAAACGGACTCAAACGGATACTATCAATTTATTAAAAAACAGACAATTATCATCATTTCATCCCGTTTCGTCCGACACGTCTTACCGTGCCTAAGTAATCCTGCAAAAACCAGAGACATATAACGGTAATCTTTACATCATAAAGCTTAATTTGCATGAACTTGACGCGTCAAAAGGTAAGTCTATGCGAAGGCTTACTAGCCACCATGGATGCTCAAATATAATAATCTGCAATTAAATACTTTATATTAATAATTAAATCCCTTCCCTGACCAAGCAATCGAGCTTTATGTATGAATTTGCGTACTACTTTATCTGGTTTTATTGCATATCAAATAAACTCAACCAAACAGAGAAGTAGCTAGTCCGAGATTCTTCCTTCTCTCTCTTTCTCTCTCATTAGCCATGGCTGCTTGTAACAAGAATTTCTCCAGCAGTTACATGCTACTGGAACCCCATGAGGTGGGTTTGCTTGATCTGATTCACATCTTATTCTCCAATAACTTGGAGCACAGAAAGTTCGTAGACTCCTCCGATGACAAAGAAGATGAATTTCAGCGCAGATGGCTCATATTTCTGTCAATTGTGATGCAAAAGCTGCTGCAGTTTGTGTCCAAGCCAATGGCAGTTATCGGCTGGTTAATCGAAATGTTCTTGAATTTTCTGTCACTTAATGTCTGCAGCTTGCATCGACTGCTCCTAAATCTTTTGCAAGGTAGATAATTTCTATTGCTTCCTTGCTAATTCTCTTCTATACATGCAACCGTTTATGATTGTTGAATAAACTTATACACAGATTATGATTACTGTCGCCGGCCGGTATTTGAGTAGCGTAGAATTAGTAGAAATAAAGCATTTACCTTAATATCATTTACTCAATATTAGCACCAACTGAACTGGCATGGCTATAGTAAGCCCCAGATTGACCGGAAACTTAAGACCAACACACCGGAAGCAGCCGCTGGACGAGGCGGTGCTTCTCCATGAGAGAGAGAGAGAGAGAGAGAGAGAGAGAGAGAGAGAAAGAGGTTGCAATTGGTCGGTAAATATTTTCGTTTGTTCTTTGTTGAATTAATGATATTCGTCCAGGGCTTCAGGAACAGAAAATTGTCTCTATAATCTATATCAATTAAGTTTAAAAAATATTAGTAAACGCACGCAGTTGCGATGAACTGTCTTATTCCTTTTGTTCCAGTATGCGGTTATGTTATGATCAACGTACTGTTGATACTTTAAGCATAAAAAAACGTACTGTTGATACTTTATTTAGTGTGAACCATGATGCAGATAGCAAATGCATATTAGACTAATTAATTATACAATGGAGACTAATTAATTACTTGGATAATGATTATTGGCACGCAGGCAAGATTATTACACCAGATAGCACCTCAGAAACATACTTGTCGTTTATAGGACACCTGGATAAGCGAGTAAAGTTAGACAGTGAAATCAAACCTGGAGATAGCAGATACAATGCAGCACTCAGTATGATGGCCTCTAAACTATCTTATGAGAACCATGCCTGCATCAAAACTACAGTCGAAGATCACTGGAAGGTATCAAATTAATTAATTTTCAACTTCAAATGAGTCTAATTCCTCCGTTAGAAATTATTTATAATGGTACTATAACTAATATCAGATTAATTCTGAAACTCATGCTTAGTTTTCTGTTTTTTGTTTTCAAACTCTGGCAGATGGAGTTCATGGGCTTTTACGACTTCTGGAACGGTAAGAAGCATCCAGACCCGAGAAATAATACATTTGCATAATCACAAAAATATATAGTTGATTGTGCTTAAAGATTCAGATTAACAGTCTGACAATATATAATGTTAATGAACAAGGTCAATTAATTTAGGACCAATTAACTGATCGATTATTATTTGTCTCTCAGAGTACCAGGGAAAAGCTACAACACAAGCCTTTATGCTCCGGGACAGATCTAGTGATGACCATGACACCATTGTTGTTGCCTTTAGAGGAACCGAACCCTTTGATGCAGATGCATGGTGCTCTGACTTTGATATTTCGTGGTACGAGCTTGAAGGTGGAGTTAATGGAAAGATCCATGGGGGGTTCATGAAAGCTCTAGGTTTACAGAAGAATCTCGGTTGGCCAAAGAATATAGAGCAAGATGATACGCACCCCTTAGCTTACTATGCTATTAGGGACATGCTGAAAAAGCTTCTAAGTGAAAACGATAAGGCGAGATATGTCGTAACAGGTCACAGTTTAGGTGGAGCGTTAGCGATTCTCTTCCCTGCAATTCTGGCATTGCACGAGGAAAACAAGCTGTTGGAGAAAATGGAAGGAGTTTATACATTTGGGCAGCCTAGGGTTGGTGACAAGGAATTTGGGCAGTACATGGAAAAAGAAGTATTGAAAGAGCATAATGTTAGGTACTTTAGGTTTGTGTATAGTAATGATATGGTGCCCAGGTTGCCCTATGATGACAAGGCCCTCATGTTCAAGCACTTCGGGACCTGCCTCTACTATAACAGAAACTATGAGGCACAGGTATATATAATGTTTCTCTCTCATCAATCACATTGTTGAAATGAAAGTCAAGGTCTAACTGTGAATTCTTCTTCAATTTTAATTAAATTTCTAACTGTGAATTCTTCTTCAGATTCTTCCAGAAGAGCCAAACAAGAATTACTTCTCCCTGTGGGTGCAAATACCTATGATGGTGAATGCATTTTATGAGCTGAAAAGAAGCTTCACACTTCCAAGAAAGCATGGACCTGACTACGTCGAAGGGTACTTCTTCAGATTGTTTAGACTAAGTGGTTTGCTAATGCCAGGGGCACCAGCACATTGTCCCCAAGATTATGTGAACCTAACCAGATTGGGACCCTCAGATGTGCTCGTCGTCTCACTTAAGCCCAAGCAACAGTGAGACCTTACGTAACAATCGAAAATATTTGTATTGCGCACCATTATCAGCAGGAATTATTTAGTTAAATTGTAATCTGCAGCTAGCCTCCTTAATAATTGTATGTAATATGCTGGTCTAGCTCTGAGAATGAAATTAATTTTAGATATAAGATTGTTTCCATGATATACAATTGTGTCGTGGTTTGCTTGCTAGCTATTCATGAATCTTTAGAGGTATATATGGCTGGTCTTCTTTAATCATCATTTTCCTAATTTGGAAACGCCATTCATCTGACCGGTAGCCATCGCATGATCAAAATTTCAGAACTTCAACAAACAAGGAAAAAAAGTTACCATAACCAGTGACGTAGCTAGACATTTCACTTAGTATGGTCAAATTTGATTAACGAAAAAAATTAAATGATCGTCGGTTACTCTTTAGCAACAACACGATTTTGCTTAAAAAGTGACACAAACTTAATTTCAATATTGTTTTTTATACCAATTCAAAATGAAAAAGCGCTCTCGAACAAACCATTAATTTATCTCCAATAAACTTCAGATTTTCATAATTTCAATATGTTATTTTTTAGACATGATGTACGTCAATGTATGGTAAACATCAATGTGTTGTTTCTATTTAGCTTATTTATAAAAAAAAATTACAAGTGAAATTTAAATCATTAAATTACATATTAGTATGGATCAATAAGGTAAGAAACTCTTAACATGGTTTGTATTAATTGGATTAAGTATTTAAAATAGTATAAATTTTTATTTCATTTCATTATTATTGAAGAATATTAGAGATTGATCAAAGATTTATTAAATGAAAAGAGTCAATTTGTGTTTCATTTCTTTTAATATTTGATACAAATTAAAAATAATTAGTTAATTTTTTTTAAAGTGAGAGGAGAATTGATCCCATACCGCTCTCTAGCAAGCACTTCTTCCTCTTTTTCTTTTTGGGGTTCAAGAAAAGGAAAAACATTCTAATTACATTTCTATCTATATAATTACATTCCAACAAGCAAAACTAGGGCAGTCACTTCATCACGTACAGAACAAAGTAGGAAAGATATTTAGTAGGTTATAATAATTTTCCATGCATAATGATGAAAGTAGGAAGATACCGTGAAGCACGTACAAGGGCCCAATTTCAATTAGTGGAGGCACTATACAATATTTCTCGATCTTCAAAAAAGACGTATGCGAAAACCGAAAGTATTGTATTTATTCAGGCCCGGCCTTCGGAGAAGGTAGGATCTTCAATTTTAGAGTGTCCATATATATATATAATTTATTATAAAGATTTAAATAAAGTTGTTTTAGTTTTGATAGTAAGTAATAGGTATAAGTTGTATTATATTTGGGATTAAGTCTGAGAGGTGTAATTTTTTTTTCTTTTATCTGTTTTATTTTTGTTTTTTTATCTCTCTTATTTATTTGTTCATTCATACACTTACATTTGTCTTTTTATATTTTTCTTTACTATTGTTGTTTTTAAATTTTATTTTATACAATTCTTTTTTATCACATTGATATTATAACATTCATATTATAAAAATCACCATAACCTTTTTTTCCATTTAAAACAAGCTATAACTATTTTATTTATTATATATATATAAAATGAATAATTAAAAATGATCTTATTATTATATTATATATATATATATATTAATTTTTTAACAAATATTTATTAGAAGACCTTGAAAAAAAATTCACCTAGAGATTATTTTAAGCAAGCATGCTTGAGTATCAATATCATCCTTCCATACATCTAAAAAATCCTAAGCCATTGCTCATCGAAGTTTTGTATTAAGTCAATCATTAATGAGTTAACCACAGTCAACCAAGGAGCGGACCTATGTTTAGGCCTGAAGGGGTTCGGTTTGATTTTTGGTCGTTAATTAGATAACTAATATTGAGTATGAGTATAAATCTCCTTTAAATCTATCATTGAACCCTGTTGGATTGGTTTGAATAACTTGCGCAGCAAGTCAAGGCTGAGCTGGTCTTCGGCTATCAGATTTAGTTTCAGTTTGAATAAATCCTAGTCTTAGGGAGTAGATAGATGTTTGAATGATTCTTCCTTAGTGTTAGCATCAGTTTTTTAGCTTTGTAATCGGATCCATGATCCTCTCCATTTCTGTTACAATGGCTCTATAAGAAGCCAACAATTCTGCAAATAAAACTCAAGCTTTTACAGCAAAATACTTCTGTGTTTATAACCAGTAGTTCAAACAAGTGGTATCAGAGCCCTCTCATAGGGCCTGAACTGAGAAGAAGAAATAGAAGGAAAGAAAGAGAGCTTGAGTGAAAGGGAAACACTTCGAGAGCGAAAATACGAGAGTGAAGAGATGGGAGATGGAAACAGTTTCCTGACCATTCCAAAATTCGATGGAGATTACGATCACTGGTCAATGCTCATGGAAAACCTGTTACGATCCAAAGAATATTGGAGTTTGGTGGAAAACGGATACGAAGAACCTGAAAACCTGGAAACTCTTTCTGCAGCACAACGCAGAATTTCAGAAGAGCAGAAGCTAAAGGATTTACGAGCCAAGAACTATCTTTTTCAGTCCATAGACAAGAACATTCTCAAAACAATCACACAAAAGGCCACCTCAAAAGCTCTCTGGGATTCGATGAAGCGGAAATATCAAGGGAACATCAGGGTTCAACGAGCACAACTTCAGAGACTGAGAAGGGATTTTGAAATACTGGAGATGAAAACTGGTGAGTGTGTTAACGATTATTTCTCTAGAGTTATGATGATTGCAAATGATATGAGGGGAGCTGGAGAAGAAATGGAGGATGCAAAGATTGTTGAGAAGATCATGCGCACCCTATCAGAGAAGTATAACTACATAGTATGCTCGATTGAAGAATCAAAGGACATTAATATCTTGTCTGTGGATGAGTTGCAGAGTTCGTTACTGGTTCATGAGCAAAAGCTCAAACGAAACGATGTGGAAGAGCAAGCTTTAAAAGTCACAAATGGACGAGATATAAGAGAAGAAGAAAGAGCTGGTGCAAGAGGAAGAGGACGCAGTGGTTTCAACAATGGTTATAGAGGAAGAGGAAGAGGACGAGGAAGGTTTTTCAACAAAGCTCACACTGAGTGCTATCGATGCCACAAACTAGGACATTTTCAGTGGGAATGCCCCAGTTTTGCACATTATGCTGAGTGTGCTGAATTAGAAGAAAGAGAAGAGATGCTGCTGATGTCCTATGTAGAGAAGGAAAGTTCCACACAAGAAGAATTATGGTTCCTAGACTCTGGCTGTAGTAATCACATGAGTGGAGATGAGAAATGGTTCTCAGAATTAGATCATTCTTTCAGACAGTGTGTGAAGTTGGGTAACAACTCGAGGCTAGCTGTCATGGGAAAAGGAAACGTTCGGATGAAAGTAGAAGGAAAGGTCATGATTATCACTGAGGTATTTTATATTCCTGAACTCAAAAATAACCTGATCAGTCTAGGACAATTACAAGAAAAGGAGTTAATTATCTTGATCAAGCATGGCTGCTGTCAAGTCTATCACAATGAGAAAGGATTACTTTTTCAAACTATGATGACTACAAATCGTATGTTTGTGTTGCTAGCTTCTCAGTCCACTAATGTTTCAGAATCAGTATGTTTTAAAGCAAATACTGCAGACACCACTACCTTATGGCATCAAAGATTTGGTCACCTTAACCTGAAGGGATTAAGAACTTTGGCTTTTCGAAAGATGGTAACAGGACTACCTATTCCAAAGAGCAATTCAAAAATATGCAGTGAATGTGTGGTAGGAAAGCAGCAACGTGATTCATTTCCAAAGAAGAGTGTGTGGAGAGCATCCAGGACATTGCAACTTGTGCATTCAGATATATGTGGACCGATTACTCCTGAGTCTCTCTCACATAAAAGGTACTTCATCACTTTTATTGATGACTATAGCAGAAAAATGTGGATTTATTTCTTACATACAAAATCAGAAGCCTTAGATGTGTTTAAAAGATTCAAGATCATGGTTGAAAAGGAGATTGGAAGTTATATCAGCTGTCTGCGTACTGATAGAGGGGGAGAATACACTTCAACAGAGTTTAAAAGCTACTGCAATACAAATGGAATCAGCCGTCAACTTACTGCAGCCTATTCTCCACAACAAAATGGAGTTGCAGAGAGAAGAAATCGAACTTTAATGAACATGGTACGATGCATGCTTGCTACCAAATCTGTACCTAAAGTTTTCTGGCCAGAAGCAGCAAACTGGGCCACTCATGTGCTCAATCGTTGTCCAACATCTGCTCTACAAAATGTAACACCTGAAGAAGCATGGAAAGGAACAAAGCCATCAGTGGAGCATTTCAGGGTGTTTGGATGCATTGGACACGTCCATATTCCTAATGTCAGAAGGAAGAAACTGGATGAGAAGAGTTTTAAATGTGTTTTCATGGGAGTCAGTGAGGAAACAAAGGCTTTCAGGATGTATGATCCTGAAACAGAGAAGATAGTTGTTTCCAGAGATGTGGTATTCGATGAAAATAAGGAGTGGGACTGGAAAAAGACAGTGGGAAAATATACTGACACAGAATTACTAGTAGAAGAAGAAACTGATACAACAGAAGAAGCTGAAGCAAATGAAGAAGTTGAAGTGAATGATGCAACAGAAGGAATTACAGAAGGGGTAGATGAAGAAGCAGAAGAAAATATGAGAGAAGAAAACAATCATACACAAGGAAGGAATAGAAGAGAGCCAGTATGGATGAGAGATTATGAAACTGGAGAAGGATTATCTGAAGGAGAAGAAGAAATCGACCATCTTACCATGGGATTACAGCAACTTGGACTATTTACATGCAATGATCCTAGCACATTTGAAGAAGCAGTAGGAAGTCGAGTTTGGAGGGAGGCAATGAACCGTGAAATTCAAGCAATTGAGAAAGCAGGAACTTGGGAACTGACAGAACTTCCAAAAGGAGGAAAGGTGATAGGGGTAAAGTGGATTTACAAAACTAAGTTTAATGAAAAAGGAGAAGTTGAGAAGCATAAAGCTCGGCTTGTGGCAAAAGGATATACACAACAAGAGGGAATTGATTACACAGAGGTGTTTGCTCCTGTGGCACGCTGGGATACTATCAGACTTACCTTGGCATTTGCAGCAAATCGAGGATGGACAGTGTTTCAGCTTGATGTCAAAAGTGCTTTTCTGCATGGAGAGATCAAGGAAGAGGTGTTTGTGGAACAACCAAAAGGTTTTGAGGTGAAGGAAGAGAAAAACAAGGTCTACAAGCTTAAGAAGGCACTGTATGGACTTAGACAAGCTCCACGTGCATGGTTTAGCACAATTGAGTCCTATTTTGTTAAAGCTGGTTTTGAGAAAAACCACAGTGATCATACTCTATTTATAAAGAAGAATGAAGCAGGAGGTATTCTCATAGTTAATTTATATGTCGATGATTTGATCTACACAGGAAACAATGAGGAAATGTTCAAAGACTTCAGGAGATCTATGCAAGAGAAGTTCGAAATGACAGATTTGGGATGCATGAAGTATTTCCTTGGCATCGAAGTAACACAGAATCATAATGGGATTTTTATCTGTCAAAAGAAGTATGCAAATGAAGTTTTGGAGAGATTTGGTATGCAAAACAGTAAACCTGTAAACAATCCTATTGTTCCAGGCTATAAGCTTTCAAAGGAAGCAGGAGGAGGAAAAGTAGATGCAACAGGCTACAAACAGATGGTAGGAAGCCTTATGTATTTAACTGTCACTAGGCCAGATCTGATGTATGTAGTAAGTCTGGTAGCAAGGTTCATGGAGGCTCCAACAGAAGTACATAAACAAGCAGTGAAGAGAGTTTTTCGCTATGTGAGAGGAACTACAGGTTTGGGACTGTTTTACAGGAGAGGAGGAGAAGAAGAGATTGTTGCTTATTCGGATAGTGATTACGCAGGAGATTCTGATGATCGCAAGAGTACCTCAGGCTATGTCTTCAAGATGAACAATGGGACAGTTGCTTGGAGCTCTAAAAAACAGCCAGTAGTGTCACTCTCCACTACCGAAGCAGAATTCATCTCTGCAGCTGCTTGCGCCTGTCAGAGTATATGGATGATGAGAGTACTTGGAGAGATTGGACTTGCACAGAGTAAGTGTACTATCTACTGTGATAATAGTTCCACCATTAAGCTTTCCAAAAATCCAGTTATGCACGGAAAGAGTAAGCACATACATGTTCGTTTTCATTTTCTACGAGAGCTTGCGAACGAGGGAACTGTCGAGTTGGTTTACTGTGGAACAAAAGATCAACTTGCTGATATAATGACCAAACCTCTGAAGTTGGAATTGTTCTTAAAGATTAGAAAGGAGCTCGGAATGTGCTGTGTTGAAGAATTAAACTGAATGTTGCAAACATAGTTCAGTTTAAGGGAGGGTTTGTTGGATTGGTTTGAATAACTTGCGCAGCAAGTCAAGGCTGAGCTGGTCTTCGGCTATCAGATTTAGTTTCAGTTTGAATAAATCCTAGTCTTAGGGAGTAGATAGATGTTTGAATGATTCTTCCTTAGTGTTAGCATCAGTTTTTTAGCTTTGTAATCGGATCCATGATCCTCTCCATTTCTGTTACAATGGCTCTATAAGAAGCCAACAATTCTGCAAATAAAACTCAAGCTTTTACAGCAAAATACTTCTGTGTTTATAACCAGTAGTTCAAACAAACCCCCCAGATTTTTTACATAGCTAATCAGTTGGGGCAAATCAACCATATGAAGAAAGATTATTATCAAATTGATGAGTCTATGTCCAAAACTAATTAGATTCTTTGTGAGAGTTGTCAAGACACAGAGGCATCTGCTGCCTACAAGAATCAACAGCCTGTATGTTATAACATTGGAGGCAGTTGATGCTGGTGTGGCTAAACTTTACCAGGCACGAGTTTCTGTAAATCCCACTGAAGGCATGATTTTGGAATGGTTCTGCTTTCTCGTCGACGATGGGTGTCCTATAGCACTATTTGATCACCTAGAAAACTTCTTTGTTTTCAAGAACAATGAAGACAAAGCAGATAATCAAATTCCCATGTGTAAAAAGCAGGAACCTGTTTGTAATCATAGGTCATGTCCCAAACTGTGTGCTACCAAAAATGCATGACTTACCAAATAATGGCAAGATGCTAAAAATATTTGGACGATGGGCCGTCAAAACATATAACAAGGAAAAGAATGCTCACTGCAGTATTTGAGAGTGGTGAACGGAACCAGAAGATGGCCGGCAGGGTTTGTTTTTTTAACACTGGAGGCAGAAGATGCTGGTGTGACGAAAATTTACCTGGCAGAAGTGATAATGCCACTTGCCGATGCGATCAGGAATCCCCATACCAGGCTCAATTTTTTTGGCCATGTTGATGACAATGGCAGATTGTCAATACTGATTGATAAAAGGCATGAAAAATTGATTTCAAAATATGGAGAGTTGCCTGAATCGGTAGAGCAAGATTTCTGCCGTTACAAGGATCGTAACCTGTTCATTCCTACCATACTGTTCAATGTTCGGTGAAAACAAGAGCTGATGAAATTACCTCTGCCTATATTTAGTGAAGAAATCATATCTGGTTAGTGCTGGCGGTCATGGATTCTGCAATGCAGTAGTTGATTACATTGGTGAAGGATTTGACCGTCAGATTGGATCTGAGACTGAGATATCAATGGTCACCTGTGCATCAGTTTTTTTTCATGAGCTTTCAGCACTTAATTGGGAATTCAAGGCACTAATGGATTTTGTAATTAGGTAAGAAAAACATGCAGGCTGCATCCAACATTTCAGTTATTGGTAACTTTGGTGTATGAACTTTTTATAGTAAAAAAAGTAATATATAGTAAATTAATAAATTTACGAAATTAATTGAATATGTTACATTTTTCTTCACTTGTACATTTTTAAATTAAGTTCTTATTAAATTTTAACATATAATTTTATATGGACCACACAGTTTCCAAATCCTAGTTCCGCCGGTGCAGCAATCTTAATAAGTACTTTAAGGTTCCTTAAATAGTATTATATATATATATATATATATCCACCATTTTAAAGTCCAAATCCAAAGGCCATGGCCTGTGACAAGTGATTTCCCAGCAGCTTTATGCTGTTGAAGCCAGAAGAAGTCGGACTACTTGCTCTGTTTCACATTTTGTTCTCCAGAAAGTTGGAGGAAAATAAGTTTGTAGATTGCCCGGAGGGCACTGTCACTGAAGAGATCAGCTTCAGGCGCAGATGGATCATATTTGTTTCCATCTTGGCTCAAAAGTTTCTGCAACTTGTGTCAAAGCGACTATCACTTGTCGGATCCGGGATCGAAATGTTCTTGAACCTTTTATCCGTCAACCGCAATGTTTTTGTGCTCGTGATCAATTTCTTCCGAGGTTAATAGTCTCTGCTTCCTTGTGCTTATATTGATCTATATATATTGCATGGTCATATGTTTAAGAATGTAAGTATGCTCGATCCTGCAAGATAGAACGATCGAGAAAACTTATATAGTTACTTCGTTTTCTGGAATATGGTTGAATAAAGTAGAGTACTAGAACTTGACACTAATTAGTAATTACTGAAGAATTAGTACTCTTGGCCATTAAAATTTAAGTCTCCCTGCACTAATTACAGTAGATAACTATAAAACAAAATATTAAAGTGAACCCAAAACAGTATAAAAGCTTCAATAATTTCCATCGTGGGTCACGACTCACAATTTTTTTTGGGGTCACTACTCACAACTTATGAAAGCCTTTCGTTGTTCTGACTTCTGAGAACCCATAACCACACGTCTAGGCAGAGATTTCTGGACGGTGAATCGGTGATAATGAGTCATGCCATTCTCTCAGACATCAGCGCCCTCATTCATGTGTGTTGTTTGTTCATCGACAAATACATGCTTATTTTTATTTTTTTCGGTACAGGAAGAAGATATATATTTCCTTTAATTAATTATTAAGTGATAATGAGAATTTGTGAAACAAAGTCTCAAAGCTTCATAATCACTAAGAACAAAGCTATATAGCCACTACTAGAATTTTACCCAATTGGGACTGATTGGGACTGATTGAGATTGCTCTCGATTGTGGACAATAGGGACCGATAAGTGTGAAATTGCATTAACACCTGTGTAATTAGGGTTAGGCATTTCGTATCGCAATCTCGATTCCGTACCGAAAATTAACGGGACGGGACATATATATGAGAATATTATACACAATAAAATTCTCATTAATATTGGATGAGTTCACGTTGACTTTATAAAAAATAGAAATAAAATTTCTTCAAAAATTTATGATCAATTTCTCTTTTCTATGTCTTTATATATATATATATATATATATATATATATTAATCATCTAAGTGACATTCCACAATTCTTAGCAGAAAGAGATCATTTGTCAAGGGTTCCGAGTGCGGATAATTGTTGGATGTCCGTTTCCAACATACTTATTCATTCTAAATACCCATTTTTGATGTGTTGTACTTTGTTGCTTATGTCATGTCCCTAGACTCTTTTACACATGACAAGTACCCTTTGTTTTGGGTTGTTTGCATAAGTTGTTTTTAAAACAATTCTTTGTCCTCACATAATCATTGTATAAACTTTAAATTATGTTACTCAGCTATTTGCATTGCTTATTAATCATATTTCAGCATATACAGATTTGAAGCATAAATGTTGAAATAAGATGGATCTTTTCACCAAGCATGACCAATACACACCATTTTTTCTTTATTGAAGTCATCGGCTAATTCACAATCTAATATGTAGGTTTCTTTCAACTTCACTGTTAGCTTTGATAGCAAAAGTTGTACGGTATATTCTCAATTTGTCACAAAAGAGCGCCTCATTGCTTAAACGAGCATTATTAATATTCTCAGATAAATGTGACACCTTATAAATATTAATGTTTTGAGTCTGGGTCGGCTTAATAAATTAAATGGGGGGACTAATACTCAAATTCTTCAAAGTCCATAGGCTAATGCTTTAGCCATCTATAAAAAGATAATGACGATAATCATGTATTAAATTCAATCTAAATAAACATCCACGATAATTGTAACCAAGATGTAAAATCGTCTTTTTGATTGTGAATTTTTGTTATCACAATATTTTTCGGTTTAATCATTTTCTTTGAATTATAAAGAGAAATTTGCATTATCGTTTCTTTCTACACCGTCATAAAGACGTTCACGTAATCAATTTCCAACATATATATATTAGATTTGAGGACCAAGATTCATAGTGATCACATTTTTATTTCAATGCTTGTGAAAATGCTTTATCACAAGTTTATCATTTCAATGCTATGAATTTTCTTTTCCATAACAACACAATTTATGATATGCTAATAAATGCAATTATTTATTGAAAACATATACGAATAACATATAATATTATAATATAACACAATAATCGCAACATAATTTTGTCATGTAACATGCTTAATAGCATGAACAAAATTTAATAGCAACAGCTTAGATTTAAAACATACTTGTTAGTCTGTTAAATATAATGCATGTTGATGCATTTGTTTTTGCAATTTAATGCTTTTGAGCCTCGTGTACCAAGTGCTGTTATAATCAACGTTTTGATCCCCGTATCAAAACATGTCAACTCACATGCAGAAAACAAAAATTGATATGATAAGTCACGTTTAATCATAAATATTTAATTTTAATTCATTATAAACAATAAATGATTGAATGAAATATATAGCAGGTAACAACTTTATGAAGAAGGACGTAATTACGAGTACCATAAATTATAAATCATGGACATAATTATGAAGGCAGTAAAGATAATATCTCGATAGAAAATAGTTCACGTTTACCATTTAGTTCCAGTAAAATAGAAATTGTAACTATTGATTACTAAACGGTAAATTAATTAGATTACCTTAGGGTTAATTACCACTGCGGTAAAAACATGAGAAGTTGGGTCGGGTGTGATCAGCTCGGGCAGATCCGATCGGAGGCGGACATGTGTGCTGGGCTTGGCCGGAGCTTGGTGGTCCGATCGGGTCCTCTTCGGGGGCGGGGGTGTGGCTAGAGCGGCACACTAGATCGATCGTGCGGCGTTGGGTTGGGGTCAGACGAGTTTTAGGGGCTGCTTATTCGGAGTAGATCGGAGCTCGCGGATTGGAGGGTCACGGATCTGGAATCGTCGAGAGGCTGCCAGATCGAGCATGGGATGCAGAGGCGTCCTAAGCGGTGGTAATGGACGCGTGCGCGTGCAGAGCAGCGAGGCAAGAGGTTTCGAGGCGCTCTCGGGGCTGGGCTCAGCTCAGGACTGGTTGACGGCGCACGGGGTATGTGCAGATGATGGTGATGTATGCCGTGCCTCCTTAAACAAATGAACATATTAGCAAACATTCATATACGATAATCAAATATACGTATGGAATAAGGTAATTTCTTAAGAGATAAAGAAAGACTTGTCTTTGGATTTGGATGAACGATCTAACCAAATCATGATAATCATCTATGCCCAACGCTTTGGAGGCGGCGGCTAGAGATTTTTATTTTTTTTGTTTAGGGTTTTTTCTTTAGTTATCAAAGATTAATGTGTTATAGTTTAGGGGTATTTGATATTATATCTAATTTAATAGATTTATTTTAGATTATATCTATCATAAAATTTATTTTTAAAATACACCTAAATTTATTAATTAATTTTTTTAAAACTAAATAAACTTATTATTTATGATAAATAATAAAACCTATTACAAATAATACATGCGTAAACCTTCTTAAATCTTAAAATCCTACACCCTATAACCTAACCCCTAAACCTTATACCCTAACCCCTAACTTAAAATCATATACCCAAACCTCAATTCATTTATTTGTAACCTAACTTAAAAGCAA